>CM040119.1:16500884-17100884 GCA_022559845.1 Amorphophallus konjac | reverse complement strand
AATGACACTGGATCATCGGATCCACAAACCCGTATAAAACGACACACGGAGCATCAAGACTCTCAAAGCACCTGGACACACAAACCGAGGTAAGATAGTAACTCTTAGGCGTCCAGAACCATGTCTCGATCTATCTAGAATAGCCGAGACACACACACACAAGGTTACTTGTCAAGCACTGGGTCTCACCGGGTTGACCAGAACCTAAAATGACTCAGAAGACTCAGAAGCAGTACAAAACACAATCCAATAGCAAAGTACGCCTGGCTATCTTATAACATGGTTATAGCCCTCATAGGACATCAAAAGACGTCCACGGGACAATGGGCAAACCACGAGGTCAAGCCGAGGCACTTAGGAACTAACACTTCGGAAAACAACATGCAGGAGTTAAAATGGGGGAACATACACTGACGGTCAAAGAGTGGGCCGCTAGGGAACTATAACAGTCATGGATTAGCCCGCTAAACCCAGTCAACCCTGAACCGACCTATTCGGTCAAACCACCCAAGCGGTCAAATATAGACGCGCTACACGGACTAGGCGGTCTAAGAGTAAACCGCCACTCCAACCGCCTTAACCTATTGACCTAAGACAAACGGACTGTAGCGGCCTAAGAAAAGGGCGATACAACGAAGAGGCGGACGACTACGGTCAAGCCTCAAGTCGCGGTCTACCAATGGGCCACAAAAGGGTCTAGCTGGTCTAAGAGAAGGCCGCCCAAGACAAGGAACGGTCAACAAGGGACCGCTAACAGACAAGGAACGGTCTAGAGAAGGACCGCTTCACTAACCACCATAAAACTGTTGACGATGGTCAACAACACTAAGCGGTCTAGCAAATGGCCGCTCAAGCGGGCTGAACGGTCTATCGTAAGACCGCCCAACTACCATACGTGATGAAGGAAATGGCACGGCCACCCAAGTGCCGTCCAAAGGAAACATACGGCCACCCAAGGGCCGCCCGAAGGAAATGCACGGCCACAAAAGTGCCGTCCAAAGGATATGAACGGTCCTAAATGGGCCGCGAAACACATAAAACGGTCTATCGCGCAACCGCGCAGACGTAAACCGACATACATTAAACAGTCACACATTGGACCGCGCAAGCACCTAAACGGTTACTGTAACGACCGTTCAGGCGTTACGGCGGGAGAAACATAGGATCGGCCGGATCTTGACCTTTCCACGCCCCGTTCGCTCCGAAACGAAGGGGATACAACTACAATGACAATACCGACCCTCCACACTCTGGGAGGGGTCAAAACGACGCACAAACGGCTAGAAACGGGCAATTCTACCGAATTGACCCAAATGGAATCACATGGGTTCCCGGGCTCCTACTGGTCCCAAATGACCACCAATCACAACGAAATCAGTGAGAATGGAATGCTGACATTCCAGGGGTTCGAATGACACCAACTGATCTGAAAACTGTCGTTGTTTTCTGATGAACCCGATGAACACCCCAAAGGCATGATTTTCCTGAAACTAAATAAAACCCACTTGTTCTCGCACCGTTCGGCGTGAAACTGCGATGGAACGCAGCAGAGAAGTTGAGCTTCCATTTCCCTACCTCCACCGACGATTCCGCGCGTCGAAGCGACTAAACCGCGCCGAAAATCGCCAAACGAACAAACCACACGGGCTTTAAATCCACCGAGGGATCGCGCCGCGCCACGCTCAATCCGCCACTCCATCATGCTCCAGGTTCACTCCATCGCGTCCCCGCCTCAGACAGCTCGCCACGGTCGCGCGCCCTGCGTCGAGAGGACCAGAGAGGAGATAGAACGAGAGAGAGAGGGAAACGTGAGAAATGAGAGAGGAGAGAGGGTGAAAAGGAAAGAAATAGAAGAAAAATTTCCAAAATTCTGATTTTTACGCCGAAAATCCACTAATTCAGAAAAGTACGAAAAAAATAGCCGAAACGATCCTCTCAAAGAGTACATCGTAACTGTGGCGTCCTCGAGTCGATGAACTGAGAAATAAACTCTCCACTGGGTTCCATAACTTGTACGAGAGAAAAATCCACGTGGATCGTAAAACTCAACTCAGGACTCACAAAAGTGATCTGAAAGCACTCCGATAAGGATCGGAAAGATCCGATAAGAATCCAGGGTATTACACCCTGTCTGCAGGCGGCCAGAAGATTGGCCGCCCTGCTCTGTTCCTGGGAGGCCAAAGAGTTGGCTGCCCTAGTCTGCTGCGGGGCCAACGTTCTAACCGTCCATGCCCTATTTCAGCACTGGTCTGGACGGATAAGCTGGTGATGGCCGCCCAGCCTACTGGGCGGCCAAAGAGATGGCCGCCCAGTACATAGGGTGGCCCTATGCTAAGCGGCCAGTGGTGTGGCCGCCCAAGCCACTGGGCGATGAAGTGGTTGGCCGCCCAGGCCACTGGGCGATGAAGAGGTTGGCCGCCCAGCCCATCTCTGCCCCGAGGTGCCGAGCTTCATCGCTTCATGCCCCGAGGTGTCCGTATGCGATGCGGTTTCGCGGAAGAGGTGTCTGTGTAATTCTTGAGAATCCAAGATTTCTGTTTAAGTCATCTTGGGCCATCCCTGTGGGATTTGTGCATTGTAGGAAGTGTTCTCCCCCATGTGGGTTATCGATTAGTTGAGGTCCATTCTCGCGCGAGTTTAGTTGGCCGGCGTTGGCTGGTTCTCGTTACCGACTTTAGGTGGTTTACTTGTTCCGGGCTATGTGACTCCTTGGGTTCAGGGTGCGTGAGTTGGACCTTCTTCCGAGTAGTACTCCACTAGACTCAACTTACTAAGTGTCATGCACGTACTAGCTGGGCCGAGAGCGTTGCTTACTGAGTGCTGACACGTTCTGACCGCGTGGTCGAGAGGTGTTCCCGATGTGATGATTTTAGGCTGGTTACCGTAGGGCCCCTCGTCTTTGCAACCTGAGTCCGACTAGGGGGAAAACCAAATAGAGGACCTGACTTAGAGCATACAATGTATGTGTGCATGTAACACTCTCAAATATAGCAAAGTTGTACTCTATATCACCGAGGCGCCTTTTGAAGTATTGGCTCAGTTCTTGAAAAGAACTCTGAAGTTAAGCGTGCTTAATGGGGAGTAGTACTGGGATGGGTGACCTCCCGAGAAGTCCTCTATTCTAGAGCCGATCACTGTTAGAAAGGGACAAAATCGTGAGGTCGATAGGCCAAAGCGAACAATACCTCGATGGTATAGAGTACGGGGCGTGACAGAATGGTATCAAAGCTATACCCCAGTCAGAAGTGTGGGAACTAAGTGCCATGCAGGGCAAAGTGCTACGCTATGGGAGTCACCTCTTGAGTCCATAATGGAGCAAAGTGCTACATAGTGGGAGCCACCTCTTGAGCCTGTAGGGGCCACCTCTAGAGTCCTACCTGCCTGGGGACTTGATTGCGTGATTGCGTGCTATATGTGCCCAACGACGAGGAGGTCGCCTATATAAGAGGGGTAGATTGTAACACCCTCAAATATAGCAAAGATGTACTCTATATCACCGAGGCACCTTTTGAAGTATCGGCTCAGTTCTTGAAAAGAACTCCGAAGTTAAGCGTGCTTAATGGGGAGTAGTACTGGGATGGGTGACCTCCCGGAAAGTCCTCCATTCTGGAGCCGATCACCCTTAGAAAGGGACAAAACCGTGAGGTCGATAGGCCAAAGCGAACAATACCTCGATGGTATAGAGTACGGGGCGTGACAGTGCACACGTGGCTGGGGCGCTAACGGGTGTGACCCCAACTAGTCCTTGTTGTTACGACTCCGCCTCACTCTCTCAGAGAGGCAGGTAGGTGTGAGCGTAGTGGGCGGTGTAAGGCGTCTGGGACGCATCCGACCCAGTCCCTTGCCTCACTCTCTGGGAGAGGTAGCCAGGTTAGGGAGAGTCGAAGTGGTGTAAGACGTCAGTGGACGCATCCAACCGGTGCTAGTGACAGAGTACTCCAGTTACCCGTGGGTTTAGTTCCTGACAGAGAGTCGTGGTTCTCCGGAGTAGTGGTAGTATGTTCCCACTGGGTGACTTTAGCATTACTTCTCGCCTGCGAGGCCGAGGTTTTCCCGACAGCGTGGTCAGGGTTCTCCCGGTAGATAGGCGGGTGTTTCGGTGGTGTGGCTTCGTAGTGGCTTCCATCCGTGAGGACTTATCCTACGTTAGAGGCTTCGTATGTTCTTTCGACAGTGTAGCCGCGGCCTTTTTTTTTAGATCGGCGAGTCTGCCTCGAACTCGTGGTTTCCGTATGAGGGTAGGAGTAGTGTAGAGACTCTACGATTCTACCGTTTTACTATTATATTATGCTAGCCATCGCTGTTGTTATTATCGTTATTTTAGTTGTTTCGCCACTATTGTTACCCTTGTTGTTGTTGCTTTTGTTGCTTTTATTTACTGTTGTTATTTATGCTGTCATTACTTTTGTTATTGCTTTCATTGTGGTGGGGATCTGCGGGACCCCTACTGAGCCAATGAGATGAGGCTCACTCCCTATTTTTTCAGGTGCATCACTTCTCCTCGAGGTGGTGCGTCTCGGTCGGAGGTCTTTTAGCAGCCAGCTCGCTAGTGCTGGGGTATGACCTGAGGCAGTGTACGTTTCCTTTCTTTTAGACTGTACTTGTGGACTGGACTCAGTAGTTATATTAATTGGTTATAAAATGTTAATTTTATTTTTGGCAATTAATTATTAATTCTACAGTTTATTTCCTACTTTATTTAGAATTTTTTACACCATCCTTTTATCCGTTCCGAGCTTCCCAGCTCGTGGGTGGCGGCGTAGGATCCGAGTGATATCGGGTTTGACTCGGTATCCGGATCTTGGGTCGTTACAGGTGGCATCAGAGCGTGGTTGTGGAAATGCATGGGAATTCAGAACAATCGCAGAGACTCAGAGTCCAAAGAGTCTAGTACAGTCGACAGCTGGCATAGGGTGCTTTATTTTATTTACCTCCCCCTTGTTTTTCGCATTGTGTTAAGGGTCTGATGGCGCCAAGGAGGCTAGTTTGATCGCTGTCAGGGGTGCCGGCAGGGCTCGGGAGGAGCCGAGCAGAGAGAAACTAGGTCGTGAGTCACCTCCTCCTAAGGTAGCGGCCCGAGGTGTGCCGAGTTACGCTGAGTTTTTCACCAGCATGTATCAATTTTTCACGCAGTAGTGGGGTCAGCAGCGCCGTGGTTAGGAGGCTGACGAAGATAGTTCGTCGCATGGTGGCCGAGGACGTGTTCTATGAGAGTTTCTGCAATTTCAGCCAGCGACATTTGAGGGCTAGCCAGATCCTGATGCAGTGAGATCATGGATAGATACTGTGGAACGAGTGTTCTGGTCGATGGAATGTGTGGATGATGAGAGAGTCCTACTAGTGAGTTATCGGTTGCATGGTCCTGCTTCCTCGTGGGGGACCACGGAGTGGGAGATGACCTTTTAGTTTCGACCACTTCGGCAGATTTCTTGGCAAGAGTTTGTTGAAGCTTTTAAGCAGACTTATAGTCCTGAGTTCCTGCGGACAGAGAGGATGTTCCAATTTCTGAATTTGCAGCATGACGAGATGTCAGCGATGAAGTATCGGGCCCGTTTCGTGGAATTGGGCCGCTATGTTCCTCATGTGATGGCAGATGAGGTTTTGAGGACCCGTCAATTTCTCCGAGGTTTGAGAGTTAAGTTGCGGCAGATTTTGATTTCCACTAGAGTTGTAGGTCTGGATGCGGCATTCCAGGCAGCGACGGCTTTGGAGGTGGACATTTTGAGGACCCGAGAGTCTCAGGCAGAGCAGTTTTTGGCAGGTCAGGTCCAGCCGATTGAGAATCAGTAGATAGAGGTTCAACAGCCTTCGAGCTTGTTGAACCCCCTCTATGTGGTTTTTGTAATGGATATAATGTATTTTGATGATGACTAAATTTAACTTGAATACCATGACTATTTCTGGAATAGTCTTCACTTGATGTGATACGGAGCTTTGCAAGACGGAAATCACTTCAGCTGGTAAGATGTTTAACTTCAGTCTGATATCACCAAAGCTAATGTAAAATGTATGTTTTGACAGGGACAAGAAGGCGGTTCATGAATCGAATAATATAAGGACTTTTGGTGAGATCCATCCCAACACTTAAACTCTTGATCATTTGTTTTTCAAAGATGAACTTCTTATTTTAATCCCAAAGGGTGTTTTTTGCTTGGGCTTGATCTTAATCCAATCTAGATGGGGTTTACTCATTCTTGCTTAAGGCTCAAACCTCTTCTTGTTTTGAACTCTTTGGAGAACACCCCACATGTTCCTTGGACTTAGATCACTTGATATTCATTATTTTTTTTGATGTTCAGGAGCAAGGGTCGACCCCAGGGGTCGACCCCTTCATTTATTCCTCCATCCAACAGCTGGTACCTGCAAGGGTCGACCCCAGGGGTCGACCCATTCTGCCCAGAACATAAAACACCCCCCGAGGGTCGACCCCAAGGGTCGACCCCTGTGGCATTTTGTCCAAAAGCAGTACGACTGCTCTTGAGGGTCGACCCCAAGGGTCGACCCATTGCCTTTGGGTCCTAAAACCCTATCACGAGGGTCGACCCCTTCCGGTCCGACCTCCAGCCGTCTTGTTTGACTTCGGTTTCCTTGCACCGAAAGTCTTCCAATCCATGTCTAATCACCTCTAAACATTCCACAAACCTCTCCACATTTTGTGGATCTGGTTCCCAAGCTGTCTTTGACTGTTTTAATATTTTAATCAAACCCTATTGGCACTAAATATATAGAAGAGAGGTGAGATCCGATTTTGGCATGATGGTTGTTCTATTGTGTATGTGCAGGTTCGGATTTGCAGCCTTCAAGCCCCATTCCTCCTTGCTCTGAAGCTGAAATCCAAAGGAAGGAGCTGGAATCCAAGCCCAAGATCATATACATCAAAGAGCTGCATCGGACATCAAGCTTCCACATCCATTTGTGCTGCCTTGCGTCATACTTCATCCAAACTCGTTCATCATTCTGCTGGAGTATCAAAGTTGATTCGAAGAACACACAGGGGGAGTTCTATCTAGAGATCCTTTCTACTCTGATCTTCTTTAGTGCTTTTTGGTGAATCTGAAAGTTGTTGTATTCTAAACTATCTTGAAACAGATTCGTGAGTGTGTGTTCGTGTATGGACACGAGCTTGTGTGTGTGTGTGTGTGTGTGTTTGGGGTGCCTAGATTGGGTACCGTGTGTGTGTGTGTGCTGTTCATAACAGCGTGTGTGTGTGCTTGGCTCACATCATAGTGAAGTCGTTAATCCTCATGAGTGAGGGGTGGATGTAGGGGACATTGCGGTGTACCCGAACCACCTAAAAACTTTGTGTCTCCAGTGGTTTGTTCGCGTGCATATTTTTTCGAGTGGGCTTCACGGTGAGTTGAGTGTTCACCACCTTCTTCTTCACACACTCACCATCTTTCTCATGCATTCATGTGTGATCATGCACAAGTAAGACCGAGCGTTTGATTGCTTCTATCTTGTCACGCAAGTTCTTCAGAAAATAATTTTAATTTGCCAATCAATTCACCCCTCCCCTCTTGATTACCACCGTTTGGGACCCAACAATTGGTATCAGAGCTTTGGTCTCTGTATAGCCCGATCTCACGATCGTAAAGCAGATCCTTTTCTATGGCAAACAGAGGGATGATGCCCGAAGGGCATTCAGTTCACAGGCCTCCGTTTTTTGATGGAACAAACTACACATATTGGAAAAATAGAATGTATGTTTTCTTGCGTGCTCAAGATTATGAAGTGTGGAATGTTATCAACAGAGGTCCTTATAAGTTGCCTGACAATGAAGATGATTGGGATGATGATCACATCAATAAGTGTTCAGCTAATTTTAAGGCCATGAATATAATTCAATGTGCTATCCATCCGAATGAATACTCACGCATATCTATGTGTTCCTCTGCACTGGAAATGTGGGACAAACTACGCTTGATCTATGAAGGAACTTCTGAAGTCAAGGAGACCAAAGCTAATCTATTGGTCCGGGATTATGAGTTGTTTATGATGAAGCCAGACGAAACCATTTTTGAAATGTTTGCGAGACTGATGGAAATCACAAATGGTTTGAAGGCTCTTGGCAAGGAATATTCAAACCGTGATCTTGTGAGGAAGGTACTGAGATCTCTATCACCTCAGTGGCACACAAAGGCTACAGTGATAGAAGACTCAAAAGATCTCAACACTCTGACTTTGGATGAGTTAGTCGGCTCCCTGATGACATATGAGATCAACATCAAAAGGAGCGAGGACGACAACAAGAAGAAGAAAGTTGCCACAACTATGGCACTAAAGGTAAATCCTCAAGAGTCGGAAGAAAGCGAGGAAGGTTCCTCAGCCAATACTGAAGATGAGGAGCTTGTTGCTATGTTCACCAGAAGAGCAAGAAAATTTGTCAAGAACACAAGGAAGTTTGGAGGTCAGTTCAGGAAAGGGCCAAGAAGGCAAGGTCCTAAGAGGAATGAAAGCAGCAAGAAGGAAGAAATATTTTGCTATGAATGCAAGAAACCCGGTCACATGCGGGGAGAATGCCCGGAGTTGGCCAAAAGGTTCAAAAAGGGGAAATTCAAAAAGCCTAAGGCCATGGTGGCCACTTGGAGCGATGAAGATGAAGAAGACTCCGGAAATGAAGATGGACTAAATGAACTTGTCCAACATCTATGCTTCATGGCAAATGACGACACCAATGAGATACAATCTGAAACTGAATCACTCACTTGTGAACAATGGCAGATTGCATATGAATCATTGTATGGAAAATGCAAAAAATTGAAATCTGAAAACAAACTTCTGAAAAAGAAAGTCGAACAAGTTGTGAGTGCTAAAAATCCCTGTGAGAATTGTAATTTCATGAAATCTGAAAATGAGAATCTTGAACAAGAAAATGAAAGTCTCATGTCTAAAATTGAATTGTTTGAAGAAGAGAGTTCATGCATGCGTGAAGATCAAACTGCCCTCATCAAAATGCATGAAGATTTGAAACAGGAATTGGAACATGAAAGGATTGAAAATGTCTCAAGTAATCAATCCAAAGAAATTGCTGAAAAGAAAGTTGAAAGTCTGTTGGTTGAGATAATTGAATTGAAGAATGCTCTCACCACACTTGAAAAAGGTAAACAAGAGTTGAATACTTGTGTGGGTCTTGATGAAGGATGTTCTCCACCCTCTTCTGAGAAAAAAAATAACTTTAAGTCCAAAACATACATAACTCCATGGGTTTCAAGAAATACATATGCCTCATCTTCCAACACACAGATGCACGATTCATATATGAATGTGAATAAGAGAAGAAATCGTGATAAAAGAATCACTACTTGCTTTTATTGTGGAAGATTAGGCCATGATATGTATGAGTGCAGAACCATGAGGTTTGATGATGAAATTTTTATTAGAATGATAAATAGATCATGCAGGCCTCTTATGTCTAACCACCGAGGACCCAAGCTTGCTTGGGTACCAAAAACCCCATAAGTACTCTCTTTATATTTGCAGGTCTGCCTTGGAGCTCAAAAGAACAAATGGTACTTGGATAGTGGATGTTCAAGGCATATGACGGGGAACAAGGAAATGTTTGCAGACCTGCAAGAAAAGGATGGTGGGGTGGTAGCTTTTGGAGGTAAAGACAAAGAAAAAATTGTTGGAGAAGGTAAGATAGGTAAGAACCAAACTCAAATCATTGAAAACGTTTTGCTTGTCAAAGGCTTGCATCACAATCATCTAAGTATAAGTCAACTCTGTGACAAAGGTTGCAATGTATCTTTTGATGCTACTCACTGCACTGTGGTAGATAGAAACACCAATGAAATCAAGTTCATAGGGGTTAGACACAACAATGTTTATATGATTGATCTTGATGATGTTTCACATAAAAATCCTTGCTTAGTTGCTAAAAACTCTGATGATGCATGGTTATGGCATCGCCGTCTTGGGCATGCTAGTTTCAATGTGATGATGAAGTTGTTCAGGAAAAATCTGGTGGTTGGCTTACCCAAGTTGAAGATGGTCAACGAAGGAATCTGTGGAGCATGCAGCAAGGGCAAACAGACAAGAACATCCTTTAAATCTAAAAGTGATGTAACCACATCTAAGCCCCTTGAATTGATCTATATAGATCTCTTTCAACCAAGCCGAACACATAGCTTGGGTGGTAAGCTTTATGGATTTGTTATTGTGGATGATTTTACTAGATATAGCTGGGTGTATTTTCTCTCAAACAAAAGTGATGCTTTGATGGAGTTTGAGGCGTTTTGCAGGATGGCTCAGAATGAAAAAGGGTGGTGCATCAAGACCGTGAGAAGTGATCATGGTAGGGAATTTGACAACCATGAGTTCAGTAATTTTTACAGGGATCAAGGTTATATACACAACTTCTCTGCACCAAGGACCCCCGAACAAAATGGGGTCGTAGAGAGGAAGAACAGGACGCTTGTTGAAATGGCAAGAACCATGCTAAATGAAAATAACCTTCCAAGGTATTTCTGGGCGGAAGCCGTCAATACAGCATGCTACATAATAAACCGAGCCATGGTAAGGCCATTGTTAAAGAAAACACCTTATGAGCTATATCGAGGTAAGAAACTAAATATTTCTTACTTCAAACCTTTTGGCTCCATTTGTTACATCCATAATAACGGTAAGGTGGATTTGGCTAAGTTTGACCCCAAGAGTGACAAGGGGATATTTCTCGGATACTCCCTTAACTCAAGAGCCTATCGAGTGTATAACTTGAGAACTCTTGTAGTTGAGGAAAGTCCCCATGTCATTGTTGATGAATCATCATCCAAGGATCCTAATGAAAAGCATATCTTGTAGGAAGAAGAATCAGAAGAAGATACCACCAAAGAGCTCTCGAATGAAGCAAACAAATCAGAAGGTGAAGAACAACAAAAGGATGATGAAAATCAGCAAACTCTAAGTGAACTACAGCTGCCTAGACAATGGACTTTTGCAAAAGATCACCCACCAAAAGTTGTCATTGGTAATGTGGAAGAAGGAATAAGAACGCGTTCCTCATTCAGGGAAGTTGAAAATCTCGATTATATTGCATTACTCTCACAATCTGAACCTCACTCTATAGAAGATGCCTTAAAAGATGATTCCTAGATCTTGGCTATGCAAGAAGAACTACACCAATTCCAGAGGAACAAAGTGTGGTTCCTTGTGCCTCGCCCTAGAAACCACTCTGTGATCGGAACCAAATGGATCTTTCGAAACAAAACAAACGATCAAGGGGTGGTAACTAGGAACAAGGCAAGGCTGGTAGCCAAATGTTATAGCCAGGAGCTAGGAATCGATTTTGATGAGTCTTTTGCTCTAGTAGCAAGACTCGAGGTAGTGAGAATTCTTTTAGCATTTGCATGTTGCAATAATATCAAACTGTTTTAGATGGATGTGAAAAGTGCATTCTTAAATGGTTTTATTCAGGAGGACGTATATGTGGAGCAACCTCCGGGGTATGAAGACACAAAGTATTCAGACCATGTGTACAAGTTAGACAAGGCACTCTACGGTCTTAAACAAGCACCCCGAGCATGGTATGAATGGTTAAATGATTTTCTTATACAAAATGGATTCAAACGAGGTAATGTGGATCAAACCCTTTTCACAAGGTTGAACGGTAAGAAAATTTTAGTTGTTCAAGTCTATGTTGGTGACATTATATTTGGCTCCACCAAAGATACTCTCAGCAAGGACTTTGCAAAATTGATGCAAAGTGAATTTGAAATGAGCCTAATGGGAGAGCTGACATTCTTTTTGGGATTGCAGGTTACACAAACGGCCGATGGGATGTTCGTACATCAGAGAAAATATGCAATGGAGCTGCTGAAAAAGTTCGACTTGGCATCTACCAAACCACAACCCACACCTATATCCACATCAATAAAAATCGATAAAGATGAAACAGGTAAATCTGTGGACCAAAAACTTTTCAGAAGCATGATAGGTTCCCTGTTGTACTTAACTGCTAGTCGGCCTGATATTCAATTTACAGTATGTTTGTGTGCTCGTTTTCAGTCAAATCCTAAGGAGTCACACTTGTCAGCTGTAAAAAGGATTTTTAGATATATTGCTGGCTCAGTGAACTTAGGTTTGTGGTTTCCGCGTAACTCGAGCATTGATTTAATTGCTTACTCCGATGCCGATTATGCGGGTTGCAAAGTGGATCGAAAAAACACCAGCGGGTATTGTCAGTTCCTTGGAGGATGCATAGTTTCATGGGCCTCCAAGAAACAAAACTCAGTGGCCTTATCAACTGCCGAAGCCGAGTATGTGGCTGTAGGTAGTTGTGTTGCTCAGGTGCTTTGGATCCAACAACAAATGGTTGATTATGGTGAATCCTTCAAAAACACCGCAATACTTTGTGATAACACCTCAGCCATTAATCTATCCAAGAACCCAATCCATCATTCTCGCACCAAGCATATTGAAATTAGACATCATTTCATTAGAGATCATGTTAGCAAGGGTGATGTAGAAATCAGCTTTATCGATACGGATCATCAAATTGCCGATATCTTCACCAAACCCCTTTGTGAGGAGAAATTCACATCATTTAGGAGAGAACTAGGGGTTTGTAGAATAGAAGAGTCAACATCATGACTCTGTGTGCTGTTGAGTGCATAGATTACTGCATTGCATCCATTTGCATTAGCTATATCCTAGCTTGCATTTTCCTTCTCATACATAAGCATCAAGGTGTGTGAAAAATCAAAAAGAACAAAAACAATTGTGTGATAAGTCTTCTATGTGTTCTCTTGCATTCCTTCTATATATATAATATCCACTCATTCTTGTTGAAAATTCTATGGCCGTTTATGACCTTGAATACACTCTCCTGCCATCAATGGAGTAAAACTGTCCGAATCGTGAAATTCGGAGAATTAGATAAAAGCACGTCACATTTTGCTCTTAAAATGGTTGTGGCATTTCCCCAATTGTCTAAAACCTTTTATCACTCTTATTTTTATTGATTCCAACATGTATGTACATTGGGGACTCGAGCCTATCCTCTCTCTTGACCATCCGGTGCAAATTTAAAAAATTTTTGCTAAACTTCACTGAATGGGTCGACCCCAAGGGTCGACCCTCGCAAAAATCGGTTCTGCTGGGGTTGAGTTCACAGGGGTCGACCCAATGGGTCGACCCACTCCGGCGACGCGGTTCCACCGCGTCCGAGCCGTCCGCGAATGGGGTTCTAACCCTATGTTAGCCCCTCCCTTGCCTATATAAGAACTCATAACCCCCTAGAAAGCTAGCCACCATCTCTTGTAAGCCCTAACAAACCCTCTTTGGCTCCAAAATCGTTCAAACCCTAGCCGCGGTTCTTCCGGTGGCTCTCCGCGTGATCTTCCTTCCCCGTCTCCAAGGATCGTTCCTTGCTACTCCTTTCACTTGAGGTAAGTTATTGGTGTTGGTGGAGGATCATAGACTCTCATTTATAGCTTTCATCTCCACGGTTAAACCATTTTGATCCATACCCCATCTTGCGGCCCTTTTGATCTTTGTTTAGATGGCCCCGAAGAGACGTGCATCTCGCAGAGGAGCCGAGTCTAGCAGGGCTCAAGAAATACGCTCTAAATCAGCCTCAAAGGCTGCTACTCTTCGCGGTCAATCTTCATCCAGTAAGGTGCTTGACAGAAAAGTTCTTCGTCCCCGAGCTGTGGACTTCGGTAATTTGAGCAAACATATCCCCAGTTTAGTTGATGTCATTTGCAGTCAGCCCAACTTGGATGTGTTCATGTCTAGCCACCGACGGATGTATCCCAACTTAGTGCATCAATTCTATAGCAATCTCTCCATGGCTGGTGACACTCCGATTACTAAAGTTAATGGGGTTCAGATTCTTCTCTCCCCACAGTTGTTAAGCGAAGCATTTCAGCTCAGTCCCGAGGGGTATGCATTTGGTGATATTCTTGTTCCTAAAGATAACATTTATCTTTACATGACTTCTGAAGATCGAGCAGGCCGATCTGTTGCGGGGTTGAATGCTAATCGTTTCCCTCCGGTTCAACACATTCTTCACAGAATGATTACTACCATTTTGCTTCCACGAGGGGGAGGACATGACAAAGTTACAGAAATTCATATGTTTCTCATTTACTGTCTCTTGGATGGCATCCGTATTAACTTTCCCGCAATTATCTTGGAGCATATTTGCACAAGCATAAAGCACAGAAATAGAACTTTACCTTATGCTGCAGCATTAACTGCCATTTTCCAGTACAAGAATATAAATCTTTCTGCAGAATCCTCACAAACTATGCGGGATGCCGACATTTTCACCATTCACTCCATTTGCCACAATATGGGTTATGTTCTCATTGACAGTGAATTAGTCCGGCAACTGAAAACCGCCGTTCCTCTTGCTGGTTCTGATGATGATGATGAGGATGAAGACGCCGAGTCTGATGAAGAACAACTCCCTCCTCCTGCAGTGGATATACCATCTGAGGCGGCCAGGCTAATCATCGATCGGTTGGATCACATTGATGAGCAGTTGGATAAGTCTGGGGAGGCCTTGGATGACATTGCAAATGAGCTGCATGAACTGAAGCTGTCTCACCAAGAACACACTCACTCTGTCACTGATGCCTTGGCTCATCACACCCAATTGTGCCACGAAATTTTGGAGTATGTCCGGCGTGCTCCCGGTCCACCCAATCCGGATGATGACTAGGCTGTTGCCCTCCGTTCTCATGGCACCTTCACAGTCCCGTTTTACCCCCTCTTTTTGATGATGCCAAAGGGGGAGAAGTTTTGCCTTCTACTACTACTTGTGTGCCCGGCTACCGGCTACTTATATCTATGTGTGATGTATGCTTGCATGCATGTGTGTTGCATTTTCATCTTCATATTTGATTAGTGTCTTAGGAGTGTTGCATTTTCCTTGTAATCATAGCATGGCATCTTGTTATATTACACTTTCACTTCCCCTTGTTACATTGTAATCAGAGTGTGAACTGTGGTTGTTTTCCTAGTAAGATATGATGGTTGTTGGAATATGCCTCTCTTTATCAATCGCATAGCACTCTGCTCCAATAGGAGTTTCAATTGATTCATGAGTTTGAGGTGGTTAATTCACGTCCTTCTTATATTGTTCCGGCTCGACTCATTGTTATCATGGTATGGCTTTTGGATTCTGTAATTCCACATTCTGAATTTTGTCATCATCAAAAAGGGGGAGATTGTTGAACCCCCTCTATGTGATTTTTGTAATGGATATAATGGATTTTGATGATGACTAAATTTAACTTGAATACCATGACTATTTTTGGAATAGTCTTCACTTGATGTGATACGGAGCTTTGCAAGACGGAAATCACTTCAGCTGGTAAGATGTTTAACTTCAGTCTGATATCACCAAAGCTAATGCAAAATGTATGTTTTGACAGGGACAAGAAGGCGGTTCATGAATCGAATAATATAAGGACTTTTGGTGAGATCCATCCCAACACTTAAACTCTTGATCATTTGTTTTTCAAAGATGAACTTCTTGTTTTAATCCCAAAGGGTGTTTTTTGCTTGGGCTTGATCTTAATCCAATCTAGATGGGGTTTACTCATTCTTGCTTAAGGCTCAAACCTCTTCTTGTTTTGAACTCTTTGGAGAACACCCCACATGTTCCTTGGACTTAGATCACTTGATATTCATTATTTTTTTTCATGTTCAGGAGCAAGGGTCGACCCCTGGGGTCAACCCCTTCGTTTATTCCTCCATCCAGCAGCTGGTACCTGCAAGGGTCGACCCCAAGGGTCGACCCCTGTGGCATTTTATCCAAAAGCAGTACGGCTGCTGTAACGACTCGAGAATCCGATTACCGGGAAGGCCCGATAACCCGAGACTCGCATCGCCGCCCACGAGCCGGGAGGGCTCGGAAGGGCTAAAAGGAGTGTGGAGGCACAAAGAAATAGGAAATAAAGCAGGACAACCAACAACAACGAGCTGAAAGAAAGAACAAAAATAGCTACAACAGAGTCCAGTCCAACAGAAAGTACAGTCTAAAGCAGTAAAAACGTACCACATGCCAAGTGAACACTCGGCCCGGCAGGCTGGCAACTGAGAACCTCCGCTCCGCATCCTCGAACCACGAGGAAGAACCGCAACACCTGAAAAGCAGGGAATGAGTCTCCAAAATAGAGACTCAGCAGGGATCTCGCGGAACCCCAACAGGAAACAACGGCGGTAGCGGAAAGGAGAGCTACAACTACAGCAGGAACAGCAAACCGGTGGCCGGTCAAAACTCGGCACTACAGCTACTCCTACTGCCAGAAGGCAGACCTCGATCACGCAGTCGAGGCTACCTAACCACGCTAGTATCGCCTACCGAAGTAACAACACACGGCAACCATGCCGCAGAGGCCTGTCCCCCGGACACAGCCGACCTGGACACGCTGTCCAAGGTGGAACCCCGACCATCCGATCGCGGGTACCGCCCAACAAGACCCAACCTCGGTAAAGCCACTAGCACTAATCTCACGGCGCAAGAACCGACACACGCGCCAAGATGAAACAACCGAACTCACCGGTCAACACGACCAAAAACCCGAAGGTCAAAGACACAGAGACTGACAGTCTGTCACTCCGTACTCGACAGGAGTACCACCCACTAGAAGCACAGCCGGTAGCGTCCCCTGACGTCTTACACCGCACCGCAGGTGAACCGCCTGACGTGGTAGGTCCTACCCGAGGCGCGAACACCGTACAAGTAACCACAACAAGTGACTAGCTGGGGTCACGCCCGTCGACGTGCGTCCACTGTCCCCAACCACGTGTGCACACACAGACCACGCGTCCTAGGTCTGGCCCTCTGACCGGTTTTCCCCCGCAGCCGGACTCTGGCTAAGACGAGAGGCCTACGGTAACCGGTACACAAACCGTCTCGAAAGGTGGGTGCCCGTACACCACTCCCAGGTGAGACCAGCACCTCGTACTGGTGGGCTACGACTAGTGGAGGGTCACTGAAGGAGTAGACTCTCAACGGAAAACAACGTCCGCATCCGACGACGTACGGGGGGACACCCCACGTACCGGCCCCGTCACGCGGTGACCACAGTCGGAGAAGAAACAGGACTCACAGTCCACGGCCACGCACGCACCGTGCACTAGAGTCGAGAAAACTCAAGTGGCGCTAAGCCACGGGACTCTGGACAGTCCTCCAGACGCACTACACCCAACGGTCCTTGAGTCACAAGACTCGGGGTCAAGACCGTTGTACGCAACAGCACAAGGCCGTCAATCTAGTCCAATCTCTAGGTCCAAAATCACGATATCACGAATACCGAGATAACACACGAGTTGCCAAGACCATTCCCTTGGGAAGGGAACGCAAGGGACAAAGGCCACTCACACGGGCCACACGGAAAACACAGAAGCATGATTCCCAAGGCAGCACACAAGCCGCCACGACGATTTCCCATCTTGAAGCAAGCGGGAAACCTCCAGCCCCAGGCCGGACAACTGGACTCACAGTCCAAGGCCAAACACATGGCCCACACGGGAATCGCCTTCCAAAGGAACCCACGATATGCGGGGGAGACCCCACCGCACACACACCGACACACGGTGACTCGATCAAGCGTAACACGAAAGCCCGGAACACATGGGGTCACCCGGACCCACCACACCTACGGGCACGCTAATCGAGGTAACACGGTCCCTCCTGACACCCCAAAAACATAGACACAGAACCCATGGGGTGTCCGGGATACTCACAAGGCCGGAGGTCGACCACTGGGTCCCAACCGGGTCGACCGGAGACCAACACAATGCGAACGGACGCTAAAAGGTCACCCGTACCCTTAAGCGCATGGGCACGTAAAACGAGGTAAACGGAACCTCCAGACACCCCAAAACACGGTCACGGAACTCCATTGGGTGTCCAAGGCACAGACGGCCCAAGGGGAGCACAAGACAATAGGTAAGATCGCGCTAGGATCACCTAGCGCGACAAGCCGGAATGCGCTAGGGAACCCTAGCGCGACAGGGAGCATCGCGCTAGGTATCCCTAGCGCGACAACGCAAAACGCGCTAGGACACCATAGCGCGACGGGAACCGCCTCACTGTTCATCCTCTCCGATGAACGCGCTCGGACGGGACAGCGCGACGAACAAGAACGCGCTATTGGAGTATAGCGCGTTCTCAGTCCGCGCCCGAAAACGGTAGAAACCGCGGGAAAAGCAATGCCACGTCCCGTTCACCCCCAGGTGAAGGGGAAACAAAAGGGGAAACCTTCCCCAAGCCCCTAGGCATGCATCTAAACCCCTGGATCGCCCAAAAACACCAGAGAACGGGAGATCCGGCTCACACCCCGAAAACACACATTTTGCCCAAAATGCCCCGTTTAGCCCGCTCGGCTCACCACGGCCTGCGAAACTCGCGGGAAAGGGAGTACACGGGCTGAGGGTCCATCACCCTGCCTCCACCGAAGATTACGCGCACCGTGGACGCCGATCCACGAAGAAAACACCGTTGAACCCTCACCGTTCCACGAACTCACGGCCGAGCTTCCACGCGCCTCCACCGCCTCGATCCTCATCTATCCTCGCCCGTGCCTCGCCCGCGCCGTCCCCACCTCGCCCGTACTCCGCCCCATCGGCCGCCGGAGAGAGAGGGAGAGAGGATAGAGCGTGAGAAGAGAGAGGGGGAGAAAAGAGAAATAAGAGGGGGAGAGAGAAAAGGCTTATATATAGGAAAACCCGGAATTTTGGAAAAATTCAGAAAAATAGAAAATCACACCCTTGCGATCCTCGGAACGCACCGATCGCAACGGTACCACTCGCGCCCTGGTGAACGGCCCGGTTCACCCGCAACGAGGTTCCGAAGGGAAAGCCGAAACCCACGCCGGGAATCGGAAAACACACGCGGAAAAAGCCGCGGAACGCCTCCGGGCCTCCGAAACGACTCCGGATCGCGCCGATCTTAACACGAAAGATGTCCGAAACAAAATTTCAGACACAACGGAGTCGGACGCTCCGAGAAACCGGATCCGAGACCCACTGAGAAGGATCCGAAAAACCCGGGGCATTACAGCCCTCCCCCCTTAAAGGAATTTCGTCCTCGAAATTCAGGACCAAGCACGAAGTCCCAGGGGAAGAACACTGAACCAACTGACAACGCTGTCAGCGCCCCAGCACAGAAAACCTCGATTCTCACGAAAACACCGATCCTGAGGGACACCGCCAGACTTACAATCACAAGCAACACCTCGCTCATCGCACCGAGCACACAGGCCAACAGAGCATGCATATAGCAAAGGACACAGTCCGGCATCACCTCAGACAACGCGAGAATCCACCATGGCGCCGCAGCCACGATCTCGCTCACCGAGGAATCACAACCCTCGACACGAGCAACATCTACTGATCCACCCAATGGTCAGCAGACAAAACACACATCAGCTTCGCAACCAGCTGACAGGTCACACACCCTCCTCAAGGGAGCAACCAAAACAGAGCCTCCACCAGCTCAAGCAGCCATCTCAACGGACCGCAACCAGCACATCGGCTCAACACCAAGAAACACCCCACACATGGCAAGCCGAAAGCCGGTCATAACACTGTGCCAACTCTTGTCAGAAGACAACCTTCGACAAAGCCCAGATCCCATCCGGAAAGGCACATCACAAAAACAACCACCAAAGGTCTCGCTGGCACGCGACTCTCGCCACGCTTGAGCCTCAACGACCAGCATCTTCTGTCTCTGAAAAGACCATCCACTGGTCACCAACTGCTCGCCAACTCGACCCTCTCGGGGAGCATGACGAAACCAAATGACAGAACCTGGCGTCTTCGGTCATCACCTCACGGGACTCAGACTTATAGGGAACCACCCCATGCTAGTCACCAAACCAGGGATAACCTTGCGACACCAATGTCCTATCAAGGACCACCAATCCGACGCCAATCTCACAAAAGGCCTCCGCCCACAGGCGTCACTCATCCATCTGGTCACATCAAATCCTTTGATCAATCCAAGTGGACACCTGCCAATCCCGATTCCGCCCTTACCACAGAGCCACGGGACACCACCTGAACAGTGCTCACGGCGACCTAGTCGCCGACACCACGACCAAAGCACTCTGGGTCCCCGATCGATTATAAATCTCACCGTCACAATCCGACAAGACCGTAGAACCAACAGGCACTGCTGTGGTCAGTCACACGGTTAGGCTCACCAGCCACTCACAGCCGCCAACCGGGACCCATCGTCTGCCAGAGACCACATCCTCAAAGCACGATCTCATCCGAGGACATGACTGGGAACACAAGTCGGGCGCCAAGCCACCGACTCTGACCAACACGTCCTCGACCATCGTCAGGCGACATCCTCAACAACCTCATCCATGTCCAACACCGACGCCTGACACGGCTTCCATCACAGGAACAGGGTACTCATGCGGCGCACTAGCCAGCACTTTTCCCAACACTCCAACTTGCCAGTGCCAAGAACCACGAAACCTCGAACAATGGCACGGCAACAGCACGTTTCACACCAAGGAACCAATCCTCCGGTGCTCAACGCGAACTCAGGAATCCGCCCGTAGCAACCAACGCTACGATCCTGAACCAATGGGTTACAAGCCCACCAAGCTTCCGCTGCGCACTCTGATCCGCGCGTACAGTCGAGAAAGCGAACACCGCCCACCCAGCACTCATCCTTCCGGAACAGCGCCAGCACCCTCACACAACAAGGGAATGGGCACGACTTCTCACAGGCAACCGCCTTGCCAAGATAAGGAGCACGTCTCGCACGGACTTCATGGCACACAAGGCCAACCAATCCGGGCACCCAATGCAAGACGACGATCCTTAGCCGAATGCAATCTCTCCAACCAAAGGAGAAACCAACGCACTTCGACCAACGGAAGAACTCCACGCTCGACCTGACCTCGAACTTCACGCACGCTGGAAACAGCACCATCCAGCACCAAGGAAAGCCATCACTTCCATCAGGTCAGCGCCTCCGACACACTCGACGAGTGTCACATCGGACCACCATTACATCACCTCTCGATGCACCACTGCTGCAATTCCTCGAACTGCAACACGGCATGCCAAGAGCCGCAACATGAGCCATAACAACAACCGTCGATGCTCATCTTCGAGTCCCGAAACTCGCCGCGGAACCATCACATCTCAAGCCAACTCCAAGGCGAACACAACCCAATCGCACACAAGAGCGCAGGAGCAAGACTTACTGGGACACCACAACCCAATCCTGCCTCGAAATCCGCAAAACAACCGGGATCGACACGTCATTTCTGACGCCACAGAGCAAGACAAGATCATCAGGCTCGACAAAACGGCAGCTCACCGAGAAGATATTCCGCTCACCCGAGCACACTTTTCGATCAGAACACCTCAGGGGCTGGACAAACCTCAAGCTGGAGTGACCAAAAACTGACAGCAGCTCCCTCAGAGCACGCTCACGGTCACTTAACCAAGAACAGTCCGCACCAGCCACCTGACCACGCTGCAGGTTCCTCGAACGTAGCACCGCGAACTCGCGCCTGCCAGCAACCTCTGCCCAACGCAGCACAACCAGGGCCACCACCGATGAGGGAGAAGGCTCTCGACCTCGATCCTCAGACCCTACGCTGGCACGAAAGCCGCGGACAGCAACCACCATCACAGCGCCGCACAGCGCACTCAAGCTCTCAAGCGAGAAACAAGGCGGAAAGCGAACACAAAACCCTAAGCCAGCTGCCGACTGTACTGGACCTTATGGACTCTGATCACTGCAATATCCCGAATTCCTATGCACGTCCACAACCACCGCTCTGATACCAGCTGTAACGACCCGAGAATAAGATTACCGGGAAGGCCCGATAACCCGAGACTCGCATCGCCGCCCACGAGCCGGGAGGGCTCGGAAGGGCTAAAAGGAGTGTGGAGGCACAAAGAAATAGGAAATAAAGCAGGACAACCAACAACAACGAGCTGAAAGAAAGAACAACAACAGCTACAACAGAGTCCAGTCCAACAGAAAGTACAGTCTAAAGCAGTAAAAACGTACCACATGCCAAGTGAACACTCGGCCCGGCAGGCTGGCAACTGAGAACCTCCGCTCTGCATCCTCGAACCACGAGGAAGAACCGCAACACCTGAAAAGCAGGGAATGAGTCTCCAAAACAGAGACTCAGCAGGGATCCTGCGGAACCCCAACCGGAAACAACGGCGGTAGCAGAAAAGAGAGCTACAACTACAGCAGGAACAGCAAACCGGTCGCCGGTCAAAACTCGGCACTACAGCTACTCCTATTGCCAGAAGGCAGACCTCGATCACGCAGTCGAGGCTACCTAACCACGTTAGTACCGCCTACCGAAGTAACAACACACGGCAACCATGCCGCAGAGGCCTGTCCCCCGGACACAACCGACCTGGACACGCTATCCAAGGTGGAACCCCGACCATCCGATCGCTGGTACCGCACAACAAGACCCAACCTCGGTAAAGCCACTAGCACTAATCTCACGGCGCAAGAACCGACACACGCGCCAAGATGAAACAACCGAACTCACCGGTCAACACGACCAAAAACCCGAAGGTCAAAGACACAGAGACTGACAGTCTGTCACTCCGTACTCGACAGGAGTACCACCCACTAGAAGCACAGCCGGTAGCATCCCCTGACGTCTTACACCGCACCGCAGGTGAACCGCCTGACGTGGTAGGTCCTACCCGAGGCGCGAACACCGTACAAGTAACCACAACAAGTGACTAGCTGGGGTCACGCCCGTCGACGTGCGTCCACTGTCCCCAACCACGTGTGCACACACAGACCACGCGTCCTAGGTCTGGCCCTCTGACCGGTTTTCCCCCGCAGCCGGACTCTGGCTAAGACGAGAGGCCTACGGTAACCGGTCCACAAACCGTCTCGAAAGGTGGGTGCCCGTACACCACTCCCAGGTGAGACCAGCACCTCGTACTGGTGGGATACGACTAGTGGAGGGTCACTGAAGGAGTAGACTCTCAACGGAAAACAACGTCCGCATCCGACGACGTACGGGGGGACACCCCACGTACCGGCCCCGTCACGCGGTGACCACAGTCGGAGAAGAAACAGGACTCACAGTCCACGGCCACGCACGCACCGTGCACTAGAGTCGAGAAAACTCAAGTGGCGCTAAGCCACGGGACTCTGGACAGTCCTCCAGACGCACTACACCCAACGGTCCTTGAGTCACAAGACTCGGGGTCAAGACCGTTGTACGCAACAGCACAAGGCCGTCAATCTAGTCCAATCTCTAGGTCCAAAACCACGATATCACGAATACCGAGACAACACACGAGTTGCCAAGACCATTCCCTTGGGAAGGGAACGCAAGGGACAAAGGCCACTCACACGGGCCACACGGAAAACACAGAAGCACGATTCCCAAGGCAGCACACAAGCCGCCACAACGATTTCCCATCTTGAAGCAAGCGGGAAACCTCCAGCCCCAGGCCGGACAATTGGACTCACAGTTCAAGGCCAAACACATGGCCCACACGGGAATCGCCTTCCAAAGGAACCCACGATATGCGGGGGAGACCCCACCGCACACACACCGACACACGGTGACTCGATCAAGCGTAACACGAAAGCCCGGAACACATGGGGTCACCCGGACCCACCACACCTACGGGCACGCTAATCGAGGTAACACGGTCCCTCCTGACATCTCAAAAACATAGACACAGAACCCATGGGGTGTCTGGGATACTCACAAGGCCGGAGGTCGACCACTGGGTCCCAACCGGGTCGACCGGAGACCAACACAATACGAACGGACGCTAAAAGGTCACCCGTACCCTTAAGCGCACGGGCACGTAAAACGAGGTAAATGGAACCTCTAGACACCCCAAAACACGGTCACGGAACTCCATTGGGTGTCCAAGGCACACACGGCCCAAGGGGAGCACAAGACAACAGGTAAGATCGCGCTAGGATCACCTAGCGCGACAAGCCGGAAAGCGCTAGGGAACCCTAGCGCGACAGGGAGCATCGCGCTAGGTATCCCTAGCACGACAACGCAGATCGCGCTAGGGATACCTAGCGCGACAACGCAAAATGCGCTAGGACACCATAGCGCGACGGGAACCGCCTCACTGTTCATCTTCTCCGATGAACGCGCTCGGACGGGGCAGCGCGACGAACAAGAACGCGCTATTGGAGTATAGCGCGTTCTCAGTCCGCGCCCGAAAACGGTAGAAACCGCGGGAAAAGCAATGCCACGCCCCGTTCACCCCCAGGTGAAGGAGAAACAAAAGGGGAAACCTTCCCCAAGCCCCTAGGCATGCATCTAAACCCCTGGATCCCCCAAAAACACCAGAGAACGGGAGATCCGGCTCACACCCCGAAAACACACATTTTGCCCAAAACGCCTCGTTTAGCCCGCTCGGCTCACCACGGCCTACGAAACTCGCGGGAAAGGGAGTACACGGGCTGAGGGTCCATCACCCTACCTCCACCGAAGATTACGCGCACCGTGGACGCCGATCCACCAAGAAAACGCCGTTGAAGCCTCGCCGTTCCACGAACTCACGGCCGAGCTTCCACGCGCCTCCACCGCCTCGATCCTCATCTATCCTCGCCCGTGCCTCACCCGCGCCGTCCCCACCTCGCCCGTACTCCGCCCCGTCGGCCGCCGGAGAGAGAGGGAGAGAGGAGAGAGCGTGAGAAGAGAGAGGGGGAGAAAAGAGAAATGAGAAGGGGAGAGAGAAAAGGCTTATATATAGGAAAACCCGGAATTTCGGAAAAATCCAGAAAAATAGAAAATCTCACCCTTACGATCCTCGGAACGCACCGATCGCAACGGTACCACTCGCGCCCTGATGAACGGCTCGGTTCACCCGCAACGAGGTTCCGAAGGGAAAGCCGAAACCCACGCCGGGAATCGGAAAACACACGCGGAAAAAGCCGCGGAACGCCTCCGAGCCTCCGAAACGACTCCGGATCGCGCCGATCCGAACACGAAAGATGTCCGAAACAAAATTTCAGACACAACGGAGTCGGACGCTCTGAGAAACCGGATCCAGGACCCATGGAGAAGGATCCGAAAAACCCGGGGCATTACAGCTGCTCTTGAGGGTCAACCCCAAGGGTCGACCCATTGCCTTTGGGTCCTAAAACCCTATCACGAGGGTCAACCCCAAGGGTCGACCCCTTCCGGTCCGACCTCCAGCCGTCTTGTTTGACTTCGGTTTCCTTGCACCGAAAGTCTTCCAATCCATGTCTAATCACCTCTAAACATTCCACAAACCTCTCCACATTTTGTGGATCTGGTTCCCAAGCTGTCTTTGACTGTTTTAATATTTTAATCAAACCCTATTGGCACTAAATATATAGGAGAGAGGTGAGATCCGATTTTGGCATGATGGTTGTTCTATTGTGTATGTGCAGGTTCGGAGTTGCAGCCTTCAAGCCCCATTCCTCCTTGCTCTGAAGCTGAAATCCAAAGGAAGGAGCTGGAATCCAAGCCCAAGATCATATACATCAAAGAGCTACATCAGACATCAAGCTTCCACATCCATTTGTGCTGCCTTGCGTCATACTTCATCCAAACTCATTCATCATTCTGCTGGAGTATCAAAGTTGATTCGAAGAACACAAAGGGGGAGTTCTATCTAGAGATCCTTTCTACTCTGATCTTCTTTAGTGCTTTTTGGTGAATCTGAAAGTTGTTGTATTCTAAACTATCTTGAAACAGATTCGTGAGTGTGTGTTCGTGTATGGACATGAGCTTGTGTGTGTGTGTGTGTTTGGGGTGCCTAGATTGGGTACCGTGTGTGTATGTGTGTTGTTCATAACAGCGTGTGTGTGTGCTTGGCTCACATCATAGTGAAGTCGTTAATCCTCATGAGTGAGGGGTGGACGTAGGGGACATTACGGTGTACCCGAACCACCTAAAAACTTTGTGTCTCCAGTGGTTTGTTCGCGTGCATATTTTGTCGAGTGGGCTTCACGGTGAGTTGAGTGTTCACCACCTTCTTCTTCACACACTCACCATCTTTCTCATGCATTCATGTGTGATCATGCACGAGTAAGACCGAGCGTTTGATTGCTTCTATCTTGTCTCGCAAGTTCTTCAGAAAATAATTTTAATTTGCTAATCAATTCACCCCTCCCCTCTTGATTGCCACCGTTTGGGACCCAACAGAGCTAGCCATCCTTGGTGGCATGTTCACCTTCCGGTAGGCATCCTCGGAGACTAGGATGGAGGTACAGGTAGTGGCTTAAGGGTCAGAGACAGGCGTCTGAGGAGAGCTGTTGATACCCAAAAAAAAAATCACCGGCAATAACTCCGGGTCTCGTCAGGCCGAACAAACCCTACATCTCATTCGATCAGGACAAAAACACACCTGGTGGTCCACCACTTGATGAGGAGACTTCCCGAGCTGAAGAAATATCCCTGGTCCCTCAAAACAGGGTGCCGAAGGCAATATCAGCATAAAACCCGAGCGACCTGATCGGGGCACACATTATACCGAAAAGGTCCGTAGGAGGTCGAAAAGCCACCCAATGGGGGTGAAAACACTTTGAGTGATTGCCCACTCGATGAAGACACTATCCACGTGCTGGGAGCAGGCTTAAGGACACAATTCATAGTGCCGAAGGCCGAATCAGGATGAAACCCGAGTAATCTAACACGGCTTTGGCACGTGTCGGAAACCATTCGGAATTGCATACCGAAGCCCGGGAGCTTCGAAATAAACACTCCTGAAGTGGGTCAGTAAGACCAAGACAGTACTAGACGTCAAGCGTTCGTTTGAGCCAGTTCGGAGTCAACAAAGCAGGGAAAAATATGGAGTTTACCGGAACACCCCCCTTGGCCAAGTGAACCGGCACACCCCTCATGTGTCAAGTGAACCGGCACCAAGCCCACATGGGCAGCATGAACCGGCGCACACAAGGCTTACCCTCCCATGCCATGTTGAACGGGCGCCAAGGGGGACAAAACAGGGGGAATCGGCCAAGCCCTTTGGGGCATGTGAATCGGTGCCCTCCATCTTGCTCCATGAGCCGGCGCAGGCCTCCTTCCTACAGCATGAACCGGCGCACTCCCCACCATCCCACATGAGTCAGCGGCAGAAAATGACACCATATGAGAAGTGTCGCGTCACATACACAGAACTCTATTTCATGCCCCATGCCTCAGGCAGAATAGGGGAAGAGGGAGAGATGAAAAGGAAGTCCCTCCAGTGACCTCCGGCGGAGCATTCAATGCCCATTAGACATGCCATTGCATAACGCTTGCGTGGGGAGGTTATCCATTGGGCTTTGCCCAGGGTTGGCCAACGGACCAGCGTGAGGATGCAGCCCCGTCGCATGAGCACTTAATGCTCGTGCGTCTGTCTCACGCTCAGACTGACAGTGCACTGGTAGCAGGCGTTGACGACGGGCCGGCCAGTGTGACAGCGGCGAAGCCCTCGGATATTCCGCAGAACATCCTATCCTCAGCCACTCTCGTGAAGACACGGTTGCTACCTCCTGCCACCTTGCGTCAGGCTTCGAGGGATCTCCGAGTGGAAAAAGGAGAAGCGGGAAAAGAAGAAGAAAAGAAGGTGGTGTGGGGGTTCGAACGCCCCCCACTCCCACTCCTATAAAAGGAAGCCCGCATGTCAAAGAAAGAGGTTGGTTGTTCGAAGGGTCCACCCCTCCGGTTGGCTGTTAAAAAAAGCTTGAAGAGAAGAAGTGGAGAGCCCGGTCTGTCCGTTTGTGCGCCTGCATCTGCAGAGTGAAGAAAAAGAAGAAGGGCGAGGGAAAGAAGAGAGTAGGAGAGGTGAGGGTTTGATTGAGGGGGAGGAGCCCATGCTCTGTTCTCCCCACCCACCCCACCAAATGTATTTCCCCATTTTCCTACTTTATTCCATTTTCTTTTCGCTGCGATGTATGCTTTCTCGTGCTGTATGCCTCCACGGTGAATAAAAGCCTAGTCATGGCAAATATTATGGGTTTCATTGTGACCCCCCTTTGTCTCTTCTCTCTCCATCTGGCCCTCCACCTTTTTCCTGCAACTCTGGCATTTCTCCCTGTCTCTGTAGAGGTGTTTTATGTTGAGTTATTAATATATACCATGTCTCCGTGAGAATGACAGTGGCCTTCTCACTCACACCCATGGGTTGTGGGGCCTCCGTCCCCTCCCTACAATCCGTTAGAGTTCATGGCTCTCCTCCACCTGTCAAGGTGCTTCCCTACCTCTTCTTCTTTGGTAATCACTCAGGGTCTCTCCGAAGCTCGCTTATCCATAGCAAGACTTCCGGGGAATCTCTTTCAAGAAGTGAATAGAAACCCGCCCCATAGCAGGTTACACAATAAACCCACGTCCCAAATCTCGGAAGACATGGCATGTGAGTCATTAGGAACCCTTTGAAGGTTAGTCCTTGGGTTTCCATGCTCACCTTGGGTCACCGGGTAACTGCTCTCGGCTCACTCATGAATTTCAGGAACCATCTCGGAAGTCCTGTGGATGAGTCTTCAATTTTTCAGTCCCCATCCTCCGGATGTGGAGGAGATGTTGCTAAATTTTTGCCAGAACTCAGAACTAAATAAACCTATCAAAACAAAGAAAATATGTAAACACAGCGTAACGGTGATAGCAAACAATGAACGAGCATGAGGCAACCTAAGCAAATAACTATAATAAAAAAAAAGAAAGAAGAGGGAGCAGTGCGTGCCTTTGAGCTTGGCCAAATAATCCCCTGAAAACCCCCCACAAAAGTCTGTCAAAGGGACAACTCTCCTTAACGCCAGTTCTGTGTGGTCCAATTTGAACCTCCTACGTCGACTCCCTGACACTCCGGGGTCGACTCCACCAGCCGACGGTGAATCGACGCACGCGCCATCTCTTTGTGCCGTATCACACTCACACACCCACTAACACTTTCACAAACACACGCATGCACGCATGAGTCGGCCCCCCATATACAAGTAACACGTTCTCCCCCCTCCCCTTTTATCATACCTGTACAAAACATGTTAACCCATGTTAACACAAAAAAAAAAAACCATGTACACTCTCACGTAAACACTCGTACACACACTCCACACGATGCACAATCCCAAACGCCCAGGCCGTTTGAATCGGCGGGCGGCACTGTTCACTCTCCTTATTTAAACTCCCTTTGTTTTCATTTTCATTTATGTATTTTGTTCACAATTAAAAAAAATCAAAACGAAAAAGATAATATAACGAAACAAATAAATAGATAAATAATGATAAAACAGTGTTAAAGTAAAAAAAATAAAAAATATATACATAAAAGCCAAAACAATAATAAAAAAACATAATAAAATCGAAACAAGTAAAAAAATGCTGAAAAATGATGATAAAAAAGGGATAAAGAAATGAAATGAATTCGAACACCATCTTCAAGTGGTTAATGGTGATTGATCCGGAGCCCTTGCCTCCCTAGACTCGGTGTAAAGGGTGCACCAATGACACCCTGACTAATCGTACTTGGACCTCGGGGATCACCCCCCGTCATGGCATGGCCCGACTTTATCCCGGGTCAATATCTCGCTAAATCGGACTCATTTCCACTGGTATCTAATCCCGCTCTCTTATCAAACTTACCACATACTCGGCAGACATTTAAACGTGTTCGTCACCGCCTTCATCACGCTTTCAATATGGACTTCCATCCGAACATGAAATGGTCGATGAGCGACCAACATGATTTAGACGTTTACACCCCAATCTGGGGGCATTTTAATGTAATTCGAGATCTTCGTTATGTCATTTTATTAATGTTAATCCTAGGCCATAGGGCCCCTTTTCCTAACAATCAATCAAGGGTTTTCCCCTCTCTGAGGGGATGTAATTAACGTCGTGGCCTTTACGGCACGGCGGGTTTCCGTCCTGACACGATATCCATAATCGTCTGATTAGTTATACGGCGCCCACCAAGGGCTTTTTCAAAGTCCGAATAAATCGTCACTTATGTGACTGGCATGCCCACGCACCAAATAAAATGAATTAACAAACGAACAAACGAATAATAAATAAAACAAATAGACGTTCCGAAAGTGTGTCCACAAGAGCGTGCCGCGGTCTTCGGTCCAGATTCAGCGGCAGAGTGTGGCTGGAGGTCAGCAGAGTCAGTGTTCGAGTTGTGGCAGTCTGCATCCAGATAGACTGTGTTCAAGTGCTGGGAGGTGCTACAGGTGTGGTCAGGCAGGACACAAGGCACGTGATTGCCCTGAGAGGCCATCTCAACTGAGGTAGTGGTCTTTGTTGTGTTGTGTAGTGGACAGTGGATCTAGAGGGGAGGGGTGAATAGATCTGCCCCTCTTTTCGCAATGTAATCCTCTATATAACTAGATGAGATAAATTGCAGTGGAATATAACTAGCTAAACGATGGACACAACGATTTGCTTAGCAAGATGATTACTAATATATCGATTCGAACCTAAGCATGCATTTAGAACGAAACAATCAAACAAATAAATCACAACACACGAGATTTTAAGGTGGTTCGGACTGAATCCCCAATCCTACGTCCACCCCTCACCAAATCCGGTGAGGCTCCACTAGTGCCACGCACTGAACCGCAAATCGGAAAGACCACCGATTACCTTCCTACTAACCACCTGGTAGGGACGTCAACAACGCAGATCGGACAACCTCCGATTGCCTTCCTACTAACCACCGGTAGGGACGATTCTCAGATTCAATTGTTTGTATGAAATGAAAAGGAGAACAAATATGAAATCACTCAAACAAGATATAGAGTATGCTCAAAGAAAAGAATCTTGTCTGAGTTGCAGAAGCTTGAATCGGATGCTTTGACGGTGTCTTCTTTCTTGCGGGATGATCTTCCTTGAACCTCTTCTAGTTGATGAAGAAGACGATGGATGTAGCTTCAATCTTCCTTTTGATCTTCTTGAGTCGATGAAGAGGATGTAGAAGATGTAGGATGCAGCTTAGATCACCCTTGAGAGCCTTGATTCCTTCTTCTTCCTTGGAGGTTGAGATGGCTTTAGATCTGGACTTGAATGCCTTGGAATGGATGAAGAACTTCCTCCCGAAACAATGTTCATGGAGGTGCTACAGTACCTCGAAAATGAGCTCCCTTGATCTCCCTTGAAGCCTTGAAGCCCTTGTCTTTCTAATCCCTCAAGTGAGTTTTATAGACCTTGAATGGTCTATAGACAAGCCTCAGACCAGATCCACAAATCATGGGTGTTTAGGTGACTTTTGGATTAAACAAATCCATGTTGAATGGCCCTTTTCGAAGTTGAAAATAAAGTCAACATTGAAGGCTCGGGGCTGGCGGTCGACCTGCAGCTCCTGGCGGTCGACCGCTACTGAAACACCTGCAAACGGATGGTCCCTGAGAAATCCGGTCGACCGCTACTGGCTGGCGGTCGATCGCTACTGAAACTCGTGCATGCTGGCAGTTGCTGGCTGGGGCGGTCGACCGCCCCTGTGCTGGCGGTCGACCGCCAGCTGGGCAGAACCCGGATTTTCCAAGGTTGGTCCGTTAACTATCTTAGCTCCGCCGCTTAACTCCTTTAGTAGTCCGTTCATGTCTGTGGCAACAACTTTGACTGTCTTGAAGTTTTATTACTGAGTCTTCAATCAGATTTTTGTTCAGGGGGCTCCGCCCCCGGAAACCCCCGCAAGGGGCGCTGCCCCCTTGACCCCCACAACAGCACATATGTCAGTCATATAAGAGTGAAAAATAACAATGACTAATAGTGTTTAGCCATTATCAAAACCAAGAATACCACAGAATGTAGATGACCATAGAATGATGTCGAATGACCCAAGTGACCACAGAATGACTCAAATGACTTCAGGGACACAGCATTTTGCAGTGAGACGTTGTTTTCTAGGGCATGTGATGCATGGCCCTGGCGGTAATGGAGGCATGTGATGCGGGACGAGACCACGGACACGACAAGATCGCGATTGTCCCTTAGCGAGGGAAGCGTCGGACATGCGCGATTGAGAAACCGACAATGAGCTAGGGTGATCGGCTCTCTTTTGTGCCCGGATCGGGTCACGGGACGGTCTCGCACTCTCTCGCAGCAGCGGTAATGAATAGATAAAGCGAGCTAGATATCCCTACATATGCTCTCTAGCAGCGGCATAAACAAATATATATGAAGTAAGCAAAATGCCAAGTAAGGGAGCGAATGCGATACCTCCACGCGCTCAGCGTGGGGAAGACGGACCCGGCCGAAACTCGTACTCCCGGGATAAATATTACACAATGATGACAGCAATGAAATATCGCCCACTCCACGCAGGGAGGTAAAGGGCTACACAACTGGGCCCGGGAGGACCGAATTCGGGTTGACGGGCGGCTTCTCGCGTTGATTCGGCAACACCCGAACTAGTGACGGCGGGGCCCACGTGCTGTCCGGAGGGGCCGTGTGGGACCCGGTGGCACCGCTGTGGTGGTGGATGCCTGGATGAGCGCTCCCTGGAGTGGAGGCGCGCTGGTTCGCCGGCCGGAGGCCGGGCGGCTCCGATCGGCACCGGTCGGAATAACCGGCCACGGATCTGTAACTTCTGGTTTTCAGCGCGCGTCCCGGCGAGAACGGGCGCTGCGATCAGCCCTGATGTCGGATCGACACGAGACTAGCGCCGTTGGAAATCTAACTTCAAATTCTTCAATCTAGGCCTAAAGATCTGGCCTAGATCTGCACGGATCTGGGCTTTAATGAATTTTCAACTTCCTATTGTACAGTAGACGAACACTCAGATCTGCAGGGCTATTATCTGAGAACTACCTTTGACCGATATGTGAAAGTCCGCATCTGAAGTGGTGGTCTTCAGAAAAGTTGTAGGAAATCAAGCTAGAAAAACGGAAAAACTAGTTTGGACAAGTTTGGATGTGGCTACGAATTGATAGGATTTTTGAACTAGAAGTGGGTCGGATCTGAAAATGGGCTAAAAGCACTGTAGCTGAGATAGAACACGAATTTTGAAAAATGGATAGATGGCGGATAAAAAATCAAGAAAAATGGTAGATGTAGGGGATGATGGACAGAACTCTCAGTAAAATTGGGAGGGTTTGAAAAGTACAAAAAGGGGGTCGGAGGTGAGAAACACAGGGCTACTGTCACTGTAGACAGAGACAAAACAGATCTGGGAATGAAAGATGCACGAAAATGAAAAAATACTAAACGAGGGATTTTGGACCTGAATTTTTTTGTGAATATGGGAATACAAGATAGGAACAACCTTTGAAAATTTCAGATCAAGAAGATGTCGGAGTTGATAGAAGAAATTTCGAGAAGAAGCTTCTATCCAGGATGGACAGAACACCGAAGTCGACTTCGCGGCGGCTCGAAGGCGGCACGAACGGCGGCGGCGGCACCTGAGATGAACTCAGAGATTGTGGGGGAGGAGATAGAAGGGTTCCACTCTAGAATTGGGGGTTGGGGATGAAGAAAACCAGGGGGAGAGAGAGGGGAGATCGAAATTCCCACAAGGGGGGCTCTTGCACAATGCTTTTATCACTTTCATTAATTCAATCAATTGGAAAATACAAGCTATATATAATAAATGTAAAAAGACGCTAAATGCCATTAGATATAAGGTTTGGAAGGGCATATTAGGGAGTTCCTAAATATTTCTCCCATGTGGTCAAAACTTTAACCATTAATCTAATCAAACTTGGACCATTTCCATTCAAACTTACCTAATTTTCACCAACCAAGCCTAATAAGGCCAAAGAATGGGGCGCCCCCTTCATGGGCATCTCTTGGGCCTAGGCTGGTCCAAGGCTAACCACTCAAGTCCAATAACCCATGTCTAGACTTGGGCCTTCCAAGTCTTGGTGGTCCATGAGAGGAGAAAGCCCACTTGGGCCTTAAGTGGCTATTAAGGTCCACTATGAACTAGGCTTCTAATGGACTCTACTAATGGCAACCTAGCCATGGACTTTACATTACAAGTGGCCCATTGGCTTGTTATAAGCCTTACAAGGAGCCCAAATGAAAGAAATGAAACAAATACACAAGTACAATCCCATACAAGTCATAACACACAAATACGATCCGCCCGTATAGCTTTTGATGCCCCCATCAATTCTCCCCGGGTGGGAAGAACTCGACCCCGTCGAGTAAGAGGTGCGACTGCTCGAGTACTCCGGCGGATCCATCACCGTGCCAAGTAACGCGGGTATGCTCCACTCCAAGTGACCGTCACCTGCTCATTCCATATATACTCGATATGCACAAGCTGCTGTGGGCTAGAGGTGGACACTCCGGGTGGGGCACTCTCAAAAGGGAAGGAAGCGGCTCGAAGACTCACTAGGAATCACCACTGAGTCCCTGTAGGTGACTAGATCCGGGTGTAGATATGGAACCGATCCCATACTCATCGAGTGAGTCCAATCGCCTCTTACTCATTAGAGAATGACAACGAGCTGACACAAGACACATGCAGACTCACCATGCACTAACACACATATGCAAACCACACAAATAAGAAACATACTCATACATGACTCTAGATAAAAACTAGTGTTAGTCAGACCCGTACATGGATGACGGCGGACCAGGACACCCGAATATGTGCCATACATGCATTTGACGTAACCGGAGATGGGTGGCATGGGGTACACCTAAAAGTCCAAGAATGACCCAGTCATGCATGGACGGCCCTTTAGATTTAGGAGACTTGAGAGGGCTAGGGAAGCCGGGTGTGGAAGGGCCGGATGTGGGTGTACCGGAGATGGGTTTAGGTGGGTCGGAGAAACCAAAATCTCCGTTACCCCCAAATGATGGTTCGGACCTTTGGCTATGTAGTGGTTGCTTGCCCCGAGTGGAAAAGGCATGATAGTGAACTCCGCGGAAGAAGTGTAGTGAGTATGAAAACTCGGGAGGTTCACTAGTGAAGGGGTCAAAAGGGTCGAAGTAGGTGTGACCCCATGAAGTGGGTTCCAACATGACATGGTCCCAAGTTTGGAATTCATAGTCACCGTCATACATTATGATCGGTGGGACGACGGACATGTGTAGAAAATAGGATTCCTCCCTTGGGCAAAAGGGAACGAAGTCGGACTCGGCCGGCATCGGGAGGAATAAAAGAATCTCCATGGTGACACACCCCATGGTGCACTCGGAGGTAATGGACCCGAAGGTCGGATGGGTGAAGCTAAGACTAGCGGGTTGGTCAAAGCCTCGGGCCAGAAGATGCGTCAACTCCCATTGTGAATCTAACCCCATGATAAGATCGTCCAACGTATCAACATGGTGACGAGATCGAAATGTGGTATGGAATGAGTTGACCGGCACTATAGGTAGGATGGGATCCATGGATGGAAAGGGAGGTGGGACCAAGCCATCCTTGAGCCAACTAAAAAGCGGCTCGACGATGTATAGTGTACCCGTTAGAAATACGGGCGGCTTGGGCCTTGGTGGCTCCAAATGAGATGGTTCCGAATCAAGTTCAGAAATAGAGAGTGAAGACATTGGAGCTCTCATGGGTGGGGAAAGAATGTCCTTCTCATGGTGAAGGGGTCCTTGGGGTGGCTCCGGGAACAACCAATCTACCCCGATAGACCGATCTAGGCTAGTACTAAACCGATCTAGACTTGTACTAAACCTTTGCACTTGTCCCATCATGGCTTGGAACATTGCACCCACTTCATCGGGACTATAAGCTCGGGATGCGGCCATGGTTGTAAAGATGGCGTTGGGCCCCCTAGGAATGGAGATGCAAGACCATTTTTTTTTAAGTTTAAAAGTAAAATGTGATGCTAACTAATGCACCTAGACATAACCAAAACTCGGTACGCGGCGGAGATAACCGATCCGAAGATCACTCGCACAAGTGTGCGGCCTTCCCGATAGGCGTAGCCTAACGTTCGGACAACACCTTTTGATATACCGAGTAAAGGGATGTAAATGCAACCCAAAAAGATATATTTTTTTGTTTTAAAACAATGATGACCCTAAGGGCGACTTAGACAATGACAAATGACTAGACGTAAATGACACTTTTTTTTTTGATTTGGACACCCTAGACTCAACCTGGATCTGATACCAAATTGATGCGGGACGAGACCACGGACACGACAAGCTCGCGATTGTCCCTTAGCGAGGGAAGCATCGGACGTGCGCGGTTGAGAAACCGGCAATGAGCTAGGGTGATCGGCTCTCTTTTGTGCCCCGGGTCACGGGACGGTCTCGCACTCTCTCACAGCAGCGATAATGAATAGATAAAGCGAGCTAGATATCCCTACACATGCTCTCTAGCAGCGGCATAAACAAATATATATGAAGTAAGTAAAATGTCAAGTAAGGGAGCGAATGCGATACCTCCACGCGCTCGGCGTGGGGAAGGCGGACCTGGCCGAAACTCGTACACCTGGGATAAATATTACACAATGATGACAGCAATGAAATATCACCCACTCCACGCAGGGAGGTAAAGGGCTACACAACTGGGCCCGGGAGGACCGAATTCGGGTTGATGGGCGGCTTCTCGCGTTGATTCGGCAACACCCGAACTAGTGACGGCGGGGCCCACGTGCTGTCCGGAGGGGCCGTGTGGGACCCGGTGGCACCGCTGTGGTGGTGGATGCCTGGATGAGCGCTCCCTGGAGTGGAGGCGCGCTGGTTCGCCGGCCGGAGGCCGGGCGGCTCCGATCGGCACCGGTCGGAATAACCGACCACGGATCTGCAACTTCTGGTTTTCAGCGCGCGTCCCGGCGAGAACGGGCGCTGCGATCAGCCCCGATGTCAGATCGACACGAGACTAGCGCCGTTGGAAAGCTAACTTCAAATTCTTCAATCTAGGCCTGAAGATCTGGCCTGGATCTGCACGGATCTGGGCTTTAATGAATTTTCAACTTCTTATTGTACAGTAGCCGAACACTCAGATCTGCAGGGCTATTCTCTGAGAACTGCCTTTGATCGATATGTGAACATCCGCATCTGAAGTGGTGGTCTTCAGAAACGTTGTAGAAAATCAAGCTAGGAAAATGGAAAAACTAGTTTGGATAAGTTTGGATGTGGCTACGAATTGATAGGATTTTTGAACTGGAAGTGGGTCGGATCTGGAAATGGGCTGAAAGCATTGTAGCGGAGATAGAACACGAATTTTGAAAAATGGATAGATGGTGGATAAAAAATCAAGAAAAATGGTGGATGTAGGGGATGATGGACATAACTCCCAATAAAATTGGGAGGGTTTGGAAAATGCAAAAAGGGGGTCGGAGGTGAGAAACACAGGGCTGCTGTCACTGTAGATAGAGACAAAATAGATCTGGGAATGAAAGATGCACGAAAATGAAAAAATACTAAACGAGGGATTTTGGACCTGAATTTTTTGTGGATATGGGAATACAAGATAGGAACAACCTCTGAAAATTTCAGATCAAGAGGATGTCGGAGTTGATAGAAGGAATTCCAAGAAGAAGCTTCTATCCAGGATGGACAGAACACCGAAGTCGACTTCGCGGCGGCTCGAAGGCGGCACGAACGGCGGCGGCGGCACCGGAGATGAACTCAGAGATTGAGGGGGAGGAGATAGAAGGGTTCCACTCTAGAATTGGGGGTTGGGGATGAAGAAAACCAGGGGGATGTAGATCGTGATAAATCCACACAAGTGGAACAAACCACTCACATGAGATATATAAAAGGGTGGAGATGATAACAAAGACAAAAGAAAGCACGTGGTGCTATAAAGGAGAGTGATCGCCAGAGGGGTTACCTCAATAATAAAATAAATGATCGCGGATACCTGGTGTTAAGTGGGATGCAGGATGGATTGTGAATTCCTTCCTCCTCCTTCTATCGGCCGGCCGATGAAGGGGGTTTTCCTTGTTGATTACCCTTGCATAAAGACAAAACAAACAAGCAAAGGGAAGTGGATCAGCCAAGAGTGAATGTAGTATCAATCCCAAATAGAAGATATGATGATGAAAGAGAACACAACATGCGCACCTCTTTTTTGGTTTTAAAAACCCCTAAAGAGTTAGGGAAAGGAGAAATATGATACTAATGCAAGAGAAGAAAACAGTGGATGATGATCGACGGTGATGGTATGATGAAAATAAACAAACAAAAGAAGGAGCCCCTGCTGTTCCTGACAACAGTAAAGGGGAGAATCACGGTGAAGCTTTGGTTCACTTGAAACAGCAGGAGGAAGCAGAGGGAAGAGATCGCTCAGAGGGAAGAGAAAGACTCTTCTCTGCACGCACAAAGTTAAAAAAAAACTGCTCTCTGCTTCTTTCTCTCGTATATCTGTAACCTTCTCTAATGGTCAACACGTTATTCGTTGTTGTTAACCTTACACAAGATCGACCAGAGCTCCTTTATATAGGGTTTTAACCGAAGATAAACTCAATTTTAGGAAGATAAGGACGGGCAATGATCAATGAAGGCAGGACTCTAGTTCCAATTCGAGCAAGGAGACCATTGGAGGCAAGGAACTATTCAGGAAAGGCATACTCAAACACGACTCTGAAGGATAAAACACGACCTTCAAAAGGGCGACAAATTCTAAATTGACGACCTACATTAAGTCGTTACTCAAAAATACGACCCTGGTCAAGGGCGTCACTTCTTAGATTTAAATTTGGCAATAAAACTTTCTTTATTTGAAAATTATGAGAAAACGCCTGAGATAAAGGCGTTACTTGAAAACACGTCCTGAGGAAGGACGCCAATCAGTATTTGGAATTTATTTTGAAACTGGATAATACCAGGAATTGACGCCCTGACATTTGGTCGTCCTTTCTTTTGAACACGCCCTAGGTATGGTCGCTTTTAAAATAACGCCCCTCTTCAGGTCGCGAATCACAAAAATACAAGAACAAACCAAAAAATACACAAAAATAGAAAAACTTCATATTATGAATGTATTGAAGTTCACTTTGGGGCGTCAACATAGTGACATGAGATTTGATCAACATAGCGTCAATTTTGGCGTGTCTACAGCTGCCCCGCCTTGGCGTCTGCTTTGAAAGGGAGTGAGACGAAAATGAAGCGAAAGTGCAACCAGCGGAATGAAGTGGAATGAACTGATAAGTAGACGCCAAGGTGTGATGTGACACGCCTCCGACACCAAGCATTAGAAATCTTTCCAAGATTCTGAATGAAACAACTCCGAGTGATTCCAAGGAAGCATCGATTTGCTGGATAAAAGAGACTAAACTAAGCAAATAAAAATGTGCGCGCGGCACGATAAGGAGACACCATTAGAGAGCGGTTACCAGCCAACGTGGACGTGCTACAACCAAGGTGAATTTGTAGAAAAATAAAGGGAATTAAGATGGAGACCCAGCAAAGGGACATTTTCAAGGAACCAGCCTAAGCGGCTTTAGAGAGAATAAAGTACTCAATTTAGAGTGGAATATCTCATGTCAACTCAATCAAGAACGAGTGACTTTCATTATCGCCATAATATGAAAATTTTCATCATGAAGCTCAAAGTCCTACATGATGCATGCTGGGCTAAAAGAAAAAGATAAGACAAACTAAAAGATAGAAAATAATCAAGGATAATATTGTTAAGCCATCTAGATTTGGTCAAGAATCCATATCTCTGAGCTGACACTAAGCCGAAGCCCGTTTGTCCGCGCATCATCTCAGAAAGTGGAACCATCGTCCCAGACCTTGGATGACTCAACGGCCTATCCGTGTGATCAAGACTATCCTGGAATTATCACCGTTTTTGATGAAGGGGAACTCAAATTTCAGGTTCATCAGAACCACAAGGTCCTTGATATGCTATAATAACGTAGAATATCATATAGTAATAATGCTTACAGGAACGAAATACAAGAACAACATGATGTTACTCCAACAGTGATCCGGGCATCTCGAAACCTGCAATCCTCTGCACTTGAAAATTCATTAGCCCTCCCACAATTTCAATATGAATAACCCTCAATTCAAAGCATGACATGATCATAAGTGCTAAATTAAAAACAATTTCAATATGAATAACCCTCAATTCAAAGCATGACATGATCATAAGTGCTAAATTAAAAACAATTCCAACAAAATAATAGCACTTAAGTTCATCAAAGCATGTAGGGAAGTAAATTCATAAGCTCACAAATTCACGCCTGGATAGAACGGCGTCAACAACATAAAAGGCGCCTGACATGAGGGCGTCAAAAAAAGAAACATGCCCTTCACTGAGGCGTTAAATTCACCAAGAGTTCAAGAAGAAAACGACCCACTCAAGGGCGTGAAATAAAACACGACCTCGGTCAGGTCATCAATTCAACAATTGACGCCCTAACAGAAGGCGTTAATTAAGCACAAGCTTCCATTTCCGATTCGAAAGCTAAACCCAGTCCTAATAGCCATAAACTTTCTAACTCCGAACAGCCTTAAGACCCCCCTGGACTTCTATAAAGGGAAGGCACTTCCTCAAATCAATCAAAGCAATCCTTCGGAGCTCTGTTTCTTCTGCTGCTTCTTCTCATGTCCGTGTTCTTTTCGCAAATCGGAGATGGAAAGGGCAATTAAGAGATCAAAGTCCTCAACTCCCAGATTAACTGAGATTAATGGGCATATCAGCAGTAGAATCTCCATGAACCAGGTAAAGTATTATTTCTTCTGTTCTTCTCTTTTCTTATCTTCACTGAACTACTTCTGTCGCTCATGCATTCTCCTTCTTCTCTTTCTTCCACAGGATTATCCAAATATCCCAGGAGCTAGGAGATTTACAAAAATTAAGTGGTTGCCACTTATCCTTTCCAAGTTTTCTTCAGATATGAGGGTCTATGTGTCTAGATGGCATCTTTTAGGTCTAGTTACCCATGCCAAACACTATGATCACATCCACTTAGATTGGGCAGCTATAGGAGCTCTTGTAGAGACATGGCATCCTTCTACTCATACCTTTCTCTTTTCTACCTTTGAAGCCACCATCCTATTAGAAGAATTAGAATTGATCTTAGGCTTGAAGAGGATGAAGCAAGGGGATGAAGAGAAGATGGCCAACATGCCAAAACCAATTTCTTCTCACGAGCTATTAACCACATTGATACCTAGCCCAAACTTAGTGAATCAAATCACGGTTACCAAAGGAATCAATCTTCTAAAGCTCGCTTCATGGGTGTACAAGAGAGCGGATCAAGCTAAAGAAGAAGAAGAGATAGAAAAGGTAACCAAGGCCTTCGTGGTATGCTTAGCAGGAGCACTCTTATTCCCATCCACGGAGGACTTTCTAGAGGAGGCACAGTTGAGCGCCTGGTGAGCTTATGGGAAAGAGAGAGAGTTGGACCGGCTATTCTAGCCTATCTCTATAGCGGGCTTACCTCGGCGGCAAAGGGAAGGCCCATCTACGGATGCATGCTAGTATTCTCTAGTTGGGTGGACCTTCACTTCAAATTTGATCCATGTGATGAAGCCCAACAATCCTCAAGAATCTTCTCAAAAAGCCCACTCTTTTACATAACCGGTTCACTTGGGATAAGCAATAGAGTGATGAACCGAATTCCTCAAATCAAGAAGAGAGTGGAATGGAGGGAATACCTCAAAGTGATGCCAAAGAACCTCTTCACTTGCGCCCCGGGAATACTCAAGACTCAAGAACTCCGTGCAAGATTCTCCCCCGGCACAGACCTTCGACTCATAGGCGCTTCAGAATTTGTGCTATATAACTCACACCGATGCCTTCCTCAACTCGGGCTTCCACGGCAAGTATTCGAGGATCCATCACACCTCCCTCCTATCAAGACAAGGGACCTTGGCGGCAATGAAGATGGAGAAGAAACAACCACAATCCAAGCTCTGTGGAAAATCAATAAAGCTCATCAACCTGTGGAAAGCTTGGAAGAAGACAGAGATGAATGGAAGTCTTATGTAATTGCTTTGAGAAACTTGAGGCCCAAAATGACTCATTGAAGCAGTGTAATCTTTCTTTTCTGATAAATCAATAATACGTTCTTATTGAGCCAATTTCAAAGTGTTTATGATCAAATCTTCCAATAACCTGAGATTCTGTTGCAAATAACGCCTCAAGCAATGTCGCGAATTCATAAGAGGACGCCTCAGCATACGCCGCTTTCAATATTCCAGCTCACAAATTTGACGCCTCCACAAATGGGCGTTAACTGAATAACGACTTAAAATAGGGCGTGAATTGATTCAAATTCCCAAAATATATTCGTTGAAATCTCAAAAGTAACGCCCTCAGCAAAGCCACGTTTCGCCCAAATAACGCCTCAAGCTCAGACGTTAATCATAAACAGCAATTATTACTTCCATCACATCAATCAACCCATATTGAATGCGTCTGACGACGGTTATCATTCCCCATGCAAAACAAAATAACGCCTCAGATAGCGTCGTCAATTGTCAAAACACGCCCAAACTCATGGGCGTCAATTCCACAACACACGCCCTTCCTCAAGGCGTTTCTTCGTTTCGAATGCCAAAAGGCTTTTTCCCCCCTTTCTTCTTCCTCCTTCGTCCTCTTTCCCTCTTTCTCTGCAAAACCCTAACCGAAGAACTCCCTCCCCCATCTTCTCTCTTTCAACCCCTCTCTCATCCTAGCCCTAAGCTATGGTAGGCGGAGGCCTTAAGCGACAACGGGTAGCTGCCCCCGAGGTCGTTGACCTGGAGGGCAAGCACAATCAGGCCCAAGAGGGAGCCCCTCCCGTGGTGGCCGAAGAAAACCCAGTGGCGGTGGCCGGCGGCGAGGACGAACACGGCGTCGAGGCCATAGGAGAAGAAAATGAGGAAGATGAGGATGATGCTAGCGAAGCAGCAGAGGAAGAAGAAGGCGAAGGTGGTGAGGAAGAAGGAGAAGGAGGAGAGGAAGAAGGAGGTGGTGATGAGCCACCGCCCACGGCGGCGGCTCCTCCCCGTGCCGGCCAACTACGGTGACCCAGGCAACCACGACCTCAGCCACAAGGACCAAAGCACAAGAAGGTAGGCCCCCAACCCTATTCCAATTTTTTGCAATTTTATTTTTATTTTTTCAGCATTTTCCATAGCCCTCGGGGTATAAACCCTGCAACTCAGAGAAAAGACGCCCCCCGTAGGGTCGTGACTTAGAAATGAAACGCCTAACCCAAGGGCGTTAATTCAATTAATTTCCTGAAAAATAATTAACCCCAATAAAACACGCCCTGCAGCATGTCGTCCATTTAAATTTTTATTTTTCATATCATGCTGTTAATTCCATTAATTTCCATGCTTTTAATTATTTTTTCCATGAATTATTCGCATGCTGTTATTTTTATTTCATTTTTTGAAAACCATGAAAACAACGCCCCCCACCAGGGCGTTAATTCAATGAAAGACGACCAAACCAGCGGACGTCAAATCATTAATTTCAAAAATTATTATGAGGCCCCAAAAACTCCCATTTGAAAACAACGTCCCACACGGGGGCGTGACTTAAGCAAAAGACGACCCTGGGATGGGCGTCTCCTCAAAAAAAACTTTAAGAAATTAGAAATTAACCATCAAACCACGCCCAATACAGAGGCATTTCTTAGATAAACAACGACCTAGGGTAGGTCGTGAATTCAAAGCACACTTAAGAACCACGCCCCTCCTAGGGGCGCCAATTGAACAAGCCACGACCTGAGGATGGTCGTTAATTAAACCAAACATCAACATTTCAACCCAAGGCAATCAAATGAATTTCCACATGAATAATCAAAATAATTAAGCCAAAAATTCTTTCTCCATATGCATGCAGGGGTTGATGAGGACGCGCATCTCCTGGGTCATGGTCCGGGCAGCATATTACGGCCTCCCCGAGTTCCAGAGAGCGAGGGTAGATGCCATGGGGTTTGGGGCCTTTCTATCCATAGAGCCAGTTAGACCAGACCTACCACTTATCCAGCTTCTGAGGGAGAGATGGGACAGGTCCAGCCGGGCATTCCTGATGCCATGGGGGCATATGGTTCCTACCCTAGAGAACGTAACTAGGATCACCGGGTTGAGGGTAGACGGTGAGGCTGTGAGTGGGATCACCTACCCTGACTACACTGAGTTCGCCCAGAGGCTGCTAGGGCTAGAGATGGTCTATGAGACACCTAGCGAGTGTAGGACTATCTTCCGCACCGACCTGACTTCGGTGATGGGCTTAGGGGATGCTAGGCATAGGTCCACGGGAGACCCTAGAGCAGTTTTCACAGAGGTTGATAGACGGGGCTAGGGCGGTCTACTGCCAGGACCCGGCTGACAGGGAGAGAGCAGACCTTGACTTGAGGAGGTTCCTACTACTGCTACTGGGGAGGCTATTACTGGGGACGAAGGGAGACGTCATCAACTGCCGATTCCTGGGCATACTCGAGGATTTGGAGGCAGTTGGCAGCTACGCCTGGGGAGCGGCACTACTGGCGCACTTGATGGCCGACCTGTCCACGGGGACAGGGCGAGAGACGACCGTCAGCGGCTTCTCACCATTTCTTCAGGTATGCATTTTTCTCTTTTTCTTTTCTTTTCTTTTTCTTTTATTATGCATGTGAATGCCTCACTAATGCAATGCATGGATGCAGGTTTGGAGCCACCTATACATGCCGATGGGGCGCGTCGACCCACGGCCAGGAGGTGAGGGAGCTTTCCCTCTAGCGCGGCGCTGGCTGCCGGTGGTGTTCGGGGCCCCACTGGGCTACGAGTTGTGGGTTCTACGGAGAGAGTTCCGCGACTTCCCTCCCTCGCTGGTATGATGAATGTTATGCATCTTTCTTTTGCATTTATTTGAATTTATTATGATGATGATGAAATGATGATGATATGTATGTTTATGAATGCAGGTGCGATGGAGACCCTATGAGGGGATGACAGACGAGGGCCAGCCGTGGGTCGTAGCGGGGCGACCTCGCTGTGAGCATGACCTGTGAGTCCACTGCTTGAGCGAGATCGAGCCGTTACGGCTTAGGCTAGTGATGAGGACCCTGGGCCTACACCAGGAGTGGGTAGAGGTCGGCGAGCCACGCGGCATCGGGAAGAAGACACGCGGTCATACAAAGGCGACCGACTGGAGGGTACGGTTCAAGGAGAAGTACGCCGACTGGCGGCGAGGCGGGATCCGAGTCACCTCCCACGCGACCGACAGCTCCGAGTACCTCCGACGCTACTGGGAGGTTTACGCCGGACGACCTCAGATGAAGGTCCTAGGGGTATGTATGAATGCAATTATTTCTAAATTAAATGTAAATGCTTATGTGGCTATCATGTGACTAATATGTAATGTATGCAGGATGCATGAGACATAGCGGTGATGGATGCCCAGGCCCACCTACACAGCCTGGAGGACCAGCTGGCCGCCACACGGGCCGACCTAGAGACCCTGGTGAGTGTTTAAATTATTTCTATATGCAAATGATTTTTTATTGAATTATTGACGATTAGCCACTGACGATTTCAATGAATGCAGCGTGCCCAGCAGGGAGCAGTGAGGAGAGACCCAGGGGAGGCCTCCAGCTCAAGGGGGCCCAGTGCAGAGGTGACCGCACTGGCAGAGCAGCTAGCGGGAGCGACCGCACGAGCCGAGGCAGCAGAGCGCGACCTCACCTCACGGGTAAATTTCAAAACACAAATCCATTCAAATATTGATTATATAATTATGCACTGATGAAAATTCATTTTACAGACTGAGGAGCTTCGAGCCGCTCTTGCCTGCGTCTGCGAGGGACAGCAGGCGATGACTGCTCAGGTAAGTTTTTATTTAGTCATGTGTTGCTTTATTTCATAAATTGTTGAGTTGATGATTTGTTACCTGTTTGCAGAGCACACAGCTACGGGCGGCACGTACCGAGTTGGCGATCCGCGAGCAGCGGATCTTAGAGCTAGAGAGGACCCTGAGACGACGCGAGGAGCTGCCTCAGGACGTGGCCGAGCTGCGGGTGGCTCTTGAGCTGGAGAGGAGGGAGCGTGCCCGTGAGCGCGAGGAGCGTGCTCGTGAGCACGAGGAGCTGGCGGACCTGAGGACTCAGCTAGTCCTTTCTCAGGAGCAGCTTCGAGTGTCGGAGGAGCGTTTGCAGCGAGGCCGGGAGCGGGCACGAGCTGCAGGGTACAGCTTCACCAGCTCTACCTTCGTGGCGGGTTCCTCTCTTCGAGAGAGGAGTGAGGCAGGGGGCCAGGTTCGAGTTCCAGCTTCTTCACGGGGGCCCATGCCCCCTCCACTAGCGCCACCTCGGGATGGCGAGGACGAGGTAGAGAGTAGGAGAGAGGAGGGTGGAGGCGAGAGCTGAGAGAGACTTACTTGTACTTCTCCACCCTCACACCTGTACATGATAGACATGAGATATATATATATATATATATGAGATTTGAGCTTTTGTTTACCTGAGCACTTTGTGTAGTTGTGGACTTGTGTTTGTGTACTTTTCTCTTTCCGCGTTCTTCGTTTTTGCTTCGCTTTGCCCTGTTCCTGCAACTGTAATCCACACTTTGAACAAACAGGTTAATTCATCTATTCGACTTGGCCCCTTGCTCAATAAGCAAGGGGTATCAATATTTTGACCTTAATGACGGGTCAAGGGGCCAAGCCTTTAATCAAATAAGGTAAATGAAATAACCGATAACGGGGAGATGCAACATGCAAGCACGCATATGCAAACCATAAATAAAGATGCCCATGCAGAAATGCAAGCATACTTGGAGAATGTATTTTTTTTCTTTTTCACTCATTTATATTTTTTTTTGTTATTTTTCTGAAAAACGCGCCTTAGAGTAGGTCGTGATTCACATAAAAGATGCCCTAGAAGACGGCGTGAATTTGAAAAGGGAATTTGATTTTTTTGAGAAAGTAACGACCTGTGCAGGGACGTTATTTTGAAAGAGACGACCTAGACAAGGACGTTAATTCTAGAAAACGCGCCTTAGACAAAGGCGTTAATTAACTTGAACGCGCCTTAGACAAAGGCGTTAATTGAATTTATTCTGCAAAAATGGGTTGACAAGGCTATCAAGACCACGGGTCCTACACGGTCACCATCTAAAATTCATTAACCTTTCTTGAGTAATTAAAAGAGAGTCGACGTGATCATAGTTGACTTGTATTCGAGATTTCATACAGTGCAATTTCCTAAGTCCGTCTTGACCATCCTGCGAGTTCATGACTTACCACATAGAAAGGATGGAAGAAAATATAAGGGAAGCCCATAAGGGATTCTGAGATGCTCGAGATAAAGTTACCTCCCCTACCCTATGCCTGTTGGGGTTCGGTCTTTGGCGTAGGGAAATTTTGTTGCCTTTTTGCCTCTTTTATATTGCACGCATACACCCAAGGTTTTCCTTGTGGGGACTTTGCTCTCTTGACATGCTTTTCTTTTCACCATTTGACTTTCACTTTGAAATTGACTTGCATTGATGAATAACCTAATTGTACTTGGGCTTTTGTGGCATTTGCTCCCTTTTGGGCCCTGACTTCCACCTACTAGGGCGGCGGATAGGCTTGGCGGGTCTACCCCGAGGTCTCCCTTCCTCTCTTATGGGCCGAAGAAGAAAAGAACGGGTATTGTCTTTCACTTTTAGTCAAGTTTTGACTTCCCATCGAATTTTGCACTGCTTGAGTTCAAGAATAAAGCGTGTAGTGTGTGCGGGTGTCGACCCAATTTTAGTTTAACAAGACTGATGAGTGAATTCTGAATTTTGACCTTTCGGACCTTGATCCTTCGTGTGCCATGGCACCAATTTTGAAAGCTTTTCATTTTTGATTTATTTTGATTTTGAAGAATTTCTATTTTTGCTTTTTGGAATTTCTATTTTTTTTCTTGGTTTTTTTTTGAAAAATTCCACTTTGTTTTGGATTTTTGAATCAATTTTCATTTTTTTTATTTTGAAAATATTATATATATATATATATATTGTATTTTTGAATCAAGGGTAGTATTTCTTAAGATACAAACCATTCCAAGGGTGAGTTAACTCTTCTCCTTCAGCATTAATCAGTTTATAAGCATTGCCCGGATAAGCCTCTTTTATGACAAACGGTCCTTCCCAGTTTGGTTGGAGTTTGGAGCGGGGCCCACCAGGTTTTACGAAAATTCTCTTGATTATCATTTCACCGATTTTGAATTTTCTCTCAATTACTTTCTTTTGATAAAAACGTGAGAGCCTATTTTGATAAACGCGCGCATGCTCAGCGGCGACCAGACGCTTCTCATCTAGGAGTTCCAATTGAGTAAGGAGTGAATCACGACGCTTATCAATAGAGAGTTCCTTGTCAAATTGTACTCTCAGAGAGGGAATGAGAATCTCATAAGGGACTACCGCCTCCATTCCATAAGTAAGGGCGAAAGGGGTTTGTCCAGTGGGGGTACGAATGGAAGTACGATAGGCCCAGAGAGCTTCAACTAGCTTGTCTGGCCAATCCGAAAATTTATTAGCCTCACACGTCTTTTTAACAATTTTGATCAAAGTTTTATTAGTGGCCTCTGCTTGGCCATTGCCCTGCGGATAATAGGGAGAAGAATGATGCAATACAATGTTATATCTGTTGCAGAGATCTTTGAGCTCTTGAGAGATAAATTGAGGTCCATTGTCGGTGACGATGGTACTCGGGATGCCGAACCTCGTGATGATGTTCTTCATTATGAATTTGCAGACAGTCGATGCTTTAATCTCCACGTAAGCTTCTGCTTCCGCCCACTTGGTGAAGTACTCCGTTGCCGTCAGGATGAACGACTTTTGTTTGGTCAGGAGGTTTGAATCACCAAGAGGTCCAATGATATCAAAAGCCCACATGGAGAAAGGCCATGGGGAGGACATAGGATGGAGTGAAGAAGCAGGAGAATGAATTTTGTCGGCGTGCAGCTGGCACTTAACACACCTACGAACATAGATGGAGCAATCCTCTTCTAGAGTGGGTCAATAGAAACCTAGCCTAAGAATCTTCTTAGCTAGCATCTGACTGTTCACATGACCACCACACACCCCATAATGAGCCTCTTCCACAACCTTCCAAGATTCATCATCATCGAGCCATCTTAATAAAACACCAGTGAGCCCTCTTCTGTAGAGCACACCTCCAACCAAAACATAATGCTGAGCCACTCTTCTAATTGCTTTCTTTTCTTCTGCAGTGGCTTCCTCGGGATAGGACTGATCATTGGAATACCTGGCAATCTCATAATACCAAGGTTTTTCTTCGTCAGCCAACTCTTCTTGCCAATCTAATAACATGACCTCTTTGCCTTTAAGAGCTTCCTTGTGTCTGTCCTTTTCAAGCACCCTATCCTTAACATCGAGGAATGCACGATCCTTAATAGCTGGAGTGTTACGCTGATGAATAAGAGGAACGTGAAAATCATGCTCGGGAGGGAAGACTAGAGCAGAGGCCAAAGAGGCAAGAGCGTCAGCTAGGATGTTCTGGCTTCGAGGGACATGAACAAAGATCAACTTAGTGAAGAGTTTGGCATAAGCTGAAGCAAGCTCCTGGTAGGGTTTGAGCTTAGGATTGATAGTGCGGCACTTGACAAGCACCTGGCGCAGAATAAGCTGACTATCACCAACAATTCGTAAGTGAGTAACACCATATTTATGAGCGGTTTGAAGGCCAGCCAAAAGAGCTTCATACTCAGCTATATTGTTGGTGACAGGGAAAGTGAGCTGAGCAGCAAACGGGATGGTGACCCCTTCTGGTGTTAAAAGAACCATGCCGATCCCTCTTCCTTGGAAATTTAGAGCTCCATCGAAATGTAATGTCCACATAGGATCCTGGGGTTGATTAATGGACATCAGTTCTTCATCTGGAAACTCTGAATTGACAGGATCAAAGCGGGGGAGAGGGTGATGAGCAAGGTGTTTGGCATTGGCGTAGCCTTTGATAGCTTTCTGTTGAATGTAAGTGATGTCAAATTGAGAGAGGAAGCTTTGCCAGCGTGCTAATCGATCAGTGAGGACAGATTTTTCAAGAAGGAATTTGATCGGATTCATGCGAGCAATGAGGTGAACCTCGTGAGCTAAGAAATAGTGTTTTAATTTCTGAACTACCCAGACCAAAGTAGCGCAAGTCTTCTCCATGGCCGAGTACCTCTGCTCACAGGGGTTAAGAAGTTTAGACAAATAGTATGCTGCCCTCTCCTTACTTTCTTCATCCACTTGAGCCAAGACAGCACCTACAGAGTCATCCAGGACTGAGACATAGAGAATGAGTGGTTTGCCTGGAATTGGCGGCCTCATGACAGGAGGATTGGCCAAATAATCCTTCAATCCGTCAAAGGCTGCCTGACACTTGTCATCCCAATTAAACTTGACTCCCGGCTTAGTGAGCTCGTAGAACGACATGCATCGTTGTGAGTGCTGGGAGACGAAGCGGCGAATAAATTGCAACCTCCCGATTAATCCTCGAACGTCCTTCAAATTCTTGGGAGGAGGCATGTCTCTAATGGCCTTTGCCTTGTTGGGATCAACTTCAATTCCCCTCTTGCTAACAATGAAACCAAGCAACTTCCCAGATGAAACGCCAAATACACACTTTTTAGGGTTCATCTTCAATTGATATTCTCGTGATCTTTGCAAGACTTTAGCCAGAACCCCAGGATGCTCAATCCTTGTCCTTGATTTTACAACCAGGTCATCCACATATACCTTAATAAAAATGTGAATCATATCATGAAAAATCGCCATCATTGCCCTTTGATAAGTGGCTCCAGCATTCTTGAGTCCAAATGGCATGACCACATAACAGTATGTTCCCCATGGTGTTGTGAAGGATGTTTTCTCTTGATCTTCTTCAGCCAGACGAATCTGATTGTAACCTGAAAAGCCATCCATAAAAGAGAGAGTCTCAAATCCTGCCGTATTATCGATTAGAACATCAATATGAGGGAGGGGGAAATCATCTTTAGGACACGCACGGTTGAGGTCCCGAAAGTCTATGCAAATCTGAACTTTTCCATCTTTCTTCATGACCGGGATGATGTTAGCCACCCAGTTGGGGTAGAGGACAACTCTAACAAATCTAGCCTTATGGAGTTTGTCGACCTCTTCTTTCATCTTCAAAGCCATATTAGGGTGGAAATGCCTCAACCGTTGCTTGACCGGGACAGACCCTGGCTTAAGTGTAAGGCGGTGTTCAACGAGCGCAGGGTCTAATCCAGGCATATCCTCATAACTCCACGCAAACATGTCCTTGTATTCTTGAAGTACCAAAATAAGCGCCTCCTCTTCGGAGAGCGGCAAATTCTTGCTGATGAGGACGATCCTAGGGTCTTCCTCAGTACCCAAATTAACTTCTTTGGTAGGCTCCTCTACAGAGGCTGATGGTTCGTCGAATCTTCTCATGCCACTAGCAAAGGCATCAGCCTCGTCCTCATATTTTTCATAACTTTCATCCCCCTCTTCAATAGGGTCTTCATCATTCATAATCTCGTAGACACCCAAACCCTCATAAGAAACAACAGTATCCTCATATTCTAATTCTGGCAGGATAATCGGATTTTTTACAAATTCAGGAAGAGCTAAACAAGCCTGGCACCTTCTAGCTAACTCCAACAGAAACCTACGGGGAATCTGCTTACCCTTGGATTTCTTATGAAAATCTATCCCATGAATTTTATTAGAAGAAGAAGAACAACTAGCTTGATTAGACGAAGAAGGAGGTGAGAAAGCGGATACAAGAGGTGATACAGATGAAGACCCCTCATCGGAGGGGGAAAAGAGATTTATCAATGAATCTTGAAGGAGTGGCCCCTGGGTCGGGACACACTCGGGAGAAAAATAGGAGGTCTCCTCAATAGAGATGGAGGATTTGGCATTTTTTTTTCGTTCTTGTTTTTATCTTCATTTTTATTTTCTTTTTCTAGAAGAAAGTAATGTGAAGGGAGAATAGCAGGAGGAGTGGAGATTGAAAGTTTGGAGAAAGATTGAATCAGTGATGGCCCACGCGGGGGAGTAATGGAGAGTCTGGAGAATTGCTCGAGGAGCAAAGGAGGAATGGGGAGAGAAACTTGGATTGAACTTGGAGAGAAATTGATCATAATCGGTGGTGGTCTCGGCACGTGACCAAACCAGTGGGAATGTAAGGAAGCAAGAAGAGACGGATGCATGGAAGTGAGAGAAAAGAGGCCGGCCCACAGCCTGTCCACAGTGAAACCTTCCTCAAACGGTATATCTGGCTCTCCAGTATCAGTGTAGTCACTCAGCAACTGCCTCTTGTCTGTAATCACAGCAGGTTTCTCAATCAATTCATGTATCAGCGGCGGCCATTCCGGATCTGTCGGCATAAAGAGGCGGCTCAAGGAAATAGTAATGTCTTGCATATCGAACCACCTGTACCAGTCACATTCCGGATCGTCCATCTTCCTTCTTTTATCTGGTCTCAAAGACTCCAGGGCTTTATATGTGACCAACGGAGCTATATGACGAGCAAACTGTCTACCATGAACATCCTGGCAATCCAGCATGGAAGTGACTTTAGTAGTTTGCTCATTATTCTGAACGCCACCTGTGACAAAATGTGTCTTTAATGTCCAGGTAAGCGGCTGACGGTCAGTCTTCAAAGTGGATGTCATAACTGCCCACGGTTCATCTTCATTTTTGCCTGGCCCTTTGTAGCCCAAACCACCTCTTGCAATCAATTTCTAAGGTTTTACAGGCCTAATCCTGCCTTGACAATTGGCACCCAGACCTTTGCCATTTTGATACCCCATTTTCATTAAAATGTTCCAGCCATAGGTGTTCATTGGCCGTTTTCTTCTTCTTCCCCTTGGAAGGCAGGGGTGTCATAGCAACTATTGTGATAGTCTCGGATGGCATCGACTGTGGGCGAGGGACGTCCAATACAGATAACAACGGCTTGTTGGCAGGCCAAATAGAAGGAACTGATGATGCCAAATGTATATCTTCCTCTGGCAGAATTGGCATACTGGTGACTTTAATAATGCGGCCCTTGTGTGGAAATTTAAGGCATTGGTGATTTGTCGAGGGCACCGCATCGAGCTGCTGGATGTAGGGGCGTCCCAGAATGCCATTAAATGTCGGATCCATATCCAGAATATGAAAATCAGCTGTGATGGCGGCAGGACCCAAACTTACTTTTAGTGTTATCATGCCCAGAGGAGGCTTCTTAGTGTTATCGTATGCAGTGACTGTTATGGTCGATTGCCGAATCAGATTCTTGGGAATGCCGCACATCTTCAAAGTGCTCGGCGGCAAGACATTGATGGATGCCCCAGTGTCCACCAAACACTGTTGTACAGCCACCTTATTGATATCAACTATGATGCATAGAGCATATTTTCTTGCTGAGATTGGTGCCAGCTCATGCTCATAAAAAGTGATTGCTGGTTGACTGCCAGTAGGTGTTAAGACTGCGGTTATCTACTCGACCGGAATGTCCTCATTGACCATGACTTTCTGCAGATATTCCTTTAGAGCCATCTGATGAGTGGTCGACCTCTTGATCAGTTCTAGAATTGAAATTCTTGCCGGAGTCCGGTCCAAATGCTTTATCAAGTCATATTCTGTGCCTGGTATGGACTCCTGTTCTTGTTCCTGTTCTTGCGGCCCCTGCGCGGGCTCCAACTCTCTTTGTGGAAAAACGCGGTGGAACATCCGTCCACTGCGGAGCGGCGCCACGCCTTGACGCACCTCTGTCGGGGCAAGTGTGGGAGGAGGTTTAGAAGAAGAAGAGGGTGTGTTAGTGTTGATAAGCGGTGGAGGAATGTTTGAAGAAGGAGCCCCCACAGGGGGTGTTGATGAAGAGTTCAATAAAGATGCCCCCGTAGGAGGCGTAGGAGTAGAAAGGGATACCCGAATGCGGGGGGAATTGGTGGGTGGAACGAGGAGAGATCTGGGCATAAAAGGTGGGGGAGCTGATGGTGGAGGGATCCTTGCCGGTGGGGGAGTAGTGGTGGCGTTGGCGACGGGCGTTGGCGACGGGCGGTTAAGGAGTGGCCTAGATGGCAGTGGTGAAGGGTTGGTGGTGGATGGGGTTTGTTGTGGTGTAGGCTGTGGAGGTAGTAAGCGGGTAAGAAGGGGGCAAACCGGCAAGGTTGGAGAATAGGTGGGGGTAGGTGGATTAACGGGGCGCAGAAGGGATCGACTCAATTGGGGGGTAGAAGAAGAAGAAGAAGGGGTGCGCAAGAGACGCGGAGGTTGATTTTGATTGTGATTAAATGCCCCGACAGAGGCGTTTTCTTCATGCCATCCCTGCCCTCTCTCCACCTCAGGAAGAGACGTGACAGGGTTTACGTGCTGGTTTGGCGGGTGCTCTGGCAGTGGATTATGGACAATCCCCATATCCTGCTGAGGCGCTGGAGCTTGTTGTTGATGCTGTGGAGCTGGTTGCTGTGGCTGCTGAGCCTGTTGCTGCCGAGGAGGCCTTCTTTCTTTCATGGTGGTAATAAACTGCCTCATCTCATCCCAGTTGATGCCGCCCTGGTCATTTAGATCATAAATATAATCTCTGAAGTGAAAGCAACGATCAAGGTTGTGACCAGGTGCGCGATGGAAAGCGCAGTAACGGGATGTGTCAACATTAGCGGGCCACGCTGTTCTTTCCCTTGGTAACATGAGCAAGTTGGCGGCCATTAAGGCGTTGAAAATATCCGGGAGACTTTCTGGCAGTGGAGGGTAGTGGGCTCTCTTGGGGCCAAGTGGTGGTCTCCGTTGTTGTTGTTGGCCATAGTTGGTAGGTGGTGGTACCTGGTGGTACTGTTGCGGAGCTGGAGGGTTAGCGCGGGGCGCTTGGTTTTGCGGTGGAGCAAAGGAATGTTGGGGTGCGAATTGGTGTTGTGGAGTGGAGTTGAAATGGGGGTTTTGTGATGGAGGTGGGTTAGGCCGTGGGTTAGATTGATGGTGGGGGTGGCCAACTACGGCAACCTGCTCATTTGTAATAGTGCCCTCAGTCGTGGGCCCGCTGTTGTTGACATTTGTGGTTTTCTTAAATAGCCGTGGCTTCGGCTCAAACATGCCCATAATGGGCGAATCCTTCATCTGTGTCTGAATATAACGAGCTCTTTCATAGAGCTCTTCCGTGGTTGTTAATCTGTTCATGGCCAGTATGTGCCGGAACTGAGGAGTTGCATTGGAAATTATCATCTTAACTTGTTCTTGTTCCGCCAAAGTGTCTTTCAACTTCTCGGCCATTGAACGCCACCTATCAGCAAATATGATGAAGTCCTCCTCGGGCTTCATTTTTTCTGCAACCAGATCTGTGACTGAGAGGGAGGGCCCGACCCGGTCCCTATACTTTTGCAGGAACTTCTTCTGAACAATATCAAAGTCGCTGGCATCAGCAGGATCCAACGAATAGAACCATTCAAGGGCTGGCCCCTCTAAAGATCTCCTGAATAAATAGGCCAAAGAGGCTTTGTTGTCTTGCTAGAAAGAGGTCTCGTACATAAAATCCTTCAGATGAATAAAAGGATTGCCAGTGCCATTATATCGCCGAAAATTCGGCATCTTAGATGGCGGCAAGTGAAAAATTGGCAACGTAGGGAGCGAGATCTCTGGTGCATTCTTGGCCGTAGTGACTTTCTTAAGTTGCTCTTCCATGCTAGCCAACTTCTGAAGCAGTAGAATATTAGTATCAGACTCGACTGGGGCCGGATTTTGAATGAAAGAATGCGGTATAGGCGTCCGTAGAATTCGGGGAGGTTGGAGAGACTGAGGCCTAATCGCTGAGTAGCTCGCCTGTTGGGCCGGCATGGCCGCACCGGGCGTTGGTGGACGGGAAGGAGGTTTATGCAAGACCGCCTGGTTATTAACAATGTGATGGCCACTCTCGGCCGGAGGGGGATTAGAAGAGGAAGAGGGAACGGACTTCCCTTTCAAAGCGGCCTGGACAGCCTGCCGTTGGGAATCATCTAACTGAGACAAAGCTTGAATTAAATCGGTGACATTAATGGATGGGGAAGGGTTCCCCGAAGTGTTGGAGGGTAAAGTCTGAGAAGAGGGCTCAACCTCTTTGGAAGTGGTGTCAACCACATGAACTTGCGGATAATGGGAATGAGGAGGGTAATTTCCCTCATGATAGATGGAATCTTGGAGGGGGATTTCATATTGACCAAAAACATTCTCATCCTCATCATCATATGAATACCTGTAGCCTGCCATGTTGATGATCTTACCTGAACGGAGTTTCATGTTTAAGAAGGGGGAAAGCTTTTATGAAAGGGGTTATCACACAAAAAGCACTCAATCCAAGCAAACTTTAAGCAAATCAATCCAGCCAAATTTATGCAATCAAGTTGAGATGAACGTAAAATTTTAGTGTTATGCTTGAGATTAGAGTGGATTAATTTGCAGAATAATTCACTCCTTTTGCAAAGTGAAACCTAGTTTGGATCCAAGTGTGACTTCCGGGTCAACTAGGTTCTTTCTCTCTCTTCACCAACGATGGGTTCTCTATACTCCGGGTACTTCAAGGGTACAACCAGCCCGGCGTCCGTGAGGGAATCCACGGGTGCGGGGACTTACGGAGGTCTTGGAAAAGGGATTTTCGGTCCAAAGAGACGGAATGCTCAATGGAGGGTTGTACCAATTCCAAGAGAGGTGTGTGGAATCCTAGTGTAGAGAGAGGAGGTCTCTCAACCAAATGCCACAAGATGCAAGCCAAGATATGCAGACCACACCAATATGGCCAAATAATCAATATAAGAATCAATGCAGCATGAATAAGCAGAGACAGCAGGGTTCTGTAAAATCACAGGAAAGAGACGACCTAGCCACGGTCACTATCAACAAAAGAGACGACAGTGAGACTGTCGTGAATCCCTGGGAATCCCACAGGCAATGGAGAAAACGCGCCTTGGTGTGAGGCGCTATATGTGAAAAGGACGCCTTCGGCAGAGGGCGTCAAATCTGGAAACGCGCCTTGATGTGAAGCGCTAATCAATAAAGAGATGCCCTGGGACATGGCGTGAATCCACAAACAGCGTAATAAAAGCAAGGGATATGATGAAGCACGCCTTATCAGAAGACGTTAAACATAAATCAGACGCCCTAGGTGAAGGCGTTAAATTAAAACGCGCCTCTGGGTGAGGCGTTAATTCAGATCACAAACTGGCTGATCCCGGGAGTGTGCAGTGTGCATGGTGGAGGGTGCCCGTGGGGCACAAAAGGAGGGGTACCGTGGGTACCGAGGGGAAAGGGCACACGTGGGTGCCGAAGGGGAAAGGGCACACGTGGGTGCCAATAGGAAAGGGCACACGTGGGTGCCAATAGGAGATGGTAATCAAAAGAAAAATAGTGGAGGTCCCACCGTGATCGCCAATTTGTAGATCGTGATAAATCCACACAAGTGGAACAAACCACTCACATGAGATATATAAAAGGGTGGAGATGATAACAAAGACAAAAGAAAGCACGTGGTGCTATAAAGGAGAGTGATCGCCAGAGAGGTTACCTCAATAATAAAATAAATGATCGCGGATACCTGGTGATAAGTGGGATGCGGGATGGATTATGAATTCCTTCCTCCTCCTTCTATCGGCCGGCCGATGAAGGGGGTTTTCCTTGTTGATTACCCTTGCACAAAGACAAAACAAACAAGCAAAGGGAAGTGGATCAGCCAAGAGTGAATGTAGTATCAATCCCAAATAGAAGATATGATGATGAAAGAGAACACAACATGCGCACCTCTTTTTTGGTTTTAAAAACCCCTAAGGAGTTAGGGGAAAGAGAAATATGATACTAATGCAAGAAAAGAAAACAGTGGATGATGATCGACGGTGATGGTATGATGAAAATAAACAAACAAAAGAAGGAGCCCCTGCTGTTCCTGACAACAGTAAAGGGGAGAATCACGGTGAAGCTTTGGTTCGCTTGAAACAGCAGGAGGAAGCAGAGGGAAGAGATCGCACAGAGGGAAGAGAAAGACTCTTCTCTGCACGCACAAAGTTAAAAAAAAAATTGCTCTCTGCTTCTTTCTCTCGTATATCTGTAACCTTCTCTAATGGTCAGCACGTTATTCGTTGTTGTTAACCTTACACAAGATCGACCAGAGCTCCTTTATATAGGGTTTTAACCGAAGATAAACTCAATTTTAGGAAGATAAGGACGGGCAATGATCAATGAAGGCAGGACTCTAGTTCCAATTCGAGCAAGGAGACCATTGGAGGCAAGGAACTATTCAGGAAAGGCATACTCAAACACGACTCTGAAGGATAAAACACGACCTTCAAAAGGGCGTCAAATCCTAAATTGACGACCTACATCAAGACGTTACTCAAAAACACAACCCTGGTCAAGGGTGTCACTTCTTGGATTTAAATTTGGCAATAAAACTTTCTTTATTTGAAAATTATGAGAAAACGCCTGAGATAAAGGCGTTACTTGAAAACACGCCCTGAGGAAGGACGCCAATCAGTATTTGGAATTTATTTTGAAACCGAATAATACGAGGAATTGACGCCCTGACATTTGATCGTCCTTTCTTTTGAACACGCCCTAGGTAAGGTCGCTTTTAAAATAACGCCCCTGTTCAGGTCGCGAATCACAAAAATGCAAGAACAAACCAAAAAACACATAAAAATAGAAAAATTTCATATTATGAATGTATTGAAGTTCACTTTGGGGCGTCAACATAGTGACATGAGATTTGATCAACATAGCGTCAATTTTGACGTGTCTACAGGGGAGAGAGAGGGGAGGTCGAAATTCTCACAAGGGGGGCTCTTGCACAATACTTTTTTCACTTTCATTAATTCAATCAATTGGAAAATACAAGCTATATATAATAAATGTAAAAAGACACTAAATGCCCATAGATCTAAGGTTTGGAAGGGCATATTAGGGAGTTCCTAAATATTTCTCCCATGTGGTCAAAACTTTAACCATTAATCTAATCAAACTTGGACCATTTCCATTCAAACTTACCTAATTTTCACCAACCAAGCCTAATAAGGCCAAAGAATGGGGCGCCCCCTTCATGGGCTTCTCTTGGGCCTAGGCTGGTCCAAGGCCAACCACTCAAGTCCAATAACCCATGTCTAGACTTGGGCCTTCCAAGTCTTGGTGGTACATGAGAGGAGAAAGCTCACTTGGGCCTTAAGTGGCTATTAAGGTCCACTATGAACTAGGCTTCTAATGGACTCTACTAATGGCAACCTAGCCATGGACTTTACATTACAAGTGGCCCATTGGCTTGTTATAAGCCTTACAAGGAACCCAAATGAAAGAAATGAAACAAATACACAAGTACAATCCCATACAAGTCATAACACAGAAATACGATCCGCCCGTATAGCTTTTGATGCCCCCATCAGCATGCCACCTACTGGAAGGTATGCGTTGTTTATTTTTGAGTAAATTCCTTGCTATGTATTTTGGTTAATTCTACGGTTTTCTCGTTTTAATTGTGTATGTATCCCGCCCTAAATGTTTCGGGGTTGTAAGGATGTCCTGTGTGTTGACAGTGGAACTGCCTATTGGGGGTTGCATACCCCTTTTCCCCGGTGTTATGGTGTGGTGCCGTTCAGACGGCGGGGTGTTGGTTGAGTAGTATCACCAACCGGGCTGATGTGTCGTGTTGTGAGGCTAGCGTTGGGCCTCCCGAGGTTTTCTGTATAGAGACCTGCAGTGTTGCATGTGGGTTGTTGGGCATGAAGGAACGCTGCGTTCTAGAATCGAGGGGTGTGAGCTTCTTCACTCGTACTTCTGGATTTAGCCAGTTTATGTTGGGGGTTGTGTCATGACAGATGTCAGGTTTCCCCCCTGTTTCTACATTGGGTTGGTGCAGAGTTGCGCAGAAGGATCGTGGTAGGCCCATAACCCACAGGCCCCAGGATCGGATTGGTAGCTTAGAGTGGTAATGTTTTAGTGTCGAGTAAGGCTTGGAGGTTTCTTGGTCAATTGTGGAGTGTCGCCTTTGGGTGTGAGGCTGTGTTGGCCATGTGCGTAGCCTTGATTGCCATGTGTAGGCGGCAGTGTCATGCCGAGTGGCACTAGTAAGGTTGATATTTAGGTGGCTCGGTGGTAGGAGCTGTCAGATGTGAATGATCACGTGCTAGTCCTTTTCGCGAATGGTGTCGCATGACTCTGAGTAGAGTCGATTTGTGTTTGGCATGGAGGATAGGTTGTGGCCATTCGGAATGGTTATGAGGTGTAGGTGCGCATTATCAGAGTCGAGGCAATGATTTGACCGACCTTGTTTAGTGTGGATGTGCTCGAAGTGGATTCGAGGATTGGGTCAGGTTGGTGTTAAGGGTGTGACCCTATGGGGATGCCATGAGTAGCCGGGAGAATTTTTTGAGTTATCTAAGTGCCCAGATAATCCATGGTTTAGTGTATTGGTGGTTCCCCGGATGTGATGTCCGAGGCTAGAATAGTGATGGGTAGAGTGCTCGACTGTGACGAGACTCGAGAGAGTTTGGATCTTGGTGCTTTTGAAGTGTCGCTGACTGGATTATGGTGCTAAGGTTAGAGGTCTCCCCTGGCTCAGGAGGAGCTGTGCAAGGGGACTGAGTGTGAACGAGTAGTTGTTTAACCTGAACGGTGTGATGTTCAAGTGGGCGCTGAGAGTTGGTCGCGGTCGGTTGGCAGTTATGAGAATGTACGTGGAGTTGCTAAGTGCGGTTTGAAGGCTGTAAGGTGGAGCAGTTGTCGCCTTGATGAAAGAATCCCCCGAAGTGCAAAGGTAAGATGGGAGTCCCGTCGTGGGAATGTGTTGTAGGCGGTGGGCCCAGGGTTAGTGTGTTGGAGAAATTCGAGGTTCATGTGAGTGGACCTCGTCGTTCTCTCCCCTCTCGAGAATTTGGTATTGGACGTAGGGCCTTGGAGGACCAAGAAGGTGCTAGGTGATTTGTGGCCAGTGTTCAGAGGAACTGATTGGTGGCCCTGCTAGAAAAGTAGGAGAAGTATGTGATCGGAGGACTTTCGGTTGATGTGGGACCGGCAGCTGGCGGATGATTTTCTGCAACCAATGTTTTGTCTCTCAGGTTGGTTATTATGTGATGCGAGCTGTGATCTGTGTAGTCTCTGGCGGTCGTTTGTGGTAAGCCTCATGTGAGTGGATGGTGACCGGAGAGACGTTGGCCTCGAGCCTTGAGGTGTGTTGACCCTGAATATGAGCGGCGCTGACTGTGTGAAGTCGGCAGAAGAGTTATGGTCAGCCGAGATGGCAGTGTGAGTGTTGTTTGAGAGGTGATGTGGTTGTGCTCCTAGAGAGGAGTTTTCGGCGTTCAGCTGTTGAGGAGCTGATGTCCCGAGTGGACTGCTGGGCGTGGAGTTCCCAGTCATGGAATGGAGTCGTGTCCCGACTCGCGTGTTTTCTCCTTATGCGGGGTGTGCTGAATGTGGTTTGTGCCCTTGAGAGTTTCAAGGAAGCTGAGGTGATGCCAGACTCGTCTATCTGTGTGTGTCCGATCGGTCAGAGGATTGGCCTGAAGCTTTAGGAACATCCTTAAGCCGATGCATTGCAAGCTTCTCTGGCCCCTATCGTTCATGCACAGTATACAGATGTTGCTATTACAGATGATGCATTACTTGAGCAAGCATCGCATGTTATTGATGGCGAGGCAGTACTTTCTCCTATTGGTCAACGTGATAAGGGCAAGGAGGGTGCAATCACATTGCAGAAGCCTTTGTCCCCCATTGTCCAGCCCTCCAAGTCTGATATAGTTGTTCACATGGCAATGCATGATACTATTCCAGGCGTGTCTGATCCTGCAGTTGCATATGTTTCTATTGTAGCTTCTTTGAATAAGCCTCCATCCCCTGCTGTTTGTTGTTTGCTGCATGAGTTGGCATAGGTCTGAAGCACTTTGAGAATCCGAAGTGACAACACTGTGTCAGTGGGATGACAAAGGTGCAGTTGACCAGGCCATCAGAGGAGATTTCTTTCAGAGTTGAACAGTATTCCACTGCAAAATTAGTCACTTACGGATATGTCTGATCAGATTGCAACAACTGGACAGAGCCCATTGATTGATTTGGCATCTGTTTTGCATCTGATGCACAAATGGATCTGGTCTTGTGATCCAATGTTATTCAAATCTGAGTATCCCACTAACAAACTCATGAAGAATGGGAAACTTGTCTGAAGTTTAGAAATTTGACTGGAGAGGGCTTGACGATTTTTCTGCTGTCTAATTAATGGGATGTATAATCGCTATATTAAATACTTGTAAAAACAATAAATTTAATATCGAAGGTGTTTGATTGCCTTCTATTGATTTTGATATTCATTTCTTACAAGAATTTATTATTTAAACAAACTTAATGTAAGTCTTCATTTATATTAAAAATGTTTATTACTCAATTTTAGGATAGGAGAGTCGCAATAAGCCTTCTCTCTCTCTCTCTCTCTCTCTCTCTCTCTCTCTCTCTCTCTCTCTCTCTCTCTCTCTAATTTAACTCTCCATCTGACACCTGCGAGAGTCTCGTCTTGCCATAATGATTCCTGCCCATCTGGGTCACTCACAGAGGAGGAGGATCATGAAGGGCTCTTGATGCTGGGGGCACCAGAGTTCTTCTCTTCTTCTTCCGTGGTCCAAAAGGAAGAAAAATTGTGCTGTTTGGTATTATTGCATGCAGCAGAGTTACCTCAATTAAACACTGCAGCAACGCCCCCTGCAGGCAAATCCTCTGGAACAACAATCAAAAAGGAGGGTTGTGCCGTGCATGGGGCCTTAAAAGGCCGTCCAAGATGATGAAAATTGGGGGACCCCTGGACTGGTGCGTCGACGTGGGCTTCTGCATCTGGTGGTTACTGACTGTCTGTCTGTCTGTCTGCTGCTGGCATCATCTGTACCATCTACTCTTAATTAAGGTCATACGATTGAGATAAAAGTAGTAAATGAGATGACAGAGAAATTACCGTATACCGAGGGCAACTTTGATAAGACTTTTTTTGTTTCTCAATTAGGATACGGTGTTCCACACTCTTGGGTTGAACACGTCTTGTTGGGTCGAATAAGAACCATTGTCTGTGAGAGAAGGGTGTGGACTCCACCTCAGATTCTCTCTCATCGTTTAAGAAACTCACACGACAGTTCGAATATCAAATCGAGTCTAACAGAATAAGGGTAGAATTGTACGAGTTATTTTACTTACCCGAGTTTAGTAGTAAGATTAAATTACCTAAGGTTAGTTAGAGTTAATACCCTTATTATGGGATTAACTCGTTCGACTCTTTCACGTGAAATAGATTAATCCCAGAGTAACAGTTTACGAAATAAGTTAAGAGGGCATCATAATCGAGATTAGGGTATACCAAAAAATAAATAACATTGTATTGACTGTATTTGGATTAACTTATTCTACCCTATTGTTAGAATAGGCTTTCGAATACGGGCTCTTAACCCAGATTACAGATCAAAATATTAGATTCATGCAAACAAACAGAATAGGAGGAATAAGATACTGATATCTCAGTTACCAGCGTATCATTATGCAAATAAATAGACTTAAAAAAAAAAAATCTAAAAAATAACTCAACCAGACTCATCTCGGATAACATATTTTAACTTGTTATTAAAACCACTCTTAAATAATTAAGTTACTCAACCATTTAACTCTAGAACAACCTACATCACCCCGAACAACATACATGTGGTGCCAAACCCGATCAGGAAGAATAGCATGAATAGATAAACCCCCTCATTCTACTCTTATTAAGTTATCAAAGTCACCGTAACAGTATAGTTTATTTCTAGCAGCCCAAACATTGCTGGCCACATTAAAACTGTATAGACATCTCAGCATCGCAGAAGAAGACAAGACTGCAAAGTTTCAAAACAGTAAAAGGCGCCCTAGCTGGTAAAAAAATTACGATGTACCTTCTAGCCACGAATTACCTTCAAGGTACCCACACGTCAATATCAAAAAAACTAGTTGCTCATGCATGTGGTAGGCACATAGAAGGAGCTAAAATGTTCTTCTCTCTAGTTAGTATATATATAAATATATATATATATATATGTGCCTTGTTAACATGTGAATGTAATTATGTGAAGTTTTTACTGGCTGCAGGTGAAGCTTGAAGCCGCATTGATGCCTCAACCGGCTAAACCGGTGGATTCAAAGATGGTGGGCCGCCCTACCCGGCCGCCTGCCCGCAATACGGCATCTACTGCTTTTAAAAGCTTCGACGTTACACAAGGGGATACGACCTACCTCCCCAGGTCCATGCTTCAATCAGGTTGCTGTTCCAGAGGATTTGAAGTATCCCATGTTCCCTGTTTACGCATGGAAGGCCCACTGTTCACGTCCTTTTTGTCCAAATGACATCTTCCATCCTAAACAAATGAGGTCCCAAGTATGGTTCGTCGACTCGGCGTGACTTACTCTGACTCAGATGTATCACACTCGATCTAAGAGAACTCTGTCCATGATCTGCCAACTTCGACCGAGTCACATCCTCCTCTTTCTCACTCTACTATAGCGGCGGCACTAAGCGACAGAAACGACAATAGATGGATCTCTTCGTCCTCCCTCTCTAGGTAGCATCCGGATCTCATAAAAAGGGGGAGGGAGAGGAGGAGGGAAGAGGTGGAGGGGAACGACATCTGAAGGAGGAGGGGGAGAGGGGTAAGAGTGGAGGGCTGTGAGTGCACTAACTCTGAATTTACATATATATATCATATATGAAAAAGAATAATAAAATATAAAAATAAAATAAATTATATAATATTTTCTTTTAAGTCTATAAAGTATCAAATATATTAACACAAATCTTAATTCCACGTGATATCACGAACGACGATATTCACGGCTCGATTCTGAGAAATAGAAATCGTCGATACTGTAGCGACATTCTAGAAATTAAATTAAAGATGATTACCTATTAGCTCTAATATAATTCTGATTAAGTTACAAATGTCACTGCATACATCATTAGGTGAAAAATAAAAAACTACTACGTCAAAATTTGAGTTCTTCGTCAAATGTGAGTTGGTGAAATAGGGATTTTACATTAAACCATTATAATTTAATTGGAGGCTCTAACTTATAAATATGGCATGATTTTACCTCAGCCAAATCCAAATCGGAGCTGTTGGGCGTGAGCAGAGAGAGAATTGGAGCTTGGAGAGTATTTTTTCCCATTTTTCCTCTTCTTCCTTTGATCTTCAAATATGTAGATTTTCTCTCAAGCTAATCTTAATTAGATCTTCGTCCATGTTCATTTACATAAATACTTCAATGTTATGTAAGTTATGTACATCATGATCTTGTATTTAATGTCAATTTTAGATTCTAAAGTTGAAATATCATGTTTTCGCTATTTTTTTAGTTCGGACAAAGAACACGACTCTCACAGAGATCACGTTCAAATCGCGTTTAATTTATCTGACCGACTGCGACCATCTGAGAACACGACGACCTAATTGACCGCATTCATTTAATTTTTTTTATTATTTTTGTTAAAATGCATCTCAATATATGGATGCAATTTATACCGACATTTTGAAACGCGTCGCTCATAGAAGATGTGATTTGGAATTTTATTTTAAAATTATAAAATATTTTTTTGAAACACGTCGTGTTGCCTAGTCTCGATGGTCTCGATTTGACCATTGACTATGAAAACACATCGTCCATACAGGACACGATTTAAAATTTTATTATAAAAATATAAATTATTTTTCCTAAAATGCGTCGCTCATAAATGACACGATGTAGAATTTTATTGTTTTTCTTGAAACGCGTCTCATTTGACTACCGCGATTTGAACGTTGATCTTGAAACATGTCCTGCACTCTAGACGTGATTTATTTTTTTTCAAAAAAATTATAAATTATTTTTAAAATCATGTTTTTATCTTAATCATATTATCTGGACTAAAATTGACGAGAGAATGAACTCATGAAATTGTATTACATTCTTAAATCTTATGCATGATCAATAACCCTACTTTTACATTTTCATCTGGTTCTGTTCGATCAATTCCTTTACATTAAATGAATTAGAACTTAGCATGCAAGTAGTAGCCTCCGTTTATTATTGTTTCATGAGCACCTAACTATGAAAAACTTGATTTAACCCATATTGATGCGTAGTTTCGATGAAATCAAATTTGTTATCATATCTAGAAACTCATTCTTTTGAATTGGACCTTCTAGTCAATTAAATCTTTATCTTGTTATTCTTGCACCTTCTTGTTCTAATTCGTTAAGTTTGATTTTCTTTGAATTTTATTATATCATTATCTTATATATCATTCGGAAATATAGAAGATAAGTGTCATGTAGAATAAAGTGTTATATTATGAGAGTCACCTCTTGAGTCCGAAAGGAGTAAAGTGTTATATAGTGGGAGTCACCTTTTGAGCCTGTAGAGGTCACCTCTAGAGTCCTGCATGTCTGATGTTTTGTTATGTGCTATGTCTCATTTTTATGAACATAATTCTTAAAATCTATTGGCCATCATTACTGAAATTTTGTCTAGAAAATTACTCAGGGCTTCGGTCCACTTGACACTCAATGCTAGATAATTTGGGGGTCCCGATCTGGTCTTAGAGGAGAAAAAATTTGAAAGTACTTGTGTCTATTAGGAATTGAATGATCATGTGTGGCATTGCACCAACTGACATGCATGATTGATCTAGATAATTCACCTACATGTTATATGATGATTGCTACTCTTGTTATATGAATAATTGATTGACCTATTAATTGATATTCTTGGCCCGAAAGGATATATGTTTTTTAAAATTCAAATGATATATGGCCAATTCTACAGTATATTCATTTGTTACATGTTCATCCTCTGATATATGTTATCTCTTGTTATTGATTCATTTGGAAACTATGAACCATACGGACAAAGTGGTAGACTATGAGAGCCACCTCTTGAATCTGAAAGGAGTAAATTGTTATATTGTGAGAGTCACCTTTTGAGCCTAGACTGATTACCTCTAAGATCTCCTCTTATTACAATTCCCAGAATTGATATTCCTTGATATTCCCTGAATTGATCTTCATGCTAGATGACTTATTAGTTTTCGCACTATTTTGCCATTTGTTACCTCGGTATCATTGTTAAAATGATAGTCAATTATATTTTCTAGTCAAAAGATATAATTCCTACTGAACGTTCGCTTATCCCGGGTACATGACTATTTTTCAAGAAACTATGATGATGATAACAACTCAGATGGGAATGTACACGTGTGATAGGGAGTACCATGTGTCCTTAGATGATTTTTTCGTTTATTCTCTAGTTTATTAGTGAGATAATGTAGTTGTTTTTCCATTAGAATAGTATTTAATTTTGAGATGACATTTTAACTCAGACTTGGAATGGATCCTGACTTAACCCATTTTGTAAAAAAATAGTGTTACTTTATAGTAAAATTTTCGGCTTAGTTTATTTTGTTCCAAAGAATGATGAAATAGTGTTTATCTTAGACCGACTTGATACAACTTTACGCTCCGATATTTTCGCAATTGGGACGTGATAGCGAGAGCTAGAGGGGGAGGAGGGCTTACGTGACTTTCGACTGAGTCGGTTTGAGTCGCATACGATCCGCAATGTACCGTACAAGATCAGAGAGGATCCGATCCAATACAGATCAACGAGTCGTCGATCTTTAGTCCCAATTATGGGGTGAACATCGTCCACTAGACAAATATAAACTCATAACCAACTAGCACAGTACATAGGAAAGTTAATAGAGAAAAATAGGGCATCTTTGAACTTGGGGTAGCCCAGTATGCATGATCAGCCCGCTTCATCAATTTGATTGGGTGCTTCATTAACTTCCATACTTGATTCAAATCTTCAAGAAGACTATGCAAAGAGAAGGTGAGAAGCCCCTGTGAAGCAAGCATGCATATATATATATATATATATATATAACTCCCTCTTGCTTTCCTCTTGCAACAAAATCCATTTGCTGTCTATGGACAGCACAAGATGAGGAAGGAAACCTGACTTGTAAGCGAAATCATTAGGTCACACAGGCACAGTTTACAACCAAAAAACAAACATATTGGAATATGCAGAGCAACCATGACCAGAACAATGGAAAGCAAAGTAAGAGTTATCTCCATCTTACTGATATGTCTGATCAGATTGCAACCACTGGACAGAGCCCATTTGTTGATTTGGAATCTGTTTTGCATCTGATGCACAAATGGATCTGGTCTTGTGATCCAATGTTATTCAAATCTGAGTATCCCACTAACAAACTGATGAAGAATGGACACCCCCCCCATACCCCACCCCCAACAAAAAAAAAAGGAAAAAAAAGGTTATTTGGGGCCAAACTAACTCATTACTAAACTAGTTATTTCGAATGATCTTCTTTAGTGTATAGAGTAAGAGGTGTAGACCAGAGTGCCCAAACTCTTTGTGAGGTGCAGTATAATACTAGAGCAATGACATCTAACCAGATCAACACTGAATTAGACATTTTTCACCAGAATAAAGTCATCATTTATGACTGGGATGTTCACTTAAAAATCCTCAGAAACATTGGAAATCTGAGAGCACACTAAAATTGAAGGGCAACTGCCTGTATAATAAAAGCACAACGACAACAACTCAGTAAAAAAGACAGCCAGCAACCCTGCTCTTAATATTAGGCTTCAAGACTTAGAATTTTGAAAGAGTTGCAAGAGACAGAATGAAATCTGACATGACATCTAAGTTGGTTGAGTGTGTATTTTGCCATCTTAACATACACAGTGAAATCTGTCATGGATGATCCATCTAGACAGTTTTAAGGTTCACAATTTTTAATGATCACAGCGTTTTACCTGCCGCACTGCATCCGGTGTAGTCTCCAATTTTTTAATTTTTTCTTTTTAGGTTGGCCCCAATCCAACTTACATGTCAATAATGTCTCACCAGGTATAATAAAATAGAAAAAAAACCAGACATCCTAAATGGGCTCAAAGTAATCGGCCCATTACTTTGGGCCAATAGGGATTTGCCTGATCTTTGTTTTTAAAAAATCAGCTGTCCAAATGAAGATTGAATGGACAAGAAAAAGAATGGACATGTAAATTGGATTGAAGCCCAGTTCAAAAAATATTTTCTTTTTTAAGAAGAAATTAGAGCTGCACCTCATGCCGTACAGCAAATCGGACTCATGATCACGAAGGGCCACAAGAGATTAGTGGTCTGAACGTAAAAGTGATGGAACCTTACAAGAGAGATGAATGTAGTCATCGTAGTCATCATCCTTGTAGCCATGTCATCATCCAGCTGCACCTCAGGTGAGGATATAGTTTACTAGAAAGGCTCGTTGCACACCCATACGTGCGAGGCGTGTAATGTCTTTAATTTTTATTTTTTATAATTTTTTTAAATAATTTTCAAGATACTCTAATTTAAGATGTAAATTACGTCATCATTGAATTATTCATAAATAAAAAAAAAGAAATCATATTAAATAAATAGTGCTGGATCTAATTTTTTTAAAAATTAGTTCATTTCATTTTTATTTTTTTTAGATAATCAGATGATCATGTGATTTGTAACCCAAATTAAGATAACTTGGAGGCCATTTCAATTTTTTTAAAAAAACATAAAAATATTAAAGACATTACACACTCCAGATGTACAGTAAACTTTTCTCATAGTTTACATCTTTGGCTTCGTCAATATCTTGACCCATTAAACGTAGAAGCTCGACTAGGTATTAAATAACATATCGTATAACCTAGAGAATGACCTACGTGCCTTCCAATATAAATGGTCCTCCTAAGATTTGGAGATTGAAATGGGATAGACATCTGGACCCAATGGTCTTAAAGGATGATCTCGATGCCACATTAAAGGTTGCTCCCTACCCGTTGAACTACATGCTAAAAGATGGGTAAATGTTAAAGGATAAGAGAAGAAAAGAGGGACAGGCATTTTTTATTTGCGTGTGCTTTTCCTCTTTCGATTGCTTTCTCTTCGAAGTAATGAACAGGTCATAACAAAATGCACAACAGTGGTTACATCTATCGTCCCTGCTGAACACTGATGCCTTCGGATCTATAGAACAATCATCCATGGGGATGTAAATGGAAGAGAAGAAAGAAGCGAGCATCTGAAAGGGAAGAGAGAGATTTGGTGAGTGTGCATCAACAAGGGAAGACGAACGACAAATAGATAGAGTTACGTAGATGGAGGAAGGAGAAACTGAATAAACGTGGAGTCTATAAATTGGAAAAGAGGACCATGAAAAAAAGAAAAGTAATTAAAAAAGAGGAAACCAGAAAAAAAAATGAACAGACTGAAAACAAAATGGGTTGAATTTGGGACTTCTGAGAGAAGATGTTGGATCTAATGAAACTGCTGAGAGGTTGGATCGGACAAAAGCTACCTCTTCTTATGTATAGGTTATAGATTGGAGCGAAAGTAGATGATCGATACAGCTTTATGATGGTGATGGCAGTATCCATCTCTTGGAAGACGGTTGGTCACGGAATATTTTTTCTTTAAAAAAAAAAGAACTTGGTTCCATAAATTTCTCCCGGGGTCTTTGAAGAAAAAGGAGAAATTTATGAAGATGCACGTAATTGGGCTATATAAATAACTTGTGCAGGGTTTATTATGTGGGTGTGCATCAAATCAGAATATTTAAGTTCGAGTGTTGAATCTTTCCCCACTGACCACAATCAGTGTTGATTTATATCGACATAATGTCCGAACACCTACCTTTGATTATTATCAAAGAAAGTCCTAAAACCCCCTACATAGGCTCTAGTGTTAAGGGCATACTCGCTCACATGGCTCACAGTGCATTCTCCCCTCCTCGTGCATCAACAATATCGACAACAATTGAAAGAATTAGGGTTTTAGCTGAGGCCATATTTGGTTTGGCAAAACCCTAAGATTTGAAGGCATTGGTGCGATTTACAAGAGGCCGAAGACATATTAGGGCGACTTGGTAGTTTTTGAATCCCAGAGGTATTTAGGTCATTTTGGTGGTTCCAGAGATATTCTGATAATTTAAGACCAAGCCAGGAGCATTGTGCTATTTCTGAGCTGGGTGAGTGGCTGGGCACTCACTCGGTCTTCCAGGGGGGCCGACGCAATGAAGATGTGGCATCGACACACCAAAGCTACCAACAAGTTCTCGTCTAGTATCAAAAAGATTGTGTCGACACAGTAAGGTCAGTGTGTCGACACACCCCTACGGCGAAACTTACGAACTTCAAGTGTGGGCCCTCTTGGGCACATGGACCAAGGCCCAATGATTGGGAAAGCACTTAGATCGATGGTCCGGGGTTCTAGAAGGGCCTCTGGCAGAAAATATACCTTTTGACATGGACCAATCAGAGATAGCCTAGAAATGGAAAAGTTATCCATTATCCCTATGTATAAATACAATCTTTCGCCCTGAAGAAGAAGGGCAACGTAGTGAGAAGCCTTGAGCCTTCTGAAGAATGTGTGAGAGAAAGAAGAAAAGAGAGAGAGCTGCTCGAGTATTTCTAAGAAGATTTGAGAAGAAGATAGAGCGATTTGAGAGGCAATTGAGAGAACATCGTCTAAAGACTACTGCGTGGAGAGAGATGGAGCTATTACAGATCTGAACCCAGATCTGTCACTTATAGCTTCTTGAATTCGTTCAGAAGCTACATTGTGGTTTTTTGGATTCGATTCGTGTTTTCCTTTGAAACTATTCTTCTGTCTTCTATTTGTGGGTGCTGAGATTTTAGTGATTTTACCGATACCTTGTTTAGGGATCGGACTGGGTTTTGACTGTAGAGCTTCGAGGATAGTGTTCCTCGAAGTTAAGCTGTTTATCAGCAACTGGGATTGTCTTTGGGGTTCGTCCCCGTTTGTGTTGCGGTTTTAAAGTGTGTGTGTGTTGATCCCAGTTTGCGGTTTGTGCAGTCGGATCGTGTTGGAGACGAAGTCTTCGTGTGCTTGGAGTTCATCTCCGTGTGCTTCATTCTCACTGGTTTGGTGAGAGGTGGAAGTAGACAGACTGGTGTCCAACCGAACCACCTAAAAATAACAAGATTATGGAAATTGAACTAAACTAAGACGAATTAAACTCTCTCTCGACCTCATCGAACTCACACGATTACGGAATAAACGATTAAGCACACAACCACAATGCACGGGGAATTTTTAGGTGGTTCAGCTAGACACCAGTCCACCTACTCTGATACCATTTTTCTTAGTGTGTGCTTAGAGTTTCTAGAGTCCATTCTCTTGGTTTCAATATGCTGCATGCTCAATTTTGATAAGTTTCAGCTCTACTGAGTGTAGGTTGAATCTTGATGAACTCAGTTTTGCCAAATGAAAGCTTCGTTTTGGTCATGTATAATGACTTCGATTGGATTTTATAATTTCCTATGAAGTTAAGCACACAATGTTTTGTCATTATCAAAAAAGGGGAGATTGTTGAGCTTCCCACTTTGATTTTGACATAATAGTTTTGATGATAACAAAACATATGTGGGTCATTTAATGCATATATGAATGCCCGGTTACTCCTTGATTAAGACAGTTTGTGATTAATTCAAATCATCTCACCTGTGGTCGAAAGTGAATGCAGCTAACATGTCAGATTTGTGAGAGTGTGTGTCGACACACCCAAGAAGTGTGTCGACCACCCCCCTTTCTTGTCCGCGCGCTATCTCTGAGTTAATAATTTAAAATTTATTATTATTTTTCTTAAAACGCGTCTCAATGTCTGGATGCATTTTATATCGACATTTCGAAATGTGTCGCTCAAACAAAATGTGATTTGAAATTTTATTTTAAAATTATAAAATATTTTTCGAAACACATCATCTTGCCTAGCCGCGATTTGACCGTGAAAACACATTGCCCATACAAGATGCAATTTAGATTTTTATTAAAAAATATAATTATTTTTCCTAAAATGTGTTGCTCGTAAAGGATGTGATTTAAAATTTTATTGATTTTCTTGAAACGCGTCTTATTTGACTGCCGCGATTTGAACGTTGATCTTGAAATGCATCCTTCACTCCGAGCATAATTTTTATTTTTTTCAAAAAATATAAATTATTTTAAAATCATATTTTTGACTTACTCATGTTATCTAGACTAAAATTGATAAAGGAATGAACTCATGAAATTTTATCAAATTCTTAAATCTTATGCATGATCAATAACCCTAATTCTACATTTCCATCTTGGTTCATGTTCAATCAATTCTTTTACATTAAATGAATTAGAACTTAACATGCAAGTACTAACCTCCGTTTATTATTGTTTCACGAGCACCTAATTGTGAAAAACATGATTTAACTCATGTTTATACATAGTTTCGGTGAAATTAGATTTGTTATCGTATCTAGAAAGTCATTCTTTTGAATTAGACCTTCTAGTCAATTAAATCCTTATCTTGTTATTCTTGCACCTTCTTATATACTGCTTGTTCTAATTTTTATTATATGAAGTTTGATTTTTTTTGAATTTTATTATATCATAGTCTTATACATCATTCGGAAACATAGGAGTTAAGTGTCATATAGGCTAAAGTGCTACGTAATAAGAGCCACCTCTTGAGTCTTTAGGGGCCACGTCTAGAGTCCTACCTATATGATGTTTTGTTATGTGCTATGTCTTATTTTTATGAATATATATATATATATATATATATATATATATATATATATATATATATATATATATATATAAAACTCCCTCTTGCTTTCCTCTTGCAACAAAATCCATTTGCTTTCTACGGACAGCACAAGATGAGGAAGGAAAACTGACTTGCAAGCAAAATCATTAGGTCACACAGGCACAGTTTACAACCAAAAAACAAACATATTTGAATATGCAGAGCAACCATGACCAGAACAATGGAAAGCAAAGTAAGAGTTATCTCCATCTTACTGATAAGTCTGATCAGATTGCAACCACTGGACAGAGCCCATTTGTTGATTTGGAATCTGTTTTGCATCTGATGCACAAATGGATCTGGTCCTGTGACAATGCTATTCAAATCTGAGTATCCCACTAACAAACTCATTAAGAATGGACACCCCCCCCCACACCCCACCCCCAACAAAAAGAAAAGAAAAAAAAAGGTGATTTGGGGCCAAACTAACTCATTACCAACCTACTTATTTCAAATGATCTTCTTTAGTGTATAGAGTAAGAGGTGTAGACCACAGTGCCTAAACTCATTGTGAGGTGAAGTATAAGACTTGAGCAATGACATCTAAGCAGATCAACACTGAATTAGACATTTCTCACCAGAATAAAGTCATCATTTATGACTGAGATGTTCACTTAAAAATCCTTAGAAACATTGGAAATCTGAAAGCATACTAAAATTTAAGGGCAACTGCCTGTATAATAAAAGCACAACGACAACGACTCAGTAAAAAAGACAGCCAGCAACCCTGCTCTTAATATGGATGCCTGTCCTCGGCGGTATTGGGCTTCAAGACCTAGACATTTGAAAGAGTTGCAAGAGAAATCTGACATGACATCTAAGTTGGTTGAGTGTGTATTTTGCCATCTTAACATACACAGTGAAATCTGTCATGGATGATCAGACATTCTAAATGGGCTCAAAGTAATCGGCCCATTACTTTGGGCCAGTACGGATGCCTGATTTGCTTTTTTAAAAAAAAATCAGCTGTCCAAATAAAGATTGAATGGACCAAAAAAAAGAATGGACATGTAAATTGGATTGAAGCCCAGTTTTAAAAAAGTATTTTCTTTTTAAAGAAGAAATTAGAGCTGCACCTCATGCCGTACAGCAAATCGGACTCATGATCACGAAGGGCCACAAGATATTAGTGGTCTGAACTTAGAGTGATGGAACCTTGAAAGAGAGATGAATATAGTCATTATAGTCATCATCCTTGTAGCCATATCATCATCCCGCTGCACCTCATTTCACACCCATATGTGAGAGGTGTGCAATGTTTTTAATTTTTTTATTTTTTAATATTTTTTTAAATGTTTTGCAAGGTACGCTAACTTAAGATGTAAATCACGTCATCATTGAATTATTCAGAAAGAAATAAAAAAAGAAATCAGATTAAATGAATAGTGTTGAGTCCATTCTTTTAAGAATTTGTCCATTTCATTTTTATTTATTTTTAGATAATCAGATAGTGACGTGATTTGTAACCCAAATTAAGATAAATCGGAGGCCATTTCAATTTTTTTAAAAAACATAAAAAAATTTAAAGACAATGCACACTCTAGACGTACAACAAACTTTTCTCATAGTTTATATCTTTGGCTTCATCAATTTCTTGACCCATTAACATATCGTAGAACCTAGAAAATGACCTACTTGCCTTCCAATATAAATGGTGTTGAAAATAAACAGTGTGCAGGAACAACATCATGGCAATAAACGGACCACAGTAGATGCAATGCAAACCATAGTAAAAATACATAGGAGGTTGATTCAAATAAGGACAACCAAGAAGAATCAAACATAAGCATGATTGTTGAACAATTAAGTATGAAGGAATAATCAATTATATCTATCTAAACAACTGGATTAGTAGAAGCGCCTCAAAGAGACTCCCCTTAGAGAAGATATCGCCCCCACAAACACGGTGCGATAGATATAGCGATCTTCCCCCAGGATACGACTACTAACACAAGAAACTTAAGCGCACTCTTAAGAATCTTGTAATAATTACTACACGAAAAACCTAAATCTCTTCTTTTAAAAAGGTTAGAAAGCATGCACCGAACACCGAAGAACAAGAGCTGCAAGTGTCCGTGAGCGTGCACAGCGACGAAGACGGTGGTGAACGCACGGGACGAAGACAGCAGCGATATCCGCGGGATGGCGCAAGGAGGAGCCGGAGACGAGAGCAAGAGAGCGACGTTGCGAGCGGTTCCTCTTTGAAGTCGAACAGACACGAAAAAGAGTAGCAGTAATTAGGGTAATCCTAATTACTCTCCTTATGTGCCCCACGCCCGCGACGGTTCGTATCCGAAACGATAAGTTCGGAAACCCCTCTTTCTCTCCAAGGAAAGGATAGAATAGCAAAAAGAATTCCAAAAAGGTGCCAAGGCAAGCCGGCTGGACCCACACCTCACACACGCGCGCCCGCCCAGCCCAGCCCGGCCCGGCGCGTGCGTGCGTGTGATTGGATCTAGCTTACCTCCACTATGTCTATAAGACATAGTCCATGGGGTCCTAGGAACTATAAGGTCCCCTCACCTCTTTGTGTTTTCCAATGTGGGACTAATATCCCCATACAAAACACAACACTTGAGGTAGCACCCTTATGAAAAATCTTTGAGTTTCCCTTCCTTAGATATACTCCCAACCCCCCTTCAACCTAACATTCCCCCACAAACTCAAGGTTTGATCAAAGGGAACAAACAGAAGAGATATGAACAAATCATGCTTTCAGTAAAGGTACCTTTCGGGTTTGAACCTTCACCTAAGTGTTCTAATTTTCACCCCCCCACAGGATCGAAGTGAATTAAATCTTGAACTTGATCCTTTATGTGAAGGGCTACTTATTAGAAAACAACATGAAATAAGGTTCTATTGGTAGCAAAAAGTAACTGGCACTTTAAAGGCCATGTGCCCAATCCTGTTTCATGAGTACTTTCAAGAATAACCCAATTCTTTAACTGCGGCCTCACAGTTGTACTCATATAGGTGGGCTTCTCCAAGGATGCACTGCAAACATCCTGCCTTACCAGGCTTGAACCCATTAAAAGTATACAACTTAACCTTAACTTGCAGTAACAGGCACTAGATTGTTTAGGATTACAGGGGAGGAACTCAGATACAAAGTATCTATTTAAACAAGTGCCTTCCAGTCCTCTCAACAGCTTGTTATTACCACATTGAACCTTCTTTGTAGGATCTCTACTCAGATAGGTTGGGTTGCCACTGCAGGAGAACAACTGATGGGTTTCAGTCCCATCCCCATCCTAAATTTTTGGACTTGACTCTTGTTAAGTCCTTTAGTCAGAGGATCAGCTATGTTGTCATTGGTACCAACAAAATCCACAGCTATCACTCCCTGAGACACTAATTCTCTTACAGACTTAAGTCTGAGTTGAATATGTCTCCTTTCTTTTTGGTTGTACTTTGAACTTTTAATCTTGGCAATTGTGGTCATATTATCACAATGCACAGATATCGCAGGTATAGGCTTACTCATCAGAGGGAGTTCAGAAAGAAGACCCCTGATCCATTCAGCCTCCATACCAGTAGTATCCAAAGCACACAACTCAGCCTCAAAAGTAGACCGAGACAAGATGGTTTGTTTAGTTGACCTCCAGGCAACTACACCACCTCCCAGGGTAAAGACATACCCTGTGACACCATTGCTCCCTGAGTTTTCAGCTATCCAGCTTGCATCACTATATCCCTCAAGTACAGCAGGGAATTTCTGAAAATGCAAGCTTAGGGTCATGGTACCCTTTAGGTACCTCAGCACCCTATCTAACCCTTCCCAGTGAGTATGGTCAGGACAGCTTGTGTATCTACTGAGTTTAGACACAGCATATGAAATGTCTGGTCTAGTACAGTTTGCAAGATACATTAAGCTTCCTATAACCTGAGAATACCGCAATTGAGACATAGGATCACCACTCTTATTCTTGCAGAAAATTCTAGAAGGATCATAGGGTGTACAGACAGCTTTACAATTCTGATAGCCAAATTTCTCTAAAACCTTCTCAACATAGTGAGATTGAGAAATTGCTATTCCTTCAACTGATCTAATAAGAGTCAGCCCCAGAATCACATTTGCCTCACCCATATCTTTCATTTCAAATCTGCTACTTAAGAATGATTTGGTCTCAGTTATGATTCCCAAACTGCTTCCAAACAACAAGATATCATCTACATATAGGCACAAGATTACAAATTCACTACCCTTAACTTTGTGATAGATACACTTATCAAACTCATTGACTATAAAACCAAATGATATGATAGTCATATCAAATTTTTCATGCCATTGCTTAGGAGCTTGTTTCAAACCATACAGAGACTTTACAAGTCTACAAACTTTATTCTCACTATCCGGAGCCACAAATCCTTCAGGCTGATCCATATAAATCTCTTCATCAAGATCACCATTAAGAAAAGCAGTCTTGACATCCATCTGATGGATAAAGAGATTATGTAAGGAAGCCAGTGTTACAAGCACCCTGATTGTGGTTATCATAGTGACCGGGGAATAGGTATCAAAATAATCTATTCCCTCCATTTGTTTGAAACCCTTAGCAACTAGCCTAGCTTTATACTTGTCAACGGTTCCATCTGGTTTTAGTTTCTTCTTAAAGACCCATTTGCATCCAATGGTCTTTGAACCAGGAGGAGGATCAACTAACACCCAAGTGTCATTAGTAAGAATGGAATCCATCTCACTCTTAATGGCATCCTTCCAATGCCTAGCTTCAGCTGAAGCCATGGCATCTCGAAAGGTGGGAGGATCACCCGTGATCTGGAAAGTGACAAAATCACTACCATAATCCTTGGCAACCCTTAGTCTTTTACTCCTTCTAGGTTCAACCTCTTCTTGATCATCAGCATCAAGATTAGGTCCGGATGCATCAGCCCCCACATTAGTCATTCTTTCCACATGTTCTGGAATAGAATCAGATGTAGAGGCAACAGTCTCAGAAGACAAATGTTGAGTCAAACCAGTCTTCATGGGAAAAACATTTTCGAAGAACGTGGCATCACGAAACTCGACTATGGTGTTAATATCTATGCCAGGAATTTCTGATTTGACAACCAGAAACCTGTACGCATAGCTATTTTCAGCATAGCCTAAGAAGACTGTGTCAACTGTCTTAGGTCCTAGTTTCTTTCTCTTGTGCTCAGGAACAAGTACCTTTGCAAGGCACCCCCACACTTTGATAAATTTCAAACTAGGTTTCCTATGTCTCCAAAGTTCAATTGGACTACTATCTCTATGTTTCAGGGGAATATGATTCAGAATAAGGCAAGCCGTATTCAAAGCTTCCCCCCACATATACTTTGGTAGTCCCGAGCTCTGCAGGAGAGAGTTGACCATGTCAATGAATACCCTGTTCTTCCTTTCTGCTATCCCATTAGACTGAGGAGAGTATGGGGCAGTTGTTTCATGAATAATGCCATGATCTTGGCAATACTCTACAAACAAACTTGAAGTATACTCTCCTCCTCTATCAGACCTCAACCTTTTAAGAACTTTGCCAGATTGTGTTTCTGCTTCTTTCTTAAAGATGATAAACTTTTGCAAAGCCTCATCCTTAGATCTAAGCAAATACACATAACAGTATCTACTACAGTCATCAATAAAGGTAATGAAATACTTTTTATGATCCCTAGTCAACACACCATTAAACTCACAAATATCTGAGTGCACCAGATCCAGAATTTCTGAATCTCTAACCACAGAATGAAAGGGTTTTCTGGGTTGTTTAGCCTGTACACAGATATCACATTTCTTAGTTTTATCAACAGTATGTTCAGGAATCAATTTCAGGTTCATCATACGTTTCAAGGAATTGAAATTAAGATGACCTAAACGAGCATGCCACAATTCAGATGAATCTATAACATTATAAGCAACAGGAACAGAAGTAGAAACGGAAGCATTAACATCCACATTTCTGTTCATCACATGATCCACAAAGATTTTAAACAAACCATCAGAAAGATAACCTTTTACAATAAAAGTCTTCAAATAGAGTATGACAACCTTATTACATTTAAAGTTCAGTTCATAACCCTCTCTTACTAACACAGAACCAGATAAAATGTTCCTCTTGACACTAGGAACATGGTACACTAAGGAAAGAGTAAGAACACGCCCTGAAGTAAACTTCAGGCTCACACGTCCAACTCCTAGCACCCTAGCTGTACTCCCATTTCCCATTGTCACGGAGCGATCATGGATTTCCTGATAAGACACAAAATTAGCCCTGTCAGCACATAAATGCACATTGGCTCCAGTGTCTACCAGCCATTCATTTGGTTCATAAATAGTAAACAACTGAGGATTAAGAGAAACATACTCCATACCAGAAGAAGATCCACCGGTCACTACATTGACCTGTGCTGGGACATCATGGATCAACAGGGCCCTGTTCAGCACATTTTCTTTCTTTTTGGGACATTCATTGCGCATATGACCCTTATCACCACATGTCCAGCACTGTCCTAGCACCTTCTTCTTCTTTATCTTTCCTTTGGGTTTCATCTGCACAGTGGAATCAACCTTGGCCTTTCCTTTTAAATCTTTACCCTTCTGTTTCATTACTAAGTTTGCACTTGCATCTACAGGCATTTTGGGCTTTTCCTTTCTATGTTCCTCCTCAATAGCTATTGCCCTCATCAAATCATCAAGAGAAATGGCCCCTTTTCGATGCTTTAGGCCCATGCCAAAATCCTCCCAGGATCTAGGCAACTTCTCTATGATGCACATGACTTGGAGCTTTTCAGGCATTTTCATTTCTGCCTCAGCCAAACCATGGAACATAAGAAGAAGCTCATGTGCCTGCTCCCTTATAGATTTATTCTCGACCATTTGGAATTTAAGGAACTTGCCAACGGAGTACTTTTCCAGTCCTTGGTCCTCGGTATTGTACTTCCGATCAAGTTCATTCCACAGAGCTTTAGTAGTGTTGAAGGTGGAGGTACTATAGACATCAAACAGGACATCTGACAGTGCAGTTAGAATGCACACATGTCCTAACCTGTCTCTATTAGTCCACTCTTCAACCCTCCTAGTACTCTCGGGGTCGTTTTCATCTATCACATGGGGGTCCGATTCTATCAATGAGATTAGGCCAACCATGGTGAACCACATCTTCATGCGTTGTTGCCAACGCTTAAAGTGTTGCCCGGAAAACTTCGCGGGCATCCCAGACATGTCCACCCTGTTTCCAAAACTCATCGAAGACGACGATGCCATGAAGGATATCTTCTCTAAAACTGTTGAAAATAAACAGTGTGCAGGAACAACATCATGGCAATAAACGGACCACAGTAGATGCAATGCAAACCATAGTAAAAATACATAGGAGGTTGATTCAAATAAGAACAACCAAGAAGAATCAAACATAAGCATGATTGTTGAACAATTAAGTATGAAGGAATAATCAATTATATCTATCTAAACAACTGGATTAGTAGAAACGCCTCAAAGAGACTCCCCTTAGAGAAGATATCGCCCCCACAAACACGGTGCGATAGATATAGCGATCTTCCCCCAGGATACGACTACTAACACAAGAAACTTAAGCGCACTCTTAAGAATCTTGTAATAATTACTACACGAAAAACCTAAATCACTTCTTTTAAAAAGGTTAGAAAGCATGCACCGAACACCGAAGAACAAGAGCTGCAAGTGTCCGTGAGCGTGCACAGCGACGAAGACGGTGGTGAACGCACGGGACGAAGACAGCAGCGATATCCGCGGGATGGCGCAAGGAGGAGCCGGAGACGAGAGCAAGAGAGCGACGTTGCGAGCGGTTCCTCTTTGAAGTCGAACAGACACGAAAAAGAGTAGCAGTAATTAGGGTAATCCTAATTACTCTCCTTATGTGCCCCACGCCCGCGACGGTTCGTATCCGAAACGATAAGTTCGGAAACCCCTCTTTCTCTCCAAGGAAAGGATAGAATAGCAAAAAGAATTCCAAAAAGGTGCCAAGGCAAGCCGGCTGGACCCACACCTCACACACGCGCGCCCGCCCAGCCCTGCCCGGCCCGGCGCGTGCGTGCGTGTGATTGGATCTAGCTTACCTCCACTATGTCTATAAGACATAGTCCATGGGGTCCTAGGAACTATAAGGTCCCCTCACCTCTTTGTGTTTTCCAATGTGGGACTAATATCCCCATACAAAACACAACACTTGAGGTAGCACCCTTATGGAAAACCTTTGAGTTTCCCTTCCTTAGATATACTCCCAACCCCCCTTCAACCTAACAAATGGTCCTCCTAAGATATGGAGATTGAAATGGGATAGACATCTGGACCCAGTGGTCTTAAAGGATGATCTCGATGCCACATTAAAGGTTGATCCCTACCCGTTGAACTACATGCTAAAAGATGGGTAAATGTTAAAGGATAAGAGAAGAAAAAAGGGACATGCATTTTTTATTTGCGTGTGCTTTTCCTCTTTCGATTGTTTTCTCTTCGAAGTAATGAACATGTCATAAGAAGGTGCACAACGGTGGTTACATCTATCCTCCCTGCTGAACAATGATGTCTTCGGATCTATAGAACAATCATTCATGGGGGTGTAAATGGAAGAGAAGAAAGAAGCAAGCATCTGAATAAGGGAAGAGAGAGATTTGGTGAGTGTGCATCAAGAAGGGAAGACGAACGACAAATAGATAGAGGTAGATGGAGGAAGGAGAAACCGAATAAATGTGGACTCTATAAATTGGAAAAGAGGATCATGAAAAAAGAAAAGTAATTAAAAAATAGGAAACCAGAAGAAAAATGAATAGGCTGAAAGCAAAATGGGTTTAATTTGGGATTTATGAGAGAAGATGTTGGATATAATGAAACTGAGAGGTTGGATCAGACAAAAGCTACCTCTTCTTATGTATAGGTTATAGATTGGAGCGAAAGTAGATGATTGATAATGCTTTACGATGGTGATGGCAGTATCCATCTCTTGGAAGACTGGTGGTCGCAGAATATTTTTTCTTTTTTTAGAAAAGAGAATTTGGTTTCATAAATTTCTCACTGGGTCTTTGAAGAAAAAGGAGAAATTGATGAAGATGCACATAAATTGGTTGTATAAATAGTCCGTGCAGGGTTTATTCCGTGGGTGTGCATCGCGATTTGGATTCGAATGTTAGATTTTTTCTCACTGATCATAGTTAGTGTTGATTTACATCGGCATAACGTCTGAATATCCTTGATTAATTGTCAAAGAAAATCCTAGAACCTCCTACATAGACTTTAGTGTTAAGGGCATACTCGCTCGCATGGCTCACAGTGCATCCCCCCTCCTCGTGCATCAACAACAGAGACAACAATTGAAAGAATTAGGGCTTCAGCTGAGGTCATGTTTGGTTTGGCAAAACCATAAGGTTTGAAGGCATAGGTGTGATTTACAGGAGATCGAAGACATTTTAGGGTGACCTGTTAGTTTCTGAATCTCATAGGCATTTTGGTCATGTTGGGGGTTTGTGGACGCACTTTTCGTTACATCTTGGTTTATTTGTTTATTGGGCTCATTTATTGGTTCGTTACGTGCGTGGGCGTGCCAGTCACGAAGTGACGATTTATTGTGCGCTCGATCTGACTAATCAGATGATTGTGTAGTTCGTGTCAGGACCAAAACCTACCGCGCCATAAAAGTCACGGCGTCATTTACATCCCCCATACGAGAGAATACCCTTGATTAATTGCCGGGATTTGGGGTCTCATGACCAAGAAATTATATCGAGAGAAACAAGACGGTAGCGATCTTGAATCGGTTGAAAAGCCTTATGTCTAGGGAAGTAAGCATTCGAAATATGTTGTCACTCAATGGACCATTTTTATATTCGGACGAGTGTCCGGCTTCAGGAAATCATAATCGTCACGGGGAAAATCGAAGCGTATGTATGCCGGGGCACGGCAGATTTATTGTTCGAAGGGATGGGAAACATTGGGTTAAATCCCAGTTAGAGTAACATGTCGGTCGCTCAGGGGACCGTTTAATATTCGGACGAGCGTCCGGCTTCAGAAAATCGTAATCGTCACGGACAAAACCGGAGCGTATGTATGCCGGGGCACGGCAAATTTATTGTTCAGGGAACGGGGAACGTTCGGCTAAATCCCGGTTAGAGCGATCAGAAACCAATAAGTTTATCAGCCCGATGCAAGATCGAGTCAGGACCATTCCGGGGGCGCCTCCCGTGGTCCAAATGAGGCTTGCGTGGGCATCATTAATGTTCCCGGTGCCGGAGGGCAACGGGGAAGAGTCCCGGGATTAGATTCCAAAACCAAAACATGTTCGAAGGGAGCGAACTATAGGCCGAGGGTGTGGGTCAGACAATGACCATAATCAGGACGGACCCGAGGTCCAAGCATAGCCCACGAAGGCCTCATTGATATTCCCATGTATAGGGTCCAGGGATGACAGGAGCCATCTCGTTTTGTTCCGATTTTGTCGGTCACTCACGGACCATTTTATGTTCGGACAAAGGTCCGTATCGAAGGTACGACATAAACGGAGACGAAGCCGTTCAAATGTATGCCGAGTTTACGGCAATATCAATGAAAGAGCGGGAACGACTCCCAACGGGAAAGCGTTCGGTTTGATAGACTATCGGCCCAGAGCAATGTCGGATTACGACCATATTGGAATGGCTCCCAAAGTCCGAACCCGAATTGGGGAGACGGCGTTAATGTTCCCTTTATACCAAGTCTCGAGGAGAACGACGCTGCGGAGCGTGTCTCATCGTTTTATTATCATTTAAATCTTTTACCATTATTATTTATCAATTTATATATATTTTTGAGTGAGTTCGTTATTACTATTGATTTATTCTTTTTTATGATTTATCTATTTATTATTGTTATTGTTAGGTTTGTTATTATTATTTATTCATTTTATTATCATTCATTCGCTTGTCATTTTGTTGTTGAGTTTGTTATTACTATTTATTTATTTTTTGTCATCATTTATTTATTTATCATTCTTATTGAGTTTGTTATCATTATTCATTTATCTTTTGTTATCATTTATTTGTCTATTTATTATTATTTATTTTTTTAGCTTATTACTATTACTACTTATCTCTTTATTATTCTTATTTATTTATTCATTTTTTTGAATTTATTATTATTTATTATTATTATCAACGTTATTGTTTGCTATTATTTCTCCCCTCTCTTCTGAGTTTGGTGTTATTATCATTATTTTATTTTTTGTATCATTATTTGTTTATTTATCATATTTTCTTTTAGCTTATTGTCCTTATTATTATCATTATTTATTATGTCGGGAGCGTGCCGTTAAAGGGGGGGATGGTGTACCGTTGGAGGCTGGAGGCTGTACCGCTAGGGGGGGCGAGCGGAGTGTGTGCCGCTGGCGGCAGTGGAAGGGTGTGCCGCTGGGGCTAAGGGAGTGTGCCATTGAAGGCCAAGGGAGTGTGCCGCTGAGGGCCAAGGGAGTGTGCCGCTGGAGGCTAAAGGGAGTGTGCCGTTGAAGGCCAAGGGAGTGTGCCGCTGAGGGCCAAGGGAGTGTGCCACTGGAGGCTGGTGGAGAGGGCTGAAAAGAGGTCCCTTTTGGCATATGAAGTTCAGGTGGAGGAGTTCTGGGTAGCCAGGTTCTCAATCCTTCATTGGGTGGTTAAGTCCGGGGCCATGCTCAGCAGCCCAATCCTCTGAGTCTCGTACGGTTCCATTGTTTTGATTAGGATGTCTTATCATTATTTGTTCGTTCATTAGTTACTTCCCTTTGTCTTTTATCATGGCATTACTTTTGATAAAAATTCAACAACATCTCCCCTTGATCCAGGGCGTAAGGGAGATACAGGGAACGCGCCCACATGGAGTGGCGGAACCCAACAATTGGAGGTGGACGCTCGAGAGTGACAACACCTTAATAAAACCTCGAAAAACTCAGAGGGAACGACGGACGGGAAACATTGGACTAATGCAGCCTAAGGATACCCTAACTGGAAGGGGGAGGGCCAGGTGTGCCGGGTAGAGGCAGGCCAAGGGTATGCCGGTAAGTGCTGGTTGGGGTGTGTCGCTGGGGCACTTCAGGTGTGTGCCGCTGGGGCACCAAAAAGGGTGTGCCGCTGGAGGCTACCCTGGGTGTGTGCCGCTGAAGGGCGTGAACGGCAGGCGAGGTAGGCAAAAACAAATGGTGAAGGCCAGGGGTCTCATGAAGAGGGCCAAGACAGAGGGGGAGGAGGGCTCAAACCCACGCATCCGGGTATAAATCAAGCACTATAGTAAGACGCCCAAAAAGAGGGATTTTCATTCATGGAAAGAAAAGGCCATAACCGGCCGTGTACTTCAAAGCATATGTTCCAACCCAGACGGGGGGAGGAAGAAAGAAAGAAAGGAAAAAGAAGAAAAAGAGGAAAAGAAAGGAGAAAGAAAGAAAAAGAGTGGGGGAGGGGAACGGAGTATGAACTCCACCCCTCCTAGACCTCACTCTCTCTCTTCACTCACTCTTCTCCCTCTCTCTTCTCTCTTCTCTTTGCGTGGACGATGGTGGTGGAGCAGCAAGGAGGAGCAGGAGCCTCTCCCCTTTCTTCTTCTCTTCCTCTCTTCTTCTTCTTCTCTTCTTCTTCTTCTTCTTCTTCTCCTCCTTCTTCTTCTCTGTTGTCTGGGAAGCTAATCAGTGTCGGGGGCCCCCTCCCTTGAGCGGGTGGGGCTTCTCACAGCAGAACCCAAGACCTCCTTCCCCTTCGTGAGTGACTGCCTCCCCTGGGATCATCTTCGACGTAGCCTTTTATACCTCGGACCGGCGTTGACAAAGCCGCTGGCGTCCGAGGTTGACCGGTCTACCATCGACAGGCCTTCCCATGAATCACGGGTCGACACGCAGGCAAGGTTAGCTGTCTCCGAGGTTGACTGGGCTACGTGCCAATGATCTCACGCAATGACCAGTGTGTTTGCCATCGGTTGGTGCCGGTCCAAAGGGTGGAACGCTGTAACGGGTGAAGAAGACGTAGCGCTGTGCCGCTGGAGGCTTGGAACACCGTGCCGCTGAAGAGACTTGCAAGTGTGCCGCTGGGAGGGGCCAAGGTTGTGCCGCTGGGAACATGCAAAGATGTGCCGTTGAAGAGCCTTGCAGGGGTGTACCGCTGGGGGTTCAGCAGGGTGTGCCGTTGAAGGCGTTGAGGGGTGTGCCGCTGGGGGCTTTAGCGGGGTGTGCCGCTGGGAGGCACCAACAGGTGTGCCGTTGGGAGGCACCAAAGGGGCTTCCTTTTCTTCTTTCCCTCTTCTCATCTTCTCTTCCCTTTTCTCCTCCTTTTATTCCCCTGCACATAAACATGGGGTGAGAAATTTTTGGTGTCCACAAATGCCCCCCAGTTGCAGACAGCGCGAGAGAGGGACGAGAGAGCGGGGCCTGCGGGTGTAGCCCAGCTGAGCCATTCATCAACATGATGGGGAGAGCCGGCCCACGAGAATCGAAGTCTGTAAAGCAGGCCAGGCGGGCCAAAGGATGTTGGACGGTGAGCCACGAGGGCGGAGAGAATGGTTTGTTTAATCAATGACTTGGACGGGAGGTCCAAATCAGAGGGGATATTCACCGCCCGAAGGGACGGAGAGAAGAGTTTGTTTAATCAATGACCCGGATGGAAGGTCCAGGCCAAAGGGATATTCACCGCCTAAAGGGACGGAGAGAAGAATTTGTTCATTCAATGACCTGGATGGGAGGTCCAAGTCAAAGGGATATTCGTCACCCGAAGGGATGAAGATAAGAGTTCATTGATTCCAAAGGAATATTCGTCGCTCGAAGGGACGGAGGGAAGGGTTTGTTGATTCCAAAGGAATATTCGTCGCTCGAAGGGACGGAGGGAAGAGTTTGTTGATTCAAAAGGAGTGTTCATCACCTAGAGGGACGGAGAGGAGAATTTGTTAATTCAACGGTCTGGACGGAAGGTCCGAATCGGATGGGTTATTCATCACCCGAAGGGACGGAAGGAGAGATTGTTCCTTTAGACGAGGTATTCATCGCCCGAGGAGACGGAGAGAAGAATTCATTCCTTTAACGATCTGGACGGCAGGTCCAAACCAAAAGAGGTGATGTTCGTCGCCGAAGGGGAACGGAGAGATGGTCAAGTCATTGACACGGGCTAGTGTCAACACAGGGAAAGAGGGTTGATTCCTCACTCGAACAGTGGGCTCGGGCCAAGGTGGGACGATGTTTTGTTCTTTGATGCGTCGGGGGTACCAGCTGTATGACGGGTCTTTTATTTCTTTGGCTGGACGGAAGGTCCGAACCAGTGTGGAGAGAATTCTTTTTAGTTCTCTAGCCGGCTGGAAGATCCGATCTAGATTGGAAGGGTCTTTTTGTTCTCTAGACGGATAGAAGGTCCGATCTAGATTGGAAGGGTCTTTTTGTTCTCTGGCTGGACGGCAGGCCCAAACCAAAGTGAAAGGATCTTTTTATTCTCTAGCCGGACGGAAGGTCCGATCTAGAGTGAAAAGTCTTTTTGTTCTCTAGTTGGATGGAAGGTCCGAACCAAGTGAGAGGATGTTTCGTTCTCTAGTCGGATGGGAGGTCCGATCTAGAGTGAAGAGAATCCGATGTTCTTTCAATGCGCCGGGAGTACTGGCTACGAGATCCTAACCTGAGAAAGTGGACCGCAAGGGCCAGAATCGGTGCTGCAGAAGTAGGCCGTGAAGACCGAAATTGGGGAAGCGGGCTATAAGAGCCGCAATCGGGAAGTTGGCTGCAAAAGCCAAAATTGGGGAGCAGGCTATGAGAGCCCAAAGGTAAGGAAGCGGATTACGGAAGCCGCAATCGGGAAGCTGGCTACAAAGCCGAAGGGCAGCGGGCTGCAAGAGCTGAAGTTGTGAGGAGGGCTGCAAGAGCCGAGATTAAGGAAAGCAGGTTATAAAAGCCAAAGACGAGAAGCGGGCTGCAAAGAGCCGAAGTTGAGAAGCGGGCTAACAGGCCTAGAATTGGGAAGCGGGCTGTAAAGAGTCGAGGTTACGAAGCAGGCTACAAGAGTCGAAATTGGAGGAGCAAGCTGCAAGAGCTGAAGTTGAAAAGCGGGCTGCGAAGAGCCGAAGTCAGGAAGCAGGCTACACGAGTCAAAATTGGGGAAGCAGGCTGCAAGAGCTGAAATTAGAGGAGCAAGCTGCAAGAGCCGAAGTTGAAAAGCGGTCTGCGAAGAGTCGAAGTTGGGAAGCAGGCTACACGAGCCAAAATTGGGGAGCAGGCTACAAGAGTCGAAGTTGAAAAGCGAGCTGCGAAGAGTCGAAGTCGGGAAGTAGGCTACATGAGCCAAAATTGGGGAAGCAGGTTGCAAGAGCCGAAGTTGAGAAATTAACAAGCCGCGAGGGCGGAAAGTAGGCCATGGGGGTCAAGATTGGGCTCTATTATTATTTATTTCTTTATTCAAGCATGTAAGCATTCTTCAGCAGGCATAACATAAGTACACATAAGGTAGCTCCCTCTATAGGGGATAGGATAGGGATATCGCCCATAATCCGCAGACACGGTGTAGGCCAGAAGGCATAGCTGAGGGGTGGTGCACCCGTCAAGAGGATATCGCATGTCTTGCATGCACAGCTTAAATTCACGCATTTCGCTTGAGGTAATTCTCTGTGACATGGCAGTGCAAATGTGTGAACAAAGAGCCCTAACCATAGGGATATGTAGGTTTTCCTGGTGACACTCGAAGATCACTCTAGCGCCTACACATTAGTTCCAGGCTTTCGACTTTCGGTAGCTTCGCACAGTCCCCGTCTGTTTCTTTTGGTAGCTAATTTCACCGTTCGGTGCGAGTCTCCTCATGTGTCTCAATGGAGATTCCTGACTACTAAGATTCATCCTTATTATAATTCTATTGCAGATTTCACCGTTTGACGCGAGTCTCCTCATATGTCTCAATAGGGATTCTCGGCTACTAGACTTCATCCTAATCCCTTTTTTTGCATCATTTTTTTTCCTCTTTTTTCTTTTTTTTTTAGTGGGGGCAGATAATTTTTTCCTCACGATTGTCTTTCACGCGAGTGCAGGACTTCAAGTCTCCGTAGAGTGCTAAGAAGAAATTCGGGCAATCCCTAGGTTGAAATCTATTGAACACATTAAGTGCTAAGTGTGGGAGCATTGTCTCAGGTTTATTTTGTGAGGTGGGCTTAGCAATTCAGCCATGACTCCTCTCCTTGACGTGTGCACTCGCCACAATTGGGTTCCCTTCGAACGTATGCCGTGACGCACGTGCATCCGGAATCGGGGCTTTATTATTTAGCAAGGAAACAAGGTCCTAAAAAAATTTAACGAGGTGTATTATTCTATATTAAGTAAACACGCAAGCAGGGCAATCAAGCATTCCTTTCTTTTTTATTGTTATCGTGTTTTTTTATTTTTTTATTGTTTTTTTGTGTTTTTTTTGTTCTATTGTTTTATTTTAAGAAAATATTACTGTTACGTATAGGCGTAGTGGTAGTAAAAGTATTAGGGAAGCAGACCATGAAGGGCCGAAAGGAAATTAGGGAAGCGGGCTATAAAAGCCGAGGGGCATTGGGGAAGCAGGCCATGAAGGCCAAAAGGAAGCAGGCTGCAAGAGCCAAAGGGGAAGCAGGCTACGAGAGCCAGAATTGGGAAAGCGGGCCACAAAGGCCAAAGGTAAGCAGGCTGCGAGTGCCAGAATTAATGGAAAGCAGGCCACGAAGGCCAAAGGGGAAGCAGGCCGTGAGAGCCAAGGTTGAGAAGTAGGCTATAAAAGCCAAAGGGAAGCAGGCTGCGAAGGCCGAAGTTATGGGAAGCGGGCCGTGCAGGCCGGATTGGGGAAGCAGGCCATAAAGGTCGAATTCTGGGAAGCAGGCCGCAAGAGTCAAAGATATTGGGAAGCAGGCTGCAAGAGCCAAAATTGTGGGAAGCAGGCTGCGGGAGCCAAATCGGGGGAGCAGGCTACAAGGGCCAGAGTTGGGAAGCAGGCCACGAGGGCCAAAGGTAAGCAGACTACGAGAGCCCGAATTGGGAAGTAGGCTATAAAAGCCAGAGGGATGTTAGAAGTCGGCTACAAAGCCGAAAGATATCGGAGAGCGTGGTGGGACGGATGGATTAATCCTGATAGTGGGCCTTGGTCGAAATGGTTGGGTCGAATGACATGGGGTAGCGAGATGTGAGATCCGAAGTCAAGGGTCTATTTTGTTCTCTGGCCGGAGAAGAATCCGAGCCAGAGTGGAGGGCCTCTTTTTAATTCTCTGGTCGGAGAAGGATCCGAACCAAAGTGGAAGGTTCACTCTTTGACTCTCCGACCGGGGAAGGACCCGAACCAGAGTGAAAGGTTGATTCTTTGATTTGGAAGTTGTCGGTTGGGATGCCGATGACGAGGCATCTGTCGACCCGGAGGTCGATAAGTGAAACATCTATTGGTTGGAGCTCTGATGGCTGGATATTTTCCAGTTTAACGCCCCGTCGGCGGAAGGTTCAGTCAGTTTAACGCCCTGTCGGCGGAAGGTTTAGTCGGTTTAACGCCCCGCCGGCAGAAGGTTCGGTCGGTTTTAACGCCCCATCGGCGAAAGGTTTAGTCGATTTAACGCCCCACCGGTGGAAGGTCTAGTCGGTTTAACGCCCCGTCGGCGGAAGGTTCAGTCAGTTTTAACACCCCGTCGGCGGAAGGTTCAGTCGATTTAACGCCCCATCGACGGAAGGTTCAGTCGGTTTAACGCCCCATCGGCGGAATATCTGTCTGCTTGAAGCCCCGATGACTGAATATCTATCGGATTGAAGCCTCGATGGCTGAATATCGATCGGATTGAAGCCCCGATGGCTGAATATCTATCGGCTTGAAGCTTCGATGGCTGAATATCTATCGGCTTGAAGCCCCGATGGCTGAATATCTGTCGGCTTGAAGCCCCGATGGTTGAATATCTGTCGGCTTGAAGCCCCGATGGCTGAATATCTGTCGGATTGAAGCCCCGATGGTTGAATATCTGTCGGCTTGAAGCCCCGATGACTGAATATCTATCAGCTTGAAGCCCCGATGGCTGAATATCTGTCTGCTTGAAGCCCCGATGGCTGAATATCTATCGGCTTGAAGCCCCGATGGCTGAATATCTATCGGCTTGAAGTCCCGATGGCTGAATATCTATCGGCTTGAAGTCCCGATGGCTGAATATCTGTCGGCTTGAAGCCCCGATGGCTGGATATCTTCCGGTTTAACGCCTCGTCGGTGGAAGGCTGATTGGTTTCTATTTGTTGGATGGCTAAAGGTCGGAGGTAAAAGTTTGCCTCGTGACTCTTCTTTCTCTTCTTCTCTTCTTCTTTTGTGTGGAAAGGTGGGTGCAAAGACCACGTCTGTCTCTTGTCTATTCTTTTTTCTTTTTCTATGTAAAGAGGCGGGTTCGAAGACCACGTCTGTCTCATGTCTTTTTTCTCTTCTTCTTTCCTTTTGTGTGATGAGGCGAGCTTAGAGACCACGTTTGCCTCATGCGTGTCTTTTTCTTTATTCTGCTCTTCTTTTCTCATTAATGCCTCCGCGCTGGAGTGCGTTTCTCTTAATGTGCCCCCAGGTTGGGGTGTAACTTTATTTGGTATGCGTCCCCCTGAGGGGTGTGCTTTGCCTCTCCACTTTTGTGCCCCCAAGCAGGGTGTATTTTTCATGGCTTCCATGTCCCCAGACCAGGGTGTGTTTCTTCTTCAAATGCCCCCAAGGCGGGGTGTAGCACTCTTCAAATGCCCTCATAGTGGGGTAGGTGCTTCTGCTTCTTATGCGCCAAGGGCGGAGTGTGTTTCTTTTTTTTGCTCCCAGAGTGGGATAGGTGCTTCTGCTTCTTATGCGCCAAGGGCGGAGTGTGTTTCTTTTTTTTTAAGTCCCTAGGCTGGGGTAGAGGCTTCTATTGCTTATGCGCCGAGGGCGGAGTGTATCTCTTTTTTTTTGGTGCCCCAGAGCGGAGTAGATGCTTCTCATGTGTCCCTAGGTCGGGGTGTATTCTTTTGCTTCTTATGACCCCAGATCGGGGTGCTCTCTCTTCAGATACCCCTGAGTCGAGGTGCAGCTTTGTCTCCCGTAGAGGGGGTGCGTTTCTTCTTTAAAACCCCCATGCCAAGGTGTATTCTTCTCTTCCTTGTGCTCCCGAGGCAGGATGGGTTCTCCTCATGCGCCCCCGTGGCGGGGGTAGATCCTTCATGGTTTCTATGCCCCCAGGCAGGGTGTAAATTCTTGTTTTCATACCCCTCATGCGGGGCGTGTTTCGTTTGCTTCATACGCTCCCATGGTGGGGTACATTTCTTCTTCGAATGCCCCTAAATCAGGGTTTGTTCTTTGTGATTTCTATGCCCCCGGGGACGAGGTGTTCTCCTTCTTCAAATGCCCCAAAGCTCGGGTGTGTTCCTTCTTCAAATGCCCCAAAGTTGGGGTTTATTCTTTTGCTTCTTATGTCCCCGGGGACGAGGTGTATCTTCTGCTTATCATGTCCCCAGAGTGGGGTATGTTTGGCTTCCGGTGCACCCAAGGCCGGATGCGTTGTTATTGTTGTTTTTTTTGTCCCCCTAGCTCGGGGTATAACTTCTTGCTTCTCATGTCCCTAAGCTGGGGTGGATCCTTGCTTCTTATGTCCCCATATCGGGGTGAATTCCTCTGGTTCTTGCGCCGTCCCAGGGTGGAGTGTATTTCCCTTCACATGCCCCCGACACGGGGTATATCTCTTGCTTCTCATGCCCTTATTGTGGGGTGTAGTTCTTCTTCAAATGCCCCAAGGCCGGGATATGCCACTCTTCATATGCTCCCAGGTCGGGATGTGTGTCTCTTTGCTCCTGTGCCCCGACGCGGGGTGTGCTTCTTTTATGACCTCTATGCCCCCAGGCGGGGTGTACTCTTTATGGCTTCTATGCCTCCCATGGCGGGGTATATGTTTCTTCTTCAAATCCCCCTAAGCCGGGGTGTAACTTTTGCTTCATGCGCCCCCGAGTCGGGGTGGATTCTCTTTATGTGCCCCCAGGCTGGGGCGGATTCTCTTCATATGCCCCCAGGCCGGGGTGCTTCTTTCTTTGAGTGTCCCCAGGCCGGGGTGAATCCTTTTCTTCTTATGCTCCCAAGACGAGATGTAACTTCTTCAAATACCCCTAGCCGGGGCATATTCTTTATGGCTTCTATGCCCCTGGGGGGAGGGGGTATGTTTCTTCTTCAAATGCCCCCAAACTGGGGTGTATTCTTTTGCTTTCTATGCCCCCGAGCGGGGTGGATTCTTCTTCTTCTACCCCGACACACCGGGGGATGTTTGCTTCTTGTGCACCCAGGGTGGGGTGTATTACTGCTTCTGATGCCCCCAAGGTGGGGTGTAATTCTTTATGTACTCTATGCCCCCAGGGTGGGGTGTGTGTTTTTTTTTATAAGCACCGACCAACAGAGTTAATGTCCAGTCGAGTGTACCACCCCCCAACAAGGGATAGTGTTCTCACTCCCCCAGATTAACACTGTGGCCATAGAATTTTATTGATTTTTTGTAATGAATACAGGCTCATCGGGGCATACCCCTGAACAGTTACAGTTTACAGCCATGAAAGTCTACAAACCGTAACCTGTTACAAGTTGCAAAAATGAACAAAGTGAAGTCTATACACTGCACTCCCTTTAGCTGTTGAAGTCTGTACATTGTGATACATAAGCTTTGGTGCAGAGTATGTGAAGTATGTACATTGTTGAAGTCTGTACATTGTATGAAGTCCATCTTGTGAAGTCTGTTCATTCGCTGCTGAAGACGGTATAGAGTGTGAAGTCTGTACATTATGGTGCATAAGCTTTGTGAAGTCCATACACTGCATTGCATAAGCTTTGTGAAGTCCATACGTGAAGTCTGTACATTGTGCTGGAGCTTTGTGAAGTCTATACATTGCATTGAGAACTCTATACATTGCATTCCCTTTCGCTGCTGAAGTCTGTACATAGTGAAATGTGAAGTCTGTACAGTGTGTGTGAAGTCTGTACAATGTGAAGTCTGTACATTCATTGTGAAGTCCAGCATAGTCTGTACATTGTGGTGCATACAAAGTCCTGCAGAGTTTGTGAAGTCTGTACATTATGAAGTATGTACATTGTAAAGTCTATACACTGCCCTCCCATTCGCAGCTGAAGTCTGTACAATGCATTGTGAAGTCTGTACATTGCCCTCTCTTATGCTGTTGAAGTCTGTACATTGCCCTCTCTTATGCTGCTGAAGTCTGTACATTGCTGAAGTCTATACAATGCATTGTGAAGTCTGCACGTTGCCCTCTCTTTATGCTGCTGAAGTCTGTACATTGCCCTTGCCATGCCCTTGGAATACAGAAAATGTAATAAACTGTATAAGTTGTATAGCACAAGGAAAATTCAGTAACTATATACACCGGATGCGAACATTAGGAATGTGGGAGGCATCAGCCATTATATAGCCTCTAGCCATGAGAGGCAACTCCCTAGAAGATGAGAAGATATTATTGCAGCCCACCAGGATAGCATAATTCGCCAGAGCATCCGCGGTTTGATTAGCTTCCCTATATGTATGCACAATGGGAGCTTGTTGCAGTCTGAAAAAAATACTGAAGTTTTCTCCACCATGGAAGGAAGGACCAAGGTGGGCTTCCATTTTGCTGAAGAAGAGTAATTAAGTTAAGTGAATCGGTGTAGATAATGGAGACCGAGATATTATGTAAATGAGCCAATCTTAAGCCATCAAGAAGGGCCCTTCCTTCTGTAATCATGTTGGACCCATGTCCATAATAATGAGAGAAACCCAATAGCATGTTCCCTTGAGCATTTCTGAAACATCCACCTCCCCCAGACATTCCTGGATTGCCTTTACTTGCACCATCAACATTAAGAGCAAATCCTGTCCTGGGAGCAATCCAACAAATAGTGATGCAAGATAATCTTTTGTGATTGATGAATATACCCATTGATTGGAGAATGCTTCATAGTGGGTTACCAACACCACATTTGAAAGTAATTTGTTTCAAATTTTGGACAATGTCATCATGTATATGTTCAGCTATCCGAATATATTTAGTTCTGATTCCTTCATATCTGATGCGGCATCTGTATTTCCAGATTTCCCACACAATCATCATTGATATTTGCAGAGAAAGAAAATATTGTGGGCTGTGAACAGAGGATTCATTGAGTATGCTGCAGAGCCGACAGTAAATGGAATTGAATTCCAGATGAGAATTAGCAATTAAAGGACCAAATTTGTTCCACAAATAATTGGCTATTTCACTATCAATAAAAAGGTGATCAATGTCTTCAATAGCATGGGAAGATGAGTAGCAATCACACCGGGAAGCAATGTATATACCATATCTTTGAATCCAACTGTCCACTGGCACAGCATGATTGAGGAGTTTCCAGTAAAAAAGTGAAGCACGGGGAGGGAATTTTTGATAGCAAATTTTAGTAGCAGAAACAACAATCATCTGCCCTTTGATATAATCATAAGTAGACTTTATGCTAAATTTGCCTGAACTTGTAAAAGTCCATATTGGAATATCATCCCCTTCTTGAATAGTATAACTATATAGATCAGTCCTCATATTGTGATCAGTAATCTCATCCCAGGCCGGATGCTGGTGATCAGCCAATACAGATTGGACATAACAGTTTTCAGACCAAGCATTGTTCTGGTAGGATGAATGATCCAGTAGAGGTTTGTCCTTATACCATGTGTCTTTGAAAAAATTGGTATTTGCACCATTGAAAACAACTTTACACATACCTGCCAGGAGGATCACCTTGGCTTTTTCAAAATCTCGACTTTTAATCCCTGCTGGGAAAGGGGTTTTGCAGTCTGAGATATGCTTCCCTTGAATATATTTACTCCTGACAAATTTGGCCCATAATGAGTTACTGTGTAAAGAAGTCCATAGCTGTTTAACATAGGAACATAGTTGAATATCCCCCAATTTGCGAATACCCAGACCACCTGCAAATAAAGGTTTACATACTTTTTCCCATTAAACCCAATGTTTTCTGTGAGCAGTATCAAGTCCTTGCCACAAAAAATTGGCACAAATCGTATCAATTTGCTTGTGAATTGAATATGGAATAGTAGTGGCACTGGCTGTGTATATGGGGATGGAGGATAAAACTGATTTGATTAATGTCAGTCTTCCAGCCTGTGAGAGAAATTTACTTTGCCATCCAGCTAATTTTGCATTGATTTTGTCAAGTAAAAACTTGTAATGAGGTATTTTGATTCTCCCTTTAAAAAGAGGAATACCTAAGTAGTTAATACTTCCAATTCTGTGCTGATATCCTGTAAGCTGGTGAATTCTATCAATGGCATGATTTGGCATGTGCTTTGAAACCATGAAAGAACTTTTATGAATATTGATCTTCTGACCTGAAGATCTTTCATACCTTCCTAATAGCTTGAGCAAATGTTTAATGGAGGATATAATGCCATTCATGAATATAATTGAGTCATCTGCATAAAGAATATGAGAGATAGGCATAACTTGTCGAGGCAGATGATAATGTTGGCACTGTCCAGAAGTGAATAAATGACTAAGACCTCTGCTCAAAACTTCTTCAGCTAATATGAAGAGGGCAGGGGCTAATGGATCACCCTGTCTCATCCCTCGAGTAGATTTTAAGAATCCATGCAGCTGACCATTAAATGCAACAGTGTACCAACAATTCATTAAGAGTTGAGCAATAAGAGAAATGAATCTGTTAGAAAATCTAAATTTCCTCATAACATTGAAGATAAAGTCCCATTCAATTCGGTCATAGGCTTTAGCCATGTCTAGCTTGATCAGGATATTGTGACCTCTAACCGGCCTATCTAATTCCATGAATAAGTCCTTAGCAAGCAAGAAGTTATCAGAAATAGCTCGGCCACTGATAAAGCCACTTTGCGATTCAGAAATAATAACAGGAAGAATATTACGCAATCTGTCACAAATTACTTTGGACACAATTTTGTATATGAAGTTGCATAAGCTAATAGGCCTGAAGTCCACAAAGGAAGCTGGGTTTTTAACCTTAGGTATCAAACATAGAATGGTAGATGTGACTCCCTTTGGAAATCCCCACCCTTGAAAAAAACTTTGAGCAGCAGTTATCACATCATTCCCTACTATATCCTAACAGTGAGTAAACAAGTTACCAGTGTACCCATCAGGACCAGGAGAGCTATTGCCAGGAAGTGAAAAAATAGTTCTTTTGATTTCTTCTGCAGATGGAATAGCACAGAGAACTGTGTTCTGATCTCCAGTAATGAGACTAGGAATAAGTGATAAAGGCTGAGCATCAATATTATGTTCTTCAGATGAGAGGAGATTCTTAAAAAAATCAGTTGCACCAGTTAATAAAATAGCCTGATCTTCAACCCAATTGCCATCTATTTTCAACTTATGAATGTAATTTCTCTGCCTTTTGATTTTGGTGTAATGGTGGAAGAATTGGGTATTCCGATCTCCATATGAAAGCCACTGAATACAGGATTTTTGAAACCAAAAGATTTCTTCTCGATGTAGTGCAAGTCTCAACTCAGCATTAGCTTTGTTTAGTTTCATTCTGTTATCTACAGAAGGATTATCATCAAACTTATCTTGAGCTTGAAGTAACTGCATTTCAGCATTTTTCTTGGCTTGATGGATGTCACCAAAAACATCTTTATTCCAGGTTTTCAAAGTAGGCTTAAAGTGCTTAAGTTTCTCTTGTAATGAGTAAAAGGGATGATATATCTGCTCATGATTATTCCATTGTTCTTTGACAAATTCCAAAAAATAAGGATGTGTATGCCACATATGCACAGGGTGGGGTGTGTTTTGCTTCTTCATGCCCCCCCGGGAGAGGGTTCGATTCTTGGCTTCATATGCCCCTCAACTGGGGGTATGTTTTGCTGCTTGTGCCCCCAGGGTGGGGTGTGTGTCTTTCTTTATATGCCCCAAGGCCGGGGTGAGTTTCTTCCTTTGTGTGCCCCTAAGCAGGGTATAATCTTTGCTTCTCATACCCCCATGGAGGGGGTGTAATTCTTGCTTCTTACATCCCCAAGGCAGGGTGAATTCTTCTTCTTTGCTTATGTACTCCCATATCGGGGTGTATTCCTCTTTTCATGCGCCCCTAAACCGGGGAATGTCATTTGTCCTACTTCAAATGCCTCCAGGGGGGGTGTATGTTGCTTCATGGACCCCGAGGTCGGAGTGTAACTCTGTTGCTTGTTATGCCCCCATAGCAGAGTGTATGCTACTGCTTCTTATGCCCCAGAGCGGGGTATACTTCTCTTCATATGCCTCTAAGTCGGGGCATGTTCTTTTACTCTTTATGCCCCTAGGTCGGGGTGAAACTCTATTTCTTCTTATGCCCCCCCCCCAAGGCTGGGTAGACTCATCATCAAATGCCCCTAGGCCGGGGTGTAACTTTTGCTTTATGTGCCCCCGAGTCGGGGTGGATTCCCTTCATGTGCCCCCGGGCCGGGGTATAGTTCTTCTTCAAGTGCCCCTGGACCGGGGTAAATTTTTGAATACCCCTAAGCCGGGGTGAATTCTTCATAGCTTCCATCCCCCTCTATGGTGGGGTATGTTGCTTCTTATGTCCTCATGGCAGAGGTGGATTCTTCTACTTCTTATGCCCCAGAGCGGGCTATACTTCTCTTCATATGCCCCTGAGCCGGGGTGTAGTTTCTTGCCTCTTGTGCCCCCATAACGGGGTAGATTCCTTGCTTCTTATGCCCGAGGGCCTGGGTGTATTCTACGTATAGTGCCCCCATGGTGGGGTGTATTGCTGCTTCCAATGTCCCCAAGGCGGGGTGTGTTTCCTCTTCAAATGCCCCTAAATTGGGGTGTAGTTTCATCTCATATGCCCCTAGAGCGGGGTGCAACTCTGTTTCTTCTTATGCCCCTAGGTCGGGGTAGATTCTTCTCACGTGCCCCCGAATCGGGGTGTATCTTTTCTTGCATCCTATGCCCCCATGGCAGGGTATATTTCTTCTTCTTATTCCCGTGGCGGGGTAGACGCAAGCTTCATTCGGGAGTCGTGGCCGTGTTTGGCCTTATCGCTATAAAGCATTCCCCATAGCGGGCAGAAATTCATCAAGCTACAGTTGCGGCTTGTTGGATCTTCGAACAGTCACTCGAGGGACCATCTTGTGCTGGATAGAGGCAGCAGGAAGGTGGAGCGGACCGGGGCATTGTACCACGGACTTGGACCCTCCTAGAGCCAGACAGGATGCCGGCCTTATTCTTGTTCTTTTGGTCGGCGATGCTTGCCAACTTTTCTTCTCTTTTTTTTTCTCTTCTTTTTTGTGTAATAGACCAAGGTGGGTACGCAGGAGAGCGCTCACCCCCTCAGGGAGGGGATGAGTGGTTCACTCCACCGCATCAATCCCACAGTGGTAATCATTATTCAGCACGGGCGTCGACGGATATGGCCGTACAACCCTCTCTCGCAAATTCTTTCTCGTCCTTTTCTGCTTCTTTCTTTTCTTTTCTTTTTATTCTTTCTTTTCTTCTTAAGGAAAGGGGGTTTGATTTCCCATCTCTTCTTCTCAGCGGCCTTCATGATTCCTGGATGGCCTGGAAGCTGTAGGTGCCTCGGAATCGCATCCTCGAGGCAACAAAGATAAATTTGCCTAGTCTGGCTTTTCTCCCCATAGGGCTGGGGAAGAGAGTACCTGCAATTCATCAAAACAGGCAAACAACGATCATTAGGAGGCCATGAGGCCCTGAATCCCGGCGAAGAGATGAAGGGTGGTTTTCGGTCCCACCGGGCGTGCCAGACTTGTGGACGCACTTTTCGTTACATCTTGGTTTATTTGTTTATTGGGCTCATTTATTGGTTCGTTACGTGCGTGGGCGTGCCAGTCACGAAGTGATGATTTATTGTGCGCTCGATCTGACTAATCAGATGATTGTGTAGTTCGTGTCAGGACCAAAACCCGCCGCGCCATAAAGGTCATGGCGTCATTTACATCTCCCATACGAGGGAATATCCTTGATTAATCATCGGGATTCAGGGTCTCATGGCCAAGAAATTACATCGAGAGAAACAAGACGATAGCGATCTTGAATCGGTTGAAAAGCCCTATGTCTAGGGAAGTAAGCATTCGAAATATGTTGGTCACTCAATAGACCATTTTGATATTCGGACGAGCGTCCGGCTTCAAGAAATCATAATCGTCATGGGGAAAGTCGGAGCGTAAGTATGCCGGGGCACGGCAGATTTATTGTTCGAGGGGATGGAAAACATTCGGTTAAATCCCAGTTAGAGTAACATGTCGGTCGCTCAGGGGACTGTTTAATATTCGGACGAGCGTCCGGCTTCAGAAAATCGTAATCGTCACGGGCAAAACCGGAGCGTATGTATGCTGGGGCACGGCAAATTTATTGTTCAGGGAACGGGAAACGTTCGACTAAATCCCGGTTAGAGCGGTCAGAAACCAATAAGTTTGTCAGCCCGGTGCAAGATCGAGTCAGGACCATTCCGGGGGCGCCTCCCGTGGTCCAAATGAGGCTTGCGTGGACATCATTAATGTTCCCGGTGTCGGAGGGCAACCGGGAAGAGTCCCGGGACTAGATTCCAAAATCAAAACATGTTCGAAGGGAGCGAGCTATAGACCGAGGGTGTGGGTCAGACAATGACCATAATCGGGACGGACCCGAGGTCCAAGTATAGCCCACGAAGGCCTCATTGATATTCCCATGTATAGGGTCCAGGGATGACAGGAGCCATCTCGTTTTGTTCTGATTTTGTCGGTCACTCACGGACCATTTTATGTTCGGACAAAGGTCCGTATCGAAGGTACGACGTAAATGGAGATGAAGCCGTTCAAATGTATGCCGTGTTTACGGCAATCTCAATGAAAGAGCGGGAACGAATCCCAATGGGAAAGCGTCCGATTTGATAGACTATCGGCCCAGAGCAATGTCGGATTATGGCCATATTGGAATGGCTCCCAAAGTCTGAACCCGAATTGGGGAGACGGCGTTAATGTTCCCTTTATACCAAGTCTCGAGGAGAACGAGGCTGCGGAGCGGGTCTCATCGTTTTATTATCATTTAAATCTTTTACCATTATTATTTGTCAATTTATAAATATTTTTGAGTGAGTTCGTTATTACTATTGATTTATTCCTTTTTATGATTTATCTATTTATTATTATTATTGTTAGGTTTGTTATTATTGTTTGTTCATTTTATTATCATTCATTTGCTTGTCGTTTTTTTGTTGAGTTTGTTATTACTATTTTTTTTGTCATCATTTATTTATTTATCATTCTTATTGAGTTTGTTATCATTATTCATTTATCTTTTATTATCATTTATTTGTCTATTTATTATTATTTATTTTTTTAGCTTATTACTATTACTACTTATTTCTTTATTATTCTTATTTATTTATTCATTTTTTTGAATTTATTATTATTTATTATTATTATCAACGTTATTGTTTGCTATTATTTCTCCCCTCTCTTCTGAGTTTGATGTTATTATCATTATTTTATTTTTTGTATCATTATTTGTTTATTTATTATGTTTTCTTTTAGTTTATTGCCCTTATTATTATCATTATTTATTGTGCCGGGAGCGTGCCGTTAAAGGGGGGGATGGTGTACCGTTGGAGGTTGGAGGCTGTACCGCTAGGGGGGGGGGACGAGCAGAGTGTGTACCGCTGGCGGCAGTGGAAGGGTGTGCCGCTGGGACTAAGGGAGTGTGCTGCTGAAGGCCAAGGGAGTGTGCCGCTGAGGGCCAAGGGAGTGTGCCGCTGGAGGCTAAAGTGAGTGTGCCGCTGGAGGCTAAAGGTAGTGTGCCATTGAAGGCCACGGGAGTGTGCCGCTGAGGGCCAAGGGAGTGTGCCGTTGGAGGCTGGTGGAGAGGGCTGAAAAGGGGTCCCTTTTGGCGTATGAAGTTCAGGTGGAGGAGTTCTGGGTAGCCAGGTTCTCAATCCTTCATTGGGTGGTTAAGTCCGGGGCCATGCTCGACAGCCCAATCCTCTGAGTCTCGTACGGTTCCATTGTTTTGATTAGGATGTCTTATCATTATTTGTTCGTTCATTAGTTACTTCCCTTTGTCTTTTATCATGGCATTACTTTTGATAAAAATTCGGCAGCATCTCCCCTTGATCCGGGGCGTAAGGGAGATACAGGGAACGCGCCCACATGGAGTGACGGAACCCGACAATTGGAGGTGGACGCCCGAGAGCGGCAACACCTTAATAAAATCTTGAAAAACTCGGAGGGAACGACGGACGGTAAACATTGGGCTAATGCAGCCTAAGGATACCCTGACTGGAAGGGGGAGGGCCAGGTGTGCCGGGTAGAGGCAGGCCAAGGGTGTGCCTGTAAGGGCTGGTTGGGGTGTGCAGCTGGGGCACTTCAGGTGTGTGCCGCTGGGGCACCAAAAAGGGTGTGCCGCTGGAGGCTACCCTGGGTGTGTGCCGCTGAAGGGCATGAACGGCAGGCGAGGAAGGCGAAAATAAATGGTGAAGGCCAAGGGTCTCATGAAGAGGGCCAAGACAGAGGGGGAGGAGGGCTCAAACCCACGCATCCGGGTATAAATCAAGCACTATAGTAAGACGCCCAAAAAGAGGGATTTTCATTCATGGAAAGAAAAGGCCATAACCGGCTGTGTACTTCAAAGCATATGTTCCTACCCAGACGGGGGGAGGAAGAAAGAAAGAAAGGAAAAAGAAGAAAAAGAGGAAAAGAAAGGAGAAAGAAAGAAATACAGTGGGGGAGGGGAACGGAGTATGAACTCCACCCCTCCTAGACCTCACTCTCTCTCTTCACTCACTCTTCTCCCTCTCTCTTCTCTCTTCTCTTTACGTGGACGATGGTGGTGGAGCAGCAAGGAGGAGCAGGAGCCTCTCCCCTTCCTTCTTCTCTTCCTCTCTTCTTCTTCTTCTCTTCTTCTTCTTCTTCTTCTTCTTCTTCTCCTCCTTCTTCTTCTCTGTTGTCTGGCAAGCTAATCAGCGTCGGGGGCCCCCTCCCTTGAGCGGGTGGGGCATCTCACAGTAGAACCCAAGACCTCCTTCCCCTTTGTGAGTGACTGCCTCCCCTGGGATCGTCTTCGACGCAGCCTTTTATACCTCGGACCGGCGTTGACAAAGCCGCTGGCGTCCGAGGTTGACCGGTCTACCATCGACAGGCCTTCCCATGAATCGCGGGTTGACACGCAGGCAAGGTTAGCTATCTCCGAGGTTGACTGGGCTGCGCGCCAATGATCCCACGCAATGACCAACGTGTTTACCGTCGGTTGGTGCCGGCCCAAAGGGTGGAACGCTACAACGGTGAAGAAGACGTAGCGTTGTGCCGCTGGAGGCTTGGAACACCATGCCGCTGAAGAGACTTGCAAGTGTGCCGCTGGGAGGGGCCAAGGTTGTGCCGTTGGGAACCTGCAAAGATGTGCCGCTGGAGAGCCTTGCAGGGGTGTACCGCTGGGGGTTCAGCAGGGTGTGCCGTTGAAGGCGTTGAGGGGTGTGCCGCTGGGGGCTTTAGCAGGGTGTGCCACTGGGAGGCACCAACAGGTGTGCCGTTGGGAGGCACCAAAGGGTCTTCCTTTTCTTCTTTCCCTCTTCTCATCTTCTCTTCCCTTTTCTCCTCCTTTTATTCCCCTGCACGTAAACATGGGGTGAGAAATTTTTGGTGTCCATAGGGTTCCAAGGCTATTATGGTAATTTAGGACCAGACCAGGAGCATTGTGATTTCTGGGCTGGCTGAGTGGTTGGGCACTCTCTCGATCTTCTAGGAGGACACTTGGGCAATTTCTAGAAGGTTTGGAGGTTGTTTGGCCATTTTTTGACCCCAAGGGTATTTTAATAATTTATCCTTCGGAGGCCAATGGCTAGGGTTTAGTGACACTCGGGTCTGAACGTAGTTGGGCAGCATCCATGAGTGTTGTAATAAGTTTGTGGCTGGTAAGAAGAGCGCACATTACCATCTCTAACAAGGTAAGGGCGTATACACAATTTTGCTGGGAGTCAAGATTTTTACACAATCACATAAGTGTGTGCAACATAGTTAATACATTGATGAGTTATTTGAGTACATCGGGTTGTCAGTAGATTGTCGACTATATAGTGGGTTTCCGAACAAACTCGGGATGTAGGGACAGCCATATACATAATTTTGCTGGCAGCCGAGGTTTGTACACAATCACATAAGTATGTGTAACATAGTTGATACATTGATGAGTTATGTGAGTAAAACGGGGTTGTCCGCAGATTGTCGACTATACAATGGGTGTCTGCACAAACACAAGATGTTAGGGCATAACTGTCATTTGAAAAACTTGCAGGGTATAACTACAATTATAGGATTTTATGGGTTTCCTTGTAATTTTGGGAAGGGTATTTCCGTAACTCTTCATTAGCTCGAGAGATTACATTACTCTGTCACCCAAGGGCCTAGGAAAACAATCATACAGACCCACTATGGGTATATATGCAAGACATGGGGTGCTTATATATTTAACACCCAAGAATGGACTACACAAAAGAATACATAGTCACTAGGGGTATAAATAAAAGACTCATGGGCATTTATATTTTCATACCTCGAAATGGGCCGAGCAAAAGAACAAGAGTGTCTCATCGCTTTCCTTTTTCTGTGCGTGTCTCCTTCTCTTTTTCTGTGTCTTCCTTGGACCTGAGGGGGGAGGGTATTTATAGAAAGCAGGGGGCTAAATGACCCCGGGCAAAGTGAGTGGGGTCAATCCACCCCAAATAAGGGCTAAACCACCCCGGAAGCCCACTTTCACTTTTGTTTTCTCCATTTTTTTTCCAAAGAGAGGAGGAAGCTGGCCCAACTGGGCTCAAATAGACCCCCATGGGTCTGTTTAACCCCGATTGGGCTTGCTGGGGTCAAATAGACCCCGCTAGGGTCTGTTCGACCCCTGTGGCCGAACAGGCCCCTTGCGGGTCCATTCGACCCCGAGAAAACTCCTCGAGGTCCCACATTTCTTAAAATCCTCTGGCTGGCTTCTTGTCTGTAGTTCTTTCACAGCACGATACGTGGAGAGGAGAAAAAGACTCATTCTTCATCCGTTTTTCGTCTTCTTTGCGCCATGGGCAGGAAGTGGAGGCATGCATCCATTTGGATTACGTGATATACGCACATCAGACTTCTTCGTAGGTGTGTACACCTTCTCCCGTAGTTTTTCTTTGTTGCAACATTCTTTTATCTTCTGTCTTTGATGTCCGAGAAGGATTCCTGACACTCGGGGAGTTTGTCCGGATAACACGACATCTAGTCGTAGGCCATTTGACGGTCGTTGTGGGTTTCATTTTGACGGTCGGCTACCTTCGCTGCTACGAGGGACCTATAATTGAACTGATAGATGAACTCGGGAGTCCCGGTTTGTGAAAATATTCCATGAGACAACGATACACCGAAGATAGTTTACCTCGACCAACTCGAGGAGAGTGTCTCAATTTATTCGAGAAAAATAACAGATGCAACAAAGACATAATACTTAACATGCATGTTTTGCATGTTATCTTAGAATGCACAATTCAAGAGCATTTCATAAGTTTGTTTCTTTAATTAAACAAAATTTGTATCAGTGGACTAATAACAAAGCAACATTTAATGCACTAACAAGTGTTTAACAACAACATGGCAGCCTTTACTTCAATCATTATGCACACGTGTAGATGAGAATATTTCCCCCTTAAAAGATGCAATAATAGATAGTGATCACTGGGAGTGGAAGAAGATAAGAGAAAGATGAAGAACTACTCCAAAATGAGAGAAAATGATGATCGTCTGCCTTGCAAAGAGGAGGGAGATTGTAAGGCCTTATGTAGCAATTCAGTTTTTCTAGGATTAAATTAAATAAGTGTAAAGAAATTAAGAAGGGAAAGAATTGGAATAAATGTAATGGAAATCAAGTGAAATATAATAATGGCCCAATAAATTAAGGCTTAATGGGTTAAAAGGCTTAAATTAATCCCTAAAATTTAGAATTTCTAGAATCCTTGTTTTAATTGGGCTAATTTGGTTGAAAACTAATCCTAATGGGCTAATAACTTCAACCAAACCCTAATCCACTAAGAGGAGGTCGAATCTAATCTAAACCCTAACTCTAATTCGATCTAGATGGGGTACGACGGCTCTAGATATAGATAGAAATCGTGATTTTTGGAGTTCTTCCCTATCTAGGTTTTCTTGACCTAATTAGGACTCTTAAGGGCCTTAAATCCTATAAATAGGATCCCATAGCCTCCTTAGTCGACCTTAGATCATGAGAAAAAGCTGCTAGGTGTGGGAGGACCGATGTAGGAGGTGCATTCGTGGGTTTCTTCGAGTTTTGGTGGCATTTGCAGTTCTTCTTCCTCTGCCTCCTAATCCGACTCTAAGCTAGGTGATCTCTCGGGCTAAACCTTAAATCAATTATTCAAACAAGCTAGTGCATCTACATGTCCTCTATCTTCATGCAATGTTTTCCCCAATTTTTAGGGGCTACATTGCATGTATTTCATGGATTTAGGTCTAGCTATCACCGTTTTAGGGTTTCTCTGTTGGAACGGTTCTCTGTTCGTCATCGCGGCCCACCCAGAAATCATGTCTCTGAACGCGGTGGAACGATAGACCGCGACCTGGTGTTTAAATTTTTATTTAATTATTAATTCTGTTAACATCGTGGTTCTATCCTTGACTGTGTTATTAATATCGTAGTGCCTATACCGACTGTGTTCTGGCTCGGGTTCCCAGGAACCCTAGTGCCCTGTCCAGCATGTAAAGTGACTCATAGTGAGTCGAAATGCATATTTTGATGTCTGCATGTCATCAGAACCCACTAAGATAAATCAAAATCATGTTAAACCCTTAACTTTCCATAAATCTTCATGATCTATGTGCATAGTCTACCTTAGATTCCATCTTATCCTTATTGATATAAAGCATGATTAAATGGAATAGATCTTCCTGTTAAAACCTGAAAGTTACTCATCATGGCATGTTTTAACTTGAGTTGCATGATAGTTATATTGATTGAGTACTCATGATTTATCTTGGGATTTATCATGGAGTTATTGTTTTAAGGTTTTGTCACTCTGACGGTAACAACCTATCGCGTGATATTGATTACTGTAGTGAGATAGGAACACTATTCTTAGTGAAGTTAGAAACCTCCGTTAGATATTCCTTCCGTCGGACTGAAACTTCTTCATAAGGCCTCCGTAAGTCTCCGCGAGCCTTGGATTTCCACAAGGACGTTGAGCTGGTTATACCACAAAACCCTAAAAACCTCTAGAATCCTCGTCCTACTGTAAAGGATATGGTTCGACCGGCCTTTGGACCCATAGAATGGGGTCCTGTTTGGGCTCTATCAGCCTTGATCTGAACGCGGCCGGCCCAGAGACCACTTTCTGATGATCGCGGAGGGTCTACCGACCGTGTTCGACTTATCATGGGCCAGCATGCCTGCCACTGTCGACTGATCCCATATCTCTACTGGCAGGCCCAGTGTCTGTGCTCTGATAGCAGACTTTGACCTGACCACGTTCTGGAAGACCACGGTGGGTCTGCAGACCGTGTTCGCCTCATCCTGTAAGCATGTCGAAAGACCGTGTAAGTCTGTCGATTGAATTGGTGCTTCTGTCGACTGACCGTGAATGTCTGTCGACTGATATGGCTTTTCTGTCGATAGACCCGTAGAGTTTGCCGACTGACTTGGCATGTCTGTCAACAGACCCGTAAGTCTATCTACAAACATGTCATTTCTGTTGGCAGACCTCCCCTTTTGCGCTGTTCTAAACTCGAACGTGTCCCAGACCACATTCTGCATGTCGCGGTATATATGTGTGGACGCACTTTTCGACACGTCAATTTATTTGTTCTTATGTTCGTTCGTTTATTGGCTTTATTAGGTTCATTAAGTGCGTGGGCATGCCAGTCACCGAAGTGACAATTTATTCGGGCTCCGAAGAGCCCATGGTGCGCTCGATCTGACTAATCAGACGATTGTGTGGTTCGTGTCGGGACCAAAACCCGCCGCGCCATAAAGGTCACGACGTCATTTACATCCCTCATATGGGGGAACACCCTTGATTAATCATCGGGAATCAGGGCCTCATGGCTAGGAAATTAATTGCATAAAAGGCCTATTAGAAAGCATCGAAATCCCCGTACGAGGGTGAGAAGAAAACATTCGAGATCATGTCGGTCATGTGCTGACCATTTAATATTCGGACGAATGTCCGGCTCGAGAAAAGCGCAATCGTCACGGGAAAACTGGGACATATGTATGCAGGGGTACGACAAATTTAATGTTCAGAGAAACGAGAAATATTCAGTTAAATCCCTGTTAAAGCGGTCAGAAACAAACAAGTTTGTCGGCTCGGTGCAAGGTCAAGCCGCGACCATACTGCGGTGGGCCCCCCGCGGTCGCAACAAGACTTGCATGAGCATCATTAATATTTTCGGTGTCAAGGGGCAGCGGGGGAGTGTCCCGGGATCGGATCCCAGAATCAAAGGCGTGTTCAAAGGGAGCAGGCTATAGGCCGAGGACATGGGCCAGACAATGAACATAATCGGGACAGACCCGAGGTCTATGCGTGACCCGGGAAGGCCTTATTGATATTCCCAAGTTCGGAATCCAAGAAGGAGAGACGGAGTGATACGGGACGACTAGGAGGACTCGATTCGGACTTGTTGCGACCTTGGACTCTATAGGATGACGCGACTAGTTGGACGACGCGACCAGCAACAACGATACAACGTGGCACCTAAGGAGCTCCAGAAGAGGCGATATGCCCCAAACAAGAAGCGCTAGCTCACGGTCGTCCCCATCGAGGGAAGCGCGATGATCTGCACGGTTGAGTAACCGGCGTTGAGTCTCGGGTGGTCGGCTCACTCTCGCGCTCGGAACGAGTCGCGGGACGGGTCTCGCACTCACAGCTCACAGCGGTGATTAATATATGACAAGTTAAGAAGATATCCTACTCACATGCAGAGGCATCTAGAATACATACTAGCTAAGCAAAATACGATAAAAGAGGGGTGACGAGTGTACCTCCACGCTCGGGGCGTGGGGAAGACTTCCCGGCCGAGATCCGTCACTCCGGGTACAATAATTAAATTAATTACAGCATTCAAATCATGGCCCACTCCACGCAGGGAGGTAAAAGGCCACAACAGCAGTCCGGGAGAGCCGTTCAAGGGTTGACGGGCAGCAATTGACGGTGCTCGAGCGGACGCGGTCGACCGGTTCAACACGGTTCACTCGGGCCCGCAGGGCGGCACGTGGGACCCGCTGCTGGTACGGCAACGTCCGGGGTGGCTCCTGGTTGCAGCGACTGGCCGGGGCGCTCCTGGAATGTCCCGGGTCGGTCCCCGGGAGCGGCGATCACCGGAGTGGAGGCCGGCGATTTTCTCGGGAATTATTTCCCAAGGCTGTCCCGTAGCTCAACTTCTGGCCAGATCTGTGCACTCCGACGGGATCGGTTGGTACGCTCAATTCCGACGTTGGATCGAGACACATAAGGTACCGTTGGAAAGAGGACTCGAAATCCTACGACATACTAGAATTACAGCTTCATCCAACGGTTAGATTTGAAATGAAAGTGACTGCAAACAGACTGGGCACACTATCTCGAAATGCAAAACAGGCTGGACAGAACCTAACCTCCCTGATCAAGAGCTTTAACTGAAGACTTAATGGACGAATTTGGACTTAGAAATTTTATGGTAGGTAGATGGGAGGGTTACGGAGACGCAAATAGCTCTTTTGTGAGATTTGGATAACGTTTGATGAGTGAGAAAAATCGGGTTCCAAGATCTATCTCACGGATCTGCACATAGGCAGATTTTGAGAAGTAAGAACAGGTGGCAGGGAAAGGGGGGAAACGGACTCTGATCAACACGAAAATTAAACTGGGAAGGACCTATGATGGGGGGAAGCTAGCCTCAAAGTTTCATGATGATCCAATGGTTGGATCTCCTGTTCCAGATCCTTCTCCGGGCTGCTGTCCTATAACTCTGAGTTTCGGGGCAGCAAGAAGATGACCGGCTTATGGTGGCTCAACGGTGACACGAACGGCGGCGGCGATGGCGATGAACGTTCACAGAAGATAGAGGAAGAAGATAAGTAGAAGAAATATGAGGGAGATAGAAGATTTAGGATCAGATCTGGAAGAGATTGGAAGGGGAAGGAGGAAGAACACCAAGAACACTAGAAGAGAGGGGGGTGTGCACATCAAGCATAATTCTCTTGAATTTTTCATTAGTTCCACACAAAATACAACAAGAGACTATAAATATGAAAACCCTAGATCTAGACCAAAAGATAACAACTAACCTTGTTCAAGGGTAGGTGGGAGGGTATAATAGGGAAAGGTGACTTATGGGGGACAAGCATGGGAGACAAGGGGGACAAGCATGGGGGACAAGGAGGGGAATCTTGAATTTCCTCTACCTCTGTCTCCTTGGTCCAATGGTCCAAGTCCAAGATGGACTATGGGCCAGCCCTCATGGTCCCTAGTAGCCACGTGGACCAATGGGAGAGAGGGTGGGGTCCCTCTGGGCCCAAGTGGTTATTTTACAAACAAACCCACTAACTTAGCCTAATTAAACACACCAAATGTAAAAGTACAAATACAAATACAATATTCTCAAAATAAATACAAAAAAAATGTCAAGACTCTGATGGAAGCTCCACGTTGTCGCCCAACCATAACGATGTCGATGTCGACCGAGTCGTGCTGTGGGTCCGGTACCGACGGCTCACCGAGTCGGGCCGTACTCGTGCTCTGGTGTCCTCACCAATTCTCCCTGGGTGGGAGAAACTCGACCCCGTCGAGTAAGGGTCCGGGTCGCTCTGGTACCGATCCAGCAGATCTGGATCTATCCTCTGTAGCTCGTCCCGGGTGATCCAAGTGTCATCGGACGCGGGCTGTCCCCTCCAACGCACTAAATAGTGCTGATACACTCCGTCTCGAGTAGTAGTCACCTGCTCATCCAGTATACACTCTATCTGCTCTCGCTGTTGAGGTAACAAGGCTGGAGGTGGGCACTCAAGGGTGGTGTCACTCACAATGGGAGGGGATGGCTCAAAGGGCTCACTGGATATCACCGCTGGGTCCCTATAAGCGACGAGATCCGAGATGTTGAAAGTGGATCTGATCCCGTAATCCTCTGGCAAGTCCACAACATATGCGTTCGACCCGAATCGTCTCACTACCCGAAAGGGACCGACACCACGAGCATGCAACTTCTTCACGGCTCCCGAGGGAAACCGTTCAGGTCTGACCCTGATCATGACATAGTCGCCCTCCTGAAACTCACGGTGGTGCCTATGGGCGTCAGCCAATTCTTTGTATCGTGCGTTGCTGGACTCAATGTGACGATGGATGTGCTCATGCAACTGTCTAATGTGATCGGCAAAAGACTCGGCTGACTCAGACACACAGGACTGGATGGGAGATGGAACTAGGTCTATGGGCCTTCTGGGTCTACGGCCAATGACATTCTCGAAGGGACTCATACTGGTAGACCTATTGACCGAATTGTTATAAACAAACTCGGCTAAGGGTAAGACCAAATCCCAATCCCTGACTCGATCTCAGACAAGACACCTAAGAAGATCCCCCAAACTCCTATTGACAACCTCAGTCTGACCATCGGTCTGGGGGTGATATGCCGTGGAAAATTTCAATTGAGTGCCCATCATATGCCATAGAGTTTTCCAGAAATAGCTAGTAAAGTACACATCCCTATCGGACACTATAGTGCGGGCAAGTCCAAATCTGGAGACACAGTGGGAAAAGAATAGACGGGCAACTCTAGAGGCATCCGAGGTTTTGAAGCAAGGAATGAATAATGCCATCTTCGAGAACCTGTCTACAACCACAAAGATGGAGTCATGCCGTCGGAGGGTGCGGGGCAATCCCAACACAAAGTCCATGCTAATGTCCTGCCATGGACTATCTGGGACGGGGAGGGGAGTATAGAGGCCGGTATTCTGCTTCCTTTGTTTGGCCATGGCGCATGTGCGGCACTGGGCCACGATGCGAGCAACATCTCTCTTCAAGCTAGGCCAACAGAATCTATGCTCGACCGACTCTATGGTCTTGTTCCGGCCGAAGTGGCCAGCAAGACCCCCCGTGTGCATCTCCCAAGTAAGAAAGTCACGAACCGAAATCCGCGGGATGCACAATTTGTCACCCCGGAATAGGTGACCCTCCTGTAGCACAAACTCGCTATAATCTCGCGAGGGACCGGCCTGAAGGGCTACATAGATCGGACCGAAATCTGGACAATCAGCATAGGCATCCTTCAGCCTCTCTAAACCTACCACCTCTACACTCATGGTGGTCAACATCATCATCCGCCGACTCAGCGCATCGGTGACCTTGTTCTCCGCCCCTGTCTTGTGCTTGAGCACAAAGGTGTACTCTTGGAGATACTCCACCCAACGACTATGGCGAGCATTCAGCTTCTTTTGGGTATGGAGGAATCGTAAGGCCTCATGATCGGAAAAGAGGGCAAACTCCTAGTGCAAAAGATAATGCCTCCAATACCTCAATGCCTGGACGACTGCGTAAAATTCCTTGTCATAAGTGGAATAACGCAGTTTGGCATCATTCAACTTCTCGCTAAAGAATGCAATGGGGTGGGACTCCTGACTCAACACACCGCCAATGCCCACTCCAGAGGCATCACATGTGACCTCAAACACCTTGGAAAAATCTGGTAATGCAAGGACAGGTGCGTGGGTCATACGCTCCTTGATATCCTGAAAGGCTATGGCTGCAGCCTTAGTCCATACGAATGCCCCCTTCTTTATGCAATTAGTGATCGGGGCGGTGATGGAACTGAAGCCACGAATGAAGCGGCAATAGAACGTCGCTAAGCCATGAAAGCTCCGGACATCATGGAGGGTGTGGGGCTCGGGCCACTCCCTGATGGCCCTATTCTTCTCCGGATCAGCGGAGACTCCATCTCTCGACACAATGAACCCAAGGAAGGTAATCTGATCAGACATGAAAGCACACTTCTTTGGGTTGGCAAATAGACTCTCTCGCCTCAAAACGACACAGACCTGCCTAAGGTGGTCTAAGTGGTCCTCCCTAGTGCGGCTGTAGATAAGAATGTCATCAAAGTAGACGACTAAGAAGACCCCTATCATAGGGCGTAAAACCTGGGTCATCAACCGCATGAAGGTACTAGGGGCGTTGGAAAGCCCGAAGGGCATAACCAACCACTCATAAAGACCATCCTTGGTCTTGAATGCCGTCTTCCACTCATCCCCAGGCCTGATCCGCACCTGGTGATAGCCACTACGAAGATCTATCTTTGAAAAGATAGTGGCTCCCGACATCATGTCTAACAAGTCATCCAATCGGGGAATGGGAAAGCGGTACTTCACCGTGATCTTGTTGATCGCACGCTTATCAACGCACATCCTCCATGTGCCATCCTTCTTCGGAGCCAATAAAGCGGGAACAACGCAAGAGCTCTTGCTGTCCCGAAGAGACCCCCGACTCATCAACTCCTCGACCTGCCGTTGTAGCTCGGCATGGTCCGTGAGACTCATCCTATAGTGGGGAAGGTTGGGCAAGGATGAGCCCGGGATGAGGTCGATCTCATGCTGGATATCCCTCATGGGTGGAAGGCCTCCCGGGAGGTCTTCGGGAAATACATCGGAGAATTCCCGCAATATGGCAGCTATCTCCGGGGGATGCTCATCCTCGGACCTAGGGGCAACATCCTCAACGCCCCTGACGACGACAGCTAGAATGGGGTTACCCTTGGTCACCTCCTGCTTCATCTCTCTCGGATTGATCATCATCAACCTCCTAGGTGGAGGGTCCACTTTGCTAGGAGTAGTCGAAGAGGGGGATGCCTGTGCCGAGGATAAAGTGGGTGGACCGGCCTTCCCCTGACCAGAAGTGGTCGTAGTGCTGGGGCCTGCTGGTCCGAGGATAGATAGGTCCTTCGGCTGGACTGGGTGGAGGGTAATCCTATGGCCATCATGGTCGAAGGTGCAAGTATTCGACCTGCCATGAAGGGTGGCATCTCGGTCAAAGAGCCAAGACCTACCAAGGATGATACTACCCACCTCCATAGGTAGTACATTACACCAGATCGCATCATGGTATGCCTGGAACTGCAGTGGCACCAGGCACCGCAGTCTAACCGGGATGGAAGTGGAATCCACCCAAGAAACTCTGTAAGGTGCAGGGTGATCCACGGGCGTCAAACCAAGGCGCTTGACGGTGCCTGTGGAGATAGCGTTGATGCAACTCCCGCTATCTATAATCACCTTGCAGACTTTCCCTTCCAGCCTACAAAATGTGTGGAATATGGTGGTGCGACGCCAGTCGTCGCTCACCTGAGGCTGGGTAAGGATGCACCTGACTACACCCAAATGTACGTCATCCTGATACGAGGTACCAGGGACGTCAACCTGCTCGCCCTCCAATAACTCGTCAAAGAATTCCTCTACCAATTCTTGGTCCGGCTAATAGCTGACTGGCACCAACTCAGGCGTGGGGTCACGGGCCGGTGTGTCGGCAATAACAAGTGCTCCCCGGGTGGGACACTTGCTGGCAAAGTGGCCAACTCCACCACAAGTGTAGCAACGGTCTCGTGTCCCATTGCCCTGAGATGTTCCACCAATCATGGGCCCCTTACCCTTGTCCTCTCGATGGACTTGGGGTGTAGGAAGAAGAGGCCGAGCTGGTACGGCGGGCTGATAAGGCCGAGTGGCAGGGATGGGTGCCTGTGGGCGAGGGGGAGGGTCCCGCGGAGGGAAAGTGCGGAGCCTAGGAGCAGTGGGGTCCTGCCGAGGGGGTTCCGGGGGACGGGCCATCGGAAATCGGCTATTGGAGGTAGGCGTGGTACGAAGGTCAGTCCCACGTGTGGAAACGCCGAAGAGGGATCCACTTAAAGGAGAAGAAGAAAGTGAGCGACAGGCTACAAACTCGCAGTAACTAAAAAGTTAATAAGGAACATGAAACGGGCCAACTCGGAAAAGAGCATACGTAGGATGCTAAAGGGATGTGATCGCCAGAGGGGCTACCTCAATGAAAAGAAATGATCGCGTGTACCTTGTACGAGGCACGGAGATCGTGGATCCTCGAGAGCGGGAAATGGTGGGTTACTTCTTCCTCCCCCTTCGGCCGGCCGACGGATAGGGCTTTCTTCAATTACCCTTGCAAAATAACGACAATCAAGTAACAAGTTGATCAGAAAGATGAAGGTGCAGTATTCAACTCTAACGATGCAAGTAACGAAATGACGGCAGGACACACACCTGGTTGGTGGTGTCTTTTGAAACCCCTCTCGGACACGAGTAGGAGGAAAATGCTTATGATGAATGACGATTATGCCAACGTAGAAACGAGAAGAGACTCCCTCCAGAAAGGGGGTGGAAGATATGATATGATGAATGCAAGGCAACTAAGAAAGCATAGAGGAGAATGGCTTATTGGATGGCCGATGGCGAGGTCCGGCGAAGCTGCGGCAGCATAGGGATGACGCGGGAGCAAGGTGGGCGAAGGCGGTCTTTCTCCTGCGAGCACGGGCACCCTGGAATCCGGCAGAACCTCACCTACAAAACACCAACGGGTTAAGAATAGAATCCGACAGCCTCCCGGCGCTCTTTTTTCGACCCCCTGAACTGAGGGGGGTAGGCCTCTATTTATAGGATTTCTGGATGATGGAGGCGTCCAGGGGCCTGGACGCCTCCATTGCTTTGGATTTTTCTTTCAAACGACAAACTGGCCAGCGGTCGGGGGCACCCGTGGGTTGTTTGATGGAGGCGTCCAGGGTCCTGGACGCCTCCATAAATTGGATTCTTTTCAAACGACAGGCTGAGCAACGGTCAGCAGACGATCGGAGGTCACCCGTGAGTTGATTGATGGGGGCGTCCAGGGGCCTGGACGCCTCCATAAATTGGATTCTTGTCACACGACAAACCGAGCAACGGTCGTGCAGTGGTCAGGGACGCCCGTGAGCTAGATGATGGAGGCGTCCAGGGGCCTGGACGCCTCCATAACTTGGCTTTTATTTAAACGACAGACTGAGTAACGGTCAGTCGGTGGCCGGGGGTCGCCCGTGAGCTGGTTGATGGGGGCGTCCAGGGGCCTGGACGCCTCCATAACTTGGATTTTCTTCAAACGACAGACAGAGCAATGGTCAGTCGATGGCCGGGGGACACCCGTGAGTCAAATCAAGGAGGCGTGAGAATGGACTGAAAAGTAGATGCCAAGGTGTGATGAGACAGGCTCTCAACATTATGATTTTTGGAATGTTTTCAGAGTTTTCAACGAGATGACCTGGAAGAAGGTCTTCCGCATTCAACAATTATTTGGATGGAAATCAAACAAAGAAGGAGAAAATGTGCGCTCAGGCACGAGTAAAAAAAAGGGGGGGCCAACTTCTTTGTGTGGAAGTACCTGGGTCGTAAACCTGCAAGTTTCACCTTGGGGAGCGGTTACCAGCCAATGTGGAAGTGCTGCGGCCAAGATGGGTCAAAGGGAGTAAAAGTAAAGGAATATTTGAGGATCAATTCAAACAAGGGTCCCCTTTGGAAGAACAGCGTGGGGCTTTCTCAAAGAAACTCGGTACTTCATTCGGAATGGAATATCTCATATTATAAGAATTTAAGCACAGCAACCTTCGCAATCGAATTACTTTGAATGATTTTCCACAATGGAATCAAAGTCCTACATGAATGCATGCTGGGTTTAAAGAAAAATTTAAAACAAACTAGAATAGAAAGTAGCCAAGGATAATATTGTTGACTCGTTAAGAGTGGGTCAGGATGCTGATCCGGTGAGTTGATACTGGGCTGGGGCCCGTTTATCCACGCACCAACTGACTGAACGGAACCGTCGTCCCCACGCTATCACCAGCTAACGGCCTATCCGTACAACCTAAATTCTTCTGGAATCATCACTATTTTTGTTGAAGGGGAACTCAAATCCCAGATTTGTCCGGGTCGCAAGGTCCTTGACTGATTCTAATATCGTAAATATCATATAGTATGATGCATGACACGGGGAACCAGACACTGAAGGATGGTATACAAGATGGGACCGAGATGTCCGTTAGTAAAACCTGCACAGACCAGCATAGATTAGATACATCATAAAGCAGCAGAATCACAACAAAATCGCACCACAATACAAAGGAGATCCTGGCAACTGACATGTGACATGTTTCGTCCTGTAGCGCCCTTCCCTTCCTATAAGTACCCCCCTTAGGCTAGTTCATTCAAATGCACCAAGGTGAGTTTTGAAAGCTCAGGAGAGGAAGGAGAGGAGAATCTAGATATTTCAGGATGGAAGGAGAGTCTTCCCGCGTTATGAAGAGGAGCAGGCCTAGCAACGAGATCAGGCGACTCTCCGACCTCGAGGGTCATCTCAGCGGGATGATCATGTCGCATATGGTAAGCTGATTTATTTCAGAATTTCTCCACGTGAATTTTCTTCTCACTTCTTTCCTTTCTTCTTTCTTTCAGCCATATCCACTCTTCCCAGGCCCGAGGAAGTTTTCCAGACTACCCTGGCTTTCGAAGTTGACTTCCAATATTTCTCTTGGCATGAGGTCCATACTCTCGAAGTGGCACCTTCGGGGGCTCCTTATTCATGCCAAACACCACGAGAAGATTCGTATGGATTGGGCGGCTATGGGCGCCTTAGTGGAGATCTGGCATCCCCAGACCCACACTTTTATCTTCCCGACCTTCGAGGCGACCATCCTCCTCGAGGAGGTGGAACTCTTGCTCGGATTGAAAAAATTCAAGAGTGACGGGAAGGTGAAGGCTATGTGGATGCTGACACGGGAGACTTCCGAAAGCGTCCTTGGAGGCTTCATGCCGCCTGACGCGGCCAGGAAGGTGCGTAATCAAAAGGGGATTGATTTGCAGAAGCTCGCGGAGTGGGTCATGGATGCCCTGAGAGGGTCACCAGGTGACGACTACTTGAAAGGAATCATGAAAGGGTTCACTATTTGTCTGGCGGGCGCTCTCTTGTTCCCTCATACCGACAACATAGTGGAGGAGGACCAACTAAGTGCCATTCGCGGAATCTGGAGTGGAAAGAGGGTGGGACCCGCCATCCTTGCCTATCTTTACAGTGGCCTTACTGCCTCGAGCATGGGTAAGCCTCCTTTTGGTTGCGCACTTGTCTTGAATTGCTGGCTTGATTTGCACTTCAAATTCGACCACCGCGAGGGAATGCCAACTGCTTCGAAGCTCTTCCAACAAAGCCCTCTTCATCACATAGCCAACGTGTTAGGCTTCGGTGGTACTATAGTGAACCGCGTTCCGTGGCTGAAAAAACGTGAAGACTGGCGGTCTCACTTCCGTACCGTGACACAAGGCTTCTTCACTTGCGCACCGGCGTGTTTACTTTCGCTTGATCTCCTCATGAGGCCTTCCCCCGAAGTTGACCTTCAACTGATCGGCGCGACCGAGTTCGTCCTCTATAATGTGCATCGGTGCTGCCTCCAGATCGGCATCCCACGCCATTCGTTCCCACTACCGACTGGCATCGTTCCTTTGAAGAAGAGGGAGTTGGGCACTGAAGCGGATGCGAAGGAAGCGAAGGCCGTTAAAGCACCCTGGAAGACAAGCGTTGCGGGAAAGGCCTTAGCGCATGTGGGGGAAGAATGTGAGCTGTGGAGGGCTTATGTAACTGAACTGGGGAAGTTAAGGCCTAAGGTGCCTAAGCACCTGATGTAGCCTATTCTGCTTCTGATGGAATAAAATCTGGCATTATTTTTGATGGTTTTCTTTTTCTTTGTGTTTTTATTTTGTGCTTTTGTTTGGACTATATACATACTCTTATCTTTTTTCTTTTTATTATTTTTCTCTTTTTAAATAAATTTTATTATGGGGGCGTCTAGGGGCCTGGACGCCCCTAATTTTTTATTTTTCATTTTGAAAATTTTTTTATTTTTTGGGGGCGTCCAGGGTCCTGGACGCCCCTAATTTTTTTTTTAGTTTTTGTTTTGGGGGCGTCCAGGCGCCTGGACGCCCCTAAGTTTTTTATTTTTGAAAAAAATAATAAAAAAAAACATGGGGGCGTCTAGGTGCCTGGACGCCCCAAAGAAGGCAAATTCTATATATACGGGGGGGCCTCCCCCCCTTGCTCATTTACTGTTCATTCAAACGACCCAGTGATTCCAGGCGACCTATTCTCAGTCCTAATGGAGCAAGCGGGGCCGAGCCAGGGTGGAGAGAAGAGGAAACGACGGGCTCGTCGTCCGAGGAGGTTGAGGGATGATGACGAGGAGGCTGCTGCGGCAGAAGAGATTGCCGTGGAGGAGGAGGCTCCTCCTTTGGCCGTAGAGGCTGCAGTAGATGCTGGCGACGCGGGAGAGGACGATCACGACCCGGTAAGCCCTTCGGAACTTCATTCTGTTGGCTTAATAGGCTGGATAGGCGGACGAGAGGCCAAGTGGTGAGGGCCAGTGAGTGAGGGAAGGAGGCGTCCAGGGAATGATAAATAATAAAATAGAATTAAAAATTCTTTTTCTTTTTAATTATTTATTTATTTAGTTGTTTTTTTTTGTTTCTCGTAAATAATAAAATAGAATTAAAAATAAGGAGGTGTCCAAGACCTGGGACGCCTCCATAATAATATATATTATTTATTAGTTTTTGTTTTTGGGTTTAGGGTTTTTTTTTTCTAAAAAATAAAAGAAATAAAGAGGAGGCGTCCAAGGTGTTGGACGCCTCCACAAAAATCATAAATATTTTAAAAATAAAATAAAATAAATAGCATGCACAGTGTTATTGTTATCATGATGCTGATGTATTATTTTTGTTGGTTTTGTGGTGTGCATGGCATGATGAAGGGCCGGATCAGCTAGTCCCTAGTGGTGGCAGCATACCGTGGGCTGCCACACTTTCAGAGGGCGCGTGTGGACGTCATGGGCTTTGGAGCTTTCCTTAGGATCGAGCCCTTTCGGCTCGACCTTCCTCTTATCCAGGCATTGAGGGAGCGGTGGCACACGCCGAGCCGGGCGTTTCTGATGCCCTGGGGGCACATGGTGCCGACACTCGAGGACGTGGCTCGGATCACCGGGCTACGGGTTGACGGAGAGGCGGTGAGCGGGGTCACCTACCCCGACTACCGAGAGAGTGTCCTGGACCTGCTGTGGTTGGAGACGAGCGTGACTGACAGGGACAGCAGGGTAGTTGGCCGAGTGGAGATCATGGAGGCGCTCGGATTCGTCGACCCGCGCCAGCGGGTTAGCGAGACTAGAGCGGAGTTTCTGGCACGACTTGAGGGAGACGCTCGGGCAGCTTTCACCCATGACCCGAGCGAGCGAGAGCTGGTGGATCTAAACCTCCGAAGGTTTCTTTTCTTCTTCTTGGGCCGCCTTCTGCTGGGCACGAAGGGGGACGGCATCCACTGCCGTTTCCTTGGGATCTTGGCAGATCTGGACAGAGTGGGACACTACGCATGGGGAGCGGCTCTGCTTGCCCATCTGATTGCCGATCTCTCCCAGACTTCGGAGAAGGAGACGACAGTCAGTGGCTTCGCACCTTTTCTCCAGGTAAACATTTTATTTATGCATTCCCACAGCTAAACATGCAATTATTATACTAATGATGTATGATGGATGCAGGTGTGGAGCCATTACTATTTCCCGATGGGGAGGGCTAGGCAGGGGAACAGGAGAGCCGTGCCTCTGGCGCGACGGTGGAGGCCGGTCGTGGTTGCGGCACCCCACGGTTACCAGCTGGCGTCGCTTGATCGGGAGCTGAGCGAGTATCCCGAGGCCATGGTATGATGCGTATGATTTTTTTGTGTTTTCTCATGTGACCAAATGGCCACTAACATAATGCATGTATGATGATGTAGGTGGTGTGGAGACCCTACCTGGGCATGGGTGATGCTGGCCAGCCTTGGGTTGTAGCAGGTCTTCCTCGTTTCGGGCGGGACGTGTGGGTCCATTGCCTGAACGAGATTGAGCCGCTACGGCTCAGACTGGTTATGAGGACGTTGGGGCTGGCCCAGGAGTGGGTCGATGTAGATGAGCCGGTCCGCATTGGGCAGAAGACCAAGGGGAAGGCAAAGATCGTGGACTGGCGCACGCGCTTCCCAGCTCAGTACCAGGACTGGCAGCAGGGTGGGGTCCCAGTGGTGTCCCATGTGCAAGACAGCGCTGATTACATGAGACGGTACCGAGCTACGTACGGGGATCGCCTCTCCTTGGGTGGTATGGCAGGGGTAAGTGTGAAATGGAAGTGCCTCATACTTCTATGTGTATATGCATGTGACACTAACTTATATGCAATGCAGGATGCTCGTGACAACATGATTGCTGACCTGCGGGCCCAGCTGGCAGACGCCAGGCGGCAGTTAGTGGCCATCCGACGGGAGTTGGAGATCCTGGTGAGTCTATGCAATGCATTTTTTTTGTGACCTGGATTTTCGATGTTTAGCCTTTGATTGACGTTTACCCCGTGTTTCAGCGGGCCCACCTGGCAGCGACAGCCAGGATGGCTGGTGATATGGGTTCCAGTTCGTGGGGCCCTCCTCCGGAGGTTTCTAACCTCCAGGAGCAGCTGGCGTATGCGGTGGCTCGGGCTGAGGAGGCAGAGCGTGACCGCGAGGCTCGAGTAAGTGTCTGCCTGACCTCGACTCTCCTTCTGGTTGCTCTCCTTCTATTACTGTTCTCTTATGGTGCATGCGTGCTTTAACAGGTGGCCGAGATTCGGGAGGCCTTGGCCCGCGCTGTTCGTGCTGAGCAGGAGCGCGATGCCTGGGTGGCAGAGCGTGACGCCCGGATTGCGGAGCTAGAGGAGGAGCGGTGACGGGAGGCTGAGGAGCTTCCTCGCGACGTAGTGGATCTGCGGATCGCCCTCGAGCTCTCGAGGACAGAGGCGATGAGGGAGAGAGAGGAGAGGGATAGGGAGAGCGTGGAGAGAGAGAGGGAGAGGGATAGGGAGACCCTAGAGAGAGAGAGGGAGAGGGATAGGGAGACCATGGAGAAAGAGAGGGCGTACAGGATGTCAGAGCGACATCGAGATTGGGACGAAAGGAGAGCTCTGGTGGCCCTGGTGTCGGAGCTTCGACTGAGCCTTAGCACGGCGGAGGGGAGACTGCGGGAGAGTGAGGAGCGGTATCAGAGGGCGAAGGAGCGCGGGGCGAGACTTCGTCAGTCTGGTTCCTTTTCCGTGGGCAGCTTTCTAGTTTCCTCAGCCGAGGAGCGTCGTCGCACCTTGGAGGCCGGCATGGTGCCACCTGGAGAGGCAAGCACGGCTTCTCAGGGTTCGCAGAGATCGCAGAGGCCCCCTAGGGATTCCCGTCAGAGGAGAGAGGAGGGAGATGATCAGGAGGGTGGTGGCGAGAGTTAGAGAGTTGTTTGTACACCTCACCCTCCTCACTGTATGATGTACTTTTGACTGTTTGTATGAAATGGATTTCGTGTGGTTTGCGTACTTTTCCTTTCCCGCACTTCTTCCCTTGCACTAGGCTGTTTCGGGGCACGCTTCACGAGACCTTGCCTTAAAAGGTGAGGAATTACGTTCTGCACAGAGGGATCTTGTTTCTTTTCTTCCCCTTTTGGGCGCGTCCAGGCGCGAGGACGCGTCTTAACTTTTGAATCCAAATTTAAAGCGCGAGGCGGTCTTTCTTCCCCGTGCATCACCCGCAAACGAGCCCGCCCCCCGCCGAGATTCGCTCGCCTATCTTCGTCTTCTTCCCTCTTCTACCGATGGAGTTCGGTGGGCCGGATCGTGGCAAGGAGAGAGAGGGTCGAGGGACTCCTCGCCCGAGGAGGGATGTGCCCGAGCACGGTGAGGCATCAATGGAAGTGGAAGGGCCCTTTAGAGCACTCGTGGGGCCCGAGGGGCCCGTCGGCACAGGAGGAGGCGAACGTGGCTCGGTGAGTGCTTCGATTCCCCCCCTATGACTTGTTTTGAGTTTGGAGCGAGTGGTGTGGGAGCGGAAGGGGCTTGGCGAGTGGCGGCACTCACATGATGGGCGCGTCCTCAACAGGGGACGCGTTCTTGTGAACTGACGGGGGACCTCCCTCTTTGATGCAGGGTACGGTAAGAATCACGGGCTTGGCTGACGAGTGGGTGAGCGCGGATGAGCCGAGCCGCGTCAGGAAGGAGAGTCGCGGCAAGGGGAAACTCGAGGACCGGCGCACTCCTGGTCAACAAGGGGGCGTGCCGGTGCAGGGCGGTGGCGGCCTCCTACAGCAGTGGAGGGGGGACCGAGTGGGGGCTCTTCAGCCAGGGAGACGGGTAGAGGTGACAGCAGGGTCCCAAAATTTTCATTTTTGCCGTGAAATTTCAGAATTTAACTAATGGCTGTTGTCTACCCATTTTCATGCGCTCAGTAGGAGACGATGGCGGGGATGGCTGGGGGATCGTCTTCCAACCCTCAGGCCCTTCTTCTAGAGATTGCTTCCCTCCAGGAGCAGCTTGCCAGTGCAGTGGCCCGCGCGGTCCGTGCTGAAGAGGAGCGTGACGCCTGGGTCACAGCCGTGGCAGAGTTGCAGCGCCGAGGTGAGGGGAGGCCCTCTCCAGACATCCTGGAGTTACGGGTCCTTCTCTAGGCGACGAGAAGGGAGACAGAGAGAGAGAGAGAGGGAGGAGAGAAGGGCCGAGTGACAGCGAGACCAGGCCGAGAGGAAGGCTTTGGAGGCCCAAGTGAGGGAGCTCCAGCTAGGCCTTCAGGTGACGGCGCAAAGGTTAGGAGCGATGGAGACGCGCTACGAGAGAGCACGAGAGCTTGGGGCGTTACTTCGCCGGTCTGGACGCTTTTCTGCTGGTGGCTTCTTCGCCACGCCAGGGGAGGAGCAGCGAGCCACAGCTGTGGAGCAGGCCCCACGAAGCGAGGCGGGACCTGCACCGGCGTTCGAGAGGCTTTCGAGGGATCCCCACGTCGGGGGAGAGGAGAGGGATGCCTAGAGGGACAAGCATGAAGAGGATGTCGAGAGTCAGCGAGTTAGTGGACCTGTCTCCTCTCTATGATTGTGATGTTTGTGACAGCTCATGTAGACTTATGAATGATTTGATTTTCTATTGCTTGTTTATTTTCTTGTGCGTTCCTTCTTCCCTACGCTTCCTTGTACTGTTCTCATGTGATGTGTCTGCCGACATCCTGTGCTAGACGGAGGATGGCATCTTGCTGCGACTATTCTTTCACGGGAACTTGTCGTCAAGGTGAATGATGACAGCTCAGGCCTCTTCTCCCAGATGATTTTTTCAGACTTTGCAGATGGCCTCCATGTTATGATAGGGCGCCATGGGGGGGGTCATTATGTTACACCGTCCGATCCATCACCTTATGCGGGTGGTGAAGTGACTCATGGGACTGCAGGAGAGGCGCCCTATTGTGGGGGCTATCGTTGGAGGCAATCTTGACCCGCACTTCTCCTATTGCTATAAATGCCTGCCTCTTTCGTCCTCCCTGTGACATCGAGGGCCAACTCGAAGAGTGCTAGGAGGAACTCAGAATTCCGGATGGAGGGCGAATCTTCCCACTCCTCAAAGAGAAGCAGATCCAGCGGCAGCAGTTCCAGGAAATTCTCAGACCTCGAAGGGCAGTTCAGCGAGAGGACCCAATCACAACTCGTAAGCTGAGCTTTCTTGCCCCCCCCCCCCTTTTCTCATTCTTCCTTTCTTTCCTTCTTTCCTTCTTTCTTTCCTTTGACAAAACCCTTCTCCATTCCCTGTGCATGCCCAGAGCGTGATGAAGTCGCATGTTCCATGGGAATTAGTGGTGGCAGCATACAGGGGTCTCCCGGATTTTCAGAAGACCATGCTAGATGTGATGGGATTTGGTGCCTTTCTCCGGATTGAGCCGATCAAGCTCGACCCGGTCCTTATCTAAGCCTTGCGTGAAAGATGGGACCCAGTGAGTCGGGCATTCTTGATGTCATGGGGGCACATGGTGCCCGGTCTAGAAGATGTTGTCCGAATCACGAGCCTCAAAGTGGATGGTGAGGCAGTGACCGGAGTCACCTATGCGGACTACCGAGAAGGTGCCCAGAAGCTACTGGGGTTGGAGTTAGACGGTCGGAAGAACAGGTCGGTAGCCAGGGCATCTATCATGGGGGCATTAGGGCTCACTGATACTCGTCGGTGGGATGACGAGTCCTCGGAAGAATTCTTGGAGAGGATGGAAAGGGGATGTCGTGCTGTATATTGCACGGATTTTGACGATTGGGAGAGATCCAACATGGATTTGAGGAGATTTCTCCTCTTTTTCCTGGGAAGATTGATACTGGGCTCGAAGGGAGACGGCATCCATTATCGTTTCCTGGAGCTGCTATCTGACCTTGAGAAAGTAGGACAGTACGCCTGGAGAGCTGCCATGCTAGCGCACTTGTTTACAGGTCTGTCCCAAGAGGCAGATCGTGAGATGACTGTGAGTGGGTTCACACCGCTTATCCAGGTATTTTTGTTTGTGTATTTTTTTTGTTTATTTGTAATAGTCCACTTGAGGCATCGATGGCGCATGATGATGTAGCTGTGGAGCTATTATTACCTCCCGATGGGGAGAGCTCGGCATTGGCGACCGGTGATGGTGACGTTAGCCAGGCGGTGGCAACCTATCCTGAGTGTAGCGCCTGTAACCTACCAGCTGATGGTGCTAAGGCGCGAGCTACAGGAATTCCCTGCAGCGATGGTGGGGATTTTTTTTACTTTTGTTATATATATTTTTTTTTCTTGTTTCTTTTTTTTTTTTGGTTCTAACCAGCTAAACGGGTACGTACCACCTCGCCTAGGTAAACTGGATACCCTACTCAGGCATGGTCGATGCCGACCAACCGTGGATTTTAACAAGTCGTGCCCGGTTTGGACGGGAATTATGGATACACTGCTTAAATGAAATCGAGCCACTTCGGCTGCGATTGGTTATGAGGACCCTAGGGCTGGCCCAAGAATGGGTGGATACGACTGCGCCACCTCACGTTGGAAGAAAGACACGGGGACCGGCAACTTGCATAGATTGGCGTGTGTGATTCCCTGAACAATATGAAGACTGGCAACGAGGCGGCACAATCATGGAATCGCATGCGCAGGATAGTGAAGACTATCTGCGTCTGTATAAGACAATGTACGTAGAGCGGCTCCAACCCCAGGGACTTGTGGAGGTGGGTCTCCATTATCCTCTTTTCCTCTTTTCTCCTCTCCTCTTTGTGGAAATGTTGACTCCTACGGTTTGCAGGATGCCCGTGATACCATGATAGCGGACTTGCGATCACGCCTGGCAGAGACAGAGCAACAATTAGGCGACACTCATGGAGCCTTGAGCGCTTCGGTAGGTGTATGCACAATGCGCACTCCTAATTAAAACCCTAGATTGATGGTGTCTGGCCGCTAATTATCATCCCATGTGGTTACAGCGCGCCCAGATCGACGCGGCTTCGTCAGCGATGGGAACAGGTGGCGTCTCTTCCAGCTTATGGATCCCTACCTCAGAACTTGATTTGCTTCACGAGCAACTTGCTCGGGCTACGCAGCGTGCCGCGGAGGCAGAAGGAATGCTCTCTATCCATGTAAGAGTTTCAGTGTTGAGTTCTCCTTGTTTATGTCTTGCCACATATCTGAGATGGTATATCTGGCAGGAAAAGGAGATACAAGAGGCACTTGCCCATGCTACGCAGCAGGAGGCTAGAATAGCAGATATGGAGGAGGAACTGCAGCGTCGTCCTGAAGACTCTTCCAGGGATGCGATGGAGTTGAGAATCACCCTCCAGTTAGAGAGGGAAGACCGTGAGAGAGAACGGGCGGACAGAGAGAGGGATAGAGAAAGAGAGAAAGCCGACAGATTGGCTGAAAGGGAGGAACGAAGGGTCATGGAGGCCCAGTTGTTCGAACTCCGAACCAGCCTTGACCTCGCTGAACAATGGCTGAGAGATGGTGAGGAGCGCTACTGAAGAGCACGAGAGCGTGGCTTTCGTGTCAGTAGCTCCTTTGCTACTCCCTCGGATCAACGCCGGGGTGTGGGAATGGGAAGAGGTGTACAGAGCGGTAGAAGTATCGCTTTTCGTAGCAGGGTAGCACCCTTGAGGGCGTTTTGCCCGGAGAGTGGTGAGACAAACAATGTAGAGAGAGAAAGTGGAACTTAATGTATAATTTCTTGTTTTGGGATAGAATAAGGGGCGTGATCTCTTTTCGGTTCTCATCTCATTCTCGCTACCTCGAGTCCCTGCACATATCACTGAAACAAATAAGTCAGTAACTCTGTTCTGACTTGGCCCCTTGCTCAATAAGTGAGTGTTTATTTCAACTGCCCTCGATAATGGGTCAAGGGGCCAAGCCTTTATTAACGAAGGCAAAGGGAAAGATGTGATAATGATGAATGTGACAGACAAGCACACTAATGCAAGCGAAATTTAAAAGTGAAATGCGGCATACAAGTGCAATCACGCGGAATGATTTTTTGTTTTTATTTTTATTTTTATTTTGTCTTTTTGTTGTCTTTGTTTATCGTTAAAAAAAATTTTGTTTTCCAAATATCTACATTTTCTCTTTTCTTATCATTTTTTTGTTGCTAATGCCTGGCAAGCACCCATATGGCACTTAACCTTTATGAGAACAGGGGTTTCTTACAAACCTCCCAGGTATCCTAAGTGCACATCTAGGTTGATTTGGGCCTCTAGACCCCTCGAATGATCATCCCGCCGCTAAGACTTACCCTGATGATAATTCCATCATGGCATGCTTAGGCTCCCAGTTGCTTCTGACCACAGGGATTCACCCAAAAGGTGTTCGAGGTAAATAATTCGCCCGACCCGGGTCTATTTCCTCACAACTCTAGACAATATATGATGGAACACCCTGGAACCCTAACGGCCAACCGCGCGACACTGACCCGGAATCAGACGCCGTCGTACCCAAAGGTGACGCGCTTGCGTTGGCCTAAGCCCAAGGTTAAACAAGAAGACATCAAGATGATAAACAAAGGTCTCGACTAGCCAGAAATACAGAGATTCCTTCGCAGCGGTAGCTTTTGCTTTTCAAAGTAGGCAACCATATGTATATACTAAAATAAGGTCACAGACCTAGACGGGTTTCACCCTTCAGAAACTCCATCGAGCCTTCATCTTTAAAGGGGGAAGGAAGTGTGCGGGGGGATAAACCTCCTGAGAGGACCGGCAAAACCGTTAACCCGGCGAGCTAATAAGGGCCCATTAACTCTTTCCTTTCGGACGACTTCAGATCAAATCTCGAGCATTTACATTTCATGGCCCCCTTTCGTGGATTCAGACTTTTGCTTTGAGGGGTCCCATTTATCGCATCAGGCACGGCCACGACCAGGCTTTTTTTCTTTTTCTTTCTTTTTCTTCTTTTTTTTGTTGATTTTGATTTTGTGTTTCTTGAGGGAGATATAGTCGTTTGACGTTGTGGACTCCCTTTCATATGCCTGCGGGGACACTGCCCCCTTCTCGTGCTCTGATGGATGCTCGAGGAAATGGATCCTACTCTTGCCTTAAGGGGTTTGAGTTTTGGTTTCTCATGCTCAGCGTTTTAAGGGCGCCGGCTGTCTCGTTTGGTCGATGAGAAGAGAATAAAGATTACAGCTTCCGGAGATCTTCTGGGTGCGACCCCACTGTCTGATGCTACCAACTTTTTGGATAAAATACGTAGGCGGGTACATGTTGGCTTCCTTTGAGTGAGCATAGGCCGATGTGGCCGGACAGGGATCTCCACGGTTCTGGCAAACAAGACCGGGTGCCTACCAAATCTCAATGGGCCCTATCCTAACATGAAGGTTTGATGTAGTGACTTAACTGCATGGTGATCACCAGGCATCAGAATTTTGAATTTTCCATGTGTTTAGTGGTTTTTAATATTTTTGTTGTTTCTGATGTTTTCCGTCTTTTCATCACTTTTTTTGTATTTTGACACTACGCTAAGGGTAGTACTTTTTCAGATAAAGCCCGTTTCAAGGGTGGGATAACTCGGTCCCTTCGACGTTGACCAGCTTGTAGGCGTTGCCAGGGTACACGGCTTGAATTACAAATGGTCCTTCCCAATTGGGTTGGAGCTTAGAACGCGGCCCTCCAGGTTTGACAAAAATTCTTTTGACAACCATCTCACCGATTTTGAATTTCCTCTCAATGACCTTCTTTTGATAAAAGCGAGCGAGTCTATTTTGATACACACGCGCGTGCTCGGCAGCGGCCAGCCGCTTCTCATCCAAGAGTTCCAACTGGGCGATGAGTGAATTGTGACGTTCGTCGAGGGGAAGTTCCTTGTCCAATTGCACCCTGAGAGAAGGGATTAGAGTCTCGTACGGGACTACCGCTTCCATACCGTAAGTAAGGGCAAACGGAGTCTGCCCGGTGGGGGTACGGATTGAAGTGCGATAGGCCCATAGAGCTTCGATAAGCTTTTCTGGCCAGTCTGAAAATTTACTAGACTCGCAGGTTTTCTTGATGATTTTGAGTAATGTTTTATTGGTGGCCTCCGCTTGGCCGTTACCTTGTGGATAGTAAGGTGATGAATGATGCAATGCAATTGCGTACCTTTTGTAGAGGTTCTGAAGGTCCTGGGAGATGAACTGTGTCCCATTGTCGGTGACGATTGTGCTTGGGACGCCGAACCTGGCAAGGATGTTCTTCATGATGAACTTGCAGACTGTTGATGCCTTGATTTCCGCGTAAGCTTCGGCTTCGGCCCATTTGGTGAAGTATTCCGTCGCAGTGAGAATGAAGGATTTCTGCTTGGTGAGGGAGTTGGGATCACCTAGGGGACCGATGATGTCGAATGCCCACATGGAGAAGGGCCATGGGGAGGAGATTGGATGAAGTGAGGAAGATGGTGAATGGATTTTATCGGCGTGGAGTTGACACTTGACACACGTTCGGACATAGATGGAGCAATCCTCTTCTATAGTGGGCCAGTAAAAACCTTGCCTAATGATTTTCTTGGCGAGCATCTGACTATTCACATGGCCCCCACACACACCCGAGTGTGTCTCCTCCACACATTTCCAGACCTCATCATCTTCAAGACATCTCAACAGAATGCCAGTAAGGCTCCTCCTATAGAGTAGACCCCTAACCAACGTGTATTTCTGAGCCACCCTTCTTAAGGCCTTCTTATCTTCTATGGTGGCTCCTTCAGGATAAGACTGATCTTTGCAGTATTTGACGATCTCATAGAACCATGGTTTCTCCTCGTCGGCCAGCTCTTCTTCGGCTTCCACCAACATGATTTCCCTCTTCTCAAGGATTTCCTCCTGTAGAATCTTCCTTGCTATCCTGTCTTTGATATTCGCGTAGGAAGCATCATCAACTGCAGGGGCATGAAGCTTGTAGATCTTAATGGACTCAAACCATCTTCCTAGAGGGAATCTTATGACTGATGCCAATGAGGCGAGGGCATCGGCCAGAATATTTTCATGGCGAGGGATATGAACAAAGATCAGTTTGGTGAACAGTTTGGCAAAGGCAGCGGTGAGTTCTCGGTATGGCTTGAGCTTGGGATCACGAGTGCGATATTTGGTGAGCACCTGGCGAAGAATGAGCTGACTATCACCCACGACTCGTAATTCGGTGACACGAAGAGAGTGAGCGAGTTCCAGGCCAGCTAGAAGGGCTTCATACTCCGCTATATTGTTGGTAACTGGGAATTTGAGCTGGTACGCCAGTGGGAATGTGAGGCCTTCAGGCGATAGGAGGGCAATGCCAATCCCTTTCCCTTGAGAATTCAGAGCTCCATCAAAATATAACGTCCACATTGGTTCCTCGAATTCGGTAATGGACATTAGTTCCTCATCTGGAAACTCCGATTGGACAGGATTAAACTTGGGGAGAGGGTGATGAGCGAGATGTTCGGCTATAGCATAGCCTTTGATCGCCTTTTGCTGGATATAGGTGATGTCGAATTGAGATAGGAAACTCTGCCAGCGTGCTAGCCTATCAGTAAGGACAGATTTCTCCAGAAGGAACTTGATGGGGTTCATGCGAGCAATCAAATGGACCTCATGAGCTAGGAAGTAGTGTTTCAACTTCTGCACTACCCAAACGAGGGCAGCACAGATTTTCTCCATGACTGTGTACTTTTACTCACAGGAGTTGAGGAGTTTGGAGAGGTAGTAGGTTGCTCGTTCCTTACCTTCCTCATCAGCTTGTGCGAGGACGGCTCCCACAGAGTCATCCAAGACTGAGATGTAGAGGATCAGGGGTCTTTTCGGCTTGGGTGGGATGAGAACGGGCGGACTAGCCAGATATTCCTTTAGCCCTTCAAAAGCTTTCTGACACTTAGAATCCCAGTGGAATTCTACTCCCGGCTTGGTCAACTCGTAGAAAGGTCTACACCTTTGTGAGTGTTGGGACACAAATCGACGAATAAACTGCAACCTCCCGATCAATCCTCGGACTTCCCTCAAATTCTTGGGAGGCGGCATATCCCTGATAGCCTTGGCTTTGTCGGGATCTATCTCGATCCGTCTTTTACTCATGATGAAACCTAGCAATTTGCCTGACGACATGCCAAACACACACTTCTTCGGATTCATCTTCAATTGGAATTCCCTTGACCTCTGCAAGACCTTAGCCAAAACTTCTGGATGTTCCATCCTGGTTCTTGATTTTACCAACAAGTCATCCACATACACTTCCAGATATATGTGCATCATGTCATGAAATATGGCCATCATAGCCCTTTGGTAAGTGGCTCCAGCATTCTTTAACCCGAACGGCATGACCACGTAACAGTATGTTCCCCAGGGGGTAGTGAATGACGTCTTTTCCTGATCCTCTTCTGCCAAGCAAATTTGATTATATCCTGAAAATCCGTCCATGAATGAGAGGGTCTCATAACCTGCTGTGTTATCAACTAACACATCAATGTGAGGCAAGGGGAAATCGTCCTTTGGACATGCGCGGTTAAGGTCCCGGAAATCGATGCAAATCCTGACTTTGCCATCCTTCTTCATGACCGGGACAATATTTGCCACCCATTGGGGATAAAGGACGACTCTAATGAACCTGGCTTTGTGGAGCTTGTCGACCTCTTCTTTCATTTTTAAAGCCATCTGAGGGTGTGTGGACGCACTTTTCGTTTAACAATTATTTTATTGGTTTGTTGGTTTATTAAGTGCGTGGGCGTGCCAGTCACCGAGGTGACGATTTATTCGGGCTCCGAAGAGCCCATGGTGCGCTCGATCTGACTTCGTTAGACGATTGTGTGGTTCGTGTCGGGACCGAATCCCGTCGCGCTATAAAGGTCACGACGTCATTTACGTCCCCCATAAGAGGGAACACCCTTGATTAATTGCCGAAATTAGGGGCCCCGCGGCCGAAAAGAATAATACTAACTGCGTAAGAGAGAAATAGGGATAGGTCACACTGAAGGTCGTATTAGGGCCATAAACTGTCGGCCATGTCGGTCACTCGTGGACCTTTTCGTATTCGGACACGGGTCCGTGGCAGAGACACAACGAGAAAACCGAGGTAGATCCCTTCAAGTGTCTGCCGAGCATGCATCAATTTTAATGAGGATTCGGAAGGTATCCGGAACGAGAAACAAATCCGGTCCGATTCGGATGTCGACCCGAGATTAGGTCAGAACTCGGCCATATCGGGATAATTCCCAAGACTCGAGTTCGACCTGAAAGGGCGGCGTCGTTGCTCCTTTTGCCCCATGTCCCAAGGAGAGATAGGGCTGCAGTGCGAGGCCCGACATTTTTTTATCTGAGAAATTTTTAATTATGTGCTCTGATTTTTGGCCTACGGTTTATTACTTCTTTAGGTGTTTGTTCCGGATGATTCCTCTTCTTTTATTCATTATTATTATTATTATTATTATTTGTTTATTATTTATTTTCTTATTACCCCTCCCGCCTCTTTTATTATGATTAATATTGCGCATTCGAAGTCCTTTAATTAGTGTAATTTTTATTAATTTATTTGCTATTGTTAATGCCCTTATCAGGTTGTATATATATGTATGTATATAGTGTGCCGGCGAAGGGAATAGGGTGTACCGGGGAGCGAAAGAGTGTGCCGCTGAGTACTGCAAAAAGGGCGTACCGCTGAGGGCTACAAGGGCGTGCCGCTGGAGGCTGAAAGGGGTGTACCGCTGGAGGCCCAAGGGGCGTACCGCTGGGGCTCAAGGGAGTGTACCGCTGGAGGTCAAGGGAGCATACCGCTGGAGGTCGAGGGAGTGTACCGCTGGAGGCTGAGAAGAGTGTGCCGTTGGAGGCTGAGAAGAGTGTGCCGTTGGAGGCTAGAAGGAGTGCACCGGTGAAGAGTCATTTGAATGGAATGTAGGAGCGGGCATGCCGATGGAGGTTCACTCTTTTATTATCTGTTTTAAGGCTTTTCTTTCCTTTTTGTCTTATTTTTCATGTAGTTTTACACAAACTTTTCCCTTGTTTGTTCTATTCAGTCTCTCCTCGTAGATCGGCTGTTCGGTCTACCAGGTTGTTAATCAGTCCAGCTCTTGTTATGGTGCCGGCAGTGGCTCGATTAGTTGGAAGGTTTTGTTAATCATTCTATTCGTTTGTTGCTTCCTTTTGCCTCTTTTAATCTTTTGTTAGTTTCTCACAAAAAAATTCGGCAGCATCTCCCCTTGACCCGGGGCGTAAGGGAGATAAAGGGAACGCGCCCACATGGAGTGGCGGAACCCGACAACTGGAGGTGGGCGCCCGGAGGCAACAACACCTTTACGGAGCCTCAGAAAACATGAAGGAAAGGGCTCGGGGTAGGGCCAAGAAGTGTGCTACTGAGGGACTGAAGGGTGTGCCGCTGAGGGCCATAAGGGTGTGTGCCGCTGAGGGCCAAAGGGTGTGCCGCTGAAGGCAAATGAGGGTGTGTGCCGCTGAGGGCCAAAGGGTGTGCCGCTGAAGGCAAATGAGGGTGTGCCGCTGAGGGCAAATGATGGTGTGCCGCTGAAGGCAAATGAGGGTGTGCCGCTGAGGGCAAATGAGGGTGTGCCGCTGAAGGCAAATGAGGGTGTGCCGCTGAGGGCAAATGGTGGTGTGCCGCTGAGGGCCAATGGGGGGTGTGCCGCTGAGGGCCCAAACAAGTGTGCCGGCCAAGGGCCGGAAAGGTGTATCGCTGGAGGCTCAAACAGGGCTAAGTGTGTGGGCTGGGAGACTTGCAGGCCATTCAGGGACAGAAGGAGCTAAAGATAGGCCACCGATAGCTGGGTATTCGGAGATGGCCGTAGAAGGGAGTGAAGAGCTCATGAGGCCAAGGATCATAGGAGAGCGATCATATCGACCTGAAGACCCCCAAGAACACCAGAGAAATGGGGAGACGGAGGGAAAACGAGCAACCCATCGAAAGACTGTGAAAACTAGCGCAAGCCAATAAAAAAAAATCATAGAGAAACCCGGAGAGGGTGATTTTCATTTATGGGGAGCCAAAGGCCAAAGCCCTATATACACATTACAGAAGAAATGCCCAAGACGAGGCCATGGACAAAGGAAAAAAGAAATCCAGGACAAAGAACGGGAGGAGGAATGGAATACGAAAGGGAAGAAAGCATTGGGGCTTAAGACATGGGCCACCGCCCCCAACCCTCTCCCCCATTACATCAAGCTCTCTCTCTCTTACTCTTGCTTCTTCCCGGTGGTCGTCGGAGGAAGCCCACGTCGGGATGCTTCTTCCTCTTCTTCCCTTCTCTCTTCTCTGTGTGTATTCCTCTGTGCCTTCTGTTTTGTGCTCCTTTTCTTCCCCGGGGACCCCCTTCCTTTGTCAAACGGGAGGCCTTTTATACCACCAGCCACCGGGGACTTCGAGCACGGCTGTCGAAGGCGGGAAGCCGGCTGTGATGATGGGTTTGACCTGCTCCGGTCCTGGCTGTCAGTGGGGTAGCCTACGTGGCCCAGCGATCGACTGACACCTCAGACGGCTTCACTGCGCGCCGAGGATGCGTAGGGCATGGGCTTCACGTCGTCTTGCCGTTGAAAAGCTTCAACGCTGTGCCGCTGGCGAGTTGAAGAGGCGTGCCGCTGGAGAGCCAAAACGGCGTGCCGTTGAAGCCCCTAAGGGCGTGTCGCTGAATGGCCTGAAGGGCGTGCCGCTGGAGGCCTGCTGAGGGCGTGCCGCTGAGGCCTGCTAAGGGCTGCGCCGCTGAAACCCCCCAGGGGGTGTGCCGTTGAAACGCCCCCTAGGGGGGTGTACCGCTGAAACCCCCCAGGGGGGTGTGCCGTTGAACCCCCCCCCCCCCCAGGGGGGTGTACCGCTGAAACCCCCCCCCCCCAGGGGGGTGTACCGCTGAAACCCCCTAGGGGGGTGTACCGTTGAAGGGGGCGTGCCGCTGGAGGGCTCTCCAGGGCGTGCCGCTGGGGCTCCGCCAGGGTGTGCCGTTGAGGGGCTTTGGGGCTGGGCGTGCCGCTGAAGGGCTCCCCAGGGTGTGCCGTTGAGGCCGCTTGGGGCTGGGCGTGCCGCTGAAGGGCTCCCCAAGGGGTGTATGCACCCGGGGCCCGTTCTGAGCCCATTGTGGGCTCGAGTCATGGCCCGTTTGATTCTTTTTGAGGCCCACGGGCTGTGGGGCCTTTTGTGCTTGATTTCTCTGGGGTTTCTTCACTCGACGCCGTTGTTGATGCGAGGCCGAGCAGGATATCTGGGTGTGCAATTTTTTTGGTGTCCACAAATGCCCCCCACCCGCGGGTGTCGCTGGCGAAGGATGAGCCGGGCGGCGCCCGTGGGTGTATTGGTCTCTTCTCTCTTCGTCGGTGCCCGACGAGGTGTCGGGAGTTGACATGGTCTGTTGTCTCTTAGTCTTTTTGTCGGCGCCGACAGGGTGCCGGGAACTGACCTGGTTTGTTGATCTCTTAGTCTCTTCGTCAGTGCCGACAGGATGTCGGGAACTGATCTGATCTCTTGGTCTCTTAGTCTCTTTATCTCTTCGCCAGTGCCAACAGGGTGCCGGGAACTGACCTGGTTTATTGTCTCTTTTTCTCTTTATCTCTTCGCCAGTACCGACAGGGTGTCGGGAGCTGGCCTGGTTTATTGATCTCTTTGTCTCTTGGTCTCTTCGCCAGTGCCGACGGGGTGTCGGGAGCTGGCCTGGTTTATTGATCTCTTGACCTCTTCGTCAGTGCCGACAGGGTGTCGGGGACTGTCATAGCACGTTGGTCTCTTCATCAGTGCCGACGGGGTGCCGGGAACTGAAGTGGTATGCTGGTCTCTTCATCAGTGCTGACGGGGTGCAGGGGACTGACCTGGTTTGTTGGTCTCTTCGTCTCTTCATCAGTGCCGACGGGACGTCAGGAACTGAAGCAGCATATTGGTCTCTTCGTCTCTTCATCAGTGCCGACGGGGAGTCGGGAACTGAAGTAGTATGTTGGTCTCTTCGTCTCTTTTTCAGTGCCGACGGGGTGTCGGGAACTGAAGCAACATATTGGTCTCTTCATCAGTGCCGACGGGGCGTCGGGAACTGAAGCAGTATATTGGTCTCTTCGTCTCTTCATCAGTGCCGACGTGGTGTCGGGAACTGAAGCACTTTGTTGTCTCTTCATCAGTGCTGACGGGGTGTCGAGAACTGAAGCACTCCGTTGTCTCTTCATCAGTGCCGACGGGGTGTCGGGAGCTGAAGCACTTTGTTGTCTCTTCGTCAGTGCCGACGGGGTGTCGGGAACCGAAGCAGTTTGCTGGTCTCTTTGTCTCTTCATCAGTGCCGACAGGGTGTCGGGAACTGAAGCAGCATATTGGTCTCTTCGTCTCTTCATCAGTGCCGACGGGGAGTCAGGAACTGAAGTAGTATGTTGGTCTCTTCGTCTCTTCATCAGTGCCGACGGGGTGTCGGGAACTGAAGCACTCCGTTGTCTCTTCATTAGTGCCGAAGGGGTGTCGGGAACTGAAGCAGTTTGCTGGTCTCTTTGTCTCTTCATCAGTGCCGACAGGATGTTGGGGACTGAAGCGGTTTGTTGTCTCTTTGTCTCTTCATCAGTGCCGACAGGGTGTCGGGGACTGAAGTAGTTTGTTGTCTCTTCGTCTCTTCATCAGTGCCGACTGGGTTGTCGGGGACTGAAGCGGCATATTGGTCTCTTCATCTCTTCATCAGTGCCGACGGGGTGTCGGGGACTGAAGCAGTTTGTTGGTCTCTTCATCAGTGCCGACGGGGTGCTGGGAACTGAAGTAGTATGTTTTTTTGTCTCTTCATCAGCGCCGACAGGGTGTCAGGAGCTGAAGCAGTATATGTTGTCTCTTTGTCTCTTCATCAGCGCCGACAGGGTGTCGGGAGCTGAAGCAGCATATGTTGTCTCTTTGTCTCTTCATCAGCGCCGACAGGGTGTCGGGAGCTGAAGCAGCATATGTTGTCTCTTTGTCTCTTCATCAGCGCCGACAGGGTGTCGGGAGCTGAAGCGGCATATGTTGTCTCTTCATCAGTGCCGACGGGGTGTCGGGGACTGAAGCAATTTGTTGTCTTTTTGTCTCTTCATCAGTGCCGATAGGGTGTCGGGAACTGAAGCAGCATATGTTGTCTCTTCATCAGTGCCGACGGGGTGTCGGGGACTGAAGCAGTTTGTTGTCTCTTTGTTCTTTTCTTTCTCCTTTTTTTTTGAACCACATTACCGATACAAGCGCCCTTTCGGGTTTTCGCCGGTACCGGCCCCCTCTTGCTTTTGCCCACGCGTCCTTTCGGGTTTTCACGTGGCGGGGTACCCAATTTTGCCTGTAGCGCCCTTTCGGGTTTTCGCCACAGCCGGGTTGTTGCCATTTTTGCCCTTGTCCCCTACGTCGGGGCAAGTCCGGCGGGGTATCTCTATTTTTTAACTCCATTTTCTTTCCTTTTTTTTGACGAGTGAGTGATATGCGGGTGTCGGCTAGGGCACGAAGCCTTGCGCCGGAAGTTAAGGCTTATTCGTCGACAAGAAGAAAATGCCGGCGCAACGGGAGAATTCACGCCGATTTGGACGTAGGGTCCATCATGGCGATATTGTGCGGAGTGGGTGGCTGGGGCACGGGGCCTTGCGCCGAAAAGGGATTTATTCGTTGGCAAGAGATTAATGCCAGCGCAAGATAGAAGCCCTGCCGATCCGGGCGTAAGGCCCGTGGTGGCGATTTTATGTGACGGGCGGTGGCTGAGACGCAGGGCCGCGTGCCAGGGACGGGCCTGTCTGATGGTAGGGTAGTGACACTATGACAAGGATAGAGCCGCAGGGGTAGAGTCGTCTTTGCTAGTGTGGACGTTCGTCCGACCGGGATCGCGGGGATGGAATGTTCTCCCTGAAGACATTTATTACTCGATCTCATCGACTTACTCCCCAGCGTGTGTGAGTGGATGAGTATGTAAATGCGTGTACATGCATGGGTATGTATACACATACATATATATATATATATATACATATATATATATATATATATATTTAATATCTTACATATATTTTTGCTTCCCCTCCTTCTACTTTCCCTTTTTTATTTTCTCCTCTTATTTTCCTCTCTCTTTTTTTATCTCCTTCTATTTCTTCTTCCTTCCTTCCCCTTTTTGTCTCTCTTTTATTTTCTTCCCCCCCCTCTTTTATTTTCTTCTTTTATTCCCCTTTTTATTCTCCTCTCTCTTTTTTTCTTTCTTATTCCCCCCTTTTTTCTCTCTCCTTTTTTTCGAATTTCCCCCTCTTTATCCTCTCTTCCTTTTTCTTTATCTTTTCTCCTCTTTTTTTCTTTTTTTTATAGCCTTATAAAAGGGGGCGGGGGTGGCTCGAACGGGCCACCCCCCCCTTTCGAATTCCCCTCCCTCCCTTTCTTTCTCTCTCTTCGGTGACCGAGCGAACGCCCCCCCACTTCTCTTCCCCTTCGTCTTCTCCGTCACCGGGAGCCACCGTCGAGCGCCGTTGTCGTCGTCGTCTCTGTTGCCAGGGTGAGGAGGCGACCGTGGAGCCCCCCCCCCTTTTCTTTTCTCTTCCTCCTTCCCTCCTTTCTCCTCCTACTTCTTCCCCTTTTTTTCTTCTCGTCGTGATCGGGCAGTGGGACCCTACGGCCCCTTCTCTTCTTCTTCTCCTCCTCCGTTCTTCCTTTCGCTCTCTTCCTCTCCCTTCTTCTCCTTCATCTCCGGCGTCGTGGGCGACCACCGGTGAGCGGGTGTGAGGGTCCGCCGGGGAGAGACATTTGGAGCGTGCCGGCGGGAAACCCCTCACGGTGTGCCGGGGAAATGCACGACGGGCGTGCCGGGTAGAGCGTCTAGGAGGCATGCCGGGTAAGCCTTCCTATGGGCGTGCCGGGGAGGGGTACTTAGAGGTGTGCCGGGGAAGAGGTTAGCCTGGGGCGTACCGGGGGAGAGGCCCCCTGTGGGTGCGTCGGTGAGGGTTTAACCGGGCGTGCCGGGGAAGAGGCCTGAGGCCGTGTCGGTGGAGCGGGCACCAAGCGTGCCGGGGAAGCACCGAGGGGACTGTTCCGGGGAAGCTGCGTTCGGCTATGCCGGCGAAGGCCCACGGGGGTACCGGTGAGCGCCTGCTTCAGGGGTGTGCCGGGGAAGGCGCGATAGGGGGAGCGTGCCGGGGAGCGGCACGCGTTGGGTGTGTCGGCGAAGACCCCTTGAGGGGGTGTGCCGGGGAAGGAGCTCTTTGGATGTGCCGGTGAGTGGGGTTGAGGGCGCACCGGGGAAGACACCCAGGGGGTGTACCGGCGAGCGCGTGAGGGCCTTGCCGGTGAAGACAGTTCTAGCTGGTGTGCCGGGGACGCTCTCGAGGGGCTGTGCCGGCGAAGGGGCACGGGGACCGTGCCGGGGAAGGCATCTGCAGGGGGGTTCTGGGCAGTGCACCGGCGAGGGGAGTTGATCTGGGGCGTACTGGCCAGAGAGTAGGGGGCCTTTTAGCTGGGGAAGAGGACTCCTTTGACCGGCGGACTTCTGGTGTTGCCTCTCGGGGCCCACCATGCTTTGTTGGGGCCGTCACTCCTTGTGGATGCGCACCCGTGTTTTTCCCTTACGCCTCTGGCCTAGGGGAAACTCTGTCGAAATTTCGTCAGAAATTGGCAATATCTTATTCATTTCACTCATAGTAAAGCCCCTTTGCAGCTTTTCATTTCCTCTTGCACGTGGCTCATTCTGATCTTTGATTTGTGTATCTTTTGCAGACAAATGGCTGCCCCAAGTGGTTCTTCGGCCCCTGCTGCTGCCGTCGGTGCCGACCTCATTCCGCGGGGTCCCGTGCCAGCGGTCACGTGGTTCAATGTGGAGGACCTGGACCGTGAACATGTAGAAATAGCTACCTTGGCAGAGTCATCGGGGTCCGACGGTGAGAGCATGGACTTCAGCCGGCTTGTCAGAGTTGAGAGCGGCTTCACCTTTGATCGGGCCACCGGGGAGTACAGGAAGGACTTCCCGAAGGACAGGCACCTCATTCGATTCCTGAAGCATCTGCGCTCCCGAGATGGGCGAGACTTCCGCACGATAAAGGCCGTCGAGCGGGCCATCCTGCATGCCCGGGACAGCCTATTATACAGCGTTCCCCGGAGCATCCCGATATATTTGGTGGGAGAAGCCCGGGAGTGGAAGCCAGTCTTGGGGATTGAAGGGGTGTTACCGGCCGAAGACAAATTGGTGCGAGCACCTCAATTCACCCCGGCCAAATGGGACATGTCTGCCGGGAAGGTGCATGGCGAGCCGCCCCGCTTCGGCTTATTCTTGGCTCCCCTGAAATGGGGTTACAGGGAGGAACCCTTCATCTTGGATTGCCTGGCCATCAGGTTCAAGTATGAATTATCACTGGGCTGGTTCGGGGAGCTGAAGCTTCAGGATGCACACGGCTTCCGTGAAGGGGCAGTGGAGTTCACTGAGTATGTACTATTCAACTACGCCCCATTACTGGTCCGGGTTGGCATTTATCACAGTGTATACGCCTCCCAGTATGGTTACCCCATCTCCAAGGGTCTCTACTGCGGCATGATAGAAGTGTTCAGTGCGGAGACCAATACCTTCTACACGGCAGAGGGCGAGACCTCACTTGATTTGTGGAGCCTGAGCCAGTTGAGCGGCTTGCCCATTGACGGGGAGCCCTACGAAGAAGTATGCCTCCCTGACTTGATAAAGGATGAAACCAACGGGGATGACTATTACTCTCTCGGGTATTCATACCGGTACCTGATGAAGGCGTACCGAGAGCTGTACCAGCTGTCGCACGGGGGGAGGCAGCCCGCCCGCGGGGACAGGAAGAGGGTGCGCATGGCACTATGGCTGGAATACTTCTATGACGGGCTGAAGCAGTATGAAGATTTCCCCTGTGTCAGCACCGCCGTTGTCCCCAAGAAGCGTGCGAAGCCCAAGCTCGGCGTGAAGATCCCCTCCAGGGGGCGTCGGGGCGGACCCAATCCGATGGGTGTCGATCCGCAGACTCACTGCGCCGCTTACCTCGCGTACTGGCTGTGCTCATTTGCCATGCCATACGGGGATGAGACGGTCATTCGGCCGGATGCCATCTATCCGGCATGCCAGCTGGCGTGGGGCGTCAAACTATCACTGTGCCCTGCAACCCTTTGCTTGATCTACAAGGCGCTGAGAGATATTAGCACCCACCAATTCCCGAGGCAGGCCCGATATGTGTGCCCACTGCATTTCTTCAATGCGTGGGTTTGTTCATTGTTCCCAGAATTCACCCCACGAGCTCTTCAGGACTGGGGGCTGGTGCCGCGCATGCTGGAGTTTGCGAGCGCAGAGCCGGCTTCCACTTCCATGCGGATGTATGATATTCGGGGCCGGTTGACCACGGTTCCCCAGGATGCGGCCGGTACTATCCACTTTTGGACGTTGGCCGCGCATTCGAGCCCTCTGGTGAACAATAAGAGGGAGTGCAAGGACGACCAGGTGGAGAGGTACGTCCACACTATCAGCCAAGAGAACGTGGCCCGCCCTCTGCTGGAACCCGAGCTGAGGGACTGGGCCCTATCCATTCGCCCGAGCGTGTTGGTGTTCAGGAAGGGGGATAATGTGCTGCTGGAGCCGTACTACCCCTTTCGATTTGGTCGCAACTTCGGGTATGACCAGTATATCCCTGCCTATCATGCACAGTTCGGCCTGCCCTCGCGGAACATCCGGGGGAGTTCAGTTGCTGAGCACGCCAGGAGCTGGTGGGACTTCTTCCACCGGGTGGACTCTGCCACCTTCAGGGTGCCAACCCCCGGTCGCATCCCCCGGGTGACCCAAGATTACATCAAGTGGTGGAATGCCCGGACGGCCTTCTATCGGTTACACAAGACCGATTGCTGGGATGGGGCCGAGAGGAGATTCCTCAGCCGGCAGCCAGTGCCAGTACTTGATATCGACCCAGAGCATCTTCTCCGGCTCAAGAATAAGCAAGAGAAGGAGGTGGTGGCATACATGGCCGCTCGTCGGGAAGCCTGGGACGCGAGGCCGACGCCGAAAGTGGAGCTGCCTCCGGTGGCGAAGGACAACTATACGAAGACACTGAGGGATCTTTGCAAGGTGGGGGGTGACCGCCTGGACCTCATCAATTATTCATTCCCTATAGAGGAAGAGGGGACTCCCGCCAAGAGCTGGCATCCGGAGAGAGATACGCTCTGCCCATACCGCACATTCATGAGGCGGGAGGAGAGGAAGCCCGAAAACTATAAGGACACCATGTGGCTATACGTCCTTCTCCTGGTGAACGGGATGAAGATCGAAGATCAGACGGCCTCCATCCGGGGCAAGCGCCTGCATGTGCCGTATTATTATGCCGACGGGTGGGGCATGGACCACTTTAATCTCTTCTGCCACCTCTCCATGAAGAAGCATGCGGATCTGGCCGCCCTCACAGATCAATGCCAGAAGATCGAAGACGTGTGCTGGCTCGTTCGAGAGGCGGCGCGTCGGGATAAAGAGCCCTCCCTGAGCTACTGGCCGATCACACTGCGACTGTATACTGGCCCTCATGGTACTTGATCTCTTCTTCTTCTTTTGTCTTCGTCTCTTATCATTGCGGCCTTTGCGGAGAGTTGGATGCTAATCATGAATGTGTGTTTGTTCTTTCTCCCCTTCTTTGGCAGACCATCCCGATAGCACACAAATGGCCATGTACCGGAACCTCCTTCGGCTTGCGCAGAAGCCTGCATATTTTGAAGCCGCGCCACCGGCCCCGACTACGGCTCCTCTACCCAAGGCAGCGAAGAGGCCTCGGGCCAAATCGCCTGTGAAGAAGGTGGTGAACGCTGCAAAGGTGGCCAAGCAGCAGGACACTAAGCGGAGAAAAACGGAGGCGGCTAAGGCCCCGACCGCCATTCCTCCGGCGCCACGGGTCCCATCTTTTGAGGAATTTGAAGTCGCCCGACCCGAGCCAAGTCAACCTGCCGGTCAGTACCTTCGACCATCAGCGTGTCTTTTAAGCCTCTCTCCCTTTTTTGTATTTTCATTTTGGAGCAAAGCCCTGACACCTGAATATTTCTTTTGTCTCAGCCCCTGTGGAAGAGCCCGTGCCCACACCTATTCCTGACGTGGAGGGGTCGATCCTTGGGCCCGTCCCGGGTGCCGGTGAAGCTACGGCTGCAACAGAGGTGACTCCGACACCGACTGTGGCTCCCCCACCTCAAGCCAAGGAGGAGTCCCGTGCGAGGTCGCCTGTTAAAAGGGCGTTGGCTGCTGCCAAGGCGGCCGGGCGGGAAGCGGCAAAGCGGAGGCGGGATGAGGGATCCCCGGCTCCGGCGGTAGCCTCTCCGGTGGCCCCTATCATTTCATTCGAGGCGTTTGAAGCTACTTGGGCCGAGCCGAGTCAGGATGTTGGAGGGGTTCGACAACTGCCGACACCGTCTGGGATTGATTTGCCTCCCGGGTCACCCTCGCATGCGCGCGCGGTGACCATGCGCTTCTTTCTTACAGGCGGCACGGAGGAACCGGCGCCCGTGCTGGTCCCGGGCGAGAGTGCGGCTGCGGCTCTCGAGAGGGCCTCGCCTGTCGATGAAACCCGAGGGTTACCCCGCGCCGCAGGAACCGAAGGGGGTAACTATCTTTATCCATTCGATTGCCTCTTTTCGTCCTGGGGGACTGGTAGGTTGTATATGACTTATCTTCTCTTTGCGTGACAGGCATTACCGCCACGGCTATCGAGTCATTATGGCCTAGCCTCCACCTCTCAACAATGCAGGTGTATGTGAGGAGGAAGAAGCCCATCGCGCCATCCTTACCCAGCCCACGGGAGGATGTACATGTTATTGACCTTGAAGAGGCTGCTCCTTTGCCGGCAAGGGCGGAGCCTGTGGCGGTCGAGTCCTCGTCGGGCGAAGAGGTAGATTATAATTATTCTTCCGATGAAGCGGCTTCTGACGAGGGCGCGTCCGAAGCATCGGGGCCACCCAAGCCGGTCTTCAAGGCCCCCTTACTTGCTGGCTCCTCGAGTTTCATGGGGAAGGCTGCTGTAAGTGTGAGCTTGCTTGGGCCGGCTCCTTCCTCTCCTTCCTGGTTACCTAATGACCTTTTCTTGTCAATTCCGGGTTTCAGGGGCTTGACTTGCCGGAGACTGTGGAAGAGGGTACCCCAGTTGGGCCGATCGACCGTCAGGTAGGGGTCGATGTGGGCTCGGGAAAACTAGCCCTTCTATTCGAGGCTCTTGATCAAGAGTCGGCCGCAGGGGCTTCAAGTGTTTCCGAGGCGGTGGCCGAGCCTCGGGAGGAAGGAGAGATCGCGCCCACTGACCGCGTCCTCACGGTGGCCGAGGTAAGCAGGGTTTTATGGCTCTTCCCACTTCTCGTCCTTGCGTAATTTATTCCCGGCGACGGGCGGCTAACCGTATTTCATGTGGGCAGGCGGTGTCAACGACCGGGAAGATGTCTGGCCGCTCTCGCAAGGCAATCGCCAAGCGGAGGCCGATTACCGGTCAGCGACCAGCGGGGGGACCGATTCCGGCATCTGTTCCGGAGGTGGAGACTCTTGCCGTGTTCGTGCAGGCAGGAAGCGTTCCCCACCTATTAGTCCCACTTCCACCTCTTCCGAAGCTGCCGGCCCAGATGGAGGACCCGTTCCTGAGACAAATATTTGCGGGGCTCTGTGCACATCTGGAGGGGTCCCAGCCACGAAGGAGAAGTTCATGGGTGACTACTTCGGGCCCAGCCTTACTTGAAGCTCCTCCTCTAGCCGGAGCAGCGACAGCCACACCCCTGCCCCTTGGAGTGGCAGAAGCGAGTCAGGCGGAGGCAGAGGAGGCAGGGGAGCTCCAAATAACGGGAGTGCCGGAGGCTTCGGCAATGGTCTCGTCCACTCCCTGGGCAGTGGCTGGCCAAGGGTCTGTGGTTGAGCTACACCGACCAGGCGGTTTGACCCTTGCCCTTCCTTCCTCTTCAGCGGCAATGGACGCTGACCTTTGGGCAGAAGTGGACAGCACCGTGGAATTCACTCCTCCGGTCGTGCCCTCAGTCAGCCATATGTCATTAGAAGCGCCAGTCCGTCAAATGCTGGTCACTCTACGGACCATGCTCCTCGCCGACCCTTCTCTGTCGTATCGGGAGGTGCACACCATAATGACGCAGTTGACTGTGGCGTTGTAAGTGCTCAGCTGCCCGCTAGAGGAATGGTCGCGGAGGGTTCTACTGTTGCTGAAATATGTCAAGCGCCGCGAGTTCCTGGAGACCCAGGCTCCCGACGAACGTACCGCCCTTGACGTTCAGGCAGACGAGTATCTGCAGACCTTGGAGGCCCGACGCCATAATAGAGAACGCCACGGAAAGGCCCTGGAGGAAGGCGAAGGCAGCGTCCGTTCCTTTACGAGCCGGATCGAGAAGCTGGAGGGCTACCTCGCTGCGGCTAAACTCGGCCTTGCCAAGGCGGAAAGGACGGTGGCAGAGGAGAGGGAAGCTCTTGCCGTCGTCGACGTTGAAATGGTGTCCGTCGAAGTGGAGCTCGCCCGTCTTGAGGAATTGAGGGGTCGACTGCGCGATATGACGAACTTCCCTTGCGTCGGGATCCTCCCTCTCGAGGACATCTTCAGGGACGTCGACTAAGCGTTGCATCCCTTAATTCCTTTTTCTTTTCTTTCGAATGTAACACAGGGGTATGCCCCGCAGCACATGTAGTCTGGTCCCCTTTCTGAATATAGCCGAGCATTGATGATTTCACGCGTTCTTTGTGTATGCATTCGTCCCAGAGGGACCTTTCTTGCCCTTCTTTCTCTTCTGTGCATATTGTTTCCTTCTTCCTCTTCCCTTGCTCTTGTATCTTTTCCCCCTTTTGTGTTGAGACCCATTGGCAGGGTATGAGCCTTCGCGAGGATTCGCTTCAGGAGGACCAGGCAGGGACCCATGTCAGGGTACAGGAGAGTGCTCGCCTTCCCAGGGGGAGGACGAGGGGACCACTCCACCATACCCAACGGGCAACTCCCTGGTTTTGCGGCAATATTAGAAGCGCACGCTGGCCTCAAGCGGGGGGCCTCGGTCAGAGACCGGACTTCTCGTCGTCCAGAGGGGATGGAGAGAAGAGTTTGTTTAGTCAATGACCCGGACGGGGGGTCCTAGCCAAAGGGGTGCTCACCGCCCGGGGAGGACGGAGAGAAGAGTTTGTTTGGTCAATGACCCGGACGGGAGGTCCGAGCCAAGGGGGTACTCATCACCCGGGAAGGACGGAGAGAAGAGTTTGTTTAGTCAATGACCCGGACGGGAGGTCCGAGCCAAGGGGGTACTCACCGCCCGGGAAGGATGGAGAGAAGAGTTTGTTTAGTCAATGACCCGGACGGGAGGTCCGAGCCAAGGGGGTACTCACCGCCCGGGAAGGACGGAGAGAAGAGTTTGTTTAGTCAATGACCCGGACGGGAGGTCCGAGCCAAGGGGGTACTCACCGCCCGGGAAGGACGGAGAGAAGAGTCTGTTTGGTCAATGACCCGGACGGGAGGTCCGAGCCAAAGGGGTACTCACCGCCCGGGAAGGACGGAGAGAAGAGTTTGTTTAGTCAATGACCCGGACGGGAGGTCCGAGCCAAAGGGGTACTCACCGCCCGGGAAGGACGGAGAGAAGAGTTTGTTTAGTCAATGACCCAGACGGGAGGTCCGAGCCAAAGGAGTACTCACCGCCCGGGAAGGACGGAGAGGAGTTTGTTTAGTCAATGACCCGGACGGGAGGTCCGAGCCAAAGGGGTACTCACCGCCCGGGAAGGACAAAGAGAAGAGTTTGTTTAGTCAATGACCTGGACGGGAGGTCCGAGCCAAAGGAGTACTCACCGCCCGGGAAGGACGGAGAGAAGAGTTTGTTTAGTCAATGACCTGGCCGGGAGGTCCGAGCCAAGGGGGTACTCACCGCCCGGGAAGGACGGAGAGAAGAGTTTGTTTGGTCAATGACCCGGACGGGAGGTCCGAGCCAAAGGGGTACTCACCTCCCGGGAAGGACGGAGAGAAGAGTTTGTTTAGTCAATGACCCGGACGGGAGGTCCGAGCCAAAGGAGTACTCGCCGCCCGGGAAGGACGGAGAGAAGAGTCTATTTTTTTTTAGTCAATTTTTGGTACCTCCGCTGATACGGGGCGGTGGCTGGAAATGGGGGGCGTTCCCCTTTTCTGGTTCTTTTTCTTCTTCTTCTTTTTTCTTTCCTTTTTTTTCCTTTCCTTTTTTTTTCTTCTCCTTTTTTTCTCTCCTTTTTTTTCTCTTTCTATATATATTTTTCTTTTTTTTGCTTCTTCCTTCTTTCTCTTTCTATTTTTTTGCTTCTTCTTTTGCTTTGTCCTTTTTTTCTTTTCTCTCTTCTTTTTCCTTTTATCATTATATTTTTTTCCCTTTTTTTTTTTGAAAACCCGGATACTGGTGAAATCACTTGGGCATTAATCACGCAAATCCGCCCCAAAATGGGGTGAAGAGTAATATTATTACCTGAATGGGGGCGCCGGAGTGTGGTACAGTCTCAAGTGCCTTCCATTAAGAGGCGGGAACTGAACTTCTCCACGATGGTTGACAATTACATAGGCCCCACCCTCGTAGACTTTTTGGACTACGTAGGGTCCGAGCCAGTTCTCGTTCAGCTTACCCTTTGGGTTGGCAGCCATGAGATCTCTTCTCTTGACCATGACAAGGTCACCTTTCTTGAATTCGCGCTCCTTGACTAGCTTGTCAAAGGCGCGCGCAATTCGGGCCTGGTAGACCTGAATATTCTGTTGGACTTGAAGCCACTTTCCTTCCAGACTGGAGAGTTCTTCGAGCCTTCGCTCGGTGTTGGTCTGCCCTTCGGGGACAAGCCCATGCTGAATGGCGACCCTGAGGGACGGTATCTCCAGTTCGACGGGGATGATTGCTTCCGAGCTGTATACGAGAGAGAAGGGCGAGCACCCCGTTGGGGTCTTGTATACGGTTCGGTACGCCCAAAGCGCTTCATACATTCTTTCTTCCCAGTCCCTTTTGTTAGAGCTAACAGTTTTGGCCAGGAAGTGCAAAGTGTCTTATTGAAAGCTTCGGCCAGCCCATTAGCTTGTGGATTGTAAGGAGTTGAGGTCCTCCAATCAATTTTGTATTTCTCTACTAGCTGGTAAACCTTCTGGTTGCGGAAGTGGCTGCCGTTGTCTGACACAATCCGGTCGGGCACGCCAAACCGGAATATAATGTTGCGGCGGACAAACCTGACCACGATTTCTCCGGTGACCTCCCGTAAGGCAACGGCCTCTGCCCAGCGGGAGAAGTAGTCGGTCGCCGCCAGAATGTATTTGCAGCCTGTGGAAGATGCGGGTAAGGGGCCCACAACGTCTGTTCCCCATTGGGCGAACGGCCAACTGGGCGCGGTTGGGTGCAACTGCACGGGAGGCCTCCTGGGTATGGTGGCATGCTCCTGGCATCTCTGACACGACTTAGCGTACTCACAGCAGTCGTTGAACATTGCAGGCCAGTAATAGCCAAGTTTCTTGATTTCAATTTTCATCTTCGGCCCCGCCTGGTGTGCGCCAACTGTGCCAGCATGGACCTCCTTCATAACCCTCCAAGCTTCTTCAATGGACAAGCATCGGAGGAGTAGTTTTTGTTTGGCATTGGCCATAGTCCGGAATAATATTCCGTTTCGGAGCTCATAAGAGTCCTTGGTTCTGACTAGCTTGATTTTCTCTTCCCTTTGCTTGGGTAGTTGCTGGTACTTGAACCACTGCATCAGGGGGTCTCTCCAGTCAGGTAGGCTGACGGCTTCTGCCGTAGTGACCTCTAGGTCTTCTTCTTCTGGCTCTTCTTCTATCATGCTGGGCATCTGGCGCTGGTTCATTATCTGGATATGGAGAGATCCATCTGGAGGCACTGCCAGTGAGCTTGCCAATTTTGCCAATGCGTCGACTTGTGCGTTCTCCCCTCTGGTGACATGGCCTATCTCGAGGAAGTAGAACCGCTCCATGAGCCCTTTTGCTTTAGTGTGATACGGGAGCAGCTCAGGTTTTCGGACATCAAACTGCCCCTGGACTTGCTTGACGACCAGTAGCGAGTCGCCGAACACTTGGAGCATTTTGATCTCCATTTGGAGGGCGACCTGGAGGCCGATGATCAGAGCTTCATACTCTGCTTCATTATTGGTGCAGGGTTTGCTAATGCAGCAGGAAGTGTGCATCACTTCTCCGTCTGGCGACTTGAGGAGGATGCCTGCTCCGGCTCGTACCTTGGTGCGCCCGGACGGGGTCGCTTCTATCCTCGAGGCTCCATCAAAGTAAAGCTGCCAGATGGCTTGTTGTATTTGGTCTACCTCTAGTGTTTCATCTTCAGGTAGCTCAGTGGCCAACGGGGAGCCTTCGGGCATAGGGTGTGCAGCGAAGAAATCCGCGACGGCTTGCCCCTTAACGGCCTTCTGGGGCACGTAAGTGATGTCAAATTCCATGAGTAGCACGGCCCACTTGCCAAGGTGCCCCTTTGGGACAGGCTGGAGGAGGATGTGCTTGATAGGGTCAGCTCTGGATATTAGACTTACTTCATGGGACAGCATGTAGTGCCTCATCTTCTTGACTGTGAAGACCAAAGCGAGGCAGACTTTCTCTATCGGGGTGTATTTGGCCTCCGCACCCACTAGTCTCCGACTGAGGTAGTAGAGAGCTTGCTCTTTTCCCTCATCATTGTTCTGGGCAAGCATTGCCCCCAGTGAATATTCGGTAGCCGCTATGTAGAGAATAAGCGGTCTGCCTTTGACAGGTGCCCCCAGGACTGGCGGGGTTTTCAGGTATTCTTTTAGCTAGTCGAACGTGCGTTGGCATTCGCGACCCCAGCTGAAGGGTGCGTTCTTCATCATCAGTCTGTGAAAGGGTTGGCAACGCCCCGACAGGTTGGAGATGAACCTGCGGATGTAAGCTAACCGGCCCTGTAGGGACCTCAGCTCTCCCAGACTCTTCGGAGGGGGCAACTCCTGGATGGCCTTTATCTTGAAGGGGTCGATCTCGATCCCTCTGTGCCGGACAATGAAGCCGAGGAACTTTCCACTGGACACGTCGAAGGCGCACTTCATGGGGTTCATTTTTAGCCCGTATAGCCGGAGCCTTTGGAAGACAACCCTGAAGTCATTCAGATGTTCATCTCTCTTCTTAGTCTTGATGACCAGATCATCAATGTAGCATTCGACCTTGCTGTACAGCAGCTCGTCGAAGATCTTAGTCATTGCCCGCTGATATGTAGCACCGGCATTCTTGAGGCCGAAGGGCATCCTCTTGTAGTGAAATATCCCCTTGGGCGACCTAAAGGCGGTGTGAATCCGGTCGTGGTCGGCTATCCAGATTTGGTTATAGCCGGACGACCCATCCATAAAGGACAAGGCCTCGTGACCAGTAGTTGCATAAATCATCACTTCGGTGATAGGCACCGGGAAGTCATCTTTCGGGCAGGCTTTATTCAGGTCGCGAAAATCCACGCAAATCCTGATCTGTCCATTCTTCTTTTTCACTGGTACAATGTTGGCCAACCATGTGGTGTATTGGTTTTCCGCCACGAAGCCGACATCTATGAGCTTGTCGACCTCCTTGCAGATCTGGCTGGTTAACTCCGGCCTCATGCGCCGGGGAGACTGTTTCACTGGCTCCGCCTTAGGATCGATGGACAAGATGTGCTGAGTCACCTCGGGGCTGAGTCCGGGCATTTCTTTGTAATTCCAGGCAAAACAATCTCGGAACTCTTGTAGCAGCTTTATGTATTGTTCTCTCTCACGAGGGGGGATGAGAGCACTTAGAAAGGTCGGCCTGGGGTCGCCTTCTGTGCCGAGGTTGATCTCAATCAATTCGTCGACTGTGGCCTGGCCGCCATTTTCAATTTCCGACGGGGCTGGCGACAAATTGACGAAGTCTTATTCTTCATTGTCTTCGGGCTCGAGGATGGCATCCTCGTCTTCTTGCTCCTCCTGGCTGGGTGTGGGGGCTGCATTCACCGCGCACTCCCCCTGGACCGTAGCCGGGTCCGCGGGGTCTGTTGGTGCAAAAAGGCACAGGGCCACCTCGGGGTCTTCGGTGTACTCATCGTAGACGGCTCCGACGGGGGCCGGGGCAGCCGCATCTTCAGAGGGCTGGTGGTGGATGGATATGGTATAGGCTCCTGCTCCAGGGCTGTCCGCCACGTGGGGGCGTGGCGGGGCCACCACATAGTCTCCCATCCTGAGCTCATCCCTATCGATGAGGTCTTGAGCAATGTCTTTGAAGACATAACAGTCTTCGATGGCGTGGCCCAGCATCTGGTGGTAGGGGCAATACAGCGGGTCCCCACTCCTTCGGGCGTCTTGTGGCCTCCTGGGCCTTGGGAGGGAGACCTTGCCGTAATAGCAGGCCCAGTCAAAGATACCCCGAGTCTTCTCCCTTGGGAAGGCATAGGGTTTCTGTAGCTTCTCTTGGAGCGTCAGGTCTCGCCTGGCTGGCCACCCGGTCAATGGGTTTGCCATGTCCCTCGTTTCTCTTCTTGACCGGGTGGAGGCGTCAGGACTGGTGCCTTGGGGCCGAGACATGTGGCCGCGGCACGGGCGGAGAGAACCCCGAATCAGGTCAGTCACTAGCGAGGTCAACTCAGCCAGCCGCACCTTTAACCTCTCGATTTCCCGTTGCTGCCTATGGTACAAGGCGTACATGACGGGGTCGTATCGAGGGGGGTTCAGAGCATGGCCCATGCTGTTGCTCCTTCTTTCGCCAGCAGGCTGGGGCGAGGGCACCTCAGAGGTGCGTCCCTCCGGGGTCAGTCCCTCGGAGAAAGAGGAGGTCTTCCCCATGCAGCGGCGGACAGGGTTCCAAAGGAACACTTCTTCGTCCTGTGCTTCCCCAGTCGGAGAGTTGGGATATACATCTTGGCGGGCTTCCCGCAAGTTTACAGTTTCCGCGGGGTTGTCGCCGGACAAGGTCGAGACTGATATCACATCAGCTTCGTAATAATCTTCTATTGAGAAACCCAGACCGGGGTGCTTGGTGATTAGCAGCAACCGTCGATCCAGGTTGGGCGGGTTCCACATCTTTTCAAACATCTCCTTCCGGCTGGAGGGCAGGTATGGAGGAATCTTCTGCTTTCTGACCATCCCGGCTGCTTGGTCAGTCATGTGGGGAAGTCCCGCAATGGGGACGTGCGGGTCGTGCAGCTCGTCAGGGAATCGACAATCATCGTCTTCCCTGACTGGCTTCTCCCCAGCAACATAAAAGATAGTGGGCGGCCCTTCGGGGTTAGGTACCTCGAAGGTCCTCAGCTGCTCGGCTGCTTGGCATTCTATCTCTATTACAGGCTTGATGATCCCTGGCGGGACCCTGACGTCTTCTAGCAGGTCTTCGAGGCAAGGCGCCCCTGGTGTAGGGTAGATGGCGAGAGGAGCCGCCTTGAATACTCCTTCTTCTTGTGCAATAAACGGTACATGTGGAGGAGCCACATAACCCGGGGGTGGCGGGGGGAACCAGCCACCTGACTCTGCTTTCTTCTTTCCCTTGTCTCGGGCAGCTTGAGGAGCTTGCTTCGCCCTTTCCAAGTACAGATTAGCATCTGACAAGTGACACTCGAACACCTCGAACGGGTGGAGGTCGGCGAAGATTCTGACTTCCTTTCCCTCGCAGGGGTACTTGATGCATTGATGCAGAGTGGAGGGTACCACCCTATTCTGGTGTAGCCAAGGCCAGCCAAGCAACGCCTTGTAGGAAGTGCTGGAGTTGATGGCGTGGAACTGGACCTTGGTGGTGAAGTCATCAAAGGTCAAGTTGAACTCTGCAACCCCCATGGGCACCTCACATTTCTGGTTAAAGCCAGCAATCTTGACATTTTTAACCTCAACCAGGTGTACGTCGAAATAGTGTTTTTGGTACACCCGGTAAGGGAGTATATTCACTGCTGCCCCTGGGTCGATCAGGACCCTGTTGATGGGCTGGCCATTCAATTGCCGCTTCATGTAGAGGGGTCTGTTGTGACTGCAGGTCGGCAGGAGCATGTCATCTTCTGTGAAGGCCACGGCCACTTCAGGTGACATCTCTGCCAGGCAAGCTTCAAGATGTGCTGGTGTCTGGAGGGCGGCTATGATGGCTTGCCGTGTTTCCTCGTTCAAGGACAACATCTCCCATACGGTGAACCGGGTCGGGATCTTCTTGAGGTGTCTGATTATCCGTTCGGCAGCCCGCACCTTGAGTAATTTCATCTCTTTGGGTTTGGCACGCCTGCCCCCATCTTGAGGTTGGGGTGCCAGATCAGGGGACGCCTGGTTTGTGGGCTCTGCTGCAGCATGTTGAGCCGGCATGGTCTGCTGGGCTTCCTCTATTTCTCGCATGAATTCAGCGAGGTTTGGGATGCCGTTGAATTCTTCTTCTAGCTGAGGAGGAGTAGCCGCCGATAGAGCTTGGGGACCGCTTGCTTTCCCGGTCGAAGGGGACACTGGGGAGCGCGCCTGCCCGCCTGCCCGGGCTAACAGGAATTCAGCAAATGAAGGGGTGCCTTGGCTCTTGGCTTCTCCGGGATAGAGACCCGATGGAGGAGGGATCTCGGTGCCTCGGACCTCAGGGTCGGGGGTCTAGCATGGTTGTTCTCCCCTGAGCATGATGTTGAGGTTGTCCTGAGGAGGGCGCCCCCACTTCCTTCCTGACCTGGTGACGTGTTGGGAGGTGGACGCCTCAGCTTGATTCACCTCCGCCGGTTCATGGGGTGGCTCTTCTTCTTTTTCTTCCAGGGAGAGAGCGGTGTCGAACAACGCCGAGAGGGTGTTGCAGGCGAAGACGACCTCCTTCTTCTTCTTGCCCCAGGGTCTTCTCTTCTTCTTCTTCCTGCCTGCTGCAGCGGATGGCTGCTCTTGACAGGGGAGGCTCTTTGTCTGCATCAGCTTCTGTTCCCGGAGCCAGCTCGAGTGATTCGAACTCCTTCCAGGGGACATACTCCTTCAGCTCCACAGGCTGGATCTCGGGCTGTTCATAATCTTCGAGCCCATCAATAATAGCCTGGAGTCTTCCAACCGCCGGGCTAGTCTTCTTGTGCATCCGCAGCGGGACAGAACTCTTTTTATTATGGGTGGGCCGTCTCATGACTAGCCGAGGGGCTGTGTCAAGGCAAACTGGGCTTGCCGGGGGCGGTGCAGGCTGGGGCATCGCCCTCCTCGGGTGAATTGCTGGGGTAGGCCGAGGGGCACGCGCCTTTCTGTTCTTTCCGGGCATGGTCTGCCAACCTTCTTGGTCTTGAGCTGGGGCCATAATGAAAGTCTCATAAGTGGCGCGGGCACAGGCCTCCGCCCACTCTTCAGGTAGCTCCTGGTATAGTGAGACCATGTTGACGGAGGAGGTTATGCTGGGCAGCTCATGCAGCTGCGGGGGGTCTACTTTATGCTCCCCCATGTCTAGCTCCCCGGTCCTGATTAGGGACTCAATAACATCCTTGAAGACGTAGCAGTCTTCAATGGTATGCCCGAGCATCCGGTGGTATAAGCAGAAGCGCGGGTCATCCTTCTTCTTCAGGTCGCCGGGCCTTTTCGGCTCTGGCAATGTCATTTTGTTGTAGCTGGTTGCCCATTCGAATAGGAGCTTGGACTTGTCCCGGGAGAAGGAATATAGCTTGTTTCTCATCTTCTCTCTTAGGGAGGGGCCTTCCCGCCGTTCTGTGGTCCTGGGCGGAGGGAGGTTGGCAGCCCCCTTGGCCTTCTCTTTCTGCTTCTCAAAAGCCTGGAAGTCTAGTGTGTGCACCTCGGGGGGAGCTGGTTTCTTCTCGGCCTGCCTGGCCCTCTGGCTTGACATGGCTGGGGTGGAGGAGTATCGGGCCAAAAATGCCTCGATCTCTGCTACCACGTTGTTCAGGCGGTCAAATGTTTTGACCTCGGTGCCGATCATCCTTTCTAGGATTTCCTTCTTCAAATTTTGTTTGCAGATCTACACTGCATCCTCCTGGTGCGGGGGACGCCTGCACCTCATGCTGAGGTTTCTCCATCTCTTAATGTAGTCGAGGGCCGACTCATCATTCTTCTGTCTCGTGGCATAGAGCTCTGCTACAGTGACTTCCCGCTCCGCAACATAAAATCTCTCCTTGAACTTCTTTTGCATGTTAGGCCAGTCAGCAACGGACCCGGGCGGCAAGCTGGAGTACCACTCAAAGGCGAGTCCTATAAGCGTTGAGCCGAAGAACTTCAGAAGATAGGCCTCATTGGCAGCTAGATCTCCCATGATGTTTACATAGTAGGCAATATGTTCCCTGGGGGAGCCTTGCCCGTTGAATTTTTCAAACTTCGGTGGTTTGGTGACGCCGACCGGCAACTTCCTTGCGACATAATGGGCCGGGTAGGGTACCCGATAGACGTCAAACGGCGTCTGATCCCCTTCGCCCCTTTCGGCCAGTTTCATATCTATCATCTGCTCCAGCATCAACCGGCTAACTGTTGCCGGGTCGACCGAATTTGGGTAAAAATGAGCGGGCTGCGCACTCGAGGTGGCTACCACGGTCGCCCGGGGAGCCATGGGGGACCCTTGCGAAGGCGGAGCCTGTGGCGGGACCACTGCCGTGCCATGTGTTTGCTGTAGGGGCGCGCCCCCGAGAGGATCGAGGGTTGCTGGAAGAGCTACCTCTGAAGACTGCCCCCTGTCCCTGGGTACTTCGGGTATAACCTCGGTCTGCCAGGACATCGGGGGTGGTGTGTTTCGCTCATTCAGCTGCTTTTTAAGTGATTCGATTCCTACTGGAATCGTTGTATCATAAGCAGCATTGCTGGGTCAGCTGTGGGTAGACTGGGCATGCCCCCTGTCTCTTCGGCCGGGGCGTCCTCGGATGATGTCGAGGGTCCGCCACTCGTGTCGCCGGTGGTGACCACATTGGCCGTGAGGGCCGCAAGGGGCTCTTCAGGTAGGGCCCCTTCGGCGCCTGTGGGTGTCGCACCGCCTGCCGCTCTCCCTCTTCTAGTAAGGGGTCCCGGCCTGACGGCTATTCTGGCCAATTCTTCTGGATCGGTGGGCAAGGCCCCATACCGACTGTGAATTCCTACCATGTTGCAGGTGAATGTTTGCCACTTCTTGCTCTTGTTTCTTTTTGTCGCCCTGCTGGATGATCTTCCTGGGAATACCAGCCTGTCGAAGACCGACCGTCGGGGCGGCGCTTCCTCCCGTACAGGGGACTGGCGCAACTCCTCCGGGCGGGTCCTCGACTCTACGCTAGGTGCGGGTCCCCCCTGTTCTTCCTGGAAGGTGGAAGCCACTGCCCCCAGTAGTCTCTGGCGGCCGGCGGGGGTGCTGCCCGGGCCTCGGAGGTAATTCTTCATGGCCTGCTCGATCCCTTCCCACTCCTGGTCAGGGAGAGCGGCCTGTGATTACGTGTCGATGACAGCGGCAGGAGGGGAGGAGGCCGTGAGAGCCGGGCGGGCAGCATTATGACGGCGCCCTCGGCGACGGCGGTGAACATTCTCGGACGGCACCGGGATGGCGGGTGCCGGTCGGAGAGTGGGGGTCACTGCCTCGACCCTTTCATCGCGTCGGGCCCTCCTGGGGCGGAAAGTGCCGGGCCCTGCCTGGGCGGGTGCAGTGGGCTGCGTCTCCTTAGGAACCCAGACTTGCTTTAGTTTGGCCGGCCAATGAGCCGGCGCCTTCTTCAGTGCCACGGCTGGGGTTGCGGGCGTTGCCCTTTCCTTCAGCCTCTCCAGTCCTTGGAAAGAGTTGCGGACTGGGACGGTCGAGACGACGCGGTCCGGCGCCGGTCGGGACCTCTGTCCGTCTAGGCGGACTCGGAGGGCTCCAACAGTCATTGACTTCCCGGAGTTGGAGGCGCGGCGCCCTGAGCCGGTGCTGGTGCTGTTCCTCCGGAGCCTCCTTCAATGGGATGTCGACCCTTGGTGGGATGGGTCGGTAGTCTGGTGCACGTTACAGCTGAGCGTCGTTGTGGGGACGCTATTGTTGTCTTCGGCCACAGCTCGGCCGACAGTAGCTTCAATGGCCCCTGGAACGGGAGCATTGATCTGAGGTTCCTCGGGCGCCTCCACGTCGAGGATCTTAGCGAAGGCCACTCCCAAGAAGTTGGGGAAGCCCACGGTGGGAGGGAAGCTCCCAAAAGTGAGGGGCACCGCCAGGTAGCCGCCTCGAACATGATTCTCCACAACCTCAGGGCTGTAGACGACAGCCATCGTTGGCACCATGATGTAGTTCTCTCTCTCTACCTGCATTTAAGAAGGTAGCGCAATTAGCATTACAAGAAGGGGGCCACGGGGCCCCTAGTTTCGGCAAAAAGATGAAGGGTGGTCGGTCCCACCGGGCGTGCCAGACATGTGGACGCACTTTTTGTTTAACAATTATTTTATTCGTTTGTTGGTTTATTAAGTGCGTGGGCGTGCCAGTCACCGAGGTGACGATTTATTCGGGCTCCGAAGAGCCCATGGTGCACTCGATCTGACTTCGTCAGACGATTGTGTGGTTCGTGTCAGGACCGAATCCCGTCGCGCCATAAAGGTCACGACGTCATTTACGTCCCCCATAAGAGGGAACACCCTTGATTAATTATCAAAATTAGGGGCCCCGCGGCCGAAAAGAATAATACTAACTGCGTAAGAGAGAGATAGGGATAGGTCACACTGAAGGTCGTATTAGGACCATAAACTGTCGGCCATGTCGGTCACTCGTGGACCTTTTCGTATTCGGACACGGGTCCGTGGCAGAGACACAACGAGAAAACCGAGGTAGATCCCTTCAAGTGTCTGCCGAGCATGCGACAATTTTAATGAGGATTCGGAAGGTATCCGGAACGAGAAACAAATCCGGTCCGATTCGGATGTCGGCCCGAGATTAGGTCAGAACTCGGCCATATCGGGATAATTCCCAAGACTCGAGTTCGACCTGAAAGGGCGGCGTCGTTGCTCCTTTTGCCCCATGTCCCGAGGAGAGATAGGGCTGCAGTGTGGGGCCCGGCATTTTTTTTATCTGAGAAATTTTTAATTATGTGCTCTGATTTTTGGCCTACGGTTTATTACTTCTTTAGGTGTTTGTTCCGGATGATTCCTCTTCTTTTATTCATTATTATTATTATTATTATTTATTTATTATTTATTTTCTTATTACCCCTCCCGCCTCTTTTATTATGATTAATATTGCGCATTCGAAGTCCTTTAATTAGCGTAATTTTTATTAATTTATTTGCTATTGTTAATGCCCTTATCAGGTTGTATATATATGTATGTATATAGTGTGCCGGCGAAGGGAATAGGGTGTACCGGGGAGCGAAAGAGTGTGCCGCTGAGTACTGCAAAAAGGGCGTACCGCTGAGGGCTACAAGGGCGTGCCGCTGGAGGCTGAAAGGGGTGTACCGCTGGAGGCCCAAGGGGCGTACCGCTGGGGCTCAAGGGAGTGTACCGCTGGAGGTCAAGGGAGCGTACCGCTGGAGGTCGAGGGAGTGTACCGCTGGAGGCTGAGAAGAGTGTGCCGTTGGAGGCTGAGAAGAGTGTGCCGTTGGAGGCTAGAAGGAGTGCACCGGTGAAGAGTCATTTGAATGGAATGTAGGAGCGGGCATGCCGATGGAGGTTCACTCTTTTATTATCTGTTTTAAGGCTTTTCTTTTCTTCTTGTCTTAATTTTCATGTAGTTTTACACAAACTTTTCCCTTGTTTGTTCTATTCAGTCTCTCCTCGTAGATCGGCTGTTCGGTCTACCAGGTTGTTAATCAGTCCAGCTCTTGTCATGCTGCCGGCAGTGGCTCGATTAGTTGGAAGGTTTTGTTAATCATTCTATTCGTTTGTTGCTTCCTTTTGCCTCTTTTAATCTTTTGTTAGTTTCTCACAAAAAAATTCGGCAGCATCTCCCCTTGACACGGGGGCGTAAGGGAGATAAAGGGAACGTGCCCACATGGAGTGGCGGAACCCGACAACTGGAGGTGGGCGCCCGGAGGCAACAACACCTTTACGGAGCCTCAGAAAACGCGAAGGAAAGGGCTCGGGGTAGGGCCAAGAAGTGTGCTGCTGAGGGACTGAAGGGTGTGCCGCTGAGGGCCATAAGGGTGTGTGCCGCTGAGGGCCAAAGGGTATGCCGCTGAAGGCAAATGAGGGTGTGTGCCGCTGAGGGCAAATGATGGTGTGCTCTGAAGGCAAATGAGGGTGTGCCGCTGAGGGCAAATGGTGGTGTGCCGCTGAGGGCCAATGGGGGGTGTGCCGCTGAGGGCCCAAACAAGTGTGCCGGCCAAGGGCCGGAAAGGTGTATCGCTGGAGGCTCAAACAGGGCTAAGTGTGTGGGCTGGGAGACTTGCAGGCCATTCAGGGACAGAAGGAGGGGGTTTAAGGCTAAAGATAGGCCACCGATAGCTGGGTATTCGGAGATGGCCGTAGAAGGGAGTGAAGAGCTCATGAGGCCAAGGATCATGGGAGAGCGATCATATCGACCTGAAGACCCCCAAGAACACCGGAGAAATGGGGAGACGGAGGGAAAACGAGCAACCCATCGAAAGACTATGAAAACTAGCGCAAGCCAATAAAAAAAAAATCATAGAGAAACCCGGAGAGGGTGATTTTCATTTATGGGGAGCCAAAGGCCAAAGCCCTATATGCACATTACAGAAGAAATGCCCAAGACGAGGCCATGGACAAAGGAAAAAAGAAATCCAAGACAAAGAACGGGAGGAGGAATGGAATACGAAAGGGAAGAAAGCATTGGGGCTTAAGACATGGGCCACCGCCCCCAACCCTCTCCCCCATTACATCAAGCTCTCTCTCTCTTACTCTTGCTTCTTCCCGGTGGTCGTCGGAGGAAGCCCACGCCGGGATGCTTCTTCCTCTTCTTCCCTTCTCTCTTCTCTGTGTGTATTCCTCTGTGGCTTCTGTTTTGTGCTCCTTTTCTTCCCCGGGAACCCCCTTCCTTTGTCGAACAGGAGGCCTTTTATACCACCAGCCACTGGGGACTTCGAGCACGGCTGTCGAAGGCGGGAAGCCGGCTGTGATGATGGGTTTGACCTGCTCCGGTCCTGGCTGTCAGTGGGGTAGCCTACGTGGCCCAGCGATCGGCTGACACCTCAGACGGCTTCTGTGCGCGCCGAGGATGCGTAGGGCATGGGCTTCACGTCGTCTTGCCGTTGAAAAGCTTCAACGCTGTGCCGCTGGCGAGTTGAAGAGGCGTGTCGCTGGAGAGCCAAAACGGCGTGCCGTTGAAGCCCCTAAGGGCGTGCCGCTGAATGGCCTGAAGGGCGTGCCGCTGGAGGCCTGCTGAGGGCGTGCCGCTGAATGGCCTGAAGGACGTGCCGCTGAAGGCCTGCTGAGGGCGTGCCGCTGAGGCCTGCTGAGGGCTGCGCCGCTGAAACCCCCCAGGGGGTGTGCCGTTGAAACGCCCCCCAGGGGGGTCTACCGTTGAAACCCCCCAGGGGGGTGTGCCGTTGAAACCCCCCCAGGGGGGTGTACCGCTGAAACCCCCCAGGGGGGTGTACCGCTGAAGGGGGCGTGCCGCTGGAGGGCTCTCCAGGGCGTGCCGCTGGGGCTCCGCCAGGGTGTGCCGTTGAGGGGCTTTGGGGCTGGGCGTGGCGCTGAAGGGCTCCCCAGGGTGTGCCGTTGAGGCCCCTTGGGGCTGGGCGTGCCGCTGAAGGGCTCCCCAAGGGGTGTATGCACCCGGGGCCCGTTCTGAGCCCATTGTGGGCTCGAGTCATGGCCCGTTTGATTCTCTTTGAGGCCCACGGGCTGTGGGGCCTTTTGTGCTTGATTTCTCCGGGGTTTCTTCACTCGGCGCCGTTGTTGATGCGAGGCCGAGCAGGATATCTGGGTGTGCAATTTTTTTGGTGTCCACAGGGTGGAAACGTCTTAGCCTTTGTTTTACCGAGACGGCCCTTGGTTTTAGAGTTAAGCGGTGTTCGACCAGGGTGGGATCCAGACCCGACATGTCCTCATAGCTCCATGCAAACGTGTCCTTATACTCTTTAAGAACTTCGACTAGTGCCTCTTCTTCAGAGGGTGGTAGATTATCACTTATGAGGATGATCCTAGGGTCTTCCTCAGTTCCCAAGTTGACTTCCTTGGTGGACTCTTCTACCGCGGCTGACGGCCCGTCGAATCTCCTCACTCCACTAGCATATGCGGCAGCCGCGTCCTCATATTCTTCACCCTCATCTTCACTAGGGTATTCCTCATATGTGATCTCATAAACTCCAAACCCTTCATCAATTGCATAGTTGTCCTCACATTCCATTTCCGGTAGCTGGATGGGATTTTCTAATAACTGAGAGATGGCGAGAAGGGCCTGACATATGACGGCTAAATCCAGAAGGAACCGACGAGGGATCTGCCTACCCTTGGATTTCTTCCTAGGTACTACCCTGGACCTAGATTGACTGACATTATTTACAGAGGGAGAAAAAGTTGAAGGGGATGGTGAAGAATGTACAGGGATAGGCCCCTCGGAGGAGGGGTGAAAAAGGTCGCTCATCAGACCTTGGACGGGTGGTTCGCAAAGTGAGACGCACCCGTGGGAGATGTAGGAGGTTTCCTCAACGAAGATATGTTGTCGGGGAGTTTGAAAATTGACGTTTTTTTTTCGTTTTCATTTTTGATGACAAAACAGTGAAAAGAGATCGTAGGGGAGGGAAAAGCGGTTATGGCTAGAGGATTGAGAGGTTCATAAAGCATATCGTGATTGAAAACCTGACGTGGGTCGAGAAGTCCGCGCAGGTATGCGAGAAGCGAAGGGGACCTGGGGAGATCATCAGAAAATCGTCTGGCCCAGGAAGAAGACAGCAACGGTGGCTGTGATGAGTGAACGGAAAAGATGATGGCTGACAAGCCGTCGATAGTAATGGTGACAGCGGATGAAGATCCGCCGATGGCAGGGTCCTTCTGGCGAGGACGAGGATAGCTTGGAATCTCGGCAACAATGGTGACATTCTCTGGCATTCCGGAGATCAATGGCGGCCCTTCGAGCTGCGGAGGTGAGAACATCCTTCCCAGTGCAACAGAAACATCCGGTATATCGAACCATTTGTCCCATTCGCATTCTAGATCTTTGATCTTGCCTCTTTTGGTAATCCTTGGACATCTTTCAGCTGAATACACAACATGTAACCCCCCACGTGCTTCTTGCGGATAATCCCCCATCTGAATAACAGGCCCTTTGTTGAAATGGTTTGTTAGGGTCCATGTGAGGGGCTTCCACTCCGCCTCGAATGGCCCTTTAAAGCCCAGACCAAACCTGCGGTTCGGCTTAACCTCCGTTGGTGGTTTTAGCCTACCTTGCAGTTGTGCGCCCAAACCCTTGCCCTGCTGATAACCGATGTTCCTCATAATCTCCCAACCTTTGGAGTGAAAAGGGAGATGCGGTGTTATTACCTCGACCAGCTTCTTAGGTGCTAGCGGAATGTTAGATGCGTCGCGCACATCCAGTAGCGACAATATGGGCCGATGAGACGGCCAAACAGAGGGTAGAGAGGTGTTGATAGCATCCACCGTAGGAAGGACAGGTGTACTGACCACCTTAATAATTCTTCCGTTGTAAGGAAACTTCAAGCATTGATGGTTGGTGGAAGGTACGACATCCGTGGCTTCAATATAAGGGCGACCCAGTATGGCCTTAAATGTGGGGTCCATGTCAAGAATATGGAATTCCGTGGAGACGATCATAGGGCCTAACTCTACCCTCAGAATAATCATCCCATGTGGCGGCCTTTTACTGTTGTCATACGCTGTGACCGTGATCGAGGAAGGTCTTATCTGTTCCTCGTCGACCCCGCACATCCGAAGGGTGCTCATGGAGATCACGTTTATGGATGCGCCCGTGTCTACAAGGCACGGGTTTATGGATACCGCATTAACTTTTATCGAGACACACAACGCATACTTCCGAGCTTCCCTGGGAGTGAGCTCGTAGTTGTGGAACATGATGGCTGGTTTTGTGTCTGTTGGGGTCAAAACGGCCAAAATCTTTTCTGTAGGGAGGTCCTCGTTTACCATGACTCTTTGAAGATATTCCATCAAGGCCGCCTGATGTGACGTGGATCTTTGGAGCAACTCGAGGATGGAGATCCGAGCGGGGGTCCTATCCAGGTGTTTCAGCAAATCATACTGCGTTCCAGGGACGGACTTTTCCAGTTGCTCTCCGTCCTTTTCTTGCTGAGACTGCTCGGAATTCTGATTGTCCTGGGGGAAAATCCTATAAAAAATCCTTCCACTTCGGGGCACCATTGCCTGTGGCTTTTGTGCCTCTACAGGGGTAGCAGCGGGTTGCAATAGAGGTTTGAGGGATAGTGGTGGAGGAATGGTTAGTAGAGCAGGGGTGATGCCGGTCGCAGGGGTTCTGATGAGGGGTTTCCTAGGCGTAGGCATGGCGGAGGTAGGGGGAATATCATGTGGGTTACGACGGATGAGGGGTTTGGAAGGTGGAGGTAAAGTGGCAGTGGGTAAGGCTTGAGATAGGCGGCGAGTGATGTGTGGTTTTGAGGGCATCGATGGTGGTGTTGTGGGGACAAACGGGGTTACGCGCGGTTGACGGGTGATTAGGGGCTTAGAAGGCATAGGGGTAAGTGCGGCAGAGGTGGGTGGTAAAGTGGTGGATTGAGGGGAGACGGGAGGGTGTGAAGGCGTAGCGGGGAGTAACGGCTGATAAGTTATTGGGGTGCGAATAAGGGGGCGTGATGGCAGTGGAAATGGTGAAGGCGATGCATATGCGGGTTGATGAGAAAGAGGTGCTACCCGGGCGACACAAGGGAGTTGCATGATGATAGTGTTAGCGGTGGAAAGGGTAGAGGCGTTTTCCGGATGCCACACCTGCTCTCTCCCGACTTCCGGGAAGGAGGAGATGGGGTTCACCTGATGATTGGGCTGCTGGTGCTCCGGTAGTGGATTCTGAAGGATGCCCATGTTGGGTTGCTGCTGTTGGGCTTGCTGAGGTTGTTGCTGTTGCTGCAGTTGTTGATGTTGTTGTGGTTGCTGCTGTAACTGCTGCTGTTGCCTAGGAGGAGGCCTCCTAGCCTTGAGAGCAGCAACGTACCGTCTCATCTCATCCCAATCTATTTGATGTTCATCATTCATATCGTGGATGTAATCTTTGAACTGGAAACAGTAATCTACTGTGTGTCCTGGCTGCCTGTGGTAGACACAGTACCGGGAGGTGTCAACATTCGGGGGCCATACTGGCCTTTCCCTGGGTAGGGCGAGTGTGTTCGAAGCCATGAGGGCATTGAAGATATCTGCTAATGTCTCTGGCAATGGTGGATAGTAGGCTCTCTTGGGGCCAACCGGCCTCCTTTGTTGTTGTGGCAGGCCGTAATTCCCCGGGGGCGGAACTTGGTTGTACTGAAGTGGTGGTTGTTGTTGCTGGGGTTGAGGTTGTTGCTGAGGTTGAAGTAGTTGGGGCATGTTACTCTGGGGTGGATCGTTTTGGAGTGGAAGACGAGGGGGGAAGGGACCTTGTTGGGGGAGAAGTCGGGGCATTTGTGGAGGCCTTGGGTTGGCTGCAAAGTTGGAATTGTTGACCGCATTCACTTGCTCGTTTGTCACGACCCCTTCTGTTGCTCCGCCTAGGACACTAGTGCCTGGCTTCTTAAACACCCTCGGCTTTGGTGGCTCGAACATGTGCATGAGAGGGGAATCTTTCAGCTGTGTCTGGACATACCGAGCCCTCTCGTACAGTTCTTCCATGGTGTTAAGCTTGTTCATTGCCAGAATATGCCTAAACTGGGGGGTAGCATTTGATATAATCATCTTCACCTGCTCTGGCTCTGAGATGGTATCCTTTATCCTTTCTGCCAGAGATCTCCATCTATCGGCATATTGGATGAAATTTTCGGCCGACTTCATTTTTTCGGCGACCAGGTCGATGATAGAAAGAGATGGGCCAACTCGGTCCTGGTACCTCTGTAGGAACTTCCTCTGAACCACGTCGAAGTCCTCAGCCTCGCTTGGCTCTAGGGCGTAAAACAATTCCAATGCAGGGCCATCTAATGATCTCCTAAAGAGGTATGCAAAAGATCTTTTATCATTCTGCCAAAACGAGGACTCGTACATGAAGTCCTTCAAATGGGTAGAGGGTTTGCCGGTGCCGTTGTACCTACGGTACGTGGGCATCTCAGAAGGGGGGAGGCGAAATATTGGTAGGACAGGGAGAGAAACCTCAGGGGTGGATTTTACATCCACCATTTTCTGTAAGTTTCAGAATTGCTCATCCATCTTATTTAGTTTGTTCAAGAGGGATTGGGTGAACGGGTCAATTGGTGAAGGTGGCGCTTGCCACGGAGAAGCGGTAGGCCTGCCGGAGGCCAGAGAAGGAAACCTAGGACAGGAAGGGTATTGGGGTCTACCAGTGGATAGGCCCGGTTGGATTGGTGTTTGGAGGGTGGCTGGCGCCGGAGATTGGGCGGGGAATTGGAAGGAGGGAGGCTGTTGATTCGCCTGCCCGAGAGGTGAGGGGGAGGGAATGGCCTGTACAGACTCTTGGATAGGAGTTGTAGTCGGATTCGGCTCTGTGGGAGAGGGGGAAACTGATTTCCCTTTCAGAATGGCCTGGAAGGCCTGAAGTTGTTCAGGGTTGAGCTGAGTGTTGGCGAGGACACCTAACAGAGAGGAGATGTCCTGGGGGGAAGATGTATCCCCAGCAGCATTCGGCACCTCATGTGAGGGCTCGTGGGATGTACCGGCATCCACAGCGTAGACATGAGGCCCACCTTGGTAGCCCTGGTCCGGGCAGTATTCTACGTAAGAGTCATGACCCGAGTCATGCATTTGGGGCTCATAGCCGAAGGCGTTAGCCTCGAAAGCATCGTAATTATACTCAGCCATCCTTAACACTTTTCCAGAACGTAATAACATACACCAGCACACAAGCAGCAGAGATTAACACACAAGTGGATGCTTTACGTCTCTTTTTTTGTTTTTGTTTTGACTCCTTTTTTTTTCTTTTTAATGATTGTAAAAATACACACAAAATTTGCAAAAATCCTAGTTACACCTTTGTTTTACCGCCATGCGAACTAGGGACACTCGACTCACCACGAATGGGGTAACTAAACTCCGGGGAACTTCAACGGTACAACCTGCCCAGTGAACGAAGGGGAATTCTTCGCTGTCGGGGACTTACGGAGGTCCCAGTGAAAGAGATCCTAGTCCGTCGAGTGGAATTCCCGACGGAGAGTCCTTCCTTCACCGAGAGAGGGTGATCCTTAGAAAGAAATAGAAAGAAAGATAGAAAAGAGGGATGGACGTATGCGATGAAATGCTGACAGATACATACAGTATAATAGAATAACAAGACAATCAAGATATAACAACACACAAGACATGATAAAGCAAAACTCAAGAAGCTGTCAGGAGTAACTAAACAACTGAGAGGTAAAACAACATGCAAGAGATGATAAAGCAAATTACAAGAGGCTGCAAGAGTAACTAAAAGAAAGCAACTGAGGTCCCACCGTGATCGCCAATCTGTGGAAACGTCGAAGAGGGATCCACTTAAAGGAGAAGAAGAAAGTGAGCGACAGGCTACAAACTCGCAGTAACTAAAAAGTTAATAAGGAACATGAAACGGGCCAACTCGGAAAAGAGCATACGTAGGATGCTAAAGGGATGTGATCGCCAGAGGGGCTACCTCAATGAAAAGAAATGATCGCGTGTACCTTGTACGAGGCACGGAGATCGTGGATCCTCGAGAGCGGGAAATGGTGGGTTGCTTCTTCCTCCCCCCTCGACCGGCCGACGGAGAGGGCTTTCTTCAATTACCCTTGCAAAACAACGACAATCAAGTAACAAGTGGATCAGAAAGACGAAGGTGCAGTATTCAACTCTAACGATGCAAGTAACGAAATGACGGCAGGACACACACCTGGTTGGTGGTGTCTTTTAAAACCCCTCTCGGACACGAGTAGGAGGAAAATGCTTATGATGAATGACGATTATGCCAACGTAGAAACGGGAAGAGACTCCCTCCAGAAAGGGGGTGGAAGATATGATATGATGAATGCAAGGCAACTAAGAAAGAATAGAGGAGAATGGCTTATTGGATGGCCGATGGCGATGTCCGGCGGAGCTTCGGCAGCGTAGGGATGACGCGGGAGCAAGGTGGGCGAAGGCGGTCTTTCTCCTGCAAGCACGGGCACCTTGGAATCCGATAGAACCTCACATACAAAACACCCACGGATTAAGAATAGAATCCGAAAGCCTCCCGGCGCTCTTTTTTCGACCCCCTGAACTGAGGGGGGTAGGCCTCTATTTATAGGATTTCTGGATGATGGAGGCGTCCAGGGGCCTGGACGCCTCCATTACTTTGGATTTTTCTTTCAAACGACAAACTGGCCAGCGGTCGGGGGCACCCGTGGGTTGATTGATGGAGGCGTCCAGGGTCCTGGACGCCTCCATAAATTGGATTCTTTTCAAATGACAGACTGAGCAACGGTCAGCAGACGGTCGGAGGTCGCCCGTGAGTTGATTGATGGGGGCGTCCAGGGGCCTGGACGCCTCCATAAATTGGATTCTTGTCACACGACAAACCGAGCAACGGTCATGTAGTGGTCAGGGACGCCCGTGAGCTGGATGATGGAGGCGTCCAGGGGCCTGGACGACTCCATAACTTGGCTTTTATTTAAACGACAGACTGAGCAACGGTTAGTCGGTGGCCGGGGGTCGCCCGTGAGCTGGTTGATGGGGGCGTCCAGGGGCCTGGACGCCTCCATAACTTGGATTTTCTTCAAACGACAGACTGAGCAATGGTCAGTCGATGGCCGGGGGACACCCGTGAGTCAAATCATGGAGGCGTCCAGTCTCCTGGACGCCTTCAAGAATATATTTTTTTATTTTTTATTTTATTATTTTTCATTTTTTTTGTCCTTTATGGAGGCGTCCAGGGGTTTGGACGCCTCCATGAAATTTTTATTTTTTATTATTTTTTATTTATGGAGGCGTCCAGTCTCCTGGACACCTCTAAGATTTTTCACGGGAAAATTCAAAAAAAATGTAAAAATTTTCAAAAAATTAGGAATTCACCAGAGTAATTAAAATGTGAGGGCCGCCTTAGGGGTATCATAGTGTAATATGAGATTTACTCACTGTAATGTCAAGAACGGCGTGTCTACACCACGCTGATAAGTGAACCCCGGGCGCTGGACGGGAGCGAACTCTGCCTCGAACTGCTCTAACTCTAGAGCAACCTGGTATGCATCTTCCAAGGTGGTAACATTACGGCAAAATAATTCATATTGGTAGTGGGGCCGCAAACCACGACGGAAGCGTGATACAGGCATGGTGCTCTCCTCCGTAACGCCACATCGCAAAAAGTACTCGTCAAACTCTGCGATGTAGTCTGACACGGATCGGTCCCCTTGGGTGAGACTCTGCCACCTATCAATAAGTCGCTGACGGTACGTGGCAGGAAGGTACTTACGCCTAAGCTTGTCCTTCATCTCATCCCAAGAACCTATCTGAGGCTCATGACGCTGAAAGAGCAAGCTCTCTACATTGCTCCAGTAAGTCTGTGCTTACCTTAACAGCTTCATCTTGGCATACCTAACCCTCCGGTGGTCCGTCATCTCGAACCACTCAAAGTACCGGTCCATGCTGGCCTCCCAATCAAGATAGATCTTGGGTTCCAAAGGCTTGGACCCATCAAACATGGGAGGGTCCACACGGATGGTCTTGAGGATCCGTTCATCCTCATCATCCCTATGTTGTCGGTGACCACGCCGGCGCCGGCCATTCCCTTCGTAATCATTGTCGGACTCATAGTCCTCAAAATGGGGGGCACGTGGCCGTTGCTCCTCAGCCCGAGGTGGTGCGGGCTGGGCAGCTGGCGCGGGCTGGGCAGCAGGCGCCTGAGGAGCCGGAAGAATGTCGGGTAGGTCCCGGCGAGGGGTTCTCTCCACACTCTCTAGCCTTCCAACCAAACCTTGGACAGATCGGTCAGAAGCCTCGGCGTGGTCCTCCATGGCTTTGAATCGGCTCTCCATATGCTCGGTATGCTCCCTAAGAGTTTGCTCGGACCTATCCATGCGCTCCATGAGTAGAGCTATCATGTCCTCCAGAGAACAGCCTCCCGAGTTGGCACCTCGGGATTCACCCATAGTGTCAGGGCGATGGTACTGGGCACCTCCGCGGGTGGACATGCAATGAGGCCTAAAGAGAACTAAGGGTGACTCACTAGACAAATATGGATGGATCGATGTAAGTTGAGGACCCTAGACTTAAATCGATATCCGGTACCTGGCGGAGTCCGGGGATCCGAAGATCCTCTCACGCGAGTGAGTCGCCTCGTCGATAGGCGTAACCTAACAATCGGGCAACACCTTTTTATATACCGAATATTAGGATGCAATGCAAGACCTTGGACAAGACTACCCTAGACTCAAACCGACTCTGATACCAATTTGATGCGGGACGACTACGAGGACTCGATTCGGACTTGTTGCGACCTTGGACTCTATAGGATGACGCGACTAGTTGGACGACGCGACCAGCAACAACGATACAACGTGGCACCTAAGGAGCTCCAGAAGAGGCGATATGCCCCAAACAAGAACCGCTAGCTCACGGTCATCCCCATCGAGGGAAGTGCGACGATCTGCACGGTTGAGTAACCGGCATTGAGTCTCGGGTGGTCGGCTCACTCTCGCGCTCGGAACGAGTCGCGCGACGGGTCTCGCACTCACAGCTCACAGCGGTGATTAATATATGACAAGCTAAGAAGATATCCTACTCACATGTAGCGGCATCTAGAATGCATACTAGCTAAGCAAAATACGACAAAAGAGGGGTGACGAGTGTACCTCCACGCTCGGGGCGTGGGGAAGACTTCCCGGCCGAGATCCGTCACTCCCGGTACAATAATTAAATTAATTACAGCATTCAAATCACGGCCCACTCCACGCAGGGAGGTAAAAGGCCACAACAGCAATCCGGGAGAGCCGTTCAAGGGTTGACGGGCAGCAATTGACGGCGCTCGGGCGGACGCGGTCGACCGGTTCAACACGGTTCACTCGGGCCCGTAGGGCGGCACGTGGGACCCGCTACTGGTACGACAACGTCCGGGGTGGCTCCTGGTTGCAGCGACTGGCCGGGGCGCTCCTGGAATGTCCCGGGTCGGTCCCCGGGAGCGGCGATCACCGGAGTGGAGGCCGGCGATTTTCTCGGGAATTATTTCCCAAGGCTGTCCCGTAGCTCAACTTCTGGCCAGATCTGTGCACTCCGACGGGATCGGTTGGTACGCTCAACTCCGACATTGGATCGAGACACAAAAGGTACCGTTGGAAAGAGGACTCGAAATCCTACGACATACTAGAACTACAGCTTTATCCAACGGTTGGATTTGAAATTAAAGTGACTGTAAACTGACTGGGCACACTATCCCGAAATGCAAAACAGGCTGGACAGAACCTAACCTCCCTGATCAAGAGCTTTAACTGAAGTATTAATGGACGAATTTGGACTTGGGATTTTTATGGTAGGTAGATGGGAGGGTTACGGAGACGCCAATAGCTCTTTTGTGAGATTTGGATAACGTTTGATGAGTGAGAAAAATCGGGTGCCAAGATCTATCTCACGGATCTACACACAGGCAGATTTTGAGAAGTAAGAACATGTGGCAGGGAAAGGGGGGAAATGGACTCTGATCGACGCGAAAATTAAACTGGTAATGACCTATGATGGGTGGAACCTAGCCTCAAAGTTTCATGATGATCCAACGGTCGGATCTCCTGTACCAGATCCTTCTCCGGGATACTGTTCTGTAACTCCGAGTTTCGGGGCAGCAAGAAGATGACCGACTTATGGTGGCTCAACGGTGACACGAACGGCGGCGGCGATGGTGATGAACGTTCACAAAAGATAGAGGAAGAAGAGAAGTAGAAGAAATATGAGGGAGATAGAAGATTTAGGATTAGATCTGGAAGAGATTGGAAGGGGAAGGAGGAAGAACACCAAGAACACTAGAAGAGAGGGGGGGTGTGCACACCAAGCATAATTCTCTTGAATTTTTCATTAGTTCCACACAAAATATAACAAGAGACTATAAATATGAAAACCCTAGATCTAGACCAAAAGACAACAACTAACCTTGTTCAAGGGTAGGTGGGAGGGTATAATAGGGAAAGGTGACTTATGGGGGACAAGCATGGGAGACAAGGGGGACAGGCATGGGGGACAAGGAGGGGAATCTTGAATTTCCTCTACCTTTGTCTCCTTGGTCCAATGGTCCAAGTCCAAGGTGGACTATGGGCCAGCCCTCATGGTCCCTAGTAGCCACGTGGCCCAATGGGAGAGAGGGTGGGATCCCTTCGGGCCCAAGTGGTCACTAACTTAGCCTAATTAAACACACCAAATGTAAAAATACAAATACAAATACAATACTCTCAAAATAAATACAAAAAAAATGTCAAGACTCTGATGGAAGCTCCACGCTGTCGCCCAACAATAACGATGTCGATGTCGACCGAGTCGTGCTGCGGGTCTGGTACCGACGGCTCACCGAGTCGGGCCATACTCGTGCTCTGGTGTCCTCACCACGGAGGCCATACCATTATGTTTGTAATCTGCTTCGAGTAACATTTATCATTATCATTCATTTATTAGCATTACCGCTTTTGTTGACGATCTTTTACCGTTCACAGACCATGAATTCTTTTCTTATTCATTATTACCCCCTTTTTATCATTATCCCTCTTTTGTTATTGTTATTGTTATTTTTGTTTATTATCTTGATTAGAACCACCCCCCTTTTATAATTATCGTTACATAAATTCCCTCCCTTTTCATCATTGTTATTACTATGTTTTCCCTCTCCTGATTGGAGGTATGGTGGAGTGAGGATTGAGTGTGCCGCTAGGAGGCTGAGGGATGCACCGCTGAAGGCTGGGGGAGTGCACCGCTGGAGAATAGAAAGTGTACCGCTGAAAGGAGTGGGCTAGGGTGTGCCGCTGGAAGGTTTAGGAGTGTACCGCTAAAAGCACTAGGGGAGCTGGGTGTACCGCTGGAGGTAAGCGAAAGTGTGCTGGCCAGGGAGATGTGTTGGGAGTGCAAAAGGGCTTGAGATGGGTCTGATGAGGAGTGGGTCAAAGAGGCAGGGACCGTACCGCTGGAGGGGGTGCACCGTTGAAAGGTTAAGAGAAGTGGGCAGTGTATCGCTGGGGCAAAGGGGTGAGGCCAATGCAGGCTCGGGTGAGTGTCTAGGTGAGCCTGGTGCACACTTGAATATGTTAATGCCACTAAAGCGGACTGGGGGAGGCTCGATTGAGAGTGCACCGCTGGGGGAGACGTAGGAGTGTACCGCCGGTGGGCTAAGGAAGAGTGTACCGTTGGGAGAGTTGAGTTCAGAGTGAAGGATCAATGTAGGTGGGGCGGAGTTCAGATGAGTGGGGGAAAAGTTCAGAAGAAGGCCCCTTGTTCGTGTAGGTCTGATGGAGAACCTCAGAGGATCAACTTTCAATCTTCCTGTCATGTGATTGAGTCCTAGGTCATATTCAATAGTGCAATTCTTTGAGTCTTGTTCAGTCCAATTCCTTGAGCCTTGCATAGTTCCTTTAGTTGATTAAAATGTTTTATTGTTGTTGGTTCCACTTGTTCGTTGCTTCCTTTAGTCTTTTACTTTATTATTATTTCTGATAAAAATTCGGCAGCATCTCCCCTTGACCCGGGTGGTAAGGGAATAATAAGAAACATGCCCACATGGAGTGACATGAACCAACAACTGAGGTGTGTGCCTAAGCAACCACCTTTGGGGAAACTTCAGAAAACCCAGAGAAAACGCCGAACGGGAAACCAGTAGACTGATACAAGCTATGAGTGCACCGGAGAAGTGACAGCCAAGGTGTGCCGGGCTGGCAGTCCAAGGGTATGCTGGTGAAGGCATGGCCAAGGGGTGTGCCACTGAGCAAGTCAACAGGTGTGGTGTGTCGCTGAGCAGGCCAAGAGTGTGCCGACGAGGGTATGGCCAAGGCTGTACCGTTGGCGGCTGGAGAGAGTATGCCATTGGGTGAACGAAGGGAAGTGTACCGCTGGGCAGACAAATGGGAATGGTGTGCCGCTGGGCAAACCTAGGGAGGTGTACCGTTGAAGGGCCTGAGTGGTGGGATGACCGGGAGGCTTGAGTGTGTGTGGGTATACCACTGGTTCCGAAGGAGGGCAAAGGAGGATGCTCTGGGCACTGAGCAGATCCAATGTGTCGAAAGGATAGTGGGCTCCCACGGACCCGTATAGCGAAAATCAATGGTTGCTATACTAAGGAAAGCCATTGGAGAGGGAAGAGGCCGGCTCTGCCCCATCAAGCCAAGAACAAAACCTATCAATCAGGTAGGCCAGTGCCCTGGGAAGTGAGATAGAGCAAGAAGTTGGAAGACTGGGGACGGATGCAAAAACCCACAAACCAACGGTAAGAAGAAAATAGCAAATGCAACAAAAGAAGGCAAAGCCAAAAGGTGTTTCATTCATGACAAACTCAAAAAAGGGACAAAGGTCATGGCTTGAAGGCCAGACATGATACAGTGCATCCAAAAAAATGGGGGAGAGAACCGGGGAAGAGAAAGTGATGCGGGACGAGACACGGACACGGCAAGCTCGCGATCGTCCCTTGATGAGGGAAGCGTCGGACGTGCATGGTTGAGAAACCGGCAAGAGCTAGGGTGGTCGGCTCGCACTTTCGTGCCTGGATCGGGTCACGGGACGGTCTCGCTCACTCTCTCGCAGCAACGGTGATATGAAATTATAACGAGCTAGGTCCTAAAACATGCTCTCTAGCAGTGGCATAAACAAGCATATATGAAATAAGCGAAATGCCAAGTGTAGGAGCGAAGACGATACCTCCACGCCCTCGGCGTGGGGACGACGGACCCGGCCGAAACTCGTACTCCCGGAACAATATTACACAATATTACAGAAATGCAAGCCGCTGCCCACTCCACGCAGGGAGGTAAAGAGCTACACAATGGGGTCCGGGAGGACCGAATTCGGGTTGACAGGCGGCTTCTCGCGTTGATTCGGCAACGCCCGAACTAATGACGGTGGGGCCCACGTGCTGTCCTGAGGGGCCGTGTGGGACCCGGTTCACCGCTGTGGTGGGGGACACTGATGGAAGCGATCCCCGGGCTGGCGGCACGCTGGAACGACGATCGGAGGCCGGGCGGCTCCGGCCGGCGCCCGTCGGGAAAACTTCCCACGGATCTGCAGTTTCTGGTTTTCAGCGCGCTGTCCGGCGAGAACGGACGCTGAGATCAGATCCGATGTCGGATTGACACGAAATTAGCGCCGTTGGAAAGCTGACTCGAAATACTTCAATGTAGGCCTATGGATCTGGCCTGGATCTTCGCTGATCTGGACTTATGGAATTTACAACCTCCTGTTGTACAGTAACTGAACACTCAGATCTGCAGAGCTGATCTCTGATAACTGCCGTTGACCGCTAGGAAGACCTTAGATTCCGACTTCGACTTCTTCATGAAAGTTGTAGGATTTTGAGTTGGGAAGATGGCAAAGTTGGTTTGGACACGTTTGGATGTGTATATGAATTGCTATGATTTGTTTACTGGAAGAAGGTCGGATCTGAGATCTGGCTAGAAGTACTGTAGCTCCGGTAGAACATGAATTTTGAAAAATAGGTAAAAGACTCAAAAAAAATTAATAAAAATTGTGGAGGTAGGGAAAAATGGACAGAACTCCCAGTTAAATTGGGAGGTCTAACAAAATTTAAAAGGGTGGTAGAAGAGGACGAACTCAAAGGGTCTGTCACTGTAGACAGAGACAGATCTGATCTGAGTTTGGGGAATGAACGAAGTGGAAACACTATGAAACGGGGGAATTGGGACCTGAATTTTTTTGTGGAGAAGGGGCTATAAGATAGAAACCAACCCTCCAAATTTCATGTCGATTGGAACTCGTGGCTGGCTTGAGGAATTTTCGAGCTGCACCTCTGTCCAGCAGGACAGAACACCGAAGATGATCCCGTGGCGGCTCGAAGGCGGCACGAACGGCGGCGGCGGCGGCACCGGAGGTGGGGGAAAGGTGATACCACTCTAGAATGGAGGTTTGGGAAGAGAGAAACCAGAGGGAGAGGAGCTGGGGGCGCAGCTAGCTTCACAATTTCACAAAATTTTCTGATTTTCATTGATTTTCACATAAAAATACAATCTTTTATATGATTCCAACCAAATCAATTGTCCACCCTTAGATCTAGGGATGGGGATTGAAGGGCTGGGATGGCATGCCACAAACACAAAAAAAAACATTAAAAAATGAAGGGGGGGGGCGGCCTATTGACTATGGGTAGGTTTTGAATGTAAGGTTGAATGGAAGGTTGAATGGTTGGTGGCCTACCTTGGAAAAATATGACCACTTGTCTCCCATGTGGTCAATTGGCATTCCAACCTTCTAGATGGCCACCTAAGATGGTTGACCAGCCCCACATGGATGACATGGACCAATGTGAGAGGGCTGAGGGCCCCCTTGCTGGTCCTACTGACAAATTACATAGAAACCCAAACAATCCGTGGGAATGACGCATTGGTTTATAAAGCCGTACAATTGCGCATATACTTTCCCATGGATATACAAATAAACTAAAGGACATAAATGCAATATGAGAAGTACTAGCTTGACGTCGATTCCCATCAACTCTCCCCGGGTGGGAGGAACTCGACCCCGTCGAGTAGGGGTAGGAATGCTCGAGTACTCCGGCGGATCTGTCACCGTGACAAGTAACGCGGGTACGCTCCACTCCAAATGATCGGCACCTGCTCATTCCATATATACTCGATATGCGAACTGCTATGGGCTAAAGGTGGTCACTCCGAAGGGGCACTCTCAAAAAGGAAGGAAGCAGCTCGAAGACTCACTAGGAATCCCCGCTGAGTCCCTATAGGTGACTGATCCGGGTATAGAAGTAGAACCGATCCCATACTCATCAAGTGAGTCCAATCACCTCTTACTCATAAGAGAACGACAACGAGCTTGCACAAGACACATGCAGACTCACCATGCACTAACACACGTATGCAAACCACACAAACAATCGACTCAAAACACACCACACAAAACAAACCACACAAGGAAAACACACCGACTCATATATGACCCTAGACACACCTAATGTTAGTCCGACCCGTACATAGGTGACGGCGGACCAGGACACCCGAATGTGTGCCATGCATGCATGTTACGTAACCGGAGATGGGTGGTATGGGGAACACCTATACGTCGGGTGTGGTTATGCGTGGATGGTCTTTTGAATGTGGGCGACTCGGGTGGTTTAGAAGGGCCGAGTGTTGGTGGGTCGAGGTTGGTGGATGTAGATGGCCCATCCCGAGGGGAAGGGGCATAAAAGTGGGCTTCATTGAAGAAGGGGAGTACGGGTGGTAACTCGGGAAGCCTAATAGTGAAGGGGTCAAAAGGGTCAAAGAAGGTATGACCCCTTGTGGTGGGTTCCCACAAGTCACGGTCCCACGTGTAGAAGGTTTGAAGATGTGGGTAGTCATCTTCTTGAATTGTAACGGGTGGGACGGGGATCGTAGGCAAGAAGTATGATTCCTCCCTCGAACAAAAGGGTATGAATTCAGGCTCATCCGGTAAGGGGAGGAGTAAGAGGACCTCCGTGGTGACACAACCCACGGTGCACTCGGAGGTAATGGACCCGAAGGCCGGATGGGTGAAGCTAAGACTAGCGGGTTGGTCAAAGCCTCGGGCCAAAAGATGCGTCAACTCCCATTGTGAATCTAATCCCATGATAAGATCGTCCAATGTATCAACATGGTGACGAGATCGAAATGTGGTATGGAATGAGTTGACCGACACAAGAGGTAGAATGGGGTCCATGGATGGGAAGGGATGTGGAACCAAGCCATCCTTGAGCCAACTAAAAAGCGGCTCGACGATGTATAGTGTACCCGTTAGAAATATGGGTAGATCGGGCTTGGGTGGTTCCAAATGAGATGGTTCCGAATCAAGTTCGGAAATAGAGAGTGATGTCATTGGAGCTCTCATGGATGAGGAAGGAATGTCCTTCTCATGGTGAAGGGGTCCTTGGGGTGGCTCCGGGAACAACCGATCTACCCCGATACACCGATCTAGGCTAGTACTAAACCGATCTAGGCTTGTACTAAACCTTTGCACTTGCCCCATCAAGGCTTGGAACATTGCGCCCACTTCATCGGGACTATAGGTTCGGGGTATGGCCATGGTGGCTAAGAGGGGGTCGGTCCCCTAGGAATGAATATGCAAGGCCATTTTTTTTTGTTTTAAAAGCAAAATGTGATGCTAACTAATGCACCTAGACATAACCAAAACTCGGTACATGGCAGAGTTAACCGATCCGAAGATCACTCGCGCAAGTGTGCGGCATTCCCGATAGGCGTAGCCTAACGTTCGGACAACACCTTTTGATATACCAAGTAAAGGGATGTATGCGACCCAAAACGACTCTTTTTGTTGTTTTAAAAATATGATGATCTTAGACTCGACGTAGACAATGAATAATGACTAGACATAAATGACACTCTTTTCTTTTTTTTGACACCCTAGACTCAACCTCGCTCTGATACCAAATTGATGCGGGACGAGACACGGACACGGCAAGCTCGCGATCGTCCCTTGATGAGGGAAGCGTCGGACGTGCACGGTTGAGAAACCGGCAAGAGCTAGGGTGGTCGGCTCGCACTTTCGTGCCCGGATCGGGTCACGGGACGGTCTCGCTCACTCTCTCGCAGCAACGGTGATATGAAATTATAACGAGCTAGGTCCTAAAACATGCTCTCTAGCAGTGGCATAAACAAGCATATATGAAATAAGCGAAATGCCAAGTGTAGGAGCGAAGACGATACCTCCACGCGCTCGGCGTGGGGACGACGGACCCGGCCGAAACTCGTACTCCCGGAACAATATTACACAATATTACAGAAATGCAAGCCGCTGCCCACTCCACGCAGGGAGGTAAAGAGCTACACAATGGGGTCCGGGAGGACCGAATTCGGGTTGACGGGCGGCTTCTCGCGTTGATTCGGCAACGTCCGAACTAATGACGGTGGGGCCCACGTGCTGTCCTGAGGGGCCGTGTGGGACCCGGGTCACCGCTGTGGTGGGGGACACTGATGGAAGCGATCCCCGGGCTGGCGGCACGCTGGAACGATGATCGGAGGCCGGGCGGCTCCGGCCGGCGCCCGTCGGGAAAACTTCCCACGGATCTGCAGTTTCTGGTTTTCAGCGCGCTGTCCGGCGAGAACGGACGCTGAGATCAGATCCGATGTCGGATTGACACGAAATTAGCGCCGTTGGAAAGCTGACTCGAAATACTTCAATGTAGGCCTATAGATCTGGCCTGGATCTTCGCTGATCTGGACTTATGGAATTTACAACCTCCTGTTTTACAGTAACTGAACACTCAGATCTGCAGAGCTGATCTCTGATAACTGCCGTTGACCGCTAGGAAGACCTTAGATTCCGACTTCGACTTCTTCATGAAAGTTGTAGGATTTTGAGTTGGGAAGATGGCAAAGTTGGTTTGGACACGTTTGGATGTGTATATGAATTGCTATGATTTGTTTACTGGAAGAAGGTTGGATCTGAGATCTGGCTAGAAGTACTGTAGCTCCGGTAGAACATGAATTTTGAAAAATAGGTAAAAGACTCAAAAAAAATTAATAAAAATTGTGGAGGTAGGGAAAAATGGACAGAACTCCCAGTTAAATTGGGAGGTCTAACAAAATTTAAAAGGGTGGTAGAAGAGGACGAACTCAAAGGGTCTGTCACTGTAGACAGAGACAGATCTGATCTGAGTTTGGGGAATGAACGAAGTGGAAACACTATGAAACGGGGGAATTGGGACCTGAATTTTTTTGTGGAGAAGGGGCTGTAAGATAGAAACAAACCCTCCAAATTTCATGTCGATTGGAACTCGTGGCTGGCTTGAGGAATTTTCGAGCTGCACCTCTGTCCAGCAGGACAGAACACCGAAGATGATCCCGTGGCGGCTCGAAGGCGGCACGAACGGCGGCGGCGGCGGCACCGGAGGTGGGGGAAAGGTGATACCACTCTAGAATGGAGGTTTGGGAAGAGAGAAACCAGAGGGAGAGGAGCTGGGGGCGCAGCTAGCTTCACAATTTCACAAAATTTTCTGATTTTCATTGATTTTCACATAAAAATATAATCTTTTATATGATTCCAACCAAATCAATTGTCCACCCTTAGATCTAGGGATGGGGATTGAAGGGCTGGGATGGCATGCCACAAACACAAAAAAAAACATTAAAAAATGAAGGGGGGGGGGGCGGCCTATTGACTATGGGTAGGTTTTGAATGTAAGGTTGAATGGAAGGTTGAATGGTTGGTGGCCTACCTTGGAAAAATATGACCACTTGTCTCCCATGTGGTCAATTGGCATTCCAACCTTCTAGATGGCCACCTAGGATGGTTGACCAGCCCCACATGGATGACATGGACCAATGTGAGAGGGCTAAGGGCCCCCTTACTGGTCCTACTGACAAATTACATAGAAACCCAAACAATCTGTGGGAATGACGCATTGACTTATAAAGCCGTACAATTGCGCATATACTTTCCCATGGATATACAAATAAACTAAAGGACATAAATGCAATATGAGAAGTACTAGCTTGGCGTCGATTCCCATCAGAAAGAAAGAAAAGTTTGGAGAGAGGGTTAGGATGAGGAAGGGTGATCATTCCCTTCACTGCCATCCTTCCCCTCCACTACACAGCACACTCTCTCTTTATCTCCGGGCTCTCCTCTACCTTCTTCTTCTTCTTCTCCTATGCTGCTCTCTTCGAATGGGTTGCCTTCGCATGCAATCTCTCTCTTTTCTTCTCTTCGTGAGGGCCTTTTATATGTGTGCCGTTGAAGGGGTAGACCTCATGATAGCGCTGCCATCCGAGGTTGACTTTGGTCCCCTCAATGTCAGGTGAGGATCTCCCTCATCCAACCAGAGGGTGACACCAAGGCGGGTGCTAGCTGGCGTTGAAGTGGCCGAGCTGCGCGCCGAGGGGTCTGCCTAGTGACCGTTGAGTCATCTGTCGGTTTGTATCGTTCGGGGGAATTCACCGATGTGCCGCTGGATGGGCCAGGCCGTTGTGCCGCTGGAGGGGCATGAAGGCTTGTGCCGCTGAGGGGCAACAGGGGCGTGCCGTCGAAGGCTTCAAGGCGTGCCGCTAAAGAGGTCTGAGAGCGTGCCGCTGAAGGCTTCAGGGCGTGCCGCTGAAGGGGCCTGAGGGCGTGCTGCTGAAGGCCTAAATGGGCAGTCCTGAGCCTGTTGAGAGCGTGAGTTGTGGCCTCATTCGATTTTCTTCAAGGCCCACGGATTATAAGACTCTTGGTGATTGATTCCTCTTCACTGTCGTGACTCCGGAGACGGCTTCTCGACAATGTGTGTGTGTTCGGAGAGTCCGGATGGCCCCTCTTCTTCGCGGTTTCTTTATTTGGAGTCGTTGTTGATACTGGACTAGTTGGGACATATGGGGGTACAATTTTACACGCCCACAAATTCCCCCCACCCACGGGTAGCGCATGCGTAGGATGAGCCGGGCGGTGCCCGTGGGTGTACTGGTCTCTTCTTCTCTTCGTCGGTGCCGACGGGATGTTGGGAGATGACGTGGTATGTTGGTCTCTTCTTCTCTTCATTAGCGTCGACAGGGCGTCGGGAGCTATCATGGTTTGTTTGTCTCTTCTTCTCTTCATTAGTGCCGACAGGGCATCGGGAGCTGTCATGGTTTGTTTGTCTCTTCTTCTCTTTATCAGTGCCGACGGGGTGTCGGGAGCTGACGTCCTTTGTTTGTCTCTTCTTCTCTTCATCAGTGCCGACGGGGTGTCGGGAGCTGACATGGTTTGTTTGTCTCTTCTTCTCTTTGTAAGCACCGACGGGGTGTCAGAAGCTGACGTGCTTTGTTTGTCTCTTCTTCTCTTCATCAGTGCCGACGGGATGTCGGGAGCTGACATGGTTTGTTTGTCTCTCCTTCTCTTTGTCAGTGCCGACGGGGTGTCGGGAGCTGACGTGCTTTGTCTGTCTCTTCTTCTCTTCATCAGTACTGACGGGGTGTCAGGAGCTGACATGGTTTGTTTGTCTCTTTTTCTCTTTGTCAGCGCCAACGGGGTGTCGGGAGCTGACGTGCTTTGTTTGTCTCTTCTTCTCTTCATCAGTGCCGACGGGATAACGGGAGCTGACACAGTTTGTTTATCTCTTCTTCTCTTTGTCAATGCCGACAGGGTGTCGGGAGCTGACGTGGTTTATTTATCTCTTCTTCTCTTCATCAGTGCCGACGGGTGTCAGGAGCTGACATGGTTTGTTTGTCTCTTCTTCTCTTTGTTAGTGCCGACAGGGTGTCAGGAGCTGACATGCTTTGTTTGTCTCTTCTTCTCTTTGTCAGTGCCGACAGGGTGTCGGGAGCTGACATGCTTTGTTTGTCTCTTCTTCTCTTCGTCAGTGCCGACAGGGTGTCGGGAGCTGACGTGGTTTGTTGTCTCTTCTTCTCTTCGTCACTGCCGACAGGGTGTCGGGAGCTGACGTGGTTTATTTGTCTCTTCTTCTCTTCGTTAGTGCCGACAGGGTGTCGGGAGCTGACGTGGTTTGTTTGTCTCTTCTTATTTTTGTCAATGCCAACAGGGTGTTGGGAGCTGACGTGGTTTGTTTGTCTCTTCTTCTCTTTGTCAGTGCCGACGGGGTGTCGAGAGTTGACATGCTTTGTTTGTCTCTTCTTCTCTTTGTCAATGCCGATAGGGTGTCGGGAGCTGACGTAGTTTGTTTGTCTCTTCTTCTCTTTGTCAGTGCCGACAGGGTGTCGAGAGCTGACATGCTTTGTTTATCTCTTCTTCTCTTTGTCAGTGCCGACAGGGTGTCGGGAGCTGACATGCTTTGTTTGTCTCTTCTTCTCTTTGTCAGTGCCAACAGGGTGTCGAGAGCTGACGTGGTTTGTTTGTCTCTTCTTCTCTTTGTCAATGCCGAAAGAGTGTCGGGAGCTGACGTGATTTGTTTGTCTCTTCTTCTCTTCGTCAGTGCCGACAGGGTGTCGGGAGCTGACGTGGTTTGTTTGTCTCTTCTTCTCTTCATCAGTGCCGAGAGCTGACGTGGTTTATTTGTCTCTTCTTCTCTTTGTCAGCGCCGACAGGGTGTCGGGAGCTGACGTGGTTTGTTTGTCTTTTCTTCTCTTCATCAGTGCCGACGGGGTGTCGGGAGCTGACACGGTTTATTTGTCTCTTCTTCTCTTTGTCAGTACCGACAGGGTGTCGGGAGCTGACGTGGTTTGTTTATCTTTTCTTCTCTTTGTCAGTGCCGACAGGGTGTCGGGAGCTGACGTGCTTTGTTTGTCTCTTCTTCTCTTTGTCAGTGTCGACAGGGTGTCAGGAGCTGACGTGGTTTGTTCATCTCTTCTTCTCTTTGCCAGTGCTGACATGGTGTCGGGAGCTGACATGCTTTGTTTGTCTCTTCTTCTCTTTGTCAGTGTCGACAGGGTGTCGGGAGCTGACGTGATTTGTTGGTCTCTTCTTCTCTTTGTCAGTGCCGACAGGGTGTCAGGAGCTGACGTGGTTTGTTTGTCTCTTCTTCTCTTCATCAGTGTCGACGGGGTGTCGGGAGCTGACGTAGTTTGTTTGTCTCTTCTTCTTTTTCTCAGTGCCGACAGGGTGTCGGGAGCTGACATGCTTTGTTTGTCTCTTCTTCTCTTTGTCAGTGCCGACAGGGTGTCGGGAGCTGACATGCTTTGTTTGTCTCTTCTTCTCTTCGTCAGTGCCAACAGGGTGTCGGGAGCTAACGTGATTTGTTTGTCTCTTCTTCTCTGTTGTTCTTCTTCCCTTCTCTCTCTTTTCTTCCCTTTTTTTTCTCTCTTAACCACATTACTGGTGCAAGCGCCCTTTCGGGTTTTCGCCGGCACCAGCCCCCTCTTTCTTTTGCCCACGCGCCCTCTCGGGTTTTCACGTGGCGGGGTACCCAATTTTGCCTGTAGCACCCTTTCGGGTTTTCATCACAGCTGGATTATTGCCATTTTTGCCCTTGTCCCCATGTAGGGGCAAGTCTGGCGGGGCACCTCTATTTTAAGCCCCTTTGACGAGTGGATAATATGTAATTGTTGGCTAGGGCCCGAAGCCTTGCGCCGAAAGATAAGGTTCATTCGTTGACAAGAAGATAATGCCAACTCAACGGGATTTTTTTATCTGCTGATTCGGACGTAAGGTCCGTAATGACAATATTGTGTGAGAGCGGGTGGCTAAGGCACGAAGCCCTGCACCAGAAAGGGACTTATTCGTTGGCAAGGGACTAATGCCAGCTCAAGGATAGAGATTTTCCCGATTTGGGCGTAAGGCCCACAATGGTTATTTTGCATGAGAGAAGGTGGCTAGGGCAAGAAGCCTTGCGCCAAATGATAAGGTTCATTCGTTGGCAAGAAGATAATGGCAATGCAACGGGGTTTTTTTCTCTACCGATTTGGACGTAAGGTCCGTAATGACAATATTGTGCGAGAGCGGGTGGCTAGGCACGAAGCCCTGCATCAGAAAGGGACTAACGCCAACGTAGGGGTGGAGCCGTCTTCGCCCGTGCGGATGCCTGTCGATACATAGGGGCGTGCGGACGGGAGACATATGTATATACATATATATATACCATTATTATTATTGTTTTCTCTTCTTTCTCTTTCTTTCTCTCTATTTTTTTCTTTTCCTCTTCTTCTCCTTTTTTATTTTATTTTCTCTTTTTTTCTTTCTCCTTTTTTTTTGTTGAAACCCCCCCTTCTCTTCCTTTTTTTTTGTTTTCTTTTTTATCCATTCTCTTCCTCTTTTACCGTCTTTTCTCCTTTTTCTTTCCCCCCTTTTTTTCTCTTTTTTTTTCTCACCGTATAAAGGGGGGCGGGGGTGGCGTGTCGCTGAAGGGCTGGCTAGAGCGTGCCGCTGATGCTGCTCGACAGTCGTTGTTAAAATTGCCGTGCCACACAAATTTCAAATATTTATAACCGCACTCACTCACTTATGGATTTGAAAACATGAGTATAATGGTAAGTACGGGTCGATCCCACGGGGAAGGAATTTGGTTATTTTTCTTAGTTGGAAAATATTCTTGTGTTTTGAAAAATCAATTGTTGGAATTTGGAGTGCGATTATGAAAACTTAAATTGGAAAATATAACAGAATTCAAGTGAAAATAGGGGTTGGAAGAAAATGCATAACTTCAAATATAGACAGAATGAGAAGAAGTGTAAAACATGAAAGTTGTAGAGAATTGAAAAAGGAAGAACTTTTATGAAGAACACAGAAACAGAAAATGAAAGGAAGATAAGGAAAAACTTGAAAAACTATGACCTATTGGTTCGGATGAACAGTAATTGACAGAAAACCAGCACCTTGAAAACTTAATTCTAAAGCTCAAAAGAAGAGGAATTTGACAAAGTGCAAGAAGAATAAAACTTAGAGATACAAGAGAGGAACAACTCTTATGAAGAACTCAGAGTTATTTGAGGACTAGAAAGACTTCAAAATGAATGAATGGAAGAAGGTATCACCACGGATGAACAGTAAATGCACAGGACAGCACTTAAGAAAATGGGTATTAACTCTATGAATTTGGACGAATTTGAAGAAATGCTAACAGAGAAGTTGAAGAAAACTTAAAACCGAACAACTTTTATGAAGATAAGAATTTGAAATGAGGATCACAATAATGAGAAATAAGGGTATGAAAAGACTGAATTCTAAAATGAAACTTGTATTACAATAAATTCAACTTACAAATTTGACTTCAAAAGCTTGGAAAAACACAACTCCAACAATCAAAAACTTCAGAAATGTAAGGAACTAACTTACATTACAAGTGCCCATAGCTAGCTCTCTCCCTAACTCCATCTAGTTCTAACTCTAACAACCAACAACTCACATTACAAGTGATACCCCCTTTATATAGGGTTTACAATCTCTTCTTGCTCATATAAAACATTCAAGTGCACCTAATTTTTGACCCAACTTGGTAGGCTGGAATGTGTTGAACCTTTTGTCATTTTTCCTGATTTTTTTCGGATTTTTTTTGGAATTTTTATAGCCCTTTTCCTCTCTCTTTCTCTCTTATTCTCTCTTTCCTCTCTGTCGGCGCATCGTGCCGACCGGCGCCCGAGTTAGGCGGCCGGCCCGGTGGACCCGCCTGCGCCCGCCGCGTCCTGCCTCGCCACGCGTCGCCTCGTGGCGCACGCGCGCCGAACCGCCTTCCTTCCCTCCGCTCGCCACGACCCCTGCCTCCGCGTTCCACGTGCCGGCCACGAGCGCCCTCGCCCCTTCGCGCTGGAGCCGCCACGAACCCCCCGCCCGCCCCTTCGCCGACCTCGTCGCCCGTGCCGGGCGGCGAAGGCGGGAAGGGGGCGGGGGCGGGTTTGAATTTTGCTTTTTTTTTTAATTTTAATATATATATATATTATATAAATATATATCTATATAACTATATATATATCTATATATACTTAGAAAATTCCAAAAAATAGCAAATAATTTTATTTTTTGTTCTAAAATTTTTTCTTTTCTTTTTGAACCAATCCTCGAGCTTTTGGCCCATTCAAAATATAATTTTTATTTTCTTTATTTTCTTTTTCGTAGAGCCTTTCTCGTACTACGTGCCTACACAAATACAAAAAAAAATATAATTAAAATTTATTTAATTTCAGAAAAAGAAACATTTGATACAAAATCAACAATAAGTGTGAGAAGTGTATATTTATGATTATTTAAACTCATAAAAATGTGTATAATCATGAATTAAGATGTAAAAATACACACTTATCACACCCCCCCAACTTACTCATTGCTAGTCCCTTAGCAATGCACATAATGAAAAATTTAAGACTAACAAGAGTTTAAAGATATTCAGGCCTCATTTCCAGTTCATCTTTGATAGAGTCAACTAAAGATCAGGAATCTAGAGTAATTATCACAGATTAGCCTTATGAACATGATCAAGAATTCTAATCAAAATTCAGTAGCACTTGTGCAAGTGGAATACTAAATTCACAGTAGAGACAATTGCATCCTCCAGTTGCTATTCCGAACAAATGCCTTTCAATTCTGCATTTCTTACTTAGAGCGTTCAATGCACACTAGCTTTTTGTCTGCCTTATTGATATGTCCCTTTTGGGATCACTATATATATTTTTTTTCTTTTCTACTTTTCTCTTTTTTTTTCTTTACACACATGATGCTGCACTACCCTTCATTGTTTTACACGAACCTCAACACGTCTCAGGTGAAGTAGGCCCGGTTCCACAGATCAGAGTTCCCTTTTCCTTTTGACGCGAACCTCAACACGTCTTAGGTGAAGTAGGCCCGGTTACTCAGAATCGGAGCATTTTTCATGGTGTTTGTTTTTTTTTCTCATATTTTTGTATGGCAGAAAGCTTCTAAAAGATCTCTTTTTCAAAAGTGCAGAATATCAGACAGTATATCTAAAATAGCAGAAGGCTTGTCCTTCTTGTTTCATTAGCGTGCATCGTGATTTTATTTTTTTTTGAAAGTGCATCTGAACTTTAAAGAGATTCTTTAAATCAGTTTTCCATGGCTAGAGTAAATAAATTATCCAGCATCCTTTTCCCAGTTGTTTCTATTCAGAATCACTTTTCATGCGACATGAATCAAGAAACTCTAACTGGGGATGTACTGTAAGGGTAAGGGTTAAAACAAAATTTTGGGCGAAAATTTTGGGCGAAAGTTTGGGCGAAAAGTTTAGAGGTTGTATATATGAATGTAGAATGTGCAACATGATGTCCTGTCCCCCCAACTTAAATGACATTGTCCTCAATGACATAAACAATAGAGAATAATAGAACAATGTAAACATGATAGCTTGTTAAAGAACGGGACAACCTGATGTGTACTTCGACAGCTTTGGCGTGTTGAGAGGCGGTATTTGGCTTTGAAAATCGGAGAAACAGAGTAAGCAATCAGCTCTCTCCCCCCAACTTATCCTTTATTCAAACCTGTAAAATAAACACAAAATCATAATAAAAACTTGGGTTGCCTCCCAAGAAGCCATTTATTCTCACACGAAACTATGAAAGGTTTGGGTTGCCTCCCAAAAAGCGCTAACTTTAACGTCTTCAGCCAGACGTAATGTAGCTCATTAACCAACACGTGGCATTCAGAATGAGCCACCATGTGATCTTGTCTTCCTTCAAATTCCAGCCCTTATGCCATTGGAAGACAAGAGTAGACATGTACGGATTAGGGCTAGAAATATGCGGGTTGCGCACTTTATTGAAATTTTTCCGTGTCCTATAGTCCCTCCTGACAAGCTTTGTAGGAGTATCTACCCAGGGGTCCCCTTGTACTATATCGTCCTTTCTGACGAGCTTTTCAGGTACGGCTTCCTTCATGATAACTTGTTCAGGCCCTGGTAGTTTAGGAATAAGATTGTTAGCTTGTGACACTTTCATGTCAGTAACAACCTCATGAGCTTTAAGAGCATTGATCAACTTGTCTGCCTGAGAGAAAGTCAAATCAAATGTGAATGTGGTTGGCACATCCCCCTCAGGTCCTAGAATCTCAAATTGGAGAGGCTCGACTGACAGGGGAATCAAAGTAGAAGGAAGCACTAACTCATCCACAGATTCAGACGTCATTGGAGAGGCTTTAGGGGTTAGATCAAATAGAAAAGTTTCAAATGAAACCCCTTCATCACACTCCTCACTCATCTGAGGATTTTTAACCGAATTGCCCACTAATGGGGTGGATAGAGGAAATGTAAATGATTCGAGTCCGGCCCTTTCATCATAGGTTAGATCAAATTTGAATTCCTCTAAGACGGGCCCATCATCACACTCCTCACTCAACTGAGAATTATCACTCAAATTTTCCAGAAATGGGGTCGGTAGATGAAATGTAAATTTTTCTAATAAGGCCCCATCATCATGTTCTTCCAGATAAGGAGGATATTCAGAATTTGGTTCCATTAAGTCAACAATTTTATTACTTACAACGTAATCCTCCTCTTGATTCATTTCCTCAATTGAGTTGTTTGGGCCATTATCCTTTACCGTAGTATTCTCAATCTCAAAACATTCAGAGAATGAGGTGATATGGTCATCATTATGAGCATCATTATCCGTCAATTCACCCCCTACTTCCTTTCCTTCTCCCCCCAACTTCTCACGATCATCATAATCCTCAAACTCATCATCATCCTCTTCATAAGAGGAATTGGATTCAGGCATCTGAGGCTGCTCTTCCTTTAAGTCCTCCTCATAAGATTCTTCTATGATTCCCTCAAAATCAACAGTGATATGAGTGGTAGATTGGGGGATCATAAGTTGATCGTATGGATTTTTATCGTTATCACATCCATCAAATCCAAGAAGTTGGTCTTCAATACTTGTGGAGTTGCTAGACATTGGATCCACTTCCATGTCTATGATGTTTTTAGCAACCCTATTCACTTGGGCCTCAAAGTTTTGCAGTTGTTCCTGAAAGGCTTGTTGTTGCGTTTGGAAGAGCCGTGTCAATTGATCAAACATCTCCTCCTTATTCAAAGTGGGCTGAAAGTCAGATTGAGATGGATAGTAATTTGAAGGGCACTCAGTCTGAGAATGAGGTGGTGGAGAGTGTGTGAGTTGTCCTCCATAATATGGTTGATCATAAGAAGCATTTGGGTATGGAGCCCAATTTGAAAAATCTTGTTCTTGAGGACTTTGGGCTTGATCCTGATAAGACTCCCAAGAAGAATTATGTTGATCTCTCCAACCAAAATGAAAGTTGTTTGGACATGAGTCAAAATAAGGTGGGGAGAGCTTTGAGACATTTGGGTTTGCCTAGCTTGGTCCATCCAAGAGATTGTTGGTTGATCAGCCCAGCTAGAGTTATGCGTATCGGAAGATGATTCATAATTGGGCTGAGAAAATCGTTGATCATATGGGGCTTGCTCCGGGATGAAAGGTAGATCATGGCCCCCAAACTGAGTGGTTGGAACATGGTCCTGGGTAAACGATGGAAACTGGGCCATCATAGGTAATGTGATTTCATTTTGGGCCGACCACGAATATGGACTGTCATAAGAGGTTGGGTTGTTTGGGGTGAGAAATGAATGTGGATTTGGGCAACCACCTACATAAGGGATTGGGTTAGCCCACATGTGATCGTTGTCCTGGCAGCCAGGTGGTATGAAATGGTTTTGATCCATGGCTAGAAATTGATCAAATTTATGAGCCAATTGGTCAAACCTATCTAAGTTGTGTGCCCAATCCATAGATGAAAGTTATGATCTCACCATTTTTTTGTAGATTTTATTTTTTTTGATTGATTTTTTTTAATATGCAAACACAAACAAAGTAACACACAAATTATCCTAATGACCTAGATGTGACTTAGACATACAAGTAGGGTTTCACAAAGTGATTAACGTGAAACTTAAGTTCACCCTCAGTATGTCCACCAGCCAGGTAAGGGGTGGGGAAGTGGGAGGTTCCCCCTACTTTCGTAGGGACCTTATTATACAAAACCACAATCCCGCTTAAGGCGTTTGCCATCCGACCGTCTTGCCTTAGACACCAGTTTTCATAAGAGGATAAACCTAAATATCACAGGAATCACAGTGTGATCCTAGGGCCAACGTCTACTGGCTTTTATTAAGGCCTAGGTAATGCAGAGATGCAAGGAAATTGTGGTTTTCGGGCTAAGGGAGGGTGATGAAATCCCCACCTTATCTTGTTAGGGGTGTTGCCCTTAAAGTATTTTGAAATGAAATGCACACCACAATTTCAAACAAGGGGTTCTTTATGTAAAAATGAATGCCAGACTGAGATCAGTAGAACGTACCTTGCCCCTCGCGATCTTCAAAATGCAATGCAGAAATTAAACAAAGACAAATTCTAAGCTAAATGATGCATGACCTAGAGCATGAAAGTGTAGTTTCTACTCTTGCAATGAGGTCTTTTATTTGGTACAAATGAAGATTTTTTTTTTGTTTTTGTTTTTAGTTAATGAACCTAACTAACCAGCATGAAAATTTTTCTTTTGTTTTGATTGTTTTTTATTTTTATAGAGTTTTCAAGAAATTTTCAGATTTTTGTAAAAAAAATTTCAGAAAGTGGAAAGATAGAACCTGTTTCTTGATTTCAGCCCTTTAGCAATGCTGCCGAGCTATTTAACGACGTTTCATATCCTTGGAATTTCAGATTCGATCTTCCTCTTTCTTTGATTTTCAAATTTTTTTTCGTTTTCCTGCACAAGTAAAGAAAGCAAAAATCAATATACAAATATACAAAGTAAACACAAGAGTATCCAACTATGAAAAGTATCTCCATTCCCCGGCAACGGCGCCAAAAATTTGATGCTGCTCGACAGTCGTTGTTAAAATTGCCGTGCCACACAAATTTCAAATATTTATAACCGCACTCACTCACTTATGGATTTGAAAACATGAGTATAATGGTAAGTACGGGTCGATCCCACAGGGAAGGAATTTGGTTATTTTTCTTAGTTGGAAAATATTCTTGTGTTTTGAAAAATCAATTGTTGGAATTTGGAGTGCGATTATGAAAACTTAAATTGGAAAACATAACAGAATTCAAGTGAAAATAGGGGTTGGAAGAAAATGTATAACTTCAAATATAGACAGAATGAGAAGAAGTGTAAAACATGAAAGTTGTAGAGAATTGAAAAAGGAAGAACTTTTATGAAGAACACAGAAACAGAAAATGAAAGGAAGATAAGGAAAAACTTGAAAAACTATGATCTATTGGTTCGGATGAACAGTAATTGACAGAAAACCAGCACCTTGAAAACTTAATTCTAAAGCTCAAAAGAAGAGGAATTTGACAAAGTGCAAGAAGAATAAAACTTAGAGATACAAGAGAGGAACAACTCTTATGAAGAACTCAGAGTTATTTGAGGACTAGAAAGAGTTCAAAATGAATAAATGGAAGAAGGTATCACCACGGATGAACAGTAAATGCACATGACAACACTTAAGAAAATGGGTATTAACTCTATGAATTTGGACGAATTTGACGAAATGCTAACATAGAAGTTGAAGAAAACTTAAAACCGAACAACTTTTATGAAGACAAGAATTTGAAATGAGGACCACAATAATGAGAAATAAGGGTATGAAAAGACTGAATTCCAAAATGAAACTTGTATTGCAATAAATTCAACTTACAAATTTGACTTCAAAAGCTTGGAAAAACACAACTCCAACAATCAAAAACTTCAGAAATGTAAGGAACTAACTTACATTACAAGTGCCCATAGCTAGCTCTCTCCCTAACTCCATCTAGTTCTAACTCTAACAACCAACAACTCACATTACAAGTGATACCCCCTTTATATAGGGTTTACAATCTCTTCTTGCTCATATAAAACATTCAAGTGCACCTAATTTTTGACCCAACTTGATAGGCTGGAATGTGCTGAACCTTTTGTCATTTTTCCTGATTTTTTTCGGATTTTTTTTGGAATTTTTATAGCCCTTTTCCTCTCTCTTTTCTCTCTTATTCTCTCTTTCCTCTCTGTCGGCGCATCGTGCCGACCGGCGCCCGAGTTAGGCGGCCGGCCCGGTGGACCCGCCTGTGCCCGCCGCGTCCTGCCTCGCCACGCGTCGCCTCGTGGCGCACGCGCGCCGAACCGCCTTCCTTCCCTCCGCTCGCCACGACCCCTGCCTCCGCGTTCCACGTGCCGGCCACGAGCGCCCTCGCCCCTTCGCGCTGGAGCCGCCACGAACCCCCCGCCCGCCCCTTCGCCGACCTCGTCGCCCGTGCCGGGCGGCGAAGGCGGGAAGGGGGCGGGGGCGGGTTTGAATTTTGCTTTTTTTTTAATTTTAATATATATATATATATATATATTATAAATATATATCTATATAACTATATATATATCTATATATACTTAGAAAATTCCAAAAAAATAGCAAATAATTTTATTTTTTGTTCTAAAATTTTTTCTTTTCTTTTTGAACCAATCCTCGAGCTTTTGGCCCATTCAAAATATAATTTTTATTTTCTTTATTTTCTTTTTCGTAGAGCCTTTCTCGTACTACGTGCCTACACAAATACAAAAAAAATATAATTAAAATTTATTTAATTTCAGAAAAAGAAACATTTGATACAAAATCAACAATAAGTGTGAGAAGTGTATATTTATGATTATTTAAGCTCATAAAAATGTGTATAATCATGAATTAAGATGTAAAAATACACACTTATCAGCCGCCGGGACACTTGAAGGGCACGCTGGGAGAGAGCACAGGAGGGTGTGCCGCGTAAGGCACTCCGAAGGTGTGTCACTGGGGGGCGCCTGGGAGCGTGCCGCTGAGGGGGCGTGAGGCTCTACCGCTGAAGGGCGCCGGGAGCTGTGCCATTGGAGCGGCTCGCACGAGTATGCCACTGAGGGGTACGGCATGGGCGTGCCGCTAGGCGGCTAAAGGGTGTGCCATTGAAGCGGACGACTTGGGCGCGCCGCTGGGAGGCCCTGGGGGCGTGCCGGATGGGGCATGCCATCGGTGTGCCGCTGGGGCACCGGGAGTGTGCCGTTGGAGCGGCAGAAGGGCGTGCCGCTAGAGGCTTCACAATGGGTGTGCCGCTGAGGGCACTTAGTAGTGTGCCGCTGGAGGGCTTGCAGGCTACTGCGCCGTTGAAGCACTTCAAGAGTATTTCCTTTTCTTCTTTTCTTCTTTTCACATTCTCTTCTCTTTTCTCCTCTTCTATATTCCCCTGCACGTAAACACGGGGTGAGAATTTATTTAGTGTCCACAAATCAGGAAAGCGGGCTGCGAAAGTCAAAATTTGGGAAGCAAGTTGTCAGAGCCAAAATTGGTAAAGCGGGCCATGGGGGCCGAAGTATACTGAAAAGTGGGCTACGAGAGCCGAAGGTAAGCAGGCTAAAAGAGTCGAAATTGGGAAGTAGGCCACGAGGGCCAAAGGGAAGCAGGATGTAAAAACCAAAACTGGGAAGTAGGCAACAAGAGCGAAAATTGAGAGAGCGGGCTAGAGAGGCCAAAGTTAAGAGATTGGCGAGCCGTGAGGGTGGGAGGTAGGTCGTGAGGGCCAAGATTGTGCTCTACGAGCCAAAGCTGGGAAAGTAGGCTGCGATAGCTGAAATTGAGTTCACTGTATTCACACATTTTTTTATTTTTTTTATTTTTTAAGCATGCAGGCATTCATTAGCAGGCATAACATAAATATACGTATGAGGTAGCTCCCTCTATAGGGAATGGGATAGGGACATCGCCCACAATTCGTAGACATGGTGCGGGCCATGAGACACGATTAAGGGGTGGTGCACCCGTCAAGAGGATATCGCACGTCTTGCATGCATAGCCTAAATTCACACATTTTACCCGAGGTAATTCTCTGTGGCGTGGTGGTGTAAATGTGTGAATCAAAGAACCCTAACCATAGGGATACGCAGGTTTTCCTAGTGACACTCGAGGATTATTGTAGTGCCTACACCTGAGTTTCAGGCTTTCGACTTTCGGTAGCTTCACACAACCCCCAGCTATTTATTATTTATAGTGGATTTCACCGTTCGGCGCGAGTTTCCTCATATATCTCAATGGGGATTCCCAACTACCATGCTTCATCCTTATTGTAATTCGCTTCACCATTTCGCGTGAGTCTCCTCATTTGTTTCAGTGGGGATTCCCAACTACTCGGTTTCACGTTTTTTTTACAGTGGGGGTAGGCAGCTTTTTCCTCACGATTACCTTTCACGCGAGTGCAGGAATTCAAGTCTCCGTAGAGTGCTAAGAAGGAATTCGGGCAATCCCTATGGTTGAAAGCTATTGAACACATTAAGTGCTAAGTGTGGGAGCGTTGCCTCAGGTTTATTTTGTGAGTTGGGCTTAGCAATTCAGCCATAACTCTTCCCCTTGACGTGTGCACCCGCCATAATCGGGTTCCCTTTGAGCGTATGCCGTGACGCGCCTGCATCCGGAATCGGGACGACATTATTTAGAAAGGAAGTACGGTCCTAGAAAATTCCAAGGAGGTGTATTATTCTATATTAAGCAAACATGCAAGCAGGGTAGCCAAGCAATTCTTCTTTGTCTCTTTTCTTTTCTTCTTTCTTTTTTTTGCGTAAGAACATATTGTCGTTACGTATAAGTGTAGTGGTAATAAAAGTATTAGGGAAGCAGACCACGGAGGGCCAAAAGGGCATCAGGGAAGCGAGCTATAGAAGCCGAGGGACGTTAGGGAAGCAGTTAAAGGTCAAAAGGAAGCAGGCTGCGAGAGCCCACGTTGGGAAGTGAGCTGCGAGAGCCGAAGTTGGGGATGCGGGCTATAAAAGCCAGAATTGGGGAGCAGACCATGGAGGCCAAAGGGGAAGCGGGCCATGAGAGCCAAAGTCGAGAAGCAGGCTATAAAAGCTAAAGGGAAGCAGGCTGCAAGAGCCAAAGTTGGGAAGCGGGCTGTGAAGGCCGAATTGGGGAAGCAGGCTATAAAAGCTAAGGGTATTGGGAAGCGAGCTGCAAGAGCCGAAGAGAAGGGGTCTCCTTTTTATTCTCTGGCTGGGGGGAGGGTCCGAACCAAAGCGGAAGGTTTATTCTTTTATTCTCTGGCCGGGGAAGGACCCGAACCAAAGTGAAGGGTTTATTCTTTTATCCTCTGGCTGGGAAAGGATCCGAATCAGAGTGGAAGGGTCTCTTGATTTTTGTTGGGTGGCCAAAGGCCGAAGATGGAGTTGTTTGTTGGCTTGATCTGTCGGCTCGAATGCTGATGATTGAGAAGCTGTTGGCTCAGAAGCTGATGGATGAGATGGTTTTGACTCGGGGGTCGATGATTGGATAGCTGTCGGCTCAGGGGCCGATGATTGAATATTTTGTCGGCTTAACGCCCCATTGGTAGAAAGTTTTATCGGATTGATGCCCCGTCGGTGGAGGGTTTAGTCGGTTTAACGCCCCGTCGGCGGAGGGTTTAGTCAGTTTAACGCCCTGTCGGCGGAAGGTTTAGTCAGTTTAACGCCCCGTCGGTGAAAGGTTTAGTCGGTTTAACGCCCCGTCGGCAGAAGATTTAGTCGGTTTAGCGCCCCGTCGGTGGAAGGTTCAGTCAATTTAACGCCCCGTCAGCGGAGGGTTTAGTCGGTTTAACACCTCGTCGGCGGAAGGTTCAGTCGGTTTAACGCTCTGTCGGCGGAGGGTTTAGTCGGTTTAACACCTCGTCGGTGGAAGGTTCAGTCGGTTTAACGCCCCGTTGGCGGAAGGTTCAGTCGGTTTAACGCCCCATGGGTGGAAGGTTCAGTTGGTTTAACACCCCGTCGGCAGAGGGTTTAGTCGGTTTAACGCCCCGTCGGTGGAAGGTTCAGTCGGTTTAACGCCCCATCGGCGGAGGGTTTGGTCGGTTTAACGTCCCGTCGGCGAAATGTCTTGTTGGTTTCTATTTGTTGGATGGCTAAAGGTCGGAGGTAAAAATTTGCCTCGTGACTCTTCTTTATCTTCTTTTTCTTCTTCTCCTTTGCGTGGAGCAGCGGGTTCGAAGACCACGTCTGCCTCGTGTCTCTTTTTTTCTTCTCTTCTTCTTTTGTAGAGAGACAGGTGCAAAGACCATGTTTGCCTCATGACTGCTCTTCTCCTTCTTCTCTTCTTCTTTGGCGGAGAGACAGGTGCGAAGATCACGTTTGCCTCATGTCTCTCTTTTTTTTCCTCTTCTTCTTTTGTGTGAAGCGGCAGGCTCGAAGACCACGTCTGTCTCATGTCTCTTTTCTTTCTTTTCTTGTCTTCTTCTTTTGTAGAGAGACAGGTGTAAAGACCATGTTTACCTCATGACTGCTCTTTTCCTTCTTCTCTTCTTCTTTTGTGGAGAGACAGGTGCGAAGACCATGTTTGCCTCGTAGTTGCTCTTTTTCTTCTTCTCTTCTTCTTTTGTGTGGAGCAACAGGTACAAAGACCACGCCTATCCCATGACTATTCTTTTTGTTCTGCTCTTCCTTTCTCATTGATGCCCCCGGACTGGGGTGTTTTTTCTCTTAACATGCCCCCAGGTTGGGGTGTAGCTTTTCTTCTGTGCCCCCAGGCGGGGTGTGTTTCTCATGGCTTCTATGCCCCTGGATGGGGTGTAAATTCCTTGTTTCTTATGCCCCCGAGTGGGATATGTTTTCCTTCGAGTGCCCCTAAACCAGGGTGCAACTTCATGCTTCTCGCGCCCCCAGGCCCGAGGGATATTTCTCTTCACATGCCCCTAACCCGAGGTATAGCTTTCTTCATATGCCCCCTGGGTCGGGGTGTATTTTTTTGCTTCTGTGCCCCCGGGCCGGGGTGTACTCTTTACTTCTTCAATGCCCCCAGGCGGGGTGTATGTTTCTTCTTCAGATTCTCCTAAGCCGGGGTGTATTCTTGATAGCTTCTATGCCCCTGGGCGGGGTGTGTCTTCTACTTCTTATACCCCCATGCAGGGCAGATCTGCAAGGGGTAGAGTCTTTGCCTCTTACGCCCCTATGGCGGGGTGGAGTCTTGGCTCCTTATGACTCCATGGCGGAGGTGGGTTCTGCTGCTTCTTATGCCCCGTAGCGGGGTAAACTTCTCTTCATATGCTCCCGGCATGAGGTGGATTCTTTGCCTCTTATGCCCCCAAGGGGGGGTGGATTCTTCTGCTTCTTATGCCCCCCGGAGCGGGGTGTAGCTTACTTCAAGCACCCCCCCACGAGGGGTGTGTTTCGCCTCTTGTGCACCTAAGGCAGGATGTGTTTTTTCTTCACGTGCCCTTTGATCAGGATATGACTCTGTTACTTGTCGTGCCCCCAGGCGGGGTGAGTTCTTTATGGCTTCTATGTCCCCATGGCGGGTGGGGTATGTCGCTTCTTCAAATGCTGCTCGGGCGGAGTATACCTTTCTTCATATCCTCCCGGATCGAGATGTATATCTCTTGGCTTCTGTGCCCCCAGGTCAGGGTAGATGCTTCTGCTTCTTATGCGCCACGGGCGGAGTGTATCTCTTTTTGTGCCCCCAGAGCAGGGTAGATGTTTCTGCTTCTTATGCGCCAAGGGCGGAGTGTATCTCTTTTTTTGTGCCCCCACAGTAGGGTAGATGCTTCTGCTTCTTATGCGCCAAGGGCAGAGTGTATCTCTTTTTTTGTGCCCCCAGAGCAAGGTGAATTTCTTTCTTTGTATGCCCCCCCAGGTCGGGGTGAATTCTTATTTCTTATGCCCCCATGGCAGGGTATCTCCTTTACGGCTTCTATGCCCCCGTGGCGGGGTTTATGTTGCTTCAAATGTCCCTAAATCGGGGTATACATCTCTTCATATGCACCCAGGTTGGGAAGTATGCCTCCTTGCTTCTGTGCCCCCAGACCGGGGTGTATTCTTGGTCTCTTTTCTTTTATACGCCCCTACGGTGGGATGCATTCCTCTTCATGCGCCCCTGAGCGGGGTGTAACTCTGTTACCTGTTGTGCCCCCGAGCCGGGGTAAACTCTTCTGCTTCTTCTGCCCCAGAGTGGGGTATATTTCTCTTCGTATTCCCCTAAGCCAGAGTGTATTCTTTGGTTTCATACGCCCCTATACGGGGTAGAGTCTTTGCTTCTTTGCACCCAAGGTGGGGTGTATCCTCTGCTTCTTATGCCCCCAGACCGGGGGGGATTCTTCTACTTCTTACCCGCCAGGGCGGGGTGCGTTTCTCTTCATATGCCCCCGGCATGGGGTATATCTTTTGTTTCTTATGCTCCCGAGCCAGGGTATGCTTCTTGGCCTCATATGCTACTGAGGTGAGGTGTATGTTGCTTCATATGCCCCCGGGGCGGGGATGCATTCTGCCTCTAATGCCCCCATGGCGGGGTATGTTCTTGGCTTCTTACGCCCCCAAGGTGGGGTGTGTTTTCTTCTTGTGCCCCCAGGGTGGGGTATATCTTTCGCTTCTTATTCCCCCGTGAGGTGGGGTGGAGTCCTTGCTTCTGATGCCCCCACAAGGCGGGGTGTGTTTCTTTCTCTGTGTGCCCCGAGGCGGGATATAGTCTTTGCTCCTCATGCCCCCATGGTGGGGTATAGTTCTTCAAATGCCCCTAAACTGGGGTATAGTTTGTCTCATATGCTCCTAGAGCGGGGGTGAGTTTCTTCCTTTGTGTGCCCCCAGGCGGGGTGTGTTTTTTTTTGCCTCTTACGCCCCAGGGCCGAGGTAGGTTCTGCTTCTTCTACCCCTCAAGGTTGGGCGTATTTCTCTTCACATACCCCCAGAGCGGGATGTCTATCTCTTTGCTTCTGTGCCCCCACAAGGCGGCGTGCATTCTTTATGACTTCTATGCCCCCGGACGGGGTGTGTTTCTCCTTCAAATGTCCCCAAGCCGGGATGTATTCTTTTGTTCTTTATGCCCTCAGATCGGGGTGAACTCTTCATCAAATACCCCGAAGCCGGGGTGTATTCTCTTCATGTACCCCTGAGCGGGGTGTGTCTTTTATGGCTTCTATGCCCCGAGACGGGGTGTAGCTTCTGCTTCTTATGCTTCCCACGGCGGGGTGTATGTTTCTTGCTTCTCATGCCCCCATGCGGGGTATGTATTCCGCTTCTAATGCCCCCATGGCGGGGTATGTTCTTGGCTTCTTATGCCCCCAAGGTGGGGTGTGTTTTGCTTCTTGTGCCCTCGAGGTGGGGTGAATTTCTTTCTTTGAATGCCCCCAGTCCGGGATGTATTTCCCTTCAAATGCCCCTAAGCCGGGGTGTACGTTGCTTTCATGCCCCCAGACCGGGGTGTGGTTTTTACTTTCATGCCTCCAAGCCGAGATGTATTCTACTTCAGTGCCCCAAGAGTGGGGTGTATTGCTGCTTCCGATGCCCCCAAGACGGGGTGTAATTCTTGCTTCTTATGCTTATGTGCCCTCAATCGGGGTGTATTCCTTTCTTCATACACTCCTAAGCCAGGGAATATTGTTTGTTCTGTTTCAGATGCCCTCCGGGGGGGGTGCATGTTGCTTCATGGACTCCGAGCCTGGGGCATACTCCTTCTTCAAATGTCCTTAAGTCGGGGTGGACTCTTTTCTTCTTATGCTCCCAAGGCGGGATGTAGCTTCTTCAAATGCTCCTAAGCCGGAGCGTATTCTTTATGGCTTATATGTCCCCGGGCGGGGTATGTTTCTTCTTCAAATACCCCTAGGCCGGGACGTATTCTTCTCTTTCTTATGCTCCCGAGACGGGATGTAACTTCTTCAAATACCCCTAAGATGGGGTGTATTCTTCTCTTCTTATGCTCCCAAGGTGAGATGTAGCTTCTTCAAATGCCCCTAAGCCGGAGCGTATTCTTTATGGCTTCTATGCCCCTACAGCGGGGTATGTTTCTTCTTCAAATGCCCCTAAGCCGGGACGTATTCTCCTCTTTCTTATGCTCCCAAGGCGGGATGTAACTTCTTCAAATGTCCCTAAGTCGGGGCGTATTCTTCATGGCTTCTATGCCCCCTGGTGGGATATGTTTCCTCTTCAAATATCCCTAGGCCGGGGTGTATCCTTTGTCTCACATGTCCCCCGAGTCGGGGTGCAGCTCTGTTTCTTCTTATGCCCCCCGGTCGGGGTAGATTCTTCTCACGTGCCCACAGGGCGGGGGTGGATTCTCTTCATGTGCCCCCGGGAGCGAGGTGTATATCTCTTTTTTTTTTCTGCCTCTTATGCCCCCATGGCGGGGTAATCTCTTCTTCTTATCCCCCATGGCGGGGTAGGTGCATGCTCTCTTCGGGAGTGGTGGCCGTGCTTGACCTCATTACTATAAAGCATTCCCCACAGTGGGTCGCAATTCATCAAGCTACAATTGTGGTTTGTTGGATCTTCTAACAGCCACTCGAGAGGCCGTCTTATGCCGGATAGGGGCATCAGGAAGGTGGAGTGGACTAGGGCGTTGCACCATGGGGTTGGAGCCTCCTGGAACCAGGCGGGATGCCATCCTCCTTCTTGTTCTCTTGGTTGGCGATGCTGGCCGACTTTTCTCTTTGTTTTGTCCCTTCTTCTCTTCTCTTCTTTTTTGTATGATAGACCAAGGTGGGGGTGCAGGAGAGCGCTCACCCCCTCAGAGAGGGGATGAGTGATTCGCTCCACCGCATCAACCCCACAATGGTAATCTTTATTCAGTACGGGTCTCGACGGACGTGGCCGTACAACCCTCTCTCTCCGATTCTTTCTCTTCTCTTTTTGCTTCTTTCTTTTATACTTTCCTTCTTTTCTTCTTTTCTTCTTTTCTTCTTTTCTTCTTTTCTTCTATTTCTTCTTAGGAAAAGGGGGTTTGATTTCCCCTCTCATTTTCTCTCTTTCTCTTCTCCGTTTTTGGCGGCCTTCACGATCCCTGTAAGTTGCACGTGCCCCGGGATAGCATCTTCGAGGCCACGAAGACGATTGCGCCTAGTGCCTTTTGTCCCCATAGGGCTGGCGAAGACAGCACCTGCAATTCATCAAAGCAGGCAAACATCGTTTATCAGGGGGGACATGAGGCCCTGAATCCCGGCGAAGAGATGAAGGGTGGGTTTTGTCCCACCGGGCGTGCCAGACTTGTGGACGCACTTTTCGACACGTCTATTTATTTGTTCTTCTGTTCGTTCGTTTATTGGCTTTATTAGGTTCATTAAGTGTGTGGGCATGCCAGTCACCGAAGTGACAATTTATTCGGGCTCCGAAGAGCCCATGGTGCGCTCGATCTGACTAATCAGACGATTGTGTGGTTCGTGTCGAGACTAAAACCCGTCGCGCCATAAAGGTCACGACGTCATTTACATCCCCCATACGGGGGAACACCCTTGATTAATGGCCGAGAATCAGGGCCTCATGGCCAGGAAATTAATTGCATAAAAGGCCTATTAGGAAGCATCGAAATCCCCGTATGAGGGTGAGAAGAAAACATTCGAGATCATGTCGATCATGTGCTGACCATTTAATATTCGGACGAATGTCCGGCTCGAGAAAAGTGCAATCGTCACGGGAAAACCGGGACATATGTATGCAGGGGTACGACAAATTTAATGTTCAGAGAAATGAGAAATATTCAGTTAAATCCCGGTTAAAGCGGTCGGAAACCAACAAGTTTGTCGGCTCGGTGCAAGGTCAAGCTGCGACCATACTGCGGTGGGCCCCCCGCATTCGCAACAAGACTTGCATGAGCATCATTAATATTTTCGGTGTCAAGGGACAGCGGGAGAGTGTTCCGGGATCGGATCCCAGAACCAAAGGCGTGTTCAAAGGGAGCAGGCTATAGGCCGAGGACATGGGCCAGACAATGATCATAATCGGGACAGACCCGAGGTCTGAGCGTGACCCGTGAAGGCCTTATTGATATTCTCAGGTTCGGAATCCAAGAAGGAGAGATGGAGGCCATACCATTATGTTTGCAATCTGCTTCGAGTAACATTTATCATTATCATTCATTTATTAGAATGACCCCTTTTGTTGACGATCTTTTACCATTCGCAGACCATGAATTCTTTTCTTATTCATTATTACCCCCTTTTTATCATTATCCCTCTTTTGTTATTATTATTATTATTTTTGTTTATTATCTTGATTAGAACTACCCCCCCTTTTATTATTATCGTTACATAAATTCCCTCCCTTTTCATCATTGTTATTACTATGTTTTCCCTCTCCTGATTGGAGGTATGGTGGAGCGAGGATTGAGTGTGCCACTGGGAGGCTGAGGGGTGCACCGCTGAAGGCTGGGGGAGTGCACCGCTGGAGAATAGAAAGTGTACGGCTGAAAGGAGTGGGCTAGGGTGTGCCGTTGGAAGGTCTAGGAGTGTACCACTGAAAGCACTAGGGGAGCTGGGTGTACCGTTGGAGGTAAGCGAAAGTGTGCCAGCCAGGGAGATGTGTTGGGAGTGCAAAAGGGCTTGAGATGGGTCTGATGAGGAGTGGGTCAAAGGGGTAGGGACCGTACCGCTGGAGGGGGTGCACCGCTGAAAGGTTAAGAGAAGTGGGCAGTGTACCGCTGGGGCAAAGGGGTGAGGCCAATGCAGGCTCGGGTGAGAGTCTAGGAGCCTGGTGCACACTTGAATATGTTAATGCCACTAAAGTGGACTGTGGGAGGCTTGATTGAGAGTGCACCACTGGGGGAGAGGTAGGAGTGTACCGCCGACGGGCTAAGGAAGAGTGTACCGCTGGGAGAGTTGAGTTTAGAGTGAAGGATCAATGTAGGTGGGGTGGAGTTTAGATGAGTAGGGGCAAAGTTCAGAAGAAGGCCCCTTGTTCATGCAGGTCTGATGGAGAACCTCAGAGGATCAACTTTCAATCTTCCTGTCATGTGATTGAGCCCCAGGTCATATTCAATAGTGCAATTCTTTGAGTCTTGTTCAGTCCAATTCCTTGATCCTTGCATAGTTCCTTTAGTTGATTAAAATGTTTTATTATTGTTGGTTCCACTTGTTCGTTGCTTCCTTTAGTCTTTTAATTTATTGTTATTTCTGACAAAAATTCGGCAGTATCGCCCCTTGACCCGGGTGATAAGGGAATAACAAGGAACATGCACACATGGAGTGATATGAACCAACAACTGAGGTGTGTGCCTAAGCAGCCACCTTTGGGAAAACTTCGGAAAACTTGGAGAAAATGCCGAATGGGAAACTAGTAGACTGATACAGGCTATGAGTGCACCGGAGAAGTGACAGCCAAGGTGTGTCGGGCTGGCAGTCCAAGGGTATGCCGGTGAAGGCATGGCCAAGGGGTGTGCCACTGAGCAAGTCAACAGGGGTGGTGTGCCGCTGAGGAGACCAAGAGTGTGCCAGCAAGGGTATGCCCAAGGCTGTACCGCTGGCGGCTGGAGAGAGTATGCCATTGGGTGAACGAAGGGAAGTGTACCGCTGGGCAGACAAATGGGAAGGGTGTGCCGCTGGGCAAACCCAGGGAGGTGTACCGTTGAAGGGCCTGAGTGGTGGGATGACCGGGAGGCTTGAGTGTGTGTGGGTATACCACTGGTTCCGAAGGAGGGCAAAGGAGGATGCTCTGGGCACTAAGCAGATCCAATGTGTTGAAAGGATAGCAGGCTCCCACGGACCCGTATAGCGAAAATCAAGGGTTGCTATACTAAGGAAAGCCATTGGAGAGGGAAGAGGCCGGCCCTGCCCCATCAAGCCAAGAACAAAACCTATCAATTAGGTAGGCCAGTGCCCTGGGAAGTGAGATAGAGCAAGAAGTTGGAAGACTGGGGACGGATGCAAAAACCCACGAACCAACAGTAAGAAGAAAATAACAAATGCAACAAAAGAAGGCAAAGCCAAAAGGTGTTTCATTCATGACAAACTCAAAAAAGGGACAAAGGTCTATTGAGTAGTGGACAGTGGATCTAGAGGGGAGGGGTGAATAGATCTATCCCTCTTTTCGCAGAACACACCTCTTTAAAACTAGATAATGATAATGGCAGCGGAATATAACTAGCTTAACGAAGGACACATCGATTTGCTTAGCAAGATGATTACGCAATATAGAGATTGAACCTAAACATGCATCTAACACAAAGCAATCGCATAAGCAAATCACAACACAAAGGATTTTAAGGTGGTTCGGACTGAATCCCCAGTCCTACGTCCACCCCTCACGAAATTCGGTGAGACTCCACTATGCCACGCACTGAACCGCAAATCGGAAAGACCTCCGATTGTCTTCCTACTAAGCACAGGTAGGGACATCAACACCGCATATCGGACAACATCCGATTGCCTTCCTACTAACCACCGGTAGGGACGATCTTCAGTTCCAAATGTTTGAATGAAATGGAAAGAGAACAAGATATGAAAATACTCAAACAAGATATATAATATGCTCAAAGAGAAAAGATCTTGTCTGAGATTGCTGGAGCTTGAGTCGGATGCGTCAATGGTATCTTCTTCATTGTGAAAAGATCTTGCTTGGATCGCTTTGAGTTGATGAAGAAGATGAAAGATGCAGATTTGATCTCCCTTGAGAATGAGCTTCTTTGGATCACCTTGAGATGATGAAGAAGATGAAGGATGTAGCTTTATCTTCTCTTGGCTTGGGCTTGATCTCCTCTTGAAGTAGCTTGAATCACTTGAGGATTTGATGAAGATCGACTTGCCAGAGTACTATTCACCGCTACAGTACTAGAACTCCTCTCCCTTGAACACACCCTTGCAGCCTACTTTGATCTCCCAAATGATCAACCAGGGTTTCTAACCCTCTTGCATGTGTTTTATAACCTTTGAATGGTCCTTGGACATCCCCCAGACCAGATCCACATTTTGTGGGTGATTGGGTGACTTTAGGATTAAAGAAATCCATGGAGAATGGCCCTTCTCGAAGTGGAAAATAAAGTCAACAATTGATGTCTCGGGGCTGGCGGTCGACCTGCAGAAGCTGGCCATCGACCGCTACTGAGAAACGCTGTAGACGGATGGTCCCTGGAATTTTCGGTTGACCACTACTGGGCTGGCGGTCGACCGTAACTGAGACTCGTGCGGACTGGGAGCTGCTGGATGGGGCGATCGACCACCCCTGGGTTGGCGGTCGACCGCCAGCTGGGCAGACCCCGAGTTTTCCCGGGTCGGTCCGTTAACCTCTTTAGCTCCGTCGCTTGAGTCCTTTAGCAGTCCGTTCTCATCTGTGGCATCAACATTGACTGTCTTGAAGATTTCTATTGATTATATCACTCCTATAATCAAAATTTTGTTCCAGGGGCTCTGCCCCCCGGAAACCCCCGCAAGGGGCGCTGCCTCCTTGACCCCCGCGACCTGACCGGGTAGCTCGATCCCCGCGACCTGACCGCGTAAGTCGATCCGCGTGCGAGGGCGCAATCATTGAGCTTTCACTTTTACCATCCCCACTCCATTCTTTGACATATCTGTCATGAAAGAATATCAAGTAGTTTAGTCATATAAGAGTGGTAAAACATCAATGACTTATAGTGTTTAGCCATTATCAAAATCAAGAATATCAAATAACTCAAATGACTACAGGATGATGTCGAATGACCCAAGTGACCACAAGATAACTCAAATGACCACAAGGGCACAATAAGGTCATGGCATGAAGGCCAGACATGATATAGTGCATCCAAACAAACGGGGGAGAGAACTGGGGAAGAGAAAGAAAGAAAAGTTTGGAGAGAGGGTTAGGATGAGGAAGGGTGAGCGTTCCCTTCACTGCCATCCTTCCCCCTCCACTACACAGCACGCTCTCTCTTTCTCTCCAGGCTCTCCTCTACCTTCTTCTTCTCCTATGCTGCTCTCTTTGAACAGGTTGCCTTCGCATGCAGTCTCTCTCTTTTCTTCTCTTCATGGGGGCCTTTTATAAGTGTGCCGTTGAAGGGGCAGACCTCATGATGGCGCTTCCATCCGAGGTTAACTTCGGTCCCCTCAATGTCAGGTGAGGATCTCCCTCATCCAACCAGAGGGCGACACCAAGGCGGGTGCTAGCTGACGTTGAAGTGGCCGAGCTGCGTGCCGAGGGGTCTGCCTAGTGACCGTTGAGTCATCTGCCGGTTTGTACCATTAGGGGGAATTCACCGCTGTGCCGTTGGAAGGGCCAAGCCGTTGTGCCGCTGGAGGGGCATGAAGGCTTGTACCGCTGGAGGGCTCGATTGGGCGTGCCGCTGAGGGGCAACAGGGGCGTGCCACCGAAGGCTTCAAGGCGTGCCGCTGAAGAGGCCTGAGAGCGTGCCGCTGAAGGCTTCAGGGCGTGCCGCTGAAGGGGCCTGAGGGTGTGCCGCTGAAGGCCTAAATGGGCAGTCCTGAGCCTGTTGAGAGCGCGAGTTGTGGCCTCATTCGATTTTCTTCGAGGCCCACGGATTATAAGACTCTTGGTGGTTGATTCCTCTTCACTGTCGTGACTCCGGAGACGGCTTCACGGCAATGTGTGTGTGTTCGGAGAGTCCGGATGGCCCCCCTTCTTCGCAATTTCTTTATTTGGAGTCGTTGTTGATGCTGGACTAGTTGGGACGTATGGGCGTGTAATTTTGCACGTCTACAATATGTCAACCATGTTTAACCCTGTGTCCCGAGCATGTTTTCTTCAGTTTGACTATGGTTTCTAAGTCCAAGATTTGATTGTCTAAGGTAATGTTAACCATATATCCTTCCTGAATATCGTCCATACTGGTTATGACTTGCTATCTCCTTTGGAATTTCGTTCATGATATTTTTGGAACATAACCCTTTGACTCTATGTTGGCCATATCCGCAAATTATGAATTATTAAGGGCTATGAGTCTGCGACAACCAATACCAGGTAGGACGAAAGTCCATTCTGTAAACTATGAGAAATTCTGGGTATGGCATTGCACCAACTTCTGTTATTCTGATATTCTGTTATTCTGAATTTCTGTTAATTCTGCTATTTGGATATTCTGCTTAATATTATTGAATTCTAACATTTTGGCCAATTCTATATGTTATGTTCATCTGGATCCTTTGTTCCTTGCTTTCATTCTGCTATCTTGTCCTTGGTTCTATATTTGGGTTTCCCTTTTCCTTTAAGCTTCATATCTATCTTTGGCATTAAAATTGATCTTGGTCCCTTCCCTGATTGATACAACACATTTCTTATTGATTTATGGTCTCTATCGTTCATGGCATGGCATATTGTTGAACATTGGATAATTGGTTAATTATTTATATTTTGCCTGGCTGTAGAGATATAATTTCTACTGAGTATTTTGCTCACCTAATTTCTCTTAATATTTTTCAGGTAATAATGATGAAAATAACCAATCGGACGGGGAAGAGCAATATTGTGAGTGCTCTAGAGGATCAGAGTCTGTGCCTTTTTCTTTTCTTGAGTCCAGTCCTGTAATTTGAGTCTTTTCTTCTTTTTATCAATGTAAGTTTGAGTCAAGAAAATTTAGTAATGATATTTTGATATTAATAAAGTTATAGTTTTATCATTTTTTAGGCCTTTTGTGTGTCTTATGTTTTGCTCTGATTATCATGACTATTTCGCTGTCACGTTCTGAGTAAGTTTCCGCTGCTATCGGTTCGGGACGTGACACCTTCACTCCATCCTTTCCAGCTAGCTAAAAAGTAAGGGCTTCTCATGGATCAAGTCCTCATTGTCATGTTAAAACAGAAACCAAACATAATGGAATTAGAGCAAGAAAATAGTGTAGTATTTGCCCTAGGTTATAAAAAAAACAAAACATGCAAGTGAAGAATGAACCTTGGGGGTGATTTTTAAACCCCTTGGTTAAGAGAATAACTAGGTTTTAATGTAGTGCAATGATTCTGAAGATGTGCAAAAGAGTTTAAAAGCAATGATGCATGAGAGAGCTAAGCTATATGCATGAAAGAGAGAAAGAGGAAGATAGAGAGGTGCTCCCTATTAAAATTCTCCACAAGAAATCCCTTCTCCAGGATAGGATGCATGCACAGATGTTGCAGCAGAGTTTTCCCATGAAATCAAAGAGATCATTATGTGGAAAAGGGAAGATAGTGATCTATTCACAACTCTTACAGTTAAATTCACATAGGAGACTAGATAGGCTTAGCACTCCCAAAAATGTTAGGACAACTTGGTGTAATCCGACCTCTAATAGTCTAAAGGCCATCTAGAAGCATCTAAGGGCATTTTTAGAGGCTTGAGACGGAATAAGATTGGCTAGGAATCTGATTAGGAGGGAGATATCATGAGGAAACCCTAGGTTAGATGGAACTTGAAAGAACACCTTTGAAACTTTATAGACCCAGAGGGCGCGAATCGCTTAAAGGTGATCATTCGATCAACCCTAAATCATAAAATTTTAAAATTCTAAAAATTGGCTGAAAATTGGAAAACACAACCATTCTATCTGACGCGTTTCAAGGAAAGGTGGTCGACCCCCATGTCACGAGTTAGTTTCAAAAAGAGATTTACATGGATTCAACGTGGACTCTCTAAGGATGGCTAATTTAGGACATTATCATGGAAAATAGGAAAAGTAATTCAACTTAATGTCTAAAATGGGTGTCCACAATATGGTCTTGAAAAAATTATATGTTCATTTTTCAACATGTAAATTATCATTAAAATAAATTATGTGATAGTCACAATAAAAAAGAGAAAGCTTGGATTAAAAGAAAATGAGCTACTCATTATGGAGACAGTTACCTCATCTCTAAGAGGGAAAATACAAATTGGACCTCAAAGTAAGAAAAACTTCTGCAAACTATTAATCCCACAACAGTTGAAAGATTGAGATGATACTCTTACTCATCTACATGGCTCACCAAAACAGGTCTACGAAACTACACCAATGTATTGCATAAATTGGATGGTTAGTGCTTCTAGAAAAAAGTTTAGAAGAGTTACGCATGAGCACAGGAATCTCTATAACTTAAAAAGTTTACAGAAGAAAGGAGTTTAATTTAACTCATTACAAATAGATTTCTTTTGTTGTTTTGGGGGCAAACAATAGAGAATGTACTCTACATAAAAAAAAACATTACATAAAAAATTTGCCTGTGTCTTATGCTGACAGTTTGAGCAGGAAAATTCTTATCCAAATAAAGCAATTGTAGTCAACTCATCCATATCATCAATAAAGAGGCTGATCGATGCTGCAGATAACATGTAGCGTATATGACCAATTGATGCAGTAATTTTTATAAGCCATGCCAACTAATGTGGATTGGAAAAAATAGACATCCTCCAACAAAGAACCTGGTAGTGCAGTCCGTTGGCGGGAAACTTTAGGACTCGTCCTCCGGCCAGCCTGTCACCTCTGGAAGCGTGCCATCGTTCGTCTCTGCTGCTTTTCGACCTCGGGGTCCTCCTACGGCGGGCTCGGGACCCTCTCCTTCTGCTCCGGCGACCTCTACTGCGGCTGGCGTACCTCCTTCCGGCGCCCCTGTTCCTGGAGCGGCCCTGCCCACTACCATCGTGCCGGCCCTACTCTCTGTCGGTCTTGCTGTTGCTGGTGTTGACCCTCTCTGCATCTCCCTCGCTCGCGGGTGGTGGGCTGGCCGTTGGGCCAGGCCCCTTTGTCCTGGTGGTACTGCTGCCTTAGGGCCCCTCCCCTCCCCTCCTGTCATGGCCTGCTAGTGGTCATTCTCTGCCTGCAGGCCCTCGTCATCTGGCGGTGCTGCCTCAACGGCGTTCGAGGCAGCCTTCTTGCCCCCTTGCTCTCTCTTCCGTCTGGTTCAGCTCCGGCCGCCGTTCCAGGGTTGAGCTTCAGCTCTGCACGCCTTCCTGGCCTGCCTGCCGCCGCTCTTGATCTTCAGTTGCTCGCGTCTGGTGGCCCTCCTGCATTCCCTGTGGAGGGAGCAGACGGCCCTATGCCCCTGGTGGCGGTGCCTTCGCCTCCAACTCCGGTCGCCGGCGCCTCAACATCTTCTGCCGGTTTTGCCGTCGGCCAACCCGCCTCTGCGTCTCAGCCAACCTCTGGTCGCCACGTTCTTGCCCAACCTTGCACGCAACCGCTGGCGGGCAACTATGCATCGTCTCTCCCCTACGTTGACCAACTTCCATCGTTGACCTATGGGGTTCGGGCCCATGCTGCCTCGCCACCTGCAGATCAGTGGGTGTTGCTACTCGGAGCTGTCTCCTTAGATCAACTCCACCAGCTCCGCTGGAGACCGTTGACGTGTGTGGCCCTTCGGCTGAGCCCTATCCTTGGGCTGTCTGGTTGTATTTCTTTGCTTGCTCATTTATGCTTCGGTCCTTGTTGGGGGCTATTCGGCCGTGACCTTTGTCTCTTTTACTTTGGGTTTCGTGGTTGTGTTATATTGGCCCTCTTGTAACTTTGACAGGATGTTCCCCCTCTCCCTCATCTTGCTCGTCTTTTGTATCCCCTCACGTTATGTTCTTTTTTTTCTACACGTCTTAATGGAAAATCGTTTGTCTGGTGGTCGGGGTGACACGTCCTATTCCTTCCGCAATAGAAGGATGAACGGACTCCCTTGTTTCGCACCTTACAAATATTACATTTGAGTTAAAAAAACATATGGTGGATATATCTAGCTGATACAATATTTCTATGTAGGTTGTACCTAGTAATGCTGTCCATTTTGTTGCAAAATGCTATCGTTAGGAATCAAGGAAGGCACCAATATCAATGGTTAGAGTCATTTATCAAACGTAGATCCTGTCATTTTAACAGTACCAAGGACTGACTACTATCTTTGGTCAAAAATATTATTTTTGTTTTATCTTCAAATCAACAATAAAATGAAAAATGGATAAATTATCCTTAACGACAAATTATGCCTACTCTCACGACTCATTATCTTGATACCAAACATCGCTTAACGTGGCACGTGGGCCTCTATACCCGACTGTCTCAGATCGTATTGGCCGTATCATATCGTACCACGGTCGGATTGAGACGGTTGAATTGGTCTTACTTGACTTCAAATCAACATGAATTGATCCGAGACGGCTCAAATCAGATTGACTCATATCATACTAGAACTGATCCAACTCGATCCATATCACTGATCCGGCAAACCTTGGTTTGGAGCACAATGCACACACTAGGAGGTGCCCAAGTTAGTTTGGCAGGGATTTCATCTGTGGACTACTTGGCACTTCCAATTTGAAGGACACTAGATGAAAATAAACCCAACTATTTTAATTACTCAGCCAGACAATCCTTCCAATAATTCTCTGATGCGGAGCGACTTGGTCGATTTACAAAGGATGATTCTGATTTATTGGGAACCGTTGAAGATATCCATGTTAAGGATTAGATTTTTATTTTTCTATATTTTTGTAGGCAGTTTGTGGTGATTTTTGTTTCAATAAATTGTGAGTTGTTAGGTGAGTTAGGATTTAGTTAGGAGTCTATTTTATTTTGTTATATTTTATATTTTATTTTAAGAGTAGGGATATTTTACTGTTAAAGTAAAAACAAAAATGGTCTACTTGTAAATTTCTTTTTCTATAAATAAAGATGTGTTAACCATAGTTAGGGTTAACCAATAGTTAGATCAAAAAAAATTATAGCATCGCTGTGTGTTTCTTCTTCTGACAAGATGTCCAATCTCCTCTCTTCTTCCTCTAGTGAGAAGTCGAAACCCCTCCCTTTATTCCTTCTGGCGTGAGGTCAAACCCCACCTTCTCTATTCCTTTCTTCTTTTTCTCCTCCATGCTACCCATTCAACTCTCTTACCCTCTCTCAGATCTCTCGTCAATTGCCTTTCTTCCCCCCTCCACCACATTCCACACTATTCCTTCATTTATTTTTCTTCTTTCTTTTTTGTCATTATGTTTTCCTGCCCCCTGGCACGATGCGTTTCCCCCTGGCACTGTGGATCGTCTGATCCCCGTCTGTTCTCACACGTCTGTGACGACTGGTCAACACACGCGGCCACTGCCACCGCGGGGACCATCCCGCCCTTGCCGCCGGCCACGGCTCTACACCGCACCGGTCGGCCACCGTCGGCCCTACAGTCGTCTCCCTTCCGCGGCTGGGCCCTCTGCCACCATAGTTGTCAAGGCGGACACCTAGGCGCCGCCTAGGCGTCCGGACGGTTTTGGCAGTGCAAGGTGCGGCTCCGCCTTATAACAAGACGAAAGGTGGCCTGAGCGGTCGCCTAGGCGTGCTGAGCTCCTAGGCGACCGCCCGGTCACCTTACCGGTTCCCCACTAACCCGCTAGCCGTTCCTCGCTAACCCCGCTAACCCGCCTGATCCGCGACCCGCTACTAACCCGCCCGACCCCTCGGCAGCTCGGCTCGATCCTCCCTCGATCCCCCTCCACTCCTCCTCTCCCCTCCCAGCCCTAGGTTTCGCAGTGGCAGACGCCTCCGTCGTGCGGTGTGGCAGGTGTCTCCTTCCTTGTCGTTGCTGTGCGGCCCGTGCGTCATCGGCAGCAGCACAGTCTCAGCCGTCGTCATTGCCGTGCGGCCCTCTGGTAAGTCTCACAGGACACACACACCGCACACGGCTTCCCTCCTCCTCTCTCTGTCTCCCCCCCATGTCATCTCCGGCCCCTCCGGCCCTCCGCCTCCGGCCCCCCTCCTCCTCACTCTGTCTGTCTCCCCCACCTCCTCCGGCCCCCCTCCTCCTCTCTCTGTCTCTCGTCTCTCTCTCTCTCTCTGTCTCACGACTCTCACCGGAGCTCTCTCGACCGACCTCTCTCTCTCTCTCTCCTCTCTCTCTCTCTCTCTCTCTCAGTCTCACACTCTCACAGGAGCTCTCCCCCCGGCCCCTCTCTCTGTCTCCCTCCTCTCTCTCTCTCAGTCTCACCGGAGCTCCCCCCAGCCCCTCTCTATGTCTCCCTCCTCTCTCTCTCTCTGTCACCGGAGCTCTGCCTCCGGCCCCTCTGTCTGTCCCTCCTCTCCCCGACTGGCCGACTCCCCCACAACACTACAAGAAAAAGTGGCTATAGCGACCGAATTAGCGACCGATTTAATCGGTCGCTAGTCGGTCCCAAATAGAGACCAATTCGGAGACCGAAATAATCGGTCGCATAACCGAGACCGTTTCAGCGACCGCATGTATATCGGTCGCTAATCGGTCGCTATTATTGCGACCGAATTAACTTCGGTCTCCAGTCGGTCGCTGATGCCGTTATACTTCCTACTACGACCCCCGCCCGCCCGAGCCCTCCCGCCCGAGCCCCCCCCCTCCCGCCCGAGCCCCCCCTCCCGAGCCCCCTTCCCCTGCGGCCCCCTCTCCGCCCTAGCCCCCCTCCCCGCTCCCGCCCGAGCCCCCTCCGCCGGAGCCCCCCCTCCGCCCGAGCCCTCCCGCCCGAGCCCCCCTCCTCCGCCGGAGCCCCCCTCCCCGTGCTGCCTCCCGCCCGAGCCCCCCTCCGCCGGAGCCCGTCGCCGCGCCGCTCGCGTCGAGTCGCCGTCGCCGCTCGCCCTGCCGTCGTCGCCCTCCGCAGGTACCTCTCTCTCTCTCTCTCTCTCTCTCTCTCTCTCTCTCTCTCTCCCTTCCCCCTCCGTCACCGGCCTGCTCCCCTCCCCCGCCGGCCTACTCCCCTCCCCCCTGCGGCCCCGTCGCCGGCTTGCTCCCCTCCCCTCCCCCCTGCGGCCTGCGCCCCCGTCCCCCTCAGATCTCCTTCCCATCCCCATGCCCCTCCCCCTCCGGCCTGACCCCTCTGATCCCCCTCCCCTTCCCGTCCCACTCCGCCTCCCCCTCTGCCTCCGACGGTCTCCTCCCTTCCTCCCCTTCCCGTGTCCCCCTCTGCCTCCCCCTCCCCTTCCCGTCCCCCTCCACCTCTGGAAACCCCCACCAACTCCCCTTTGTGCTGCACCACCGGAATCGTCTCACCCTCCCAATGCCATCGGAAGCCCCCTCCCCATCCCCCCAGTACTGCGGGCCAATGCAACCCCCCATCTCCTTGTCGAGTGAAAACCCCCCTCCCAATCCCCATGTGCTGCTGGGTGTTAGACCCCCCTCCCCCTTGTAGGTTGCAGGAATCCCCTCCCCCTCCCTCTGCAGTGCTGGAACCCCTCCCCCTGCAGACCATCGCAGCTCCTCCTCCAGTTACTATCGGTCGTCTGAGCCGAGGGAGAGTGCAATAATTTTGTCTAACATGATTATTTAAATTGATATGTTTTTAAGAATTCTAACTCCTGCAAGTTTATGCCTCTATTTAGTGACTTTGTATTTGCAAAACAGTCCAGTTTGTGAAGCAATGGCAATCAAGAGGCAAACACTTGCATATTTCTAATATTATAAAAGAGATTATTGTACTACCATTCTTCTAAAAAACACTTATTTATGTACTTTGATCACACGAGAATAACTACGGATTTACCTGTTAATTAAGTTAGACCAGTTCTAAGGCAGTCCTTAACCTAGAAACGACATTAAGGAGACAAAAAATAACGAGGAACCCAAATTTTCATTTAGAATAATAATTAAAATTAAGTTACTGGTGATTAAAAATTAGCAAGATGTTGCATTTATGATAAAGTCGGATTTAAAACTAGCGAGATTGGACATATACTGTCGGGTCACTCCACGAGCTCACCGTCCATCTCGTAGAGGATTGATTTGAGGGGGATCGTGCGGTCGAATTTACGTCGGAGCTCCTCTACCGGTCTCCACCCTCACCGCCGCGGCCTCCCACTCAGCCAACGTCCCCCCTCTATCGCCACCTCTGTCACAATCAGTCTCATATCGGAGGCCTGTTGACCCGAGTTTGTTGTTCTAGGTACGGTATATGATTCGCACCGGAACACTGTGAGTCGAAAGATCCCAGACTTCTAGGTTAAGGAGACATGCAAATTTGACAGAACTACAAAGAGTGGCTCGTCTTTCGGAGTGACGTGGGTTAAGAGATATGAAACATATCACGGCATCGAGTGACATTGGCATGTGATAACGACGCTTTGGCTTCTCATAACTTAATGGTTTGGTCTGAATTTGGCGGAATGGAGGTCATGTGGTTGACATCAGTGCAACATCCATATCCCCATGCGCTTCGAACCATAGGCATTGATATGCAAGGCGGTGGCGGAGATTCTCGAGGGATAAGTGAATGACAGGACTTCTGCTTTCAATGTGATAACTCATAACCTTCCAAAGGAGATTTGACTGTGCAGACTAGATTCCCCCATCTTGTGGCCTTCACCGTAACTGCCTTGCTAGTTCTGCATCATCTGGTATGGCGCCTGAGCTAATACCTCCATGTTGGGGTTGTGGCAGCCCGAGTTTGGAAACCATCTCTTAGACTATGCCGAGCTATGAGACCGGTGATCGAGCTAGGACTCTTCGATTACTTGCCGCGACCCTTTATATTTACCTGCTTAGAGTTTTTATTTTTACCTCATTTTCCTTGGAAAACACCATTTTTTGTTCATTTCCAATTATATTTCATCTCTTACTCTCTGCTAACTCATGTTATTAGTTTCCAGAATTCATTTTTTTTTTATTTCCATTGTCCTCCATTTAAAGCCCTACCCAATTTCTAGTTTTTCTTGATCGTCTACCCAATTTCTATTAATTCTGTTTCTATTATAATGAATCAGAAACCCTATTCCATCCCTTTACATTCCCTTAGCAACCGAAGATTTCTATTCTTTTATGTGACTGAAGTCTGATAACCTCTCTCCCATTTACCATATGTCACGATCTTTGTTAACCAGCTCACATCAGACATAGTTGCTAGAGGTCAGGTATCTCGAAGTAATGAAGAGGAGTGCTGCTGTGTTGAAAGTGGACTGTGAAAGACAGGGCAGCTGGGATTATTGTTGGTGCATGATGCTTCTTGGTCTAGGTGCATAAAGTCAAGAAAACTGAGGGAGGCTGAGGTAAAAGTGTTGACGAGAAGTGATAGAAAAGATAAACAATTTTTTATCTTTACCTCAATAATTAAATTTAATTCATTTATACCTCTTAAAGTAACAATGACATCAACAGCAGCATTAACAGCAGCAACTGCAATAGTAGCTACAACAACAACAACAAGAATAATGTTATAAGAATCAGCAATATGATTTAGCCTTGCATGAACTCTGTTATGGGACTTCTTAACTGGTCCAATGATGCAACTCTTTTAAAAGATGTGCAACTGGGGTTCAAAGTGCATGTGCCATGCACCTCCTCACGTGTATATGTAGTCATGATATATTGGCATAAAAGGAAAAACAAGGTAGTTGGGAGTTTGAGCAAAACGTTGTTGTATCCCTATGTTATCAGAAATGCTTCTTTCATTTGATATACAGTTCTTAGTTTTGCTTTTGCTCCAGATCTCTTTCAAGATATCAATGCATTGAAGTTTTTTTCCCATAAAATATAAAGATTTATTAAAGAATGAAAAGGATTCAACACAGAGGGGGACATGCCACCTTACCTCCAGAGAGGACAAAGAAAATAAATAGACTGCCCACCCTAGAGAGTGTCCAAAGAGAAACCTAGATAAATATCATTACCGATATTGTTGCGGCTTCCCAACCCTGAAACCTCGAGTCTAATTCCTGTACATTTGAGGTAAGCATATTTTTCTTCTGATTTCATCCTTTTCCTACCAGTGTCAACACTGACAAGTTGATGAATAGATACCATTGAGACATCCTCCGACCAGTCGTCTTCAATTTCGGAGTTAAGATGTTGATCGAGTGACCCACGCCGTAGGTTTGTGTGGTACAGCTCCTCTTCCTCTTCTTCAGTTTGGGTTTGATCCATAGAACCCAATGACGTAGAACACGTCAAGATGCCTCGTTTGGGAATATGACTACCTCCATGGGCCCGTGGAGCTATGCCAACAAGGGCCTGATGACGAAGTAAGTCTTCAGCAATTAAATCTTCGAGCTCATCACAATTGACCTGACCATGGCCCACAAACTAACTTGAATAGTTGAATCTGCACCTTATCATATTGACCTAAATCAGCAGCCCATATGCACATTCATTTATTCTCCCTGGAACTCTCCATCAACACTCATAGTATGTGCATAGCTTCTATCTTTGATCTCCATGGCATAATGCCCAATTTATTTCTTTTGCTGCTGTGTGATCACTTATCCTTCTGTCAAATAATCTTTTCCACAACTGTATACGAAGTGTATTTATGCTTGTTAGCATGATGGAAAGCATATTCATGTTTTAGGTCAGGATAAGCTGAATACCAAGCATAATTTTCAAGCGGTTACAGGGACAGAAACCTAAAAGAAATTATAACCATTTGATAACTTGGCCCTATGCTCTAGTATCAGAGATTCAGGTATAGGATTATTGGTATATTACTTTAGTAGATTAAGGAAGAGAGTAGATCTGCTATATCTGATAGGTAACATCTAACATCCATATCCATGTGTGCGCTCAGCATAACATACTCTTTGCCTTACAATTGACCCATCCTCTCTCTCAAGTAAAGCCCCTTATTTGCATCTCTTTTCTCAATTCATTCTCATAAATCTTCTATGACTATAAGTTGTCAAATATTATTACAATTCCAGTCACCTTGACATCAAGAAGTTTCTAGCTGGCCACAGGCTGTCAGGTACCTATGAGGATTAGTTACAATGTTTTTCTAAAAGTTTTTCTTCCTCCATCTGTTTGTTTAAAGACCTATCATACTATCTTATCCATCCTCAGTAATAAAATGGGGTTTAAGATTGCACCATATTTACTAATGTTCAAAAAGTAACATTGTATGTTTTGATGAGTGAAAAAGTGTCATTTAATGGTTATAAATGTTTCTGTCCTGCATCAGATTTGGTATCAGAGCATAAGGGAATCAACTTATTTTTATAAGTTGAGGTCCTACATTTTGTAATCAGTATGCTTCCTCTTCCGATTATTTTTACTGCATATTTACCTAATGGACAACGAGCAGAAATTGATGTACATGAGTCGGAAGATAAGAATTGGATTTCACCTGACATTGTTAAGTCACTTGCTAAGACCGGAGAAATTGTTATTGAGGGTGACCGTGTATTTGTGGAGTTCTCTAAGAAGTTCAAAACAGTCACGTATGATGATGGAGCTTGGTGTGACATTGGGTCAATGGCTGCCCCATTCATTATTTTAGGAAGAAAGTGGTTAGAAGAAAGAAGTGCGGTTATTGATTCAGAAAGAAAAACATGCACTTTGAGTTTAGTGTTATTTTCTTGTATTTTCGTAATTAAATTAAGGTTTATTTTTAGTTTAGTGTTATTTAGTCGGTTATGTGTTTTGTTAATTTTAATAGTTAGGGTATTGTTGGATGAAAAGTAAAGTGTGTTTTATTATTGTCTTATTCAGTAATGATACCATCAATTTCTTTACTTGATTTCTGCATAGCTAGTGACAGTGTTGTCTTTAAGCTAAAAAGTATCATGCTATATTTTATTTCTGCTAAATAGCTAGTGAAAGTGTTGTCTTTATGTTGGATGTTAAAATAAAATTCCTGTTTTCATTGTGTACATGTATTGCCAATTTCACATGTTACTGCTATGTTTTTAGATTGTGTTATTATCTTGTCAATATTTAATTAGTTGGGTGTTGTATGTGAGCTGAGATGCGTGGGTGCAACCTAACATTGCACGCATCTTAGGAGAGCGTGTTAAGCCCGTGCCAATCAACCTACCCGTTCAAGACTTTGGGATTGATATGCACGTTCTCATTTTGAATGATGAGAATGTGTATATCTAACTCAAAGTCTTGAATTGTCCCGTTTGGACAGTCTGTGAATGTTTGATCGCACTTAGGTGGTTAATTACTATATGTGTTTGTGTTGTTTGTTAAAAATTTTGGCTGCGTCTTCTCACTCCTCTCTGATATACCTTTATTGATTTTGATTATTTTCTTAACCACTTATTAGTAAGTGTTTAAGAAAATTTCTTAATCAATAAATATTTTGTGGTATATCGGAGAGGTGTGGGGAGATGCTGCCGAAATTTTTAGCAAACAACACAACACATATAGTAATTAATCGTGCGATCAAACCTTCACAGATGGGTTAAAAAGTGAAGATCTAAATGATATTTCCGTCCTATTTAAAATGGCAGACATGGACGATGTGAGGTAAGGGTTGTACTTTTTATTTTGTTAAACATGTTAAAGTTTTGTGTGTTTACATTTCATTCGCATAGGGAAAATGTCTGAAGATCGTTCATGGATGTACCGTAGAGTAGTTGATCAGGTGGTGTCTATAGAATTTAAAAATGGAGTTGAGAGATTCATTCAGTTTGCTTTGAGAAATTCTATTGAAGCTGTAGATTGTGAGGGTCGTATCCGATGTCCTTGTGTAGTCTGTAAGAATTTGAAGTGGCTGACAACATGGGATGTACAACGTCATTTATACAGAAAGGGGTTTGTTAAAGATTATACAAACTGGATATGTCATGGTGAAACATTGTGGTCGACCTACGAGCCTGCCAATGTTGGAAGTGGAAGTTCATATGTTGATATGGTCATAGATGCTGCTGGTCCAGGATTCAATGTTCACGAGGAGCATGTACATAATGAAGAACCGCCAAACAAGACAGCTGAAAGATTTTATCAGCTACTCAAAGATGCTGATGAGCCATTGTGGACTGGATGTCAAAATCACTCTCGACTGTCTGCGGTGTCACAATTATTGAACTTGAAATCTGAATTTCACATCAGTGAGATTTGTTTTGATCGTTTGTTACTGATTATCAAAAGTATGTTGCCACAAGATGAGAAATTACCTGAAAATTTTTATCGTGCAAAGAAGATGGTCACTGACTTAGGGCTTGGATATGAGAAAATAGATGCATGTCCTAATCATTGCATGCTATATTATAATGAGGCTAAAAGTAAGGTATCATGTTCCATATGTGGTCATGATAGATTCAAGCCTAAGAAAGGGGACAATTCAAAGCAAAAAGATATACCATATATGTCATTGCGGTATTTTCCTATTGCACCGAGATTGCAGAGAATGTATATGGCACCAAAGATAGCTCAACATATGAGATGGCATGCGGAAAGAGTACGTCGACAACATAATGTAATCAGTCATCCTGCAGATGCCGAAGCTTGGAGTCACTTTAACCGTGCTCACCCTACTTTCTCAAAAGAGTCGCGTAATGTAAGGCTGGGTTTATGTACTGATGGATTCAATCCATTTGGAGGTTCAGTGACTTCCTACTCTTGCTGGCCAGTTTTCGTGACACCATATAATATTCCGCCAAATATGTGCATGAAACGAGAGCATTTATTTCTATCATTATTGATCCCTGGTCCAAAAAGTCCTGGGAAAAAATTAGACATATATCTCAGGCCGTTGATTGATGAGTTGAAGTTGTTATGGACTGATGGGGTTACTACCTATGATGCATGCAGAAAACAAAATTTCACTATGAAGGCTGCATTGATGTGGACAATAAGCGACTTTCCTGCATATGGAATGTTATCTAGCTGGAGCACTCATGGAAAACTAGCATGTCCTTACTGTATGGACAGTTCCAAATCATTTGTACTTAAGCATGGTGGCAAGTCATGCTGGTTTGATTGTCATCGACGATTTCTACCAAGGGACCATCCGTTTAGAAGGCAAAAAGATGCATTCTTAAAGAACAGAATTGAATTGGAAGAAGCTGATTTTGAACGGTTGTCTGGTCCACATTTAGCAGCACGTGTACAGAACTTACCAGATATAGCACAATTGTCGAGCAGCACAAGACAACTCCCTGGATTTGGGAAGGATCACAATTGGGTCAAAAAAAGTATCTTCTGGGAATTGCCTTATTGGTCAACTCTTCTTATACGACATAACATCGACGTCATGCATGTTGAGAAGAATGTCTTTGATAATGTGTTCAACACTGTTATGGACATAACAGGCAAAACAAAGGATAATGTGAATGCCCGTTTAGACTTGAAAATACATTGTAAACGTCCAGAACTGTACCTTATTGATAGAAATGGTAAAACAGTTAAACCGAAAGCAAGTTACGCCCTTGGAGCTGCACAGATTAAAGAAGTATGCTCTTGGCTAAAACAGTTGAGATTTCCAGATGGTTATGTGTCTAACATTGCTCGTTGCGTGAATACAAATGAGGGGAAAATATATGGAATGAAAAGTCATGACTGTCATGTGTTCATGCAGAGGTTGTTACCTATTGTATTTCGTGATATGATGCCGAAGGCGATATGGGGAGCAGTGACTGAGTTAAGTCAGTTTTTCAAAATTTTATGTGCATCAGAGCTCAGGTATGAAGATGTGGAAACTATTGAACAGAATGTGATCACGACAGTTTGTAGATTGGAAAAGATATTTCCACCATCATTCTTTGATTCAATGGAGCACCTGCTTATACACTTACCATATGAGGCTAAAGTAGGAGGGCCAGTACAATTTAGATGGATGTATCCATTTGAGAGGTAATATATATATTTTTTCTCCTCATAATTCAATTACATGGTGATGTGTTTTTCATTATCTTATGAACATTCTGGTAGGTGTATGCATGAATTGAAAATGAAAGTTCGCAACAAGGCAAAAGTAGAGGGTTCCATTGCCGAGGCGTACATTATGGAAGAAATATCAAATTTCTGTTCAATGTACTTTGAACCTGAGGTACAAACTCGTCGAACTCGGCCACCACGTAATGATGATGGGGGAGACTCCGTTCACTCTGAGCGACTGTCGATATTTAAGTATCCTGGACGTGCGTATGGACGTTCCTCGAGTCGGATGCTAAATGATAGAGAATTGCACTGTGCAGAAATTTACATCCTTTTAAATTGTATGGAGGTTGAACCTTATGTTGCGTAAGTTCTCTGCTCAAATTACATTGTGTCTATAACTTATTATTTTTCATTCCATCTATAATGCTCCAATGGTCGTAATACAGACAATTTGACTCAGAATTAATCCAAAGATGTCCATATCTCACTGACATGGAGGTTGAAAAAGAACGAGAAAAATCATTCGCTTCTTGGCTGAAATATCGTGTAAGTATTATTACTACTCTTTCTCCTTGTTGGGTCAATGACAAATTCTGACTAGTGTGCTGTCCATATGTAGGTTGAAAATGATTTTATTACTGATCAAAGAATTCGAGTGATCAGTTATGGCCCATCGAAAGTTGCACGTACATATCCAGCATTTATTGTGAATGGGTATAGATTTCACACTAGACAATATGGGCAGAATAAGTCAACAATGAACAGCGGGGTATGTGTGAAAGGAAGTACATATAATGAAAACGAATGTGATTATTATGGTATTATTGAGGAGATCTTAGAATTGCAATATCTCGGAGATGACAACCATATATTTCTGTTAAAGTGTCATTGGTTTGATCCTAATTCTGTTCGAAATGACACAACATATGGGATTGTCGATATCAAACATAAGTCTAAATTGAATACTTATGATCCATTCATTTTGGCCGCACAAGCCCAGCAGGTCTATTATACAAAGTATCCATCGTCTAGAAATAAAGAAAGAAATGATTGGTGGGCAGTTTGCAAGGTTAAGACAAGGCTTTTCCCGGATTATGAGTTGGATTTGACTGAAACAGAGCAGTTGGATGTGAATGCCGAATTCTTTCAATCAGACTTGGGTGATGATGTAGACTTGCCTGCTTCTAGTGATGAATCTGTGGAGGCACCGTCTTTATCTAAAGAGAATGAAGTGGAGGAAGTCGATCCAGAACAACCAGAAATACAGTTGGGGGACTCCGAAGAGGAGGAATATATTAGTGATCAAAATGAATCTGATAATGAAGATGTGAATGCTGAATTTGTTATATCTCCAACATCTGAAGAAGAAATGGAGAATGTTTGATTAATGGTATACAATTTTATCTGGGAATTTTAATACTCTGTAACTTTCTTTCTTTCACTATTTGATGAATATGCATGTATTTTATTACCAGTTGAAGATATGGTTCGAGGACGGCGTGGGACTCCCAGAGGTGGGAGGGGAGAGGGTAGCGGGAGGAGATTTACTTCCGTTTCACCACCGGTAGTAGGTATGTATACTTTCCCTTCATAATGCATTGTAGTATTTGTTGAAAATAATTCATTATGTATTTGTGTTATCTGATTATTATTTTCACAGGACCCACGACCTCTACACCGTTACGACCGACCTCTGCACCGCTACCACCGGTAGTAGGTATGTATACTTTCATGTATAATGCATTGTAGTATTTGTTGAAAATAATTCTTTATGTTTTTGTGTTATCTGATTCTTATTTTCACAGGACCCACGACCTCTGCACATATACCACCGACCTCTGCACCGCTACCACCGGTAGTAGGTATGTATACTTTCCCTTCATAATGCATTGTAGTATTTGTTGAAAATAATTCATTATGTATTTGTGTTATCTGATTATTATTTTCACAGGACCCACGACCTCTACACCGTTACGACCGACCTCTGCACCGCTACCACCGGTAGTAGGTATGTATACTTTCATGTATAATATTGGTACAATAGCCGATACATGCATTATATTAAGAAGTGAGTGGTTAAAAGAAAGAAATGCTATCATAGATCTTGAAAGAAAAACTTGCACCTTGAGACCTGACTACTTGCAGAATGAGTTTACTTTTTATAATTTATTATTAACTCCTCCCGTGAGAAAGGATGTGCATCAAGGTCAGGAATCTCAGTCTAAAGAAAAATTGAATGCAAAACAATTCCACTTGGTTGATCACTCTCATAAGGCCATTTATTCACCAATAGAACCTGCAGATAATCAGTGTGTAGTTTTGAAGACTACTGATTCATGGGATCAAGATCTCTTTATAACATCTGAGTTACATCTTATGTCTGAGTCTATGTTTGAAATGAGTTCAAGGGTGATAGCTATTCATCGCAGCACAGACATTTGGAATCATTCTCTTTTTGTTGAGGCATGTTTTACTACACTCTATGAATCTACTTGCGAAGAGGTTCATTCTCATTCTGATATGATTCTATTTGAGGAGCTAATTCCTTACTCGTGGGATCACGAGCTATTTGTTCAGTCAGACTTGGATTTGATTTCTGATTTTGTGTTTGAGGTGTCTTGTGTACATGAGCCATATTCAGTGTTGGTTCCTGAAGTTTGTTATGCATGTGATCTAGCTGATTTGCATTCGCCATGTACTGTCCATTCAAGATTCTCCTCTGCAAGTATTGATATGGGTTTACAAGAGACTGATCTCATCTTGTCAGATTTATGTGAATTTGTAAAGTCACGAATTAGCATTGAGTTTATGATTGTGAATATTACTCATCATGGTTATGTCACTTCAGTCATCATCACAGTGATTATTCAGCATTTTAAAATTTGAGGAAGAATTTTTTCGAACCAGGGGAGATTGATGTGGAGCGACTTGGCCGATTTATAAAGGATGATTCTGATTTATTGAGAACCGTTGAAGATATCCATGTTGAGGATCAGATTTTTATTTTTCTATATTTTCGTAGGTAGTTTGTGGTTATTTTTATTTCAATAAAGTGTGAGTTGTTAGGTGAGTTAGGATTTGGTCAGGAGTCTATTTTATTTTGTTATGTTTTTTATTTTATTTTAAGAGTAGGGATATTTTACTGTTAAAGTAAAAATAAAAAGGGTCTATTTGTATATTTCTATTTCTATAAATAAAGATGTGTTAACCCTAATTAGGGTTAAGCAATAGTTGGATAAAAAAAAATTACGGCACCACTGTTTCTTCTTCTTGCGAGATGCCCAATCTCCTCTCTTCTTCCTCTGTTGAGATGCCGAAACCCCTCCCTTTATTCCTTCTGGCGTGGGGCCAAACTCCACCTTCTCTATTCCTTTCTTCTTTTTCTCCTCCGTGCTACCCACTCAACTCTCTTACCCTCTCTCAGGTCTCCCGTTGACTTTCTTTCCCCCTCCGCTGCATTCCACACTATTCCTTCATTTATTTTTTTTCTTTCTTTTCTATCATTAAGTTTTCCTCCCCCCTGGCACGGTGTGTTTTCCCCCTAGCACTATGGATCATCTCCTCGCCTGTTCTAACATGTCCGCGATGACTGGTCAACACACGCGGCCACTTCCACCGCTGGGACCATCCCGCCCCTACCGCTGGCCACGGCTCTACACCGCATTGTCCAGTCACCGTCGGCCCTACCGTTGTCGCCCGTCCGAGGCTGGGCCCTCTGCTGTGCACAACTGTGTTGCCCCGACACCGCAGCGACCTCCGCCGCCCCCGCGAATGGCCTTTGCGAGCCAACTCCGTCGTCCCTGGCCATCTCCGCCCCGCCGCACACTCCCCACAAGCAGGGCCATCGGTCCTCGCAGGCTACGCCCTCCGCGGCCGGGTTCACACACCATCGCCATGCTGGACGCCTACTGCCGCCGCCAGCCAACGACGCCGGCACTGCTTAGCTGCCTCCCCGGATCGCCGCCACCGTCGACCCTTGCCGATGACCACCGCTCCTCTTCGGCATCCACATCGTCGCGGCGGCCCTATCTCTCTCCCTCTCCCTGTCGTCGTGCCCTCTCTCTCTCTGTCTCTATTGTATTTTAGCTCTATGTTTATTCTTCTGGTAGCTACTGTAAAAAAACCGAAAAAGGAAAAAGTAGAAAAAAAACAAGAAAAGAAAGAAGAGAAGGTAGGGAGAGAAAGAGAAATATCTTTCTGAAAAAATAGAGAGAAAAATAGAAAAAAGTTGGAGAAAGAAGAAATTCATAGATCTGAGCCCAGGCCTATGTCAAATGAAGTGGCCCATCGTCCCTGCACTCAACATGACCTCAATTGTTGCCCATCATCGTCTCTGATGCGGATTTCATTTTACAGGTCACTGAGTTCCGTCCTACTTCGTTCTCCCTTTCGTTTTCTTTTTTTCTCAAATCAATTAAAGAAATATGTCAAAGTCAAAAGATATCACCGGAAAATGGAAAAACGAGGCTTAAAAGTTAAAATCAACCTCAAACCAGCAGCATGGAATTTCTACAGAAGAACCTGCGGGCGGAACCTGCAAAAAGACTGTCCTCATGCTGTCGCGGAGAAAGCCTTTACCATCGCTTCCATCGCCATAGGCAATGAATAGCGACAGTTGTTCACATTGACGGACGTGAACCAGGATTCGTTTCGAGAAAAAAACATATGAATGACACATCCACGAAGGGGAACCACAGGGCCAAGTCAGAGAGCTTTTCCCCAACCTTTCTTCCCCAACTACTGGGTGGTTTCTATTCCTACGTACCCATTCCTCCGGAGGCTGAAAAGTCTCAGACGAAGAAAGAAGAACGTGGGTGGCTCCGTCCCCTCGTACCATTCGTTTGTGGGCAGAAAAGCTTCTAGAAGAAGTAGAGAAGTGATGGCCATCTCTGGATTTCAAAATTTTGGCCACTTTTGAGAATACTTTGGGGAAGTCAAAATGAATAGTTTATACTTACATTAATTTGTTTAAATTAATTTTTAATCTTAGAGAGATATATGAATAAAAAATCACTTTTTGAAAAGTTAAAAAAACTCTTATAAAAGAGTTTCTTCTATTTCTAAAGATTTTTTTTCAAAAAAAAAACTCACAAATCTTCCGAAGCTCGCACTTAAATATACACCTGCTTCGGTTACTGTTTTCTAGTTCTCATCTACTTTTAAGGGCCAATTTATTATTGGAATTGGGTGGGGCGGATACGCCATGGGGGTAGGTATGTCATCCCGGGTGACGTACCCGTCTCTATCTCTATGATAAAGGGATGGGCTAGGGGTGGGTAAGTCATCTCAGGTGGCCCACCCCTAACCCATCCCAGGTGACTTATTCCACTCTTTTGGTTAAAGTGAAAAAATTCAAGTTTATCCCTAACTGACCTCAGTTAAGATAAAAAGAGTCAAACTAAGATTAAGTCATCTCACCCCAGGTAGTCCACCCTAACCCGACTTTAATTGACCCCCCCTTAACTGTTCCCAAGTGATCTATTCTCCTCCTCCTCATGAGATCACAAAACTCACTTTAATCTCCATCTGACTCCGGTTAAATAAAAATCATTCAAACAAGAATAATTTATCCAACTCTGATTAAGTAATCTTAACCAGACCTATTCTTATACCAAAGAGGGACTAGAGGTCGGAAGAACCCACTTTTCACCCTTTTCGGGCAACAAATGGAGACATCAAAACCAAGAAGATTAAAGTGGGGAGGAGAAAAGTCGAGTCTTTTTTATCATTAATGGCATCTTCTTACACATAATATGTACGAGGGAAGACGCGTGAATAAGGAAGGGAGAAGCAAAACTGGAGAATAGCCGAGCAGGTAATGCAAACAGGGGGGGAACTTCTGGACCGAACTAATTAAAACTCGCTCTCTCATTAGGACAACTTTGATAGCAGAATAAGGGATGAATAGGATGAGTTATTCCGCCTACTCGTCCTTAACCTAGTTTGGTAATAGGGTTAAGTTATCTGGAGTCGGTTAAGGTTAAAGCCCTTATTCTAAGAATAACTTATTTTACCATTTCATATGGAATGAGTTATTCTCAGGGTAAAAGTAAGTTATCAAACTCAAAAGAGAAAACTCAAGGAATAACTCACTCGTATCCATCTTGGATAATTTATCCTAACCTGTTATAGTGTTTGAGAATAACTTGGTGCATATCTTGGTACGCACCAAGCCTCCGAATTCCATCTTGATTCAGCTCGACAGATGTTGCACGTAAATCTATGTATTTAAATTAGGGTTTGGCATGGTCTGTACTAGCCGTGCCCTGTCGTGTCAGTCGTGACTGGCACGGCTAACACATGGCACTCACACAATATGCCACATTTGGTCGGCGGCGGCTTGGAGGAGGCGAATGAGGCGGTGGCAAAGACAGCGATGGCTAGGGGCAGTTGGGGATGGTGGCAGCTCGAATAGGGGAAGAAGAAGAAGAAGATGGTGAGGATGTTGGCTGGAACATGGGATGGCAGCAGCGGCTCAAGCTTGGGATGACGAAAGTGATGGCAGGGATGGCGGCGGCTGGGGGTAGCCAAGGATGGTGGCGGCTCGAGCAAGGGAAGAAGAAGAAGATTGTGGGGATGCCAGCTCAAGCAGTGGAAGGCAGTGGCAACTCCAGTCGGGGATGGTGGACATGGTGGCGGCTAGGGGAAGCTTGGGAGGATCCCCCCCCCCCCCCCCCCCCCGAGGAAACTTGCAACCACTAGACAGAATGTCAAAAGGAGCTCAATGAGTTATCTCAGAGGATAACCCTTTGATCCTTAAGTCAGAAAAGAGTAAACGAGTAGAGAGAAAGCTTAAGGAGGAAGAGAGAGAGAGAGAGAGAGAGAGAGCCTGTAGAATGGAGGCAAAGTACGAAGAGTACTCGGAGAGGAGAAAAGTGCTCGGAGAGGCAGACAATGCTTGGAGACAAAGATTGGGTTGAGAGTACTGGGTAGAGGACCCTCAATCAGCCTTCTCTATATCGCCTGCCCACTACACAGCAGAGTCTCCGTCTGAGATCGTCTCTCCCTTTACGTTTAGCTCTGCGGGTGTTCCTTTCTCTACGTGTGTGTGTGCGTGATTCTCCGTGTCCCCCTATAGGTCTGTCTGGGGCCTATTTATACCAGCCGTAGCAGCCTGCTTCTTCCTTGTTTATCACCGGTGTGGTTAGTGGAGGGGCGTCCTGCTTGATCATATGGATCTTTTATCGCCCACTCACCCGTTCTTGGAGGAAAGCATCGCGACATGCATCTTGACATCGTGGGCGCGATCTGGAGCTCATCGGGGCAAGTCCCTTAATAACGATTTCAACGTTCGTTCGTTGGCGAGTCTTACAGCACCTGGAAAGCACGAACGCAAGGATCACATCCATGGGTTGGCCAAGCCTTGATGGACCTCACTTGCGCCGTGCTTCATGGCCGGTGGTCGGCTGGAGAGGGCCGCTACGAGGTAGACTACTTTAGATCGCAATGGGTCTGGCATTATCAAGTTGCGTTGGGCCTAACATATTTTTCCCTCTTCAATATATAAATTCGTAGTAGTTATTTTTCACTAATGTATAATATGTTTCACTCTGGAATCTACATAAGGAGCGGCTCGGGCGACTTATGGAGTGGGTTGGTCTGGATGTGATGAATGCATTGAAGGCACGTTGCAGCCTTCAAGTGTCGTGGACCAATCGAAATGAAGTTTGCAACGTTTGTTGCACACTATGGTGTAAAACAAATCATCGGTTTAAATGAATAGGTAAATTATAGATTCTAGATTTCTCCTCTTCCTAACCTAAAACAATCTTAATTTGCTCCCAAGTAGGACTTGCTACGGGAGAGGACTCTCTCTCCTTGGGAGAGTCCAATTTTATTGCAACTCCGACTGCTTCCCGTAGGAGAAGACCTTTCTAAAATGTGATATTTGTGACCCTCGAATGTCAAATTAGAGAAAAAAAATCTTCTAAAAATGGTAGGACTTTGAGTCTTCTTTCCAACAGATCAAACTTCATCCTAATCCGATTTTTTCACGTAGAGATATTAATCAAACACTAAAGACTGTGTCCTGGGTGCCCGCGGACAGAGAACAAGTTATGTTAATGGGCTGCCGACCAATGGTTTACTGGGCCTAGTGGGCTCATCCTAAGAGGGGTAAGTGTGTGGAAGGACGCGAAATGATAGCTGCTCCAGAATGGGGTTGTGAAAATTGTTGACATAGGATTCATGATGACCCAAAGCTGTTTGGAACTAGACAATGACGACTTTCCAAATTTGATTTGGATTTTGAGTAAAGGTCAAACCATGAATCTGAGATTAGCAATGGTTTAATCTAATTCCAGAATTTAATTTCCATGCATGAGGTGTTGCATTGGGCAGACCTTTCTCGAATGAGGGTTTTAGAATTTCCTAATTCAAACCGACACTAGCACCAAAGTCTAATCATGAAAATCATATCATGAGATGGCGATTCCCCAATCAAAAGGGATTTTTGAGATTTTGATTCTATCGGGAAACCTTCTAGTTAAAGATAGCTGGAAAACCTAATGGGACAGCAACAGGTCGAAGGGGCGTCATTTATGAATTTGATGGCTAGTTTGAGGGCATTTTAGTCAAGTTCGGATTTCTAATACATAGCCCACCCTATTTTATGATTTGGCTTACTAAATGGGTGAGCTTCAGGAATCGCTTAACATCAAAACTGTATGAAACTTGTGGACCGCGGCCATGAACCGGTCAACCGCCCTGATCAAAATCAGAACACGTCTGCGCATGCGGTAGACTACACGGTCGACCGCCTTTATTGAGCTCTGAAATTTCCTGAGCACCCGATCTCACGGTCGACGTCATCGACAGTTTTGTTTTCTCCTACCCTGTTATCATCAAAATTATTTCCGACCCATCTAAATTAATTAAGAATACTTTCTAAATGATGTCAACACGACTTAATAATCAATCATAATAATTATTTTCTTATCATCAAAATAAATCGTTATAAATCATGTATTTTTTTACAAAAAAACATCCAAGTGAAGTTCAATTTTATAAACTATATATTCTCGTATCAATCAATTCAAATACATCAAAGGCTGCTCAACCATTTAACATCCATTCATCCACAACATTTGTTATTAATGTCACAAACTTGTGATCAAACCACAGATGCTTTTATTGATACCTTTCAAATAACATGTCCGTTACAAATTTTCCATTCAACAAAGTCATCTAAGGAAGTCATCCAAGGGAGCAACCTAACGCAACTAAATTACTAATGTAGTGGCCAATGCAACTAAGATGCAATGTAGGGCAAGTAAAACCCTATTCTTCATAAAATTTTAGATTCCTAAAATGGACTTCACTCACTCCCCATTACTCCCTCTTTTTGACGTCACCAAAGAGGACATCATCAAAGAGGGAGATGCAACCGATGAGTGCATGCATGAAGAAGGAACCAAGAGAAAGGGGTCAAAATCAATAGTCATTCCAAATGTCGTGCAGAAGAGAAGTTTGAATAGCCATTCCCGCATGAACGCTAGAAATATCCTTAGATATACATACTTCTCTTCAACCTTAGACATGTGAGCTTCTAAAGACTTGAGCTTGTCAACAATTTCATTATCACGAAGTATTGTGGGAGAACTTTATCGTCACAAGATGGGCAATCTTTATCAATTCTCTTAATTTGGCCCCGCTATACACATATCCCATATCAGAGCCAATATATAGTTGATTGATGGAATGGGATTTTGAAACTGTCTTATTGGCTTCGTCGTGAAGGTTAATCCCAACAAATTCAACTACACGAGTAAGGGTAGCAGCATAAGGGAGAGATCGAGAAGGGTGGTGTCTACACTTAATCAAGAGGCAAAGCATCATATGAGGTAAATTGATAGGAATTTCCTCAAACACAGTAGCAGAAACGGAATCGGTGCAAGTCAGTGACATCTTCTCGACTACCATTACAGGGGTATATAATTTTGCTTAAAACATGATGAACTACTTGTTTAAAAGGTGGAAGTGAGGATGCAATCAAGTTTTTCCATTTCATCATGCTTTGCTGCGTCCAACGTGGAGCATCTCTCTCGGCCATGCTCTGACCATTGTCCTCTGCTGCTCCACGTCTTAGAGAGACGTTCCCTCCTATTCCTAGTAGATTCATCTATTGGATAAATATTGTTTTGATGATGTCTCGCTATAAGTCATTGGTCAAATACACCTTGAAACTCATGGAACATCCTTTTTGAATGACTAGGTATAAGGAGTGTCAACCTCACCAACTTCATCAAGCTGCCGTGCGCTAGAATCACCAAGGGAAACAACAAAGGAAGTGTCGACCTCAATCTTCAGGGTGTCGACACCAGTGCCATTCCAGGAACCGTTGCTATCACCTTATGTTAAAGAAGTGTCGACACCAGTGCCATTCCAGGATCCGTTGCTATCATCTCATGTTAAAGAAGTGTCGACCTCAGTCTCTCAAGTGTCGACCTCACAATCGCAACAAGCACTCTGCAAAACAGCCAGCGCAAGTCGTGTCGACCTCACGTTTACAGGAGGTTGACCTTAGGCCCTTCCAGAAGCCGTTATAAACCATTTTTTGTGAAGTAGTGTCGACCTCTCCTTTCAGCAGGTCGACCTCACTGAAGGAAAATCTCAAAAGACTCCTGACAGATCTATCTTTTCGAAGACAGTACAGAGGGCAGAAAAGTCTGACGTAAACCTCTGTAAACTCAATTTTTGAGGGTTGGAAGAGATTCCTAGGGACTCCCAAACATCTCCATCATCATTAGTGTCCAAAGGATCACTTTACTCCAAATATCTCCTAGTACAGAACCTTGGAAAAGGCTCTCTCACTGCCAGTACTAGCACCTGCGATAGCCAGCCGGACTTTGTCTGGAAGGAGACTTCCTCACTGGTAAAAGGATGTCCTCTCTGACTTCAGAGTTTAAGGACATGCAGGTTTCTTTTGGTCAAAATAGCATTTGAATACTTCAATTCAAAAATTACAGAACTTCCTTTTGGAGGGAAAATTCCCAACTGAGCCTATATATAGGACGCCTCCTTCTCAGTTGGAGCTACTGCTGTCTGAGCAACCATAAGCCTAGAGAAGCCTTGAACGTGAGAGAAGAAAAAGGAAAGAGAGCTTTTGCTCTGAGCCTCCAGAGAAAGAGTTGGGAGATAGAGAGAAGAAGAGTGCAGCCAGCCATCCATCTCAGCCTTGCGGTTCCACAAGTTTTCAGTCTTTTCTTTCGATCTTGTGTTTTTTCATCTTCAAACATCTTGTAAGTGTGAGAGCTGCAGTTGCAATGTGTGTGTGTTTGTCCTCCTGTTTTGTTTCTATTCTTCATTGTGGGATCTTTATCCCTGTGTGGTTTGAGGACTTGTCCTCGTGTGTATGTGTGTGTCTTTTGGCCAAAGAGTGGAAGCCTTACCAAGTTGGTAAGGGGTGGACGTAGGTGTACCTTGTGGCAGTCGGACCACCTTAAAAAAACTCGTGTTATGGTTTGTTTCCCATATCTTCTATCTCCTCCTCATAGGTGGCTTGCCTTGTCAAGAATATCTCTCATCTTTTCACTTCATTGTTTCACCGCTGTGCCTTGCTTGTGATAACCATAGTACTATCTTCTATAGCTTGCTTGTTCAAATCAAAAGATGGCATAGGATCTATTCTCCCCCCCTCTAGATCCTCTCATACCGTCCAATAGTTGGTATCAGAGCGGGATCCTTAGAGATATGGTCCAACGACCCAGGGAGATCCGATGGGAATGTCCCTCGCAACTACATAGCTAAGGGCTAGGCCATCAACAAACCATCGTTTTTCGATAGAACTAATTATTTATATTGGAAGAATCGAATGGAAGTCTTTCTGCGTGCCCAGGATCACATGATATGGTGTGTTGTGAGTAAAGGTCAATTTGTTGTTCCAGATTTAGATGACACCTAGACACAGGACCAGGTCAAAAAATCCACAACCAATTGGAGCGCCATGAGCATAATGCAATGCGCTATCTGTTAGTATTGGTGTGCTATAGGCCAATTTAGGGTCGGGTAGGTCCGATAGATGTACGATCTTGTTCATTATTAATAAAGTGATATTTGAGCGTAAATATGTGATTGTATATTACTTTACGATGTCCCTAGGATATGTGGTTGTAAAGTCAACTTGAGATGTGATCTCGATCATGAAACTGATTTTACATGGACACATACCTTAAAATGTTCATGGTTGGAGGGTGATCACTCGGGGACTTTGATTACCTAGAAAACCAGTACACATGATGTGTACATGACCAGTCTCATGGTCACTGGTGCGGGGCACCAACACATATGTGTAGGTGTACGTCCTAGGAGGACGTAAACTGAACTGATCCGCTATTGGATCCTCAGATGGTTGATTATACTTAATGTCAACTGAAGATCTAATTATCTTAGTAGCATCGTTGGTCCTTTGACCTGAGACATTCATCTGATCTTACACAAGGATCGAAATGGTTTAATGAGTTGGCTAAGTGACTTTAACCATAAGTTATGAATTACCAAGTCATTAACTATTTCAGGATACGTGTGAAGATCATCAATGGTCAAGAGGGGATTGCTCACTGTCGGGTATAAATCAGACAGTTAATGGGTCATGACACTGACGCTCCATTAAATCCCTGGCCAGGGTCATGTGAGTTCGTTTAGAACGGATGTCATACACTTTAAGGAGGTCATGGTCGAATGGCACGATCATGGGGGTTTGACAGTTACCGTACCCTCGATCGAACCAGACTCATAGAAGGAGCGAGGGATTATAGCGATGCAGTAACTGTAGACTTATAGGTACCAAACATGGTGGTTTGAACCCGACATCCTCTAGGATCATGCGGATTTGCTTGACCCAATGTGATCAAAGGTTCGGAATAAATTAAACTATTATTCGACTCTAGTAGAAGTGAATAATAAGTTTAATTTACTTCTAATTGGGAATTAGAAGTTAATGGGCTTTAAACTAGAGTGACTATGGGCCTAGAGGATCACACACAATGGGTTCTCGGGTGACGGGGCATTATTGTACAGACGTATATATTAAAAGCCTTAAATTCTATTGGGAAAAGAATGATGAGAAGGGCTTAATATATATGTACAATAATGAAAGGGATACATATACAATTTTGGTCCTTGTGGGTTCTTTTGAAAAGTACCTAATCATTATATATATATATGTGTATCCTACGAGAACCTCTTCTTCTCTTCTTGAACCAAGCATTACAGAAAGGAGAGAAGAAGAGATTCTCTCCTCCCCTCTCCTCCCTCTTGCTCTCTCTCTCTCTCCCTTGTTACTCTCTCTCTCTCCCCCTCGAGGGAGAAAGGCTTAAGAGAGAAGAACGGGGTTTTTGAGCACCCGTGGTTTGTGCGTGGGAGGGATAGAACGGGAGGATGCCGTCACCGCGCGAGGATCCATGTGGATCAGCTCTAGAGGCCGTACATCTGTGCGGCTCAACATGCGTGAAAATCTACATCGGACACTGCGGATAGCGTCGTTCCACGCAAGGTGAAATCTATAACCTGTAGTTAGGGGTTGGGAGTAGTTATTACAGTGATTCGAGCACGGTTCTAAGATTCCACAAAGCCCGGGTTCGGTATATAAATTTTTATTGTCCGCTGCGTTGCCCGAACCGGGCTGACCAAATCCTTACAGTGGTATCAGAGCCAGGTTGCTCTGGTCGATGCAATTTCTCTGCATAGAATCAATTTTAGGAGCTATAATTTTCATGATCTTCAATTACAAGGAGGGGAATTGGATGATGGGCATCCTCAGTTCCCAGGCACACAAAAAAAATGGTGCACTGGGCGCTGTGGACGCACTTTTCGACACGCTTGTTCGTTTGTTTCTTTAGGTCGGTTTATTCGGTGAGTTTATTGGTTTATTTGTTATTAAGTGCGTGGGCGTGCCAGTCACCTAGGTGACGATCTATTGTGCACTCGATCTGACTAATCAGACGATTGTGTGGTTCGTGTCGGGACCGGAACCCGCCGCGCCATAAAGGTCACGGCGTTATTTACATCCCCTCGGAGAGGGGAACACCCTTGATTAATCGCCGGGAATCAGGGCCTCATGGCCAGGAAACTATATCGAGAGAAACAAGTCGATAATGGTCTCGAATCAGTCGAAAATCCCTATGTCTAGGGAAGCAAGCATTTGAAAGATGTCGGTCACTCAAGGGACCATTTTGATATTCGGACGAGCGTCCGGCCTCAGAAAATCATGATCGTCACGGGGAAAATCGGAGCATATGTATGTCGGGGTATGTCAAATTTATTGTTCAAAGGGATATGAGAGATTCGGTTGAATCTCGGTTAGAGTGGTCGAAAATCAGCGAGTTTATTGGCCCGGTGCGAGATCGAGTCAGGACCATTCCGGGGACGCCTCCCGCGGTCCAAACGAGGCTTGCGTGGGCATCATTAATATTACCGGTGCCGAAGGGCAGCGGGAAAGTGTCCCGGGACTGGATTCCAAAACAAAGACGTATACAGAGATAGCTGGATATAGGCCTAGATGTGGGTCAGGTAATGACCATGGTTGGGGCGAACCCGAGGTCCAGACGTGACTCACGAAGGTCTTATTGATATTCCCACACGCGTGGTTAGGGGAAGACGAGAGTCGTCTCGTTCCATTCATATTTTGTTGGTCATTCATGGACCATTTTATGTTCGGACAAAGATCCGTATTGAAGACGTAAACGAAAATAAACCAGTACAAATGTCTACCATGAGTACGGCAAGTTTAATGCAAGCACGGGATTAGATCCCGGGATATATGTCGGTCACTAACGGACCATACACTATTCGGACGAGAGTCCACATTTGAAACATCGAAGATAACGACAAAGCTGTACGGATGTCTGTCGTGGATACGTCAAGTTTAATGTGGATGCGAGATTGGATCCCGATAAAGGTGGGTCAAGCTGATGAACTATCGGCCCGAGATGGTTTCGGACTATGGCCATAGAGGTCCACGTCCGATGCCATGGGGCGTCATTACTTTTCTCTTCACACACAGCTCAGGGAAACGAAGGTTCCAAGGTATCCGTGCATGTCGGTCACGGTCGGACCATTCATTGTTTGGACGCGAGTCCACGTTTGAAGTATCGAAGACGACGATAAAACCGTGCAAATGTCTGCCGTAGACACGACAAGTTTAATGTGGGGTTGCGGGATTAGATCCCGGGAGAAGCGGGTCGAGTTAACGAACTATTGGCCCGAGATGTGTTTGGATCATGACCATGTCGGAGGTTCCGAGGTCCACGTCCGATACCACAAGGCATCATTGATTTTCTCTTCATACACAGTCTGGAGAAACGAAGGTTCCAAGGTATGCGTGCATGTCGGTCACGGTCGGACCATTCATTGTTCGGACGCGAGTCCACGTTTGAAGTATCGAAGACGACGATAAAACAGTGCAAATGTCTGCCGTAGACACGACAAGTTTAATGTGGGGTTGCGGGATTAGATCCCGGGAGAAGCGGGTCGAGTTAACGAACTATTGGCCCGAGATGTGTTCGGATCATGACCATGTCGGAGGTTCCGAGGTCCATGCCCGATACCACAAGGCATCATTGATTTTCTCTTCGCACCCAGTCCGGGAGAGTGAATTGTTAAGTGTAGAGCCCGAGCTCACCATTGTGCGCCCGCACACGCGGATCGACCTACGCGGTCAGGGGGGTCCAAGCCCAGGAGAGAAGGGCGCGCCGGTTAACAGGTAGAGAATGAAAGGGCGCGCCGTTTTAGCGTTCAAAGAAGGAGATGAGGGGTTATGAGAATGGTGTCAAACTGGCGCGGTGGAATAGTGACCGCGCCGGATTAGGCCACGTCGGGACATTATCTCCTGAGTTTTTATTCGTTATGTGGACTTGTTTTGCTTTCTATTCTTGATTCTCTTGCCTGCAGAGGGATAAACAGTTAGATTGATTGTTCAATTGACACCATAGGTCAATAGGATGAAGGTTTAAGCATCGTTGATGGTTTGTTAAGGTGAGTGAGCAGGAGGTTTAAGTGTTTTACTTGGGGGGGGTTTATTCACAGAGGTTCAGTGTATTGGATTAAATGCTCAGTTTGTTCTTCAGAGGCTCAATTTGTTTACTTGTTCTTGTGTGTTCTTAGCCCCTGGCAAAAATCGGGCAGCACCTCCCCCGGACCGGGACTTACCAGAGAGAAGTGAAGGCCACCAAATGGATTGCTCCGGGGTGACCCCCAAAATATCGGAGTGACCTCACGGCAGTCCGAGCCCAAATGTGAGTGCGGAACGTTCGAGGGCCAGCCTACAAGAACGACCACGGCTCACGGGCGAGGAACTTTCCAAACGGGACAAATGCTTGCCACAAGGGTCATAGATGTTCATCCATCGATGGATCACTTTGAGGATCATGCCATGGAGAGACAAGCCTCAAGGACCTCAGATGATTGGAGAACGAGGAAAGGAATAATAGAGATTTAAACAGAGAACACCAAGTTTGCCAAGATGTCTTTTCTTTTATTCATCCGCACCAAAGGAGGAAGGAGCTTTTGACAAAGTTCATCTTCAAGATGAAGAAGAGAAACAAGAAATACATTATGAAAGGGGAGAGAATACAATGACGAAAGGGGAGGAAATGAGAGCACAGGCCGCTCCCGGCTCTACTCTCACCCTCACTCTCTTCTTTTCATTTCACCTCACCTCTCCAGCGTGGTGCTTAGGCCTCTTTTCCCTTCGGCTGGGCTCACTCTTCCTCGGAAGCTCTCACCTCTAACTCTTTTCTTCTCCCCAAGCACACGGTCGAGAGCCAATCCCTTCAGAGAGTCCTCCTCCTTTTTCTTGACGGGTTCGTAACATATATATGGAGGTGGGGGAAGAAGTCTCTGAATCCTCCTTCCCTTTCGTTCCATTCTTCTCGTCCCCCTCCGTGTCTGAAGCTCTCGAGTGGCCTGCAGGTGGAGAGGTTGATAGAGTAGGCATGGTGCCTCCACGAGATTGGCCGACGGTGACTGGCGGGGAAGCGACGTTCAGTGCGGAGCTCGAAGATTGCCATTCCAGGGAGCTTGAGGAGCTCAGGCGGTTGCACGTTGGTCAGACGCAGGAGGCATGGCCATTTCAGGTAAGTTCTCTTTGTTTGCGCCCGAAAATAGGGGATCGGACTGATGACGGGATGGGATGTCTAGGAGGTAAAATGGCGCGGAGGGATGGTGATCGCGCCGGATTAAACCCAAGTGAAATTGGCGCACCGTTTCAACTTTTTGGCCTTCAAAATGGCCATTCCATAGTAGCTCTCGAAGGGATAGCTTTGCATATGGGCACCATTTTAATGCAACACAAGTGGCGCCGTTTTAAGCATCAAAAAGGGGGAAGGCCCCTTCGACAGGAGCGCGCCAGATAGCCAAAGAAAATAAGGGGCGCGCCGTTTTAAGCAAGGGGGGCGCACCGTTTTAAGGCCCCTTCGAGCCGTTTTAAGCACCAAACAGATTCTTTTCGAAGTCGCTGCCGCTTATATGAATGTCGGCATTCCCAGAACGTTCCGGTTGCGATGCATGGCATCCATGATGTTTCATTCGCAGTCTTTGGGCTGCGGTTCAAGACTTTGCGTGCCTTCCGGTGCATGTCGAGACTGTGTCAGAGTTCCTGGCTCTTCTTTGATTCAGCTCCCGGCACGGCCGGCTGTTGAGTTGTGGCCGTATCTTCCGCCCGGGGGGCTCTCTCATCGGCTAGCGGACCACCAAGTGAGTCCTCGTCTTGATCGGGTGAGGTATGAGGTTTATTCGGTGTTTCCATCTTCGGCTTGCTCTCGAGTGTCGAGACGTGCTTGCCGTATGATCCTCATCGACATTTTTTTTCGACGTCCACAGGCACATTGCGCCGCACAGGGGCGCAGTGCGCCGGCCCGCCAATGCAGGCACGCCACGTGGCGGGTGCCGCAAGCGGCGCCCGCCCGGCCGCGCCCAATGCGGTTTGACCGCATAATTTTTTTTATTTTTTTACAATTATTTACCTTTATTAATTTATTGGGCCTTTAATATATTTAAATATATATTTAGGGGCCCATTAAATTAATCCATTATTATCTTAAATATTAATTATCTTTTCTCAATAGAAAATTCAAATCTTGTTGAATTTTATTTAAGTTTTGAATTAATTGAGTTGGGATAATTATTATTTTATTTGAGATAATAGTGTAATAATTGAAGCTGATCATGAGAAATTTAATATTTTAATTATTAGATAATTATTAAATTTAATTTTTGAATTTTATTGAGGATAATTATAGAAAATTCTAATTTTTTGAATTTTTAATTATTAGATAATTAATAAATTCAAGTTTTGAATTTTAAAAAAATGATAATTAAGGATAATTACATTATTTAAATTTACTTTCAAATGAAATTATTGTATAATTAATTTGAATTTAAATTTGAATAATTAGCTTATTTAAATTTATTTTTAAATTTGATTATTGTATAATTAAATTTAAATTTAAATTTTAAATAATTATCTCAATTATCTGTATTATTTGAATCAGATTCAAATATGTATGTCCCTGCGATAAATTATGGTTCTATGTATGCTTTGCTTAATATTACCTTGAATTGGCTTGTTTATATGTGTTTAATTTTAGTTAATCCAACTTCGATTTTTAAAATTAAATAAAACTAGCTTATTTTTGTTTGCACATCCCACTTTTCAATCCAAATATAAGGATTATTTTCCAAAATAACCTTTGATTGATCTGAAATGTATGGGTTGGCAAGTGATCATGGACATAGTTAATGTAATTATTTGGGGTCTGCGAGTCTCCTTTCTCTCTCTGTTAAAATTCCTATGTACTTCTATCTCCCTTCACAATTGTACTCACCCTGAGGGCTTCTGAAATTTTATTGACATGTAATTTAAATTTTATCGGCCTGCGTGCCGTGTAAAAGTTGTAATTCGTGCGATGTCGGAGTATGAAAGCGTGGAGCACACCCGACGAGGATTATCCAACTGCTTCGGAAGCGAGCCGGATGTCTTAATAGCATTAGGACTAGTGTCCATGATCACTTGCGATTTAATTTGTTCATTGGATGCATTTACTTTGTGCAAACTACTAGGTGCGGTAAATATATTGGATATATTTATACTACCACTTAGGGTGAGATCAAGATAAAAATAGATTCCCTCACAATTTAATTTTAGATCTGATAAGCATGGCTCTAGGAGTCGTCGTGGCCCTCCATCATTATGGGGTGAGTGAATGTCTTCATCTCATGGATTTGTTGTGCTTTCCACAAGGTCCATGAGTTTGGGGGCAGGATGCAACTCCAAGGCTAGGCCTCAATGGGGTGGGGAATTGAACTTTACCTTGTTGTGCTTTCCACAAGGGTCGAGTCATGAACTCATTGCCATGCAGTAATGGTGGTTAGATCTAACCGAGAGTATCCTTTGTTGTGCTTTCCACAAGGGGATGACTTCTCGGGGGCCGAAATCGGATATTGCATTGGATGCAAGTGCTTGTTGACTGCCTTTGAGATGGTGTATGGCTTGTTGTGCTTTCCACAAGGTCATACATCAGTCTCGTTGGGATTGCGACCCACTAGGTTGATGTCATTGATCTCCCGTTCTATATACTGAGGGTTATATAGTTCAATCGAAAAATAGTGGGACTAACTAAGATAGAAAACCACATCTAAGTTAGAATTTGAGCATATGCTAAGTTATCTTTTATTTCTTATCCAGATTACAATGTCGTCATCCAACCCCCTCCGTGACATCTTGGATGCCAACAGGCTGACCGGACCCAACTTCTCGGATTAGCTGCGTAATTTACGCATAGTCCTCACCGCCGAAAAAATAGCTTACGTGTTGGACACGGTTCATTCTGAGCCAGCTCCTGATGCCGAAGAAGGCGATTTAATGACTTATGCCAAATGGTCAGAAGACTCTTCCCTTGCCCAATGTTACATGATGGCCTCTATGGCTTCTGAGCTGCAGAGGCAATTTGAAAAGTGTGATTGTAGAAGCATACTTCTTAACCTACGCCAGCTCTTCGGGGAGCAGGGCAGGATTGAGAGGTATGATATCTCCAAGAAACTTTTCAGGACACGGATGTCACAGGGTGCTTTAGTACATGCTCATGTACTGAAAATGATGGAGTGGATTGAGAGACTCAATGCACTGGGGTTCAAATTGGATCTTGAACTGTGCATTGATCTTATTCTCCAATCATTGCATGATTCCTTTTCTCCCTTCATCATAAACTTCAACATGAATAGGATTGAAGCAACTCTCCCGGAGCTGCTCAACATGTTGAGAAGTGCTGAAGGGACTATGTAGAAAGATAAACCATCTTCTGTAATGATTGTTGGCCGGGCCAATAAGAAAAGGAAGGCCACCCAGATATCTATCAAAGGTGATAAAGGGAAGGGAAAGAAGAAGGCCAAGGGTAAGGAAATCGCCAAAGTTGACAAAGGAAATGGCAAGAAGAATGAAAAAGAAGACAAGTGTTTTCGATGCGGGGAAACAGGTCATTGGAAAAGGAATTGCAAGGTAATTCTAAATGAAGGTATTTTTGTCATAGACCTTAATTTGTCATATATGGAATCCACATCATGGGTATTAGATACTGGATGTGCATCTCATGTCTACAACTCTGCGCAGGTGTTGGCAAATAGAAGGCGGCTGGGCAAAAAGGAGATTGAGCTGAGGATGGGCAATGGAGCTTTAGTTGCTGCTAAAGTTATCGGGATTGCACGCCTCAGTTTACCTTCAGGGGTCATTCTGGAGCTGAATGACTATTATTATGTTCCTAATATTATTAAGAATATTATTTCAATCTCTAGCTTGTATAACGTTGGATATACATTGGCTTTTAAAAGCACTGGGTGCTCTATAATGAATAATAGTTTGGTGATAGCTAATGGTTCATTAGTCAATAGTCTTTATGTATTAGATATATGTTCTAATGTTATGCAGGTTTCCAATGCTAATGAAGTGAATTCTGCATATCTCTGGCATTGCAGGCTTGGTCATGTAGGTGAAAAGAGAGTCTCTCACCTACACTCAAATGGGTATTTGAATTCATTCGAATACAAGTAATTTGATACATGTGAGTCGTGTCTCATGGGGAAGATGACCAAGGCTCCCTTTAGTGGACATGGTGAGAGGACTGCTGACCTTCTCGGGCTTATACACTCGGATGTGTATGGACCCATGTCCATAGAAGTAAAAGGGGGTCACCTTTATTTCATTTCTTTTATTGATGACTTCTCGAGATATGGCTATGTGTATTTAATGAGACATAAATTATAAGCTTTTGAGAAGTTTAAGGAATACAAGAATGAAGTAGAGAAATAGATTGAAAAGAGTATTAAGGCTCTTCGATCAGATCGAGGAGGAGAATACCTTAGCCATGAATTCACTTCTTATCTTAAGGATAATGTAATTATTTCTCAGTGGACTCCATTGTATATACCACAGCACAATGGTGTATCCAAGAGGAGAAACATGACCTTGTTAGACATGGTCCGATCCATGATGTCCATGTCAGGACTACCCTTGTCTCTTTGGGGATATACCTTAGAGGCTGCAGCCTATTTACTGAATAGGATCTCAAGTAAATCGGTTCCTTCTATACCATATGAGATATGAAAGGGCAGGAAACTAAATTTTAATCACATTAAAATTTGGGGGTGTCCTGCCCATGTAAAGAAGAACGATTGTGATAAACTTAAGTCAAGAACCGATAAGTGTAGGTTTGTGGGATATCCAAAAGAGACTTTTAGATATTATTTCTATCACCCTTATGAGCAAAGGGTCTTAGTGGCTAAGAGAGTTGTATTTCTAGAAAGAGAATATCTACTCCAGAAAAATAGTGGGAGCCAAATAGAATTGGACGAGCTCCAAGAACCATAACATGTAGACACAATCCCATTAGATGAGACTGTATCAGTTGATTCTACTCAGAGTGAAACACAGACACTACGGAGATCTGGTAGACTACCAAGAGAACCTGAGAGTTATGTTGGACATGTCTCAGAGAGGTCCTTTAAGGTATGCATCGATGAGGATGAAGATCCTCATCCTACCAAGAGGCGATCCGTAGTGCAGACTCTAAGAAATGGCAAGAGGCAATGGATTCAGAGATCCAGTCCATGTACACCAACAAAGTTTAGAACTTGGTTAATGTACCCAAAGGGAAAGTCCCTATAGGCTGCAAGTGAATTTTTAAAAGGAAGATCGGTGTAGATGGACATATTGACACATACAAGGCCAGATTAGTGGCGAAAGGGTATCGTCAAAGATAAGGTATTGACTATGACGAGACATTTTTACCTGTGGCCATGGTTAAGTCAATCAGAATCCTCCTTGTCATTGCTGCATACCTGGATTATGAGATTTGGTAAATAGATGTGAAGATAGATTTTCTTAATGAAAATCTGTCAGAAGAGGTGTACATGGTACAGCCTGAAGGATTCACCTCCATGCTTCATCCTAATAAGGTATGCAAGCTTCAGAGATCCATTTATGGATTAAAGCAAGAATCTCAGAGCTGGAACTTAAGATTTGATGAGACTGTCAAATCTTTCAACTTCATTCGGAATGAAGATGAACCCTGTGTTTACAAGAAGGTCAATGGGAGCTCTGTGACATTTTTGATCCTTTATGTTGATGACATCTTACTCATTGGGAATGATGTAGGGATGTTGACATCAACTAAGTCTTGGTTGTCCAAGATCTTCTCCATGAAGGATTTGGGAGAAGCATCCTATGTGTTGGGTATAAGGATCTATCGAGATAGATCTAAAAGGATGCTAGGATTATCCCAATCCATGTACATAGATACTATCCTCAAAAGGTTTAGGATGAAAAATTTCAAGAGAGGTCTCATTCTTATGAGACATGGAATTTACCTATCTACGGGGATGAGCCCTAAAACATCTGAGGAGGTGGCACACATGAATAAGGTACCCTATGCTTCGGCCATAGGGTCAATCATGTATGCAATGCTATGTACACGGCCTAATGTTACCAATGCTTTGAGCATTGTCAGTAGACATCAGGAAAATCCAGGCGAAGAGCACTGGAAGGCAGTAAAGGGCATCCTTAAGTACTTGCGAAGGGCTAATGATATTTTTCTACTTTATGGAGGAGAGGACCTACAGCTTAGAGCTTACACATATTTTAGTATCCAGTCAGATCCAGATGACTACAAATCTATGTCTAGATTTGTATTCATGTTAAATGGAGGGGCAGTCAGTTGGAGAAGCTCCAAGCAAGATACGACTGCAGACTCGACGACGGAGGCAAAAGATATTGCTGCGGCTAAAGCTGCTAAGGAAGCCGTCTGGATGAAGAAATTCATCTTAGAACTTGGCGTAGTTCCCGAGATATCAGCTCCCATCCCATTATTTTGTGATACTAATGGGGCCATCGCCCAGGTGAAGGAACCAAGATCTCACCAAAGGTCGAAGCATATTCTGAGGCGCTTCCACCTTATTCAGGAGATTGTTGATCGTGGAGATGTGGCGGTAGAGCGTGTATCGTCAGAAGATAACATAGCAGATCCACTAACTAAGCCTTTGACACAGATTATGTTTGAGCGCCATCGGGATAAGATGGGCTTCAAAGTTGTGGGCAATTGGCTGTAGTTCAAGTGGGAGATTGTTAGTATTGGTGTGCTACATGCCAATTTAAGGTCAGGTAGGCCCGATAGATGTACGATCTTATTCATTATTAATGAAGTGATATTTGAGCGTAAATATGTGATTATATATTACTTTACGATATCCCTAAGATATGTGGTTGTAAAGTCAACTCGAGATGGGATCTCTATCATGAGATTGATTTTACATGGACACATACCTTAAAATATTCCTGGTTGGAGGGTAATCACTCGGGGACTTTGATTACCTAGTAAACCAGTACACATGATGTGTACGGGACCAGTCTCATGGTCAATGGTGCGGGGCACCAACACATATGTGTAGGTATACGTCCTAGGAGGATGTACACTGAACTGATCCGCTATTGGATCTTCAGATGGTTGATTATACCTAATGTCAACTAAAGATCTAATTGTCTCAATAGCATCGTTGGTCCTTTGACTTGAGACATTGATCGGATCTTACACAAGGATTGGAATGGTTTAATGAGTTGGCTAAGTGACTTTAACCACAAGTCATGAATTTCTAAGTCATTAACCATTTCAGGGTACGTGTGAAGATCATCAATGGTCAAGAGGGGATCGCTCACTGTCGGGTATAAATCAGACAGTTAATGGGTCATAACACTGACGCTCTATTAAATCCCTGGCTAGGGTCATGTGAGTTCGTTTAGAAGGGACGTCATACACTTTAAGGTGGTCATGGTCGAATGGCATGATCATGGGGGTTTGACAGTTACTGTACCCTCGATCGAACTAGACTCATAGAAGGAGCGAGGGATTATAGCGATGCGGAAACTGTAGACTTATAGGTAACAGACATGGTGGTTTAAACCCGGCATCCTCTAGGATCACGCGGATTTGCTTGACCCAACGTGATCAAAGGTTCGGAATAAATCAAACTATTATTCGGCTCTAGTAGAAGCAAATAATAAGTTTAATTTACTTCTAATTGGGAATTAGAAGTTAATGGGCCTTAAACTAGAGTGACTATGAGCCTAGAGGATTACACACAATGGGTTCTCGGGTGACGGGACATTATTGTACAAACGTATATATTAAAAGCCTTAAATTCTATTGGGAAAAGAATGATGAGAAGGGCTTAATATATATGTACAATAATGAAAGGGATACATATACAATTTTGGTCCTTATGGGTTCCTTTGAAAAGCACCTAATCATTATATATATATGTGTATCCTACGAGAACCTCTTCTTCTCTTCTTGAACCAAGCATTACATAAAGGAGAGAAGAAGAGATTCTCTCCTCCCCTCTCCTCCCTCTTGCTCTCTCTCTCTCCCTTGTTACTATCTCTCTCCCCCCTCAAGGGAGAAAGGCTTAAGAGAGAAGAACGTGGTTTTTGAGCACCCATGGTTTGTGCATGGGAGGTATAGAACGGGAGGACGCCGTCACCGCTCGAGGATCCGTGTGGATCAGCTCTAGAGATCGTACATCTGTGCGGCTTGGCGTGCGTGAAAATCTGCATCGGGCACTGCGGACAGCGTCGTTCCGCACAAGGTGAAATCTGCAACCCGTAGTTAGGGGTTGGGAGTAGTTATTGCAGTGATTAGAGCACGGTTCTAGGATTCCACAAAGCCAGGGTTCGGTATATAAATTTTTATTATCCACTGCGTTGCCCAAACCGGGCTGACCGAATCCTTACACTATCCACCCCACTGAATACTCAAGAGTATCCACTTGCAAATCTGTAAAAGAAATGTGGGATAGGCTTGAGCTAATCTATGAGGGTACAGCGGAAGTTAGGGCCACCAAAGCCAACATACTAACTACTGACTATGAAATGTTCAGAATGAAGCCCAACGAATCTATCTCTGAAATATATGCCAGGCTCACATAGTTAACTAATTCCTTCAAGTCATTTGGGAAAGAATACCCTAACAGCGAACTGATTAGGAAGATTCTTAGATCCCTCACCCCAGCATGGCTCACTAAGGCTACGGTGATTGAGGACTCAAAAGACTTATCTGCCATGACAGTAGACGATTTGATAGGTTCGCTCATGACATATGAGCTCAAATTGAAGAGAACTGAAGAAGACATCAAGCCCAAGAAGACTGTAGCTCTCAAAGTTGTTGAGAGCACAGATGGCTCAGACGAGGACAACGGAGATGACCTTCTGGAGATCAGCACAGCTGACCATGCCCTGCTAACTAGGGAATTTATGAAATTCCAAAGTAGATGAGGCAAATTCCAAAAGAGGAAGAAGGCTATGCAGGTAAGTAGAAACTCCAATCTCAGACTTACTCATGCCAAAAACTCTGACAATATCATTTGCTATCAATGTAAGAAAGCAGGACATATGCAAGGAGAATGCCCTGAACTGATCAAGCGAGTGTCCAAAGCCAAGGGAAAGAAGTCCAAAGCCATGGTCTCCACCTGGAGTGATGATGAAGAGGAAAATAAGATGCCAATGAAGATGAGGATGACTTCGGTCTCATGGCTGATGGGAGTGAGGATCATGTGAGCAATATCTTTGAAACCTTTTCAATTGAGGATTGAGAAGATGCATATGTTGATCTTCTTGAGAAGTATGAAATGTATAAAAAGGAGAATAAGCATTTGAAGAAAAAGGTCAACGCTCCTGCTCATGATAACCCTGCCAACCAAGAGTTATAAACCTTAAAAATTGAAAAATGGAAAACTAAAAAAATAAGCTGAAACTCTTGAAGCCATCCGCTCAGATCTGTTAGGTTTGAAAAAAGAAAATGATGTTCTTAAAACTCAGCTAAGCTAGACCAACCTGAAATGTGAAGAATGGGAGGAAGAGAACAAACTTAATCTTGAAAAATATGAGGCTGTTAACGCTGTTAATCTTGAGCTGCAGAAAAATTTGGAAAGAGTTGAAGGAGAGCTAATGAACAAACAGTCCACCCTAGAGAGAACGACCCAGGGTAAAACTAATTTAGATGCTATCTTAGGCACCCAGGTTAATTTTAGATAGGAATGTCTAGGCTTCAACCCCACTAAGAAGAGGCATTTTTAGTTAAAGACTATATTCTTCTGTCCTGAGAAAGGAAAAGGGAAGTTGATTGTTGAAGAACCAATGGAGAAGAACCTTAGCCATTGTGCTGCTCAAGGCACCAATCTAAAGAGTCAAAGCAACTCTGCTAAGTCACAAGATTGGCACAGGTACACCAGACGGGAAGGTCGACACCAAGGCCAAATAGGTCGACACTTCAATACACAACAAGGTTCGTCAAGTCGATGCACCAACCCACCAGGTCAACACCATGGGCAGACAGGTCGATAGCTCAATGGTCACCAGGGTTCTTTAGGTCGAAGCACCAGGGACATGCCTCGACGCAGTTCATTATTCCACTTTGTAAGGAGAAATCGTTTCAATGACACAAGAAGGTTCAATGGCCCGCAAAGCATGGGTACCTCTCATACCAAATTCAACATGTTTGGAAATCCAAAAACCAGATCTCAACCTAACTCACACTCCATGAATTTCATGAAATCTACTTGTCATACATGTAACCAACCAGGACATAGCAGCAATCAGTGCTGGTTCAATCATAGAATGAGAACTTTCAAACAAGTTTGGATTCCAAACAAGTTATTGCATACTGTGAATTATGATTGTGAACCCAAATTTGTTAGGGTTCCAAAAATCTCTGTTTAATGCCTTCTATGCAGGATTGCCTAGCAGATCATCACAACCGATGGTACTTAGACAGCGGCTGCTAACGGCACATGATGGGAGACAAAGAGAAACTCAGTCATTTAATCAAGAAGGAAGGAGGCCAAGTAAGGTTTGGAGGCAATGATAAGGGAAAGGTAATTGGCACAGGCACCATGGGTAAGAATTCATCCAACTTCATTGATAATGTGATGCTCGTTGAAGGCCTTGAGCACAATCTACTTTGCATAAGCCAACTGTGCGACAAAGGCCATAAGGTAACGTTTGATGCTAATGAATGTAGAATCCTTAAGAAAAACTCAGAATCTGTGCTTTTTATAGGTCATAGAGTTAATAATGTCTATATGGTAGACCTTGATGCATCTAACTCTGAAAGCTTGTGCTTGACTGCCAACTAGCTCAGTGATGCAGGCTTGTGGCACCGACGGCTGGGACATGTCAACTATGGCACACTGCACAAATTGTCCAAACATGGGATGGTTAAAGGCTTGCCAAAATTGGCCTATACGAAAGTTGATCAGGTCTGTGAAGCTTGCTCCCTAGGTAAGCAAACTAGAAAGTCCTTCAAATCTAGAAGTGAGGATTTGTCATCCACTCCTTTTGGATTCTTGCATATGGACTTGTTTGGTCCAACAAGAGCATCTAGCATCAATGGAAAAAGTTTTGGATTTGTGATAGTTGATGATTTCTCTCACTTCACATGGATTTTCTTCCTCACTAATAAGAATGATGCCTTCCTTGCATTTCATAATTTTTTTAGAAAAGTAAAGCAAGAAGGTAAATTCAAAATCTCCACCATCTTGTCTGATAATGGAGGAGAATTCAAAAATTCATCATTTTCTGAACTATGTGATCAAGAAGGTCTAACATAGATTCTCTTCTCCCAGGACCCCAGAACAAAACGTCATTGTGGAAAGAAGGAACCTGACAATTGTGGAAATCACCCGGACCATGTTGATTGAGAGCCAACTCTCAAGAAAGTTCTAGGCTGAAGCAGCAAACACAGCATACTACGTAATCAATAGGGCCATGATAAGGCCAAAGTGTAAGAAAACCCCTTATGAGATGTTGAAAGGTAAGAAACCCAATTTGACTTACTTTAAAGCATTTAGATCCAAGTGCTATGTGCATAACAATGACAAATCGAATTTGGACAAATTTGAAGCTAATAGTGACATTGGAGTATTCTTGGGTTATGCTGAAACATCAAGGGCATATAGGATTTTCAACATTAAGAATCAAACCGTGGAAGAAACTCCACATGATGTGTTTGCAGAAATTAATGATAAATCTGACAAAGATATTTGTAATAGGGAAAGGAAGGAAGAAGATGGAGAATTCTGGAAACTAAATAAGATCAGAAGGAGGGCAGCCGACCACAGCTCATAGAGGAAGAAATTGGTCGATCGACAGAAATCCCTAGACACGCACTGCTGCCGAGTGAATCTTCTACGAATCTGTGCACCTTGAAGGATCATCCTGTGCATAACATCATAGGTAACTTGCATGACTCCCCTAGGACCAGGTCATTTCATAAGGATGTTTCTAATGATGACCTCATTGCATTAGTCTCTCAGTTTGAACCCAAAAGCATTGAAGATGCATTGCTTGATGAAAATTGGGTTAATGCCATGCATGATGAACTCAACCAATTTGTAAGAAACCAAGTCTGGAATCTGGTTCCAAGACCCTCCGACCAGCATGTCATTGGGACTAGATGGGTTTTTAAGAATAAGCTTAATGAGGAAGGGGCTATCATTAGAAACAAGGCTAGGTTGATAGCTAAGGGGTATAACCAAGAAACTAGCATTGACTTTGAAGAATCTTATGCCCTCGTTGCTAGACTAGAAGCCATCAGAATCCTACTAGCCTTCGCATGCTCCTTAGGCATTAAACTTTATCAAATGGATGTCAAGAGTGCATTTCTGAATGTCTTGATAAAAGAAGAGGTATTCGTAGAGCAGCCCCTTGGCTTTGAATTGATTGACTGGTCTAACCATGTTTACAAATTGGACAAGGCACTATATAGACTAAAGCAAGCTCTACGGGCCTAGTATGACAGGCTTAGTGTGCATCTGACCGGGGAAGGCTACATCAGAGGTAAGATTGACCAAACACTTTTTACAAAGGTAATGAATGGCCACATCATTATTATGCAGGTATATGTTGATGACATCGTGTTTGGGTCAACTGATTCTAACATGTGCAAGCAATTTGCTGAGCTTATGACAAGGGAATTCAAAATGAGCCTCATGGGATAACTCTAATTTTTTCTTGGACTGCAGATCACACAAACAAAGGAATGATTCTTCATAAACCAGTCCAAATATACATTGGAGATTCTAAAAAGATTTGGGATGAAGGAAGCCAAACATATATCCACGCCTATGGGAACAAATGCATCCCTAGATCCAGATGAAAATGGTAAATCTATAGACTCCAAAACAAACCGAGGTATGATCAGGTCTCTTTTGTATCTCACTGCTTCTAGGCCTGACATTCAGTTTAGTGTATGTATCTGTGTTTGTTTTCAAGCTAATCCTAAAGAATCTCACCTCATTGTTGTGAAAAGGATCTTAAGATATATTGCTAGCACACATGACTTAGGGTTGTGGTATCCTGTATCATGTCCTTTTGATTTAATCTCATATACTGATGCTGATTATGCTGGATGCAAACTTCATAGAAAAAGTACAAGTGGCTATTGCCAATACTTGGGTGGATTCCTAGTCTCTTGGGCTTCCAAGAAGCAGCATTCTGTTGCGCTTTCCACTACAGAAGCTGAATACATTGCTGCAGGTACCTGTGGGACCCAAGTTCCATGGATTATGCACCAACTCCAAGACTACGGAGTAGATCTTGGTTGCACACCCATCATGTGCGATAACACCAGGGCCATTAACCTTACCAAAAATCCCATTTAGCATTCCCGCACAAAACACATTGAAATCAGGCATCACTTCTTTTGGGATGAGGTAAGCAAGAAAAACTTTGAATTTCACTTTGTTGAATTTGAGAAGCAAATTGCAGATATTCTTACTAAACCTCTGAGCAATGACAGTTTTTCAACGTTAAGAAGAGAATTGGGTCTGTGTAGATCTCCCACTTGATTACATTTGCATGATCTTTCTCATCTAAGTCCAAAGTCTTTTTTAGTTACGATAGTTAGGGGGAGTCTGTCACGCCTCGAACCGATAGCAGCGGGAAGCGATGCTCGGAACGTGGCAGCGAAATAGTCATGATAATTAGAGCAGAAAAATAAATAAACACCATAAATAATATTCAAACACATGGAGGCCATTAATTTGAGAAAAATATAGTTTGATTGATATTTGGAAATTGAATTACAAATTTGACTCAATTTTTACAATAATAGACTCAATGAAAGAAATAAAGAAGAGAAAATAGCAAGACCCACTATACTAACTAGACTCAAGAAAATAAAAAGACTCTGGTCTCAAGGTTCCAGGTTCACTCGATCACGCTGGCCCGAGCCCAGTTGCAAACGTTCCATCTACCGAGTTACCTGAAAAGGATGGGAAGAAGGGGGGTGAGCAAGAAGCTCAGTAGGAATTACTCTATATTATCAGGCAGAATTTAAGTAATTAACCATTTTATGAATGCATGAATAATACGAGAAACTCAAATAAGCAAACTAAATAACTGACAAGATCAGAAGATAATCGATAGATAAATGGAAAGGAACAATTGCATGTCGAGATATCAAGCACCAATAATAAGAACTTTCCAATGAATGGCTATTTCATGTCAAGTCGAGTCGAGTCATGTCACGCAAGCAGGTACTTCACGCTTTCAAGTATGAATAGCAAGTTCACGAGAATGTGGAATGTCATAGACTAACACGCTAGCTAGTACTCGGTGACAATGCCACACCTAGTCATTCACCTCTCCGGGGATCAAGTACTTTTCGGGTGCTCCTCCCAGGACCAGACTAGGCCCTTAAATATGATTGCCTTGGCATTGATTTACTTGGATCATAGATCCCACGAAATCTAGACATCCACAATGTTTAATGGCCAAGAGTTCCAAGATTAAGCTCATGTAATCAAGATAGAATGCGTAAGAAATATTGATTTTTCTTGAGTTCCAAACAATAAGCTCATTAATCGAGAGGAATAGTCATTTAAAAAAATGACTCTTGAATGGATAAATGTTGACAATAGACCTAACAATAGATCAAAATTTGAGGTACAATAGCTTAGTTAGGCTAGAGTAGCTTACATATATCAAAACCGTGAAAACATCAATTTTTGGAAAGCTGGAAGGTGAAACGGTCAACAAAGGACCGCTAAGATAAGAACACGGTCTAATCAGGACCGCAAAAAGGCTAACTGGGTCAAAGATCCAACCCAGAGCGAACGAGTAGAAAACGGTCCAAGGTGGGCCGTGATCAGGACTAGACGGTCCTAGTTGGGCCACTTGAAGAGGTAAACGGTCTAATATCAACAGTGTACTTACAGAGTCCAAGGGACTAAAGTCGACGCACAGCCGGTTAAACACGGTCACATGAGGGCCATTCAAGCAATCTGGCAGTCAGGACTGGACCGCTTACTGACAGAAACGGTCTCAAAAAGGCCGCCATCAATAGGACAGTCCCGACTCTGGGGTTTAGCAAAAATACGCGATTCGATTGAGTCAAAAAGGTTCAGGCTTGTGGGTACAACCCGCCCGGCATCCTAGTGGGAATCCCAGGCTCGCGGGGGCTTACGGAGGCCTCGGAAGATGAACACCTAGTCCGGTGAAAGGAATATCCGACGAAGAGGTAGTTCAATGCACAAGAATTTAATAGCTAACAATCAACGGAAAATGATGTATTCGGTCCAGTCGCCATCACCGGAGTGGCACGACCTTAAAACAGACTTAATAAGACAGCAAGGTGATAATGGAATAATAAGAAGGAAAGGCGAAACTAAAATTAATTACTCTACTCATTTCAATCATAAGATATCAAGAACGATGATCATGGTGGAATAATCATGAAGAAGATTAACTTAGATCATTAAATTTCATTTTTCCTAGTTAACAGTGTGATATTTAACAAAAAAAGTCATATCAGCAAGTTATATAACATGGATTAACAGTGCATAACACGACGTAATCAAATGAACAACACAGGGTAGAAAATGGTCACAGAGCAGATCGCCAGAAGCCTAAACGGTCAAGGGTAAGGCCGCTTAGCCAAGTTAGAGGTCAAACTTACGTCCGCTAGATCAATAGTGCAAAACAGGGTTCTTGCGGTCTATCAGGCGATCGCTAGACACATAAGCGGTCTATTGGGAGACCGTTAAGCCCAGCGTAGCCCTAATAAGAAGCAAACGGTCTGTCTCGGGGTCGCTAGAGCATGCAAACGGTCTATCGTGCGACCGCTTGACGCCTGGCGGTCCCTAGAACGACCGTTTCATTCAACCCGAACCCAGAACATAGAAATGCATGACACCGGTCCAATGAAAGCAAAATTCAAAACATGAATATAGTATGAAAATTAGGCTATTTACTATCAAAACGTAGGTAACTTAAAAACGCACATCATGGCATGCTCAATTTAAAGATTGCACTAAGATTTCTTGCTGTAACCTACACAAAAGTGAACGTGAGCAAAACCCTAATTTCATGCTCTACATAAAACTAGGAATACACATGATATAGATAGCCAAAATTGGGCGAAATAAGTTCAAAAGAAAGCTAAGGACAAGATCTATCTATCCATGTTATTTAATTAGATTGGGCCTGAGAGAAACCTACCTTAATCGAGGAAGAGAAGAAAAGACGCGCTCGCCGGAACCCTAATACACGCCGCCACCAAGTGCCCAAATTCACCTAGGTTCGACCACGATAGCCCGTGCCACCAATTGGAGAAGCAAATAGGGGCCTAGGGCTGCTAAAGCTCTCAATTTATAGCATCCAAGGAGGCTTCTAGAGGTCGAATTGGACTCAAGAGTCCAAGGAAGAAAAATCAATGAAAATCCCGCACCTTGATCAAATCCACGTCGCCTCCGCCGCAGTTGGAAGGCTCTAGAGTCTTGGGTTTCGAAGGAAAAATGGGCCTCTTGGGTAGATCTATCCATTGGGCCTGGTTTGGGCTCGATTGATTAAGAATTGGAATCCAATTGGTCGTTTAAGATTGATATATTAAAACAACGAATTTGGCCATTAATTCCTTAATCCAGCCTTATTAAATTTTTATTAGGGGTCAACCCAGTTGATAATATTATTAAATACTTCATTCTCTACAAGAATATAATTTTTTCATATTTTTAGAAATTAGTCAAAACTTTGACCTACGGGTAAAAATTCAATTAATTTAATTTATACCTATTAAATTCAAATCATCATAGAAAAATTTGATTACATCTTAGAATATGAAATTCTTTTTATGTTGATTGTAGAAAAATAATTATTTCTTTTTATTGATATAATTTGGCCACTTTCAAAATAAATAATATTTGTTAACTAAGAAAATTATTGAAGTCATTAAATAGCAAGTTAATAGTTTTAATCCATTTTAATATATCTTATGTTGAATTAATGATTCGATTAGTCATTCTTATTTTTAAAAAATTAGATTCCCTTTTCTTTTCACACGCTTTTCATTTATCACATTTTATTCCAATACATATAAAAAAATATATTCTATTATTTAGCCGGGGTGTTACATCCTCCCCCACTTCAAGGAATTTGATCCCCAAATTCGTCGATCGCCATTAACTATTTAAATAGTTAAACTAAGATGATCTTATCTATTCAAAATAACATGTTAATCATGCAACTAATGGAATGCAAAAGAATTTAACTATAGTTAAGGATGAGGGAGAACGATACCTTATAAAATTCTTTAGTTTATAGAAATCGGTTCCAATTCTCCATGTGTTTTTACTTGTGGAAGTAGCTTAGGGTAATTAGCCATTATATGATCTTTATTTCTACAACAAAGACACGCTCCGCTCCTTCGCCAGTACTCCTTGATTAGATGACCAAATTTATGACAGTGAAAATATTTCGTTTACGAAAGGTTATTCTTTTTCTTCTTATTACTTCGAATTTCTTTACGACGGACTCGCCACCTTTTAACGGAACCAGATTTTAGCTTACTCGTGGACCCTCTCGCTTCCATGTCAAAAGGAGCTTAGATACCTGTAAAATAATTATTAGGTTAAAAATTTTATTACCCATTGAAAATAACATTTTTAAAATTGTGTGATACCAAATTGAGGGAATGAAACAATGAAGTGAAGTTAATTTTTGGAAAATGTAGGCCCTTGCCCCCCACCTTTCTCTTCCCTCTTCCCCTCCCTTCTCTCCCACGTTATCTCCTCTCTCTCCCCCCCAGCCTTCCCACTTCGTAGGCCCCCCCTCTAGCCTCTCTTGTCTTCTACCTCTTCCCCATGTACTTTCCTCTTCTCTCTCTCAATCTTCCTGCTACCCCTCCATGAGCGCCGGCCTTCTCTTCCTCTATCCTTTCCCTTTGCTTCTCCATCTCCCCCTCCCTCACATCCACCTACTTGGCCAACTACCCGACCCCCCTTCCTCTGGCTCTCTTTTCTCCTCTTCCCCTGCAATTGCAGTCTATCTCCCCCCCTCTCCCTCTAAACTTCTTCTGCCATGGCCAACACTGCCGATCACCACCTTGCCCCCTCTCTCACTACCTTCGCCCCATTCCCTTCCTTTGACCCGGTGCCATTACTGCTGTGTTGTCTTCCCATTAGCACCCCCACTGGCTGTCACGGCACCGACCCTCCCTCTCTCTAATTCTCTCACCCCCTCTCCCTCTCTCTCCTTCTCCCTCCCCACACACGCAGCAGCCCTCCACTGACCAACTCTCACTGGCTAGTCTTCACACACGCCCACACACCGCGGTGCACACCCCCCTCGACCTGCCGTGGCCTCACTCCTTCTCTCTCTATCCCCACACGCACGTCATCGCCACCCCCCATGGCACCATAAAACCTCCCCCATGCGCTGGCCTTCTCCCTGTTCCCCCTCTAACCCGCGGCCGATCCCCTGTTTGGAACAGGGGCACCGCCGGTGCCCCCCTCCCCCTCCCCTCTCTCTCCTTTGCACCCTCGCATCCCTCCCTCGTCTCACTTCCCCACTCCCTCCTTTTCCTCTGCTCATCAGAGAACGCACCCCCTCACCATCTATCTGCCTCATATGAGGACCCGACCCCCCCCTCTCATGCACATAGCGGCTCCCCTTGCCTCCCTCACATGCAGCCCCTGCCCACCCATGCGACCTGCACCCCAGCCACCCTACCCGCCAGCACATCGACAATTACGCATGGCCATACTCCCCTCGCCACGGCCCTAGTGTGTAGCGTCGTCGGGGCCACTCCTTCGCCTCCTGCTGCGCTCCATGCATACAACGTCGCCATCGTCGCTGCTCTTCCCCAGCCCCAACCCGCCATTCAAAGCCAGGCGCCGGTAGCCGGTACTACCACCGGAGACTCAAGGCATCATCGCCACCACTATCTGCGTACCCTTGCACGCACGCTCACCACCGAACAGCCTAGTCGACGTCTAACGCCCACTGTCATAGTAGCTGCCATGCTGGCATGCAGTCCGCCACGACCAGCACACTGTCGCTAAGAAACCTACCCAGCTGTCCGATGCCTGCCGCCCTCGAGCAGCTCAAGGTGTTCCCCGGTGGCCAATATACAAAGGAAAGGAACAGTGTTGCAGTTTCAGGTCTTAGTGTTCATACAGCACCGGTTGAGATGCGAAGGAAGCTTGTCATTCCTGAGGCACGATGGCCCCATGCTATTGCGGAATTCTGTGAACTGCACCATATTGAAGAAGTCACTATCTTGAGCACATGCAACCGAATGGAGATACATGTTGTGGCTCTCTCTTGGCACCAGAGGCATCAGAAAAGTGATCGGGTGGATGTCAAAGATGAGTGGAATCCCTATTTCTGACTTACATCAACATCTTTTTATGAGACATGGAGAGATTCCTTGGAGACGGTGTCCACTATCAAGGAGCTAAGGTTGTGTGCATGCAGATAGAATCAGAATCTCAGAACTTGAAAAGTGCCTGCTAAAGATTGGTTAGAAAAGGCAGTGGATGAGCTAAGTACTGGCATTGTCAACAAGTTTATTCATGGCCGATTGCAACACTTGGAATGTGACGGAGGTGATAATAAGAATCTTGGGGAGACACTTGAGAACATGCATGCTCTCAACAGGATGTTTAGACACTGAGAACTCAATTTTTGAAACAGAAAATCAAAGCCAAGGTTGAGAAAGCTCACAAATAAGCCAAAAAAATGGGAGGACTTGTGACACATGCTAATCAATTTTTTTGTCAATGAAAGAAAAAAATGAGAGAAATGAAGACATTCATACGACCTCGGGTTTTCTTCTCACATCAAATGGTATCAGAGCCTCATTGCATCCTTAGGTCATTTCACATCAAAATGGTATCAGAGCCTTGGATTCACAAGCAAATTGACAGGTACCCACTGTTGGATTTTCTGAGGACGCTCCCGAACTCGAAAACTGACGAGACCAGTGCCAAAATGTCGGTGAAATCAAAATGGTATCAATTTCTTGAAACCTGGCTCTGATACCAAATTGATGTGACACGCCCTAAGGATGATGATGCTCTGATACCAAATTGATGTGACACAACCCCTTGGACCTGAATTTGCAAGCAACCGGACCGAACGACGATCTCTCACAAGCGGGTTCACCCGCGTCGCGCGCACCCGGGTCCGTAGGCGGACCGGCGATGGTGGTGAGGGTCTGAGGTTGGGCCTTGGGATTCCAATGGTATGGCCGGCTAGGGATGGACAGCAATGGGCCAGGGATGCCCAATTTCAAGGACGGCCGACACGCCGAGGGCGTGGGATGTAACGTCTCCCTCACAACTCACCCGCGGTGGCACTCGATTAGGTGGAAAGTTGGAACGAGCACTCTCTCTCTGCCGATGGCGCAACTAGAGATAATACTAAGCTAAGCAAAGGTAAAAAGAACCCAGCAGAGGAGAGTGGCCCGAAGCTCACCTTATCGGTGTGAAGACACCGATCCCGGCCGGAGACGAGGGCGAGTGGGGAAGCGTGGGCTACCCGCACGCTGCGCCGATGAGGCTTCCGGTGACGACCTACTAATACAATCACTACGCCTCACGCAGGAGGGGGGATCTCGGGGAGGGGAGAATTGGAGTACAAACAAACACTACCTCCACACAGGGAGGGGCGGTAAGCCGGCCAGGCGGGGAGGGAAGTGAAGCTAAGGACGGAGCCGAATTGCCTCTTCGAGGTTCTGCCCGCCTGTTCTGCCCATTGATAGGTACCCACTGTTGGATTTTCTGAGGATGCTCCCGAACTCGAAAACTGACGAGACCAGTGCCAAAAAGTCGGTGACTGACCCAGAATGAAGCCTGAAATTTTCTGGAATCTCAAAGTGTCGCCAATGGCCGGAGCAGGTGCTGGATCGACGTTGCTTGGTTCTGGCTCGAGCAGGTTTCAGGATGCTACAGTGGGAAGACGAAGCCGCCCCGAGTGCTCCTGTGATTAGAACGATGCGGGACCAGGACGGTTACGAGTGTGGCCGCATCCTCTTCGATCAGCAAGGAAGAACGGCTCCGGCGGAGGTTGGGGTCGAGAGTGGCAGCCCGAGAGGTGGAGAGGTATCGGGACAGACCCTGACTGTCCTGAACGGCGTCCCTGTGGTAGAAAAATTGGTACGAGCAGCTCCGGTCTCCAAACGAAGTCCCGTTGGCTGCGTTGGTTAGGTGGCTGGAAGATCTTCGTCCTGGTCAAATGGCGCACCAAGGGGATCCGAGGAGAGGCCGCAGGAGCTTCTGGACTGAGGCTCTGACCCCTGCTCGGGTGCTGAATGCGCTGTCGGGCGAGAACATATGCCGAGAACAGCTCCAACCTCGTAACGGGGCAAGACCACCTCGCCTCGAAGCCGATTGGGGGAGCTTTCCAGAAATATATGATACGCCTCCAGAAGATGCTTGGTGAGGACGTGCCAGCCGCTGTAACAATCAGCCAGCCTACTGCCTGCGACCTGGACAGGGTATGGGGGTGGAAGGGGATGGTAGTGGGGAGATGGGGAGGGGGAAATGGAGTGGGAAGTGGCTGGGGCGTCCCCTGGTTGATAGGGTGTCAAAAGGGGGTCGAACCAAGGGGTGAGAGGGGGGAAATGGGGGCTGGAAGGGGGTCTAGCAGGTGGGGGACTGGAGAGCTGCGAATTTGGTGTTGGAAGGGAGAGGGAGACCTTTGGCTTGAATGAGTGATTAGTGGAGGGTTAATGTTACTTTGGGGAGGGGAAAGGTTGTGTTGGGGATGAGAAGGGTTGTATGGGAAGGTGGAGGGATGTGTGGGGAAGAGGGAAGGGTGCTTGGGGGAGAGGAAAGGGTGCTAGGGAAGTGGGAGGGTTGCTTTGGGATACGAAGGGGTGCTTGGATAGTGGTGAGAGTGAATGGGGATTTATGGGTCTTGGGGAGGTGAAGGGTTGTGATTAATGGGGGAGGGATAATGTGGCAAGGAGGGAGGAGAGAGGGGGCTGCGAAATTGGAAGAGAGAGGGGAGGAGAGAGAGAGGGGGTCGTCCCCTTTAGAGAGAGAGAGAGAGAGAGCTAGAGAGAGAGAGATAGAAGAGCTCACAAGATATAGTGGACACTCAATTCAAATTTTCATTCCCATAAGTCATCTTCACAAATGGGGGATTGGGGTCCTATTTATAGGAATCCCACAATTTAACATAAGACACTGAGTTTTAGACTAGTGACAATAAACCAAGGGAGAATGGGGCGCCCATGGGCCTAGCCCAGTTAATTGGGCCCAACTGACTCATTAACCACTCTAATGCCAATTAACCTAGGTAGATGACTCCTTAACTTAGGGACTTGGCTCAAATAAAAGGAAAATTACATAATAAGAAAATGAAAAATACATCATATATCTCGGAATAAAGTGGCGAACAAGATGTAGCACTGCTGACGATCATCAGGAGCCCCAAAAATGTGGAGTGGTCAGAGATGTCCCCATCATACCCCCGGGGTGCGGAGAACTTGACTCCGTCGAGTAAATGGTCCTCTAAAGCAGCTCGGGGTGAACCTCGACCTCCAAACTCAACCCTGTGTCCGCAACCATGGGACGGTCCTTCATCCTCTCAAGGTGGCTTGAGCGCACCCTCTTGCTGGCGATGGAACCCTGCTTGCCTAGTATTGCCCCTGTGTGCACACGTCCGGCTCTCAAGGCTATTTTGTGGTGGCTCTCCGGGGTGTCCCTCTTAAAGGAAGGTATACGCTCAAAGCACTCACTAGGATCCACCGCGGTGCCCATATAGGGTGCGGGGTCTACCACGTGAGAAGTGGGGTATATCCCATAACCCATTGGTAAGTTCAATCCATAAGCTGTGTTGCCAAAGCCACTTGGAACATGGAAAGGTCCAAGTCCTTGTGCCCTCACATTGGAGGTGACTCTAGGGTAGAGCCACTCCAATGCCACCATCGATAGGTTGCCTACTTGGAATTCCAAGTGGCGCTCGCGAGCCTTTTCCCGCTCTTTGTGAACCTCACCGCTCGTTGCGATTTGCTTGCGTGTATGCTCATGCCATGCATTATGATGCGGTGAGTGGTTGTGAAAGTGGGTAGTGTGCAAAGGTGGACCGGGGAAACCATAAATTGACCTATCATGCTCTGATGCCATGTGGACCTTGATAAACATAGGTGGACCGGGGCAGCCACAAGTGGCCCTATCATGCATGGACTTCATAACAATGGTTGGAGGGCCGGGGCATCCGTAGGGGAATCTATTGCGCATGGGTATAGCAAATGCCGGGGGTCCCGGACATCTGCGATTGCTCCTACTATGCTTAAGACCCATGATGAATGAAGGTGGACCATTACATCCGAATATGGACAACTCATGCTTCCTACTTGGCATATGGGTGATATGAATGAATGGACCCAACATACTAATCATGTCAAGTGGTGTGGTATACCTAGGCACATGCATTCCTATCCCAGAGATGACTTCCATGTGCGCGAGTGTGGAGTGGCCCTTGAGATTCCATTTGTAAGGATCAAATGGATCTAAGAAGGGGGTCATCATGGAGTGGGGCAATTCCTCAATCCCTAGTTGTATGTTGCTTAAGGTCAATGCTCCCATGGTGTAACCCGGTTCTAGGAAGGGAGGGGTTTGGCCCAACATGGTGGGTGGGGGTAAGGTAAGGTGGGTGGTGAGTAAGGTGGGTGGGTCACATGAAGAACTAGACTCCCATAGGAAGGGATCAAAGGGGTCGTGGAAAGGTCTTCCTAGAGGGAGGCACTCTATGTCTTCAAGGTTCCCAAATTGTGAGTCATCCTCCTCCAAGGTAATTGGGCCAAGGTCTCTAGTGGGTTGGCCAATCAAATCAATTGGAACCTCAATGGGTGAGGAGTGGGCCAAGATGGATTTCTCATCCTTGGGAAGAAAGAGGAGGATTTCACTCGTATAATGGCCACTAGTGTAGATGGAGGTGATGGAACCGGTGATGGGGTATGCTAGGAAGATGGTGCTAGACTCCAATGGTCCTATGGCTAACATATTGGTCAGGTGGACTTGCCATTGTAAGCAATCCACTAAGTCCCCTAAGTCTTCCCCAAGATAGGAGGTTTGAAGTGTGACATGGGAAGATCGGGTGGGCACAATGTGGGCTTGATATCCCAAGGGTGAGAGGTAGGGTGGTGAGCTAGGAACGGTGGGGCCCCGCTTGAGCCATTGGAGTATGGACTCATTCATGGCGAGAGTGTGTGGCTCATGAGGACCCAGACTAGGAGATGTGGGTGGAAGTGGGGGGTCTATGATGTTCTCTATGGTGGGAGGTGGATCCGGATTGGCATCCATCTCCACTTGGGTATGTGTGTGGGCCACAACTTCCAAGGATAATGGGGTAGGATAGTCTATGGTGGGTGGAGTGATAATGGTCAGTGCATGGTACTCTCGGGGTGGTGAACATGGGTGGACTTGGGTTGGGTTTGGTGGGGGAAGTTCTTGGGTTGGAGTTCGGGTCGGGGGTGGAAGATCGGTTGGTTGAAGAGGTTTGGATTGGGGTGCGTAGATCTTTCTAAGATCGGCCCTCATTTCATCCAAAGATTCAATGGGTGCTTCCCCTTTGGCTTCTCTCAAACCTACGATGTTCTCTCATTCTTTCCTAGCTTGGCGCCAGAGCAAACTCTTGGCATAGTTGACTTGCATAGGTCCTGATAGAGTGAACCTCCCAAAGTGTTGATCTATGGAGTTCTCCCACTCTAGATATAGACTAGGGTGGGTTCCGTCAAACACAAAGGCTTCTAATGGGCCCAAGAGTGGCGAATATGCCAAGTATGAGGTAGTCATGATGGTGGACAAGGGTGATGCATGCAATGGCCCTAGGACAAGACTTAGTAGAGATAAGTCTAGAACTTGCTCTAATACCAAATTGATGTGACACAACCCCTTGGACCTGAATTTGCAAGCAACCGGACCGAACGGCGATCTCTCACAAGCGGGTTCACCCGCGTCGCGTGCACTCGAGTCCGTAGGCAGACCGGTGATGATGGTGAGGGTCCGTGGTTGGGCCTTGGGATTCCAAGGGTATGGCCGGCTAGGGATGGACACCAATGGGCCAGGGATGCCCAATTTCAAGGATGGCCGGCATGCCGAGGGCGTGGGATGTAACGTCTTCCTCACAACTCACCCGCGGTGGCACTCGATTAGGTGGAAAGTTAGAAGGAGCACTCTTTCTCTGCCGACGGCGTAACTAGAGATAATACTAAGCTAAGCAAAGATAAATAGAACCCAACAGAGGAGAGTGGCCCGAAGCTCACCTTATCGGTGTGAAGACACCGATCCCGGCCGGAGACGAGGGCGAGCGGGGAAGCGTGGTCTACCCGCACGCTGTGCCGATGAGGCTTCCGGTGACGACCTACTAATACAATCACTACGCCTCACGCAGGAGGGGGGATCTCGGGGAGGGGAGAATTGGAGTACAAACAAACACCACCTCCACACAGGGAGGGGCGGTAAGCTGGCCAGGCGGGGAGGGAAGTGAAGCTAAGGACAGAGCCGAATTGCCTCTTCGATGTTCTGCCCGCCTGTTCTGCCTGTTGACAGGTACCCACTGTTGGATTTTCTGAGGACGCTCCCGAACTCGAAAACTGACGAGACCAGTGTCAAAACGTCGGTGACTGACCCAGGATGATGCCTGAATTTTTCTGGAATCTCGAAGTGTCTCCAATGGCCGGAGCAGGTGCTGGATCGGCATTGCTTGGTTCTAGCTTGAGCAGGTTTCAGGATGCTGCAGTGGGAAGACGAAGCCGCCCCGAGTGCTCCTATGATTAGAACGACGCGGGACCAGGACGGTTGCGAGCGTGGCCGCGTTCTATTCGATCAGTAAGGAAGAACGGCTCCGGCGGAGGTCAGGGTCAAGAGTGGCAGCCCGAGAGGTGGAGAGGTATCGGGACAGACCCTGACTGTCCCGAACGGCGTCCCTGTGGCAGAAAAATTGGTACGAGCAGCTCCGGTCTCCAAACGAAGTCCCATCGGCCGCGTTGGTTAGGCGACTGGAAGATCTTCGTCCCGGTCAAACGGCGCACCACGGGATCTGAGGAGAGGCCACAAGAGCTTCTGGACTGAGGCTCTGGCCCCTGCTCGGGTGCTGAATGCGCTGCCGGGCGAGAACGGATGCCGAGAACAGCTCCAACCTCGTAACGGGGCAAGACCACCTCTCCTGCGAAGCCGATTGGGGGAGCTTTCCAGCAATATATGATACGCCTCCAGAAGATGCTCGGTGAGGACGTGCCAGCTGCTGCAACAAGCAGCCAGCCTACTGCCTGCGACCTGGACAGGGTATGGGGGTGGAAGGGGATGGTAGTGGGGAGATGGGGAGGGGGAAATGGAGTGGGAAGTGGCTGGGGCGGCCCCTGGTTGATAGGGGGTGGTCAAAAGGGGGTCGAACCAAGGGGTGAGAGGGGGGAAATGGGGGCTGGAAGGGGGTCTAGCAGGTGGGGGACTGGAGAGCTGCGAATTTGGTGTTGGAAGGGAGAGTGAGACCATTGGCTTGAATGAGTGATTAGTGGAGGGTTAATGTTGCTTTGGGGAGGGGAAAGGTTGTGTTGGGGATGGGAAGGGTTGTATGGGAAGGTGGAGGGATGTGTGGGGAAGAGGGAAGGGTGCTTGGGGGAGAGGGAAGGGTGCTAGGGAAGTGGGAGGGTTGCTTTGGGATACGAAGGGGTGCTTGGATAGTGGTGAGAGTGAATGGGGATTTATGGGTCTTGGGGAGGTGAAGGGTTATGATTAATGGGGGAGGGATAATGTGGCAAGGAGGGAGGAGAGAGGGGGCTGCGAAATTGGAAGAGAGAGGGGAGGAGAGAGAGAGGGGGTCGTCCCCTTTAGAGAGAGAGAGAGAGAGAGCTAGAGAGAGAGAGATAGAAGAGCTCACAAGATATAGTGGACACTCAATTCAAATTTTCATTCCCATAAGTCATCTTCACAAATGGGGGATTGGGGTCCTATTTATAGGAATCCCACAATTTAACATAAGACACTGAGTTTTAGACTAGTGACAATAAACCAAGGGAGAATGGGGCGCCCATGGGCCTAGCCCAGTTAATTGGGCCCAACTGACTCATTAACCACTCTAATGCCAATTAACCTAGGTAGATGACTCCTTAACTTAGGGACTTGGCTCAAATAAAAGGAAAATTACATAATAAGAAAATGAAAAATACATCATATATCTCGGAATAAAGTGGCGAACAAGATGTAGCACTGCTGACGATCATCAGGAGCCCCAAAAATGTGGAGTGGTCAGAGATGTCCCCATCATACCCCCGGGGTGCGGAGAACTTGACTCCGTCGAGTAAATGGTCCTCTAAAGCAGCTCGGGGTGAACCTCGACCTCCAAACTCAACCCTGTGTCCGCAACCATGGGACGGTCCTTCATCCTCTCAAGGTGGCTTGAGCGCACCCTCTTGCTGGCGATGGAACCCTGCTTGCCTAGTATTGCCCCTGTGTGCACACGTCCGGCTCTCAAGGCTATTTTGTGGTGGCTCTCCGGGGTGTCCCTCTTAAAGGAAGGTATACGCTCAAAGCACTCACTAGGATCCACCGCGGTGCCCATATAGGGTGCGGGGTCTACCACGTGAGAAGTGGGGTATATCCCATAACCCATTGGTAAGTTCAATCCATAAGCTGTGTTGCCAAAGCCACTTGGAACATGGAAAGGTCCAAGTCCTTGTGCCCTCACATTGGAGGTGACTCTAGGGTAGAGCCACTCCAATGCCACCATCGATAGGTTGCCTACTTGGAATTCCAAGTGGCGCTCGCGAGCCTTTTCCCGCTCTTTGTGAACCTCACCGCTCGTTGCGATTTGCTTGCGTGTATGCTCATGCCATGCATTATGATGCGGTGAGTGGTTGTGAAAGTGGGTAGTGTGCAAAGGTGGACCGGGGAAACCATAAATTGACCTATCATGCTCTGATGCCATGTGGACCTTGATAAACATAGGTGGACCGGGGCAGCCACAAGTGGCCCTATCATGCATGGACTTCATAACAATGGTTGGAGGGCCGGGGCATCCGTAGGGGAATCTATTGCGCATGGGTATAGCAAATGCCGGGGGTCCCGGACATCTGCGATTGCTCCTACTATGCTTAAGACCCATGATGAATGAAGGTGGACCATTACATCCGAATATGGACAACTCATGCTTCCTACTTGGCATATGGGTGATATGAATGAATGGACCCAACATACTAATCATGTCAAGTGGTGTGGTATACCTAGGCACATGCATTCCTATCCCAGAGATGACTTCCATGTGCGCGAGTGTGGAGTGGCCCTTGAGATTCCATTTGTAAGGATCAAATGGATCTAAGAAGGGGGTCATCATGGAGTGGGGCAATTCCTCAATCCCTAGTTGTATGTTGCTTAAGGTCAATGCTCCCATGGTGTAACCCGGTTCTAGGAAGGGAGGGGTTTGGCCCAACATGGTGGGTGGGGGTAAGGTAAGGTGGGTGGTGAGTAAGGTGGGTGGGTCACATGAAGAACTAGACTCCCATAGGAAGGGATCAAAGGGGTCGTGGAAAGGTCTTCCTAGAGGGAGGCACTCTATGTCTTCAAGGTTCCCAAATTGTGAGTCATCCTCCTCCAAGGTAATTGGGCCAAGGTCTCTAGTGGGTTGGCCAATCAAATCAATTGGAACCTCAATGGGTGAGGAGTGGGCCAAGATGGATTTCTCATCCTTGGGAAGAAAGAGGAGGATTTCACTCGTATAATGGCCACTAGTGTAGATGGAGGTGATGGAACCGGTGATGGGGTATGCTAGGAAGATGGTGCTAGACTCCAATGGTCCTATGGCTAACATATTGGTCAGGTGGACTTGCCATTGTAAGCAATCCACTAAGTCCCCTAAGTCTTCCCCAAGATAGGAGGTTTGAAGTGTGACATGGGAAGATCGGGTGGGCACAATGTGGGCTTGATATCCCAAGGGTGAGAGGTAGGGTGGTGAGCTAGGAACGGTGGGGCCCCGCTTGAGCCATTGGAGTATGGACTCATTCATGGCGAGAGTGTGTGGCTCATGAGGACCCAGACTAGGAGATGTGGGTGGAAGTGGGGGGTCTATGATGTTCTCTATGGTGGGAGGTGGATCCGGATTGGCATCCATCTCCACTTGGGTATGTGTGTGGGCCACAACTTCCAAGGATAATGGGGTAGGATAGTCTATGGTGGGTGGAGTGATAATGGTCAGTGCATGGTACTCTCGGGGTGGTGAACATGGGTGGACTTGGGTTGGGTTTGGTGGGGGAAGTTCTTGGGTTGGAGTTCGGGTCGGGGGTGGAAGATCGGTTGGTTGAAGAGGTTTGGATTGGGGTGCGTAGATCTTTCTAAGATCGGCCCTCATTTCATCCAAAGATTCAATGGGTGCTTCCCCTTTGGCTTCTCTCAAACCTACGATGTTCTCTCATTCTTTCCTAGCTTGGCGCCAGAGCAAACTCTTGGCATAGTTGACTTGCATAGGTCCTGATAGAGTGAACCTCCCAAAGTGTTGATCTATGGAGTTCTCCCACTCTAGATATAGACTAGGGTGGGTTCCGTCAAACACAAAGGCTTCTAATGGGCCCAAGAGTGGCGAATATGCCAAGTATGAGGTAGTCATGATGGTGGACAAGGGTGATGCATGCAATGGCCCTAGGACAAGACTTAGTAGAGATAAGTCTAGAACTTGCTCTAATACCAAATTGATGTGACACAACCCCTTGGACCTGAATTTGCAAGCAACCGGACCGAACGGCGATCTCTCACAAGCGGGTTCACCCGCGTCGCGTGCACTCGAGTCCGTAGGCAGACCGGTGATGATGGTGAGGGTCCGTGGTTGGGCCTTGGGATTCCAAGGGTATGGCCGGCTAGGGATGGACACCAATGGGCCAGGGATGCCCAATTTCAAGGATGGCCGGCATGCCGAGGGCGTGGGATGTAACGTCTTCCTCACAACTCACCCGCGGTGGCACTCGATTAGGTGGAAAGTTAGAAGGAGCACTCTTTCTCTGCCGACGGCGTAACTAGAGATAATACTAAGCTAAGCAAAGATAAATAGAACCCAACAGAGGAGAGTGGCCCGAAGCTCACCTTATCGGTGTGAAGACACCGATCCCGGCCGGAGACGAGGGCGAGCGGGGAAGCGTGGTCTACCCGCACGCTGTGCCGATGAGGCTTCCGGTGACGACCTACTAATACAATCACTACGCCTCACGCAGGAGGGGGGATCTCGGGGAGGGGAGAATTGGAGTACAAACAAACACCACCTCCACACAGGGAGGGGCGGTAAGCTGGCCAGGCGGGGAGGGAAGTGAAGCTAAGGACAGAGCCGAATTGCCTCTTCGATGTTCTGCCCGCCTGTTCTGCCTGTTGACAGGTACCCACTGTTGGATTTTCTGAGGACGCTCCCGAACTCGAAAACTGACGAGACCAGTGTCAAAACGTCGGTGACTGACCCAGGATGATGCCTGAATTTTTCTGGAATCTCGAAGTGTCTCCAATGGCCGGAGCAGGTGCTGGATCGGCATTGCTTGGTTCTAGCTTGAGCAGGTTTCAGGATGCTGCAGTGGGAAGACGAAGCCGCCCCGAGTGCTCCTATGATTAGAACGACGCGGGACCAGGACGGTTGCGAGCGTGGCCGCGTTCTATTCGATCAGTAAGGAAGAACGGCTCCGGCGGAGGTCAGGGTCAAGAGTGGCAGCCCGAGAGGTGGAGAGGTATCGGGACAGACCCTGACTGTCCCGAACGGCGTCCCTGTGGCAGAAAAATTGGTACGAGCAGCTCCGGTCTCCAAACGAAGTCCCATCGGCCGCGTTGGTTAGGCGACTGGAAGATCTTCGTCCCGGTCAAACGGCGCACCACGGGATCTGAGGAGAGGCCACAAGAGCTTCTGGACTGAGGCTCTGGCCCCTGCTCGGGTGCTGAATGCGCTGCCGGGCGAGAACGGATGCCGAGAACAGCTCCAACCTCGTAACGGGGCAAGACCACCTCTCCTGCGAAGCCGATTGGGGGAGCTTTCCAGCAATATATGATACGCCTCCAGAAGATGCTCGGTGAGGACGTGCCAGCTGCTGCAACAAGCAGCCAGCCTACTGCCTGCGACCTGGACAGGGTATGGGGGTGGAAGGGGATGGTAGTGGGGAGATGGGGAGGGGGAAATGGAGTGGGAAGTGGCTGGGGCGGCCCCTGGTTGATAGGGGGTGGTCAAAAGGGGGTCGAACCAAGGGGTGAGAGGGGGGAAATGGGGGCTGGAAGGGGGTCTAGCAGGTGGGGGACTGGAGAGCTGCGAATTTGGTGTTGGAAGGGAGAGTGAGACCATTGGCTTGAATGAGTGATTAGTGGAGGGTTAATGTTGCTTTGGGGAGGGGAAAGGTTGTGTTGGGGATGGGAAGGGTTGTATGGGAAGGTGGAGGGATGTGTGGGGAAGAGGGAAGGGTGCTTGGGGGAGAGGGAAGGGTGCTAGGGAAGTGGGAGGGTTGCTTTGGGATACGAAGGGGTGCTTGGATAGTGGTGAGAGTGAATGGGGATTTATGGGTCTTGGGGAGGTGAAGGGTTATGATTAATGGGGGAGGGCTAATGTGGCAAGGAGGGAGGAGAGAGGGGGCTGCGAAATTGGAAGAGAGAGGGGAGGAGAGAGAGAGGGGGTCGCCCCCTTTAGAGAGAGAGAGAGCTAGAGAGAGAGATAGAAGAGCTCACAAGATATAGTGGACACTCAATTCAAATTTTCATTCCCATAAGTCATCTTCACAAATGGGGGATTGGGGTCCTATTTATAGGAATCCCACAATTTAACATAAGACCCTGAGTTTTAGACTAGTGACAATAAACCAAGGGAGAAGGGGCCGCCCATGGGCCTAGCGCACTTAATTGGGCCCAACTGACTCATTAACCACTCTAATGCCAATTAACCTAGGTAGATGACTCCTTAACCTAGGGACTTGACTCAAATAAAAAGAAAATTACATAATAAGAAAATGAAAAATACATCATATGACTCGGAATAAAGTGGCGAACAAGATGTAGCACTGCTGACGATCATCAGGAGCCCCAAAAATGTGGAGTGGTCGGAGATGTCCCCATCATACCAAATTTTTGGAATGAGATGAGGCACCTTGATAAAGGGGTCGTGTCACATCAATGAATGAATGAGAATTTGAATTTGAGTTTCCACTAAATTATGTGAATTTTCTTCTCCTAGGGAGTTATTCGCTCTCTCTCCCCTCTCCTTCTCTCTCTAGGGGGCGACCCCTTTCTCTCTCCTCTCCTCTCTCTCTCTCCAATTCGCAGCCCCCTCTCTCCTACCCCTTGCCACCTCAGCCCCAACCTTTCATCTTCCCAAGACCCATCAACTCTTCCATTAATCTCACCAAACCCCAAGCAGCCTTTCACCTTCCAAGGCAACCTTCCCCATTCCCAAGCCACTCCTTCCATCTCCCAAGGGAGAATCCCATCTCCCAAGCACCCCTTCACATTCCCAAGACAACCCTTCCCATCCCCAAGACCAACATTAATCCCTCCATTAACCACCCATTCAAACCAAGGGAGAGAATCCCCCCCTCTCTCCCTCTCCACCTAGGCAACCTGCGCACCCCACCCCTCCCCCCTGCTAGCTCCGCCCTCCAGCCCTTCCTCCCACCCCCACAGCCTGGAGAACAACCCCATCCCTCACCCCACACACCTAGGAGTACCTCCCACCCCTCTCCCCCACGTCATCCTCTCCATTCCCTTCCATTTGATCACCATCTCTCTCTACTATCAGTCTAGAACCTGTAGCAGTAGAGTACCATGAGGTTGCAGAGGTTGCAACGTCTTCATCACTCATTTTCCGGTGGTCTATCCTATATTTCCGGAAAGATCTTCGAAGGAGCTTCGCAGGTGAGGTGGTCCCACCTTGATCTGAGTTTGGAGCCGTCCACGACGTTCGTTCTCGCCCGACAGCGCATCCGGCACCCGAGCAGAGGCCAGAGCCTCAGTTCAGAAGCTACTGTGGCCACACCCCGGCTCCCCTTGGCGTACCATTTGACCGGGGCAAATCTCTACCAGTCTTCTGTCCAACGCAGCCGGCGGAGCATCGTTCGAAGCTCGGAGTTAATTGTTCCAATTTATCTCCCCCGGGTGTGCAGATCAGTCCGGTCAGAGTCAACAGAGATACACCTCCACTCTTCAGGCTTCTTCTCTCTGCTCCGACCTCCCCCGGTGACCAGACTGATTGCTGCTCGAAGAAGACTCGAACACGATCGCGCTCGTTCTGGTCCCGCCTCATTCGGACTTTGGGAGTGCGCGTGGCAATTCCTTCTTCCTGCTGCTGTACCCTGGAACCAGTCCAAGCCAGAACAGAATGTCCCAGTTCCAGAATCTGCCCAGGCCGTCGACGATGACTAGCAGTCCCAAGAAAATTCAGGAGCCCTCCCGGCTCAGTCAGTGAAGATTTGGCGCTGGTTTCGTCAGCTTCTGAGTTCGGTAGCGTCCTCGGCAGTGTCAACATCAAGCATCTATCAGACAGGCAGACAGGCGGGCAGAACCATGAAGGGTCATTCGGCTTCTTCCTTAGCCTCACTCCCTCCCCGCTTGGCCGGCTTACTGCCGCTCCTTGTGTGGAGGTAGTGTTTGCTGTACCCCTATTCTCCCCACCCAGAGTTCCCCCTCCTATGTGAGGAGTAGTGCATGTAAATTACTTAAACATGGTGAAGCTTCGAGCGACGCAGTGTGCTGGGAACCCACACTTCCCCGCTCGCCGTCGTCTCCGAACGGGGTCAGTTTCTTCAAACTGACCGGGTAAGCTCTAAACCCTTGCTCCCGAATTTGGTACTTGTTTATTTAATATCCATGGAATTTCTCCGCTGAACGGTGAGAGAGCGCCCGACCCCGAAGCTCCCCGCTTACGAGTGGTCACCGTGGGATTGTGAGAGAGTGACCCAGTGCCCCTCTAGCACCCAACCAGCCCCTTGAGTGTGGGCGTTGTACCCTCGGGAGGGCAACCCTAGCCCTGCTGGCCTTCTACCAGCAAGGGTCTTGTTCCGTAACCTCCACTCGGCATCGCCGAGTCACCCGGGAATCGTGTGTGCAACGGTGGTTCGGAAACTTATGTGATTCTCTGCTCTTGTGCTTTGTGCTTGCTTGGTAGGTCCAAGGACCCTCGGTCTAGTTGCTGCATTCTCATCAAAGTCGTTTCACATCAATTTGTTATCAGAGTAAGTTCTAGACTTGTCTCTACTAAGTCTTGTCCTAGGGCCATTGCATGCATCACCCTTGTCCTCCATCATGACTACCTCATACTTGGCATATTCGCCACTCTTAGGCCCATTAGAAGCCTTTGTGTTTGATGGAACCCACCCTAGTATATATCTAGAGTGGGAGGACTCCATAGATCGACACTTTGGGAGGTTCACTCTATCAGGGCCTATGCAAGTCAACTATGCCAAGAGTTTGCTCTGGCGCCAAGCTAGGAAGGAATGGGAGAACATTGTAGGTTTGAGAGAAGCCAAAGGGGAAGCACCCATTGAATCTTGGGATGAAATGAGGGTCGATCTTAGAAAGATCTACGCACCACAATCCAAACCTCTTCAACCAACCGATCTTCCACCCCCGACCCCAACTCCAACCCAAGAACTTCCCCGATCAAGCCCAACCCAAGTCCACCCATGTTCACCACCCCGAGAGTACCATGCACCGACCATTATCACTCCACCCACCATAGACTTTCCTACCCCATTATCCTTGGAAGTTGTGGCCCACACACATACCCAAGTGGAGATGGATGCCAATCCGGATCCACCTCCCACCATAGAGGACATCCTAGACCCCCCACTTCCACCCACCTCTCCTAGTCCGGGTCCTCATGAGCCGCACACCCTCACCATGAATGAGTCCATACTACAATTGCTCAAGCGAGGCCCCACCATTCCTAGCTTACCACCCTACCTCTCACCCTTGGGGTATCAAGCCCAAATTATGTCCACCCGGTCTTCCCATGTCACACTTCAAACCTCCTACCTTGTGGGAGACTTAGGGGACCTAGTGGACTGCTTACAATGGCAAGTCCACCTGACCGAAATGCTAGCCATAGGACCATCAGAGTCTAGCGCCATCTTCCTAGCATACCCCACCACCGATTCCATCACCTCCATCTACACTAGTGGCCATTATATGAGTGAAATCCTCCTCTTTCTCCCCAAGGTTGAGAAACGGATCTTGGCCCACTCCCCACCCATTGAGGTTCCAATTGATTTGATTGGCCAACCCACTAGAGACCATGGCCCAATTACTTTGGAGGAGGATGACTCACCATTTGAGAACCTTGAAGACATAGAGTGTCTCCCTCCAGGAAGACCTTTCCACGACCCCTTTGATCCCTTCCTATGGGAGTCTAGTTCCCCATGTGACCCACCCACCTTACTCACCACCCACCTTACCTTACCCCCACCCACCATGTTGGGCCAAACCCCTCCCTTCCAAGAATCAGATTACACCATGGGAGCCATGACTTTGGGTAATATACACTTAGGGATCGAGGAAGTGTACCACTTCATGATATCCACCTTCCTAGACCCCTTTGACCCATTCCAATGGAAGTCCAAAATCCCACACATAGGAGACATCTTTGGTACAAAAGTGCATAAGTCTTGGCGTACAACACCACTTGATATGATTCTTAAGTTGGGTCCACTCGTTCATATCACCCACATGTCAAGTAGGATGCATGATTGGTTCATATTCTGGTGTATCGGCCCTCCCTTATTTAAAATTGGTCATACACATGTCAAAGGCATCTACGGATGTTCGAGTCCCCCGATATTTATCACCACTTTGCATGATAGGTACACCTACGGGTGCCCTGGCCCACCTAGGTTGACCAAAGTCTACACGGCATCATTGCATGATAGGTCCACTTATAGATGCCCTGGTCCTCCCAATTCCATCAAAGTCTTCTTGGCGTCAAAGCATGACTGGTCTACATATGGTTGTCCCGGTCCACCTTTACACACCAAGCTTTTCACACCCACACCGCATCATAGTGCATGACATATGCATTCACGCAAGCATCTAGCAATGAGCGGTGAGGTTCACAAAGAGCGGGCAAAAGCTTGCGAGCGCCACTTGGAATTCCAAGTAGGCAACTTATCGATGGTGACATTGGAGTGGCTCTACCCTAGGGTCACCTCCAACTTGAGGGCACGAGGACTTGGACCTTGCCAAGTTCCGAGTGGCTTTGGCAACGTAGCTTACGGGTTGGACTTACTAATGGGTTTTGGGATTCACCCCATTTCCCACGTGACGGATCCGGCACCCTATATGGGCACCGTGGTGGATCCTAGTGAGTACCTTGAGCCTATATCTTCCATTGTGAGTGATACCCTCGGAGAGCCACCAAAAATCAGCATGAGAGCCCGACGTGTGCACACAGAGGCAATACTAGGCAAGCAGGGTACCATCGCCAGCAAGAGGGTGTGCCCAAGCCACCGTGAGAGGATGAAGGACCGTCCCCTGGTTGCAGATGCAGGGTTGAGTTTGGAGGTTGAGTTTCACCTCGAGCTGCTTTAGAGGACCACTTCCCCGGTAGACCCATACTCGACGGAGTCGAGTTCTCCGCACCCCGGGGGTATGATGGGCCAGCAATCCCATTTGTTTGAGGATCCCGATGCTCGCCAACTATGCTTCATCTTGTTCGCCACTTTATTTTGAGTCATATGATGTAATTTTTATTTTCTTATCATGTACTTTTCCTTTTATTTAAGTCCAGTACCTAAGTTAATGAGTCATTTACCTAAGTCTTGAGTCATTATGTTAGTTTGGTAGGTTAATAGGCCCAATTCAATGGGCTAGGCCCATGGGCACCCCCCCTTCTCTTGGTTTCTTGTTATTAGTCCAAAAGTCAGGGACTTATGTTAAATTGTGAGATTCCTATTAATAGGACCCCAATCCCCCATTTTAGAACTAATGAATTATTGAAAGAAAAATTTGAATTCCCAGTGAATTTTCTTCCTTGGTGTGAGAAGCTCCCCCCTCTCTCTCTCTCTCTATCCAAATGGGGCGAACCCCATTCTCTCTCCTCCCCACCCCCAATTTCAAAATTCTCTCTCTCTCCTCCCCACCCCCAATTTCAAAATCCTCTCTCTCTCCTCCCCATTCACCTCTCATTAAGACCCCTCCCCCTTCCTCATACACTCATTCAATTCCTCTCCAACCCCAAGGTGGAATCCCCTTCTCCTAGGCACCTCTCCATTCTCCCAAGCAACCCTTCCTCTTCCCCAAGCAACCATTCATTTTCCCAAGCCACCCCTTCCCTTTCCCAACTCACCTCTCCATCTCCCAACACACCCCTTCCCATCCCCAAGACCCCCATTAACAACCCCCATTAAGTCACATTCCAACCTTGGGAGAGATCTCTCCTTCCCTCTCTCCTTCCCAACCCAAATTCGCAGCTCCCCCTTCCTCCATCTGCTAGACCATCTTCCAGCCCCCATTCTGCCCCTCCCACACCTTGGATCACCCTCTACCATACCCCCACACAGCCCGGGGTCGCCCCCACACCCATCCACCCCATCTCCCATCCCATCTACCCCATTTCCCATCACCTATCACCACCCGATTCATTTCAGTTCGCAGGCAGCAGTCAAGGGTCGAGTTGCAGTGGCAGCCACGTCTTCACCACGCATCTTCTAGAGGCATATCATATATTTCTGGAAAGCCCTTCTAGTCAGCTTTGCAGGCGAGGTGATCCCTCCTCAATCCGAGTTTGGAGCCGTCCGGAAGGTTCATTCTTGTCCGACCGCGCAGCTGGCATCCGAGCAGAGACTAGAGCATTAGTGCAGATGCTCCTGCGCCCACATCCTTGCTCCCCTCGGTGCGCCGTTTGACCGGGACAAGCTTCTACCAGTCCTCTGTCCATCACAGCAAACGGCGCCTCGTTTGGAGTTCGGAACTTTCTGTTCCAATTATTCTCACTCGGGTGCGGAGGTCAGTCCAGTTAGAGTCAGCCCCGACACCCCCCACTCTTTGGGCTCTTTCTCGCCACTCCAACCTCTCCCGGGGCCCTTCTTGGTTGCTGATCGAAGAAGACTTGGCCACGCTTACGTCAGTGCTGGTTCCGCATCATTCGGATCCCGGGAGTGTTCATGGCGAGTTCATCTTCCTGCTACAGTACTCTAGAACCAGTCCGAGCCAGAACAGAGCAGTACATTTCGAGCACCCGCCCCGGCCAGCTGCTTTGCCGCAAAATTCTACCAAAATTCAGGAGTTATCCCGAGCCAATCAGTAAAGTTTTGGCACTAGTTTCAGAAACTTCCAAGTCCGGGAGAGTCCGTGGCGGCGTCAACAGCGAGTACCTATCAGGCAGTCACAGAAGCGGGCAGAACCGGCGAAGGGACCAATCGGCTTCTTCCTTAGCTTTCCTCCCTATCCCACCTGGCCGGCTGACCGCCCCTTCCTGCGTGGAGGTAGTTTTGATTGTAATTGGATTATCCCTACCCCTAGTCCACCCCCTCTGCGAGGGCGTAGTGATTGTACTAGCAGGTTATCGGCTGAAGCGTCATCGACGCGACATGCGGATAGCCCACGCTTCCCCGCTCGCCCTCATCTCCGGACGGGATCGGTGTCTTCACACCGATCAGGTGAGCTTCGGGTCACTTCCTCTGCTGGTTTTACTATTGCTTGTCTTAGTATCGTTTATAGTTGCCCGTCGACGGTGAAGCGAGTGCCCGATCTCAAATTGCCATCTAATTGAGCGCCACCGCAGAGCGAGTTGTGAGAGAGCCTCTACATCCCACGCCCTCGGCGTGCTGTCCGTCTATGAAATTGGCAATCCTGGCCCATTGGGGTCCTCTCTTAGCTAGCCATACCTTTGGAGCAGCAAGGTCCCACCACGGACCCTCTTCCCCATCGCCGGTCCGCCTTACGGCCCGGGTGTGCGCGACGCGGGTGAACCCGCTTGTGTGAGTCCGCCGTTCGGTTCGGTTGCTTGTGAATCTAGGTCTGAGGGGTCATGTCACATCAATTTGATATCAGAGTCTTGAGACCTGAATTTGGTATGATGTGAGAATTTTCCAGGTGACAAAAGGGATGACAAGGATCACACGACAAAAGGGATGACAATCTCACCAGGTGACAAAAGGGATGACAAGGATCACACGACCTATTACTTAGGGTAACCTATACTTATGGACAAGAACCTAGGGCTCAAACAACTGAGGCTCTGATATCACTTTTGTCACGTCCCGAACCGATAGTAGCGGGAAGCGATGCTCAGAACGTGGCAGCGAAACAGTCATGATAATTAGAGCAGAAAAATAAATAAACATCATAAATAATATTCAAACACATGAAGGCCATTGATTTGAGAATTGGGCTCCACATCTAGGGTAGATCTATCCATTGGGCCTGGTTTGGGCTCGATTGATTAAGAATTGGGCTCCAATTTGGTCGTTTAAGAATGATCTATTTAAACAACGAATTTGGCCATTAATTCCTTAATCCAGCCTTATAAAATTTTTATTAGGGGTCGGCCCAGTTGACAATATTATTAAATACTTCATTCTCTACAAGAATATAATTTTTTCATATGTTTAGAAATTAGTAAAAACTTTGGCCTACGGGTAAAAATTTAATTAATTTAATTTATACCTATTAAATTCAAATCATCATAGAAAAATTTGATTACATCTTAGAATATGAAATTATTTTTATGTTGATTGTAGAAAAATAATTATTTCTTTTTATTGATATAATTTGGCCACTTTCAAAATAAATAATATTTGTTAACTTTGAAAATTATTGAAGTCATTAAATAGCAAGTTAATAGTTTTAATCCATTTTAATATATCTTACGTTGAATTAATGATTCGATTAATCATTCTTATTTTTACAAAATTAGATTTCTTTTTCTTTTCGCACGCTTTTCATTTATCACATTTTATTCCAATACATATAAAAAATTATATTCTATTATTTAACCGGGGTGTTACAGAGTCCATCTTGCATGTTTAATTAGCTGCATCTCATTAGTTGCATGTTTTATATACTGCCATATTGCTCATATGTGCATCACCCTTTGGTATATAAAATAGTGATGTGGGAAAAGGCAGGCTTAGTTTGCCTGGGAACACTCACTACGCATGAGGCAAGTCCTCCTCCAGGTATCAAAGGTATTTTCATTACACTATTAGTGTCCATATGTTGAGGGGGAGCTGGTTGTCTCTCTTCATAAAGGTTGATATCTAAGTCTGCTACATTAGAAAGTTTCCTTCTATCTAACCCCAGAGTGTCGACTCCCTGTAAAAGATAGGTCGACACCATCTCTATGTTGTTCAAACCTCTCACTGTCGTCTCATTCCCTATGCTTTGCATCTCTGAAAGTGTTGCATTCACACTTTTTTTCATTTCAAAACCTTGCAACTGCTAAGGGGGAGTGTGTCCTAGCTACTTATTCACCTCACTTCCATGTGGAATGCTTCAAAGGGAGATTCCCTTCTAAGACTGTTCTTTCTAACTGACCTTTGTTGCAGCAACCTCCTACATTTCCTATTATCATGGTTGTTTTAATGTAATGAGGCTTAAGGCCAACAACTTTTTGATCTGAAAACGAGCAAAGACTCCATAGGGTTACTTCTGATGATGCTTGTCATGATATAAGTTCTAATGCTCCATAGTTTGCTTATGCACTTTTAGTGACTTCCTTGGTTGCTATATTTCCATTGAGTATTGTGATCAAACGACCATATCTAGTGAGATTTATTGCAAAGCACTCATTGTAGAGCAATGGTCAGGATTTGCTGAGTAACCGGATGCACTTCACCTGAGACATGAGGTGGTTCGCGTCAAAAGGCAGTGTCTTGATTAACTCTGATCTAATAAGAAGTTCTATTCATTAAACAAAAAACAAAAAACAAAAAAAGGGGGGTTGAATAGCTTAACAGAGCAATGGCTCATGCCCACTAAGAAACTGTCGCCCTTCACCAATGAAGTGATAGTGGGACAAGCATGAAGTGTCAAGCTATATCTGTTCAAAATAAGGCATGATAGATAATTGCACTGAGTAAGTGGGGCATTTGCATCTAACACATGTGATTCCTCACGTAAAAAGATGTATGTTTATCTGGACTATCAGCTCAGGCAATGTAAAAATCAGAGGTGCTTGTTCAGAAAAAATTCTCACTATTTTCGGATTGTTTGACTTCAATACTCATGGTAGTTTTTCCTGATCAGTCACTGGGTCTCATGAGTTAAGACGATTGGGTTTCTTCTAGAACTTATGTTCTATTATGTGCATCAGCTCTAGTAATCTTATGTTGAGTACCTCTTTAACTGCTCACTTTCTGTCAAGTTATCGTCTTTAATCCACCCATTCATACTACCATGTCATGCTTAAAAATTGGGAGATGTCTATTTTATGGGTTGCTACAGTCATTTGATCGAATTTGTCTTAGTCCTGAATCCTTCGTCTGCGCTCTTCCACTCTTGTTTTTGCTGATGGCAAAGGGGGAGAGAAAGTTGTGTATAAGTTCTCGCTGTTGCATTCTGTGTCCATTGCATATCATATTGTTATCTGCATAGGTTGCTTACCAATATCTCATGTCAAAACAAGTAAACAGAATGACTCATAGTTGCCATCTTCAAAAAGGGGGAGAATGTTGGATAAATGTTATTTTGATGATGTCTCGCTATAAGTCATTGGTCAAATCAACCTTGAAACTCATGGAACATCCTTTTTGAATGACTAGGTATAAGGAGTGTCGACCTCACCACCGCCAGTGTCGACCTCACCAACTTCATCAAGCTGTCGTGCGCTAGAATCACCAAGGGAAACAATAAAGGAAGTGTCGACCTCAATCCTCAAGGTGTCGACACCAGTGCCATTCCAGGAACCATTGCTATCACCTTATGTTAAAGAAGTGCCGACCTCAATCCTCAGGGTGTCGACATCAGTGCCATTCCAGGAAATGTTGCTATCACCTCATGTTAAAGAAGTGTCGACCTCAGTCTCTCAAGTGTTGACCTCACGATCGCAACAAGCACCCTGCAAAGCAGCCATCGCAAGTCGTGTCGACCTCACGTTTACAGGAGGTCGACCTCAGGCCCTTCCAGAAGCTGTTATAAACCAGTTTTTGTGAAGTAGTGTCGACCTCTCCTCTCAGCAGGTCGACCTCACTGAAGAAAAATCTCAAAAGACTCCTGACAGATCTCTCTTTTAGAAGATAGTACAGAGGGCAGAAAAGTCTGACGTAAACCTCTGTAAACTCAATTTTTTAGGGCTAAAAGAGATTCCTAGGAACTCCCAAATGTCTCCATCATCCTTAGTGTCCAAAGGATCACTTTACTCCAAATATCTCCTAGTACAGAACCTTGAAAAAGGCTCTCTCACTGGCAGTATTGCCACCTACGATAGCCAGCAGGACTCTGTTTGGAAGGAGACTTTCTCACTGGTAAAAGGACATCCTCTCTAACTTCAGAGTTTAAGAAGATGCAGGTTTCTTTTGGTCAAAATAGTATTTGAATACTCCAACAATTCGAAAATTACAAAACTTCCTTTTGGAGGGAAAATTCCCAACTGAGCCTATATATAGGACGCCTCCTTCTCAGTTGGAGCTACTGTTGCCTGAGCAACCATAAGCCTGGAGAAGCCTTGAACGTGAGAGAAGAAAAAAGGAAAGAGAGCTTCTGCTCTGAGCCTCCAGAGAAAGAGTTGGGAGATAGAGAGAAGAAGAGTGCAGCCAGCCATCCATCTCAGCCCTGCAGTTCCACAAGTTTTCAGTCTTTTCTTTCGATCTTGTGTTTCTTCATCTTCAAACATCTTGTAAGTGTGAGAGCTGCAGTTGCAACGTGTGTATGTTTGTCCTCATGTTTTGTTTCTATTCTTCTTTGTGGGATCTTCATCCCCGTGTAGTTTGAGGATTTGTCCTCGTGTGTGTGTGTGTGTGTGTGTGTGTGTGTATGTGTGTGTGTGTGTGTGTGTGTGTGTGTGTGTGTGTGTGTGTGTCTTTTGGCCAAAGAGTGGAAACCTTACCAAGTTGGTAAGGAGTGGACGTAGGTGTGCCTTGTGGCAACCGAACCACCTTAAAAAGACTTGTGTTGTGGTTTGTTTCCCATATCTTCTATCTCCTCCTTACAGGTGGCTTGCCTTGTCAAGAATATCTCTCATCTTTTCACTTCATTGTTTCACCGCTGTGCCTTGCTTGTGATAACCATGGTACTATCTTCTATAGCTTGCTTGTTCAAATCAAAAGATGGTATAGGATTTATTCACACCCCCTCTAGATCCTCTCATACCGTCCAACATCATCTTCCAACATATGTGGTTGCGGCATGAGTCCTTTCACTCTATTGTGGATGAGGCTTGGCATTCTTCTCCTATGTCTTCTTCTCCTGTGCTGAATCTGGTGGCTAAGTTAAAGCACACAAAATCGATTCTCAAGGAATGGAACAAGTCGATCTTTGGTAATGTTGTTTCAAATGTTTAACAAGCTAAATAAGTTTTCTCTGTTGCTCAAAATTCCTTTGACAATGATCCTTCTCAGGTGAATTCTACTCTTTTATCTGAGGCTAAGGTTTCGCTAGACAATGTACTAATGCAGGAAGAGATGTTCTGGCGCCAAAAATCGCACGTCAAATGGCTAAATGAAGGGGATAAGAACACCAAATTTTTTCATTCATGTGCCCTATCGAATAGAAGGAGAGCTCATATTTCCAGGCTCAAAGATGATAATTGTATCTTTGTGGAGGGCCCTAACATTCTATCCTTAATGTTTCTTAATCATTACCAGCAGGCTTTTGCTTCAGAGGTCCATACTATTGATTCTGCTTTGTTAGATTGCATTCCTCATGTTTTGACAAATGAGGTTAATGATATCCTTTGTGCGGTTCCGGGGGTGGATGAAATCAGGAACATTGTCTTTTCCATGTCTCCGGACAGTGCCCCCTGGGCCCGATGGTTACACTGGGCACTTTTTCCAAGCTTGTTGGGATATTATCCATTTGGATGTTTCTGCTGCCGTTCAAACCTACTTTTGTGGCCATTTTCTACCCTGCGCCTTTACTTCATCCATTATTGCTCTTATTCCTAAACTTGAGGGTCCTAAGACCTGTTCGGATTTTCGGTCGATCAACTTATGCAATTTTTCCTATAAAATTATCTCTCGCATCATTGTTGACCCTCTGGCTGGGTTCCTTCAAATCTCTTATCTCCCAAAATGTGCTTTTGTTCGGGGGAGAAGTATTGTTGAGAATATTTTGCTGGCACAAGAATTATCTCGGGAACTTCCCAGGAAAGTTTGGGGTCATAATGTGATGTTCAAGATTGATATGGCAAAGGCTCATGATCGTTTGGAGTGGGATTTTCTTTTTGCCGTTCTCCACAGGTTTGGGTTTAACCTGCGTTTCATTTCTCTTATTGAGCCACTCCTTGGTGAGGACACGCGTCACACTTTACGACGGAGTACACGGATCTCGCCGGCATCCCTTTGGCTCGGCGACCAGTTGGCAGATTAGCGGAGCTATCATCACTTATTTTATGCTTTGGGCCATGTTGGGCCTTGGTTTAGTCCGTGTGTGGACAATTTTCTTTCAGTCATGGACCTTTTTTTTAGGCCAATTAGGCTTTATTTGTGTTTTGTAGGCTTGCTAGAGGCTAGGGGGGGTTATTGGGCCACTTCTTGGTTCACTTCTCTGGCCCACTAGGGCTGTCCACTTTCCCCCCCTGGGCCCACCTTGGGAGGCGCGCCCCACCTAGGGTTAGGGTTGGGGGGCGGACCATTCCCTCCCCTCTTGGAGGGAATGGCAGCCGCCCTTCCCCTCCTTGCCCTCTCCCTCTTTTGGCCGCCCCCCCCACCTTTCACTCCTAGAATCTAGGAGATTTGAATGCCCTTCCCCGGTTGTGGCCGCCCCCCCCCATCTCCTTTCCCCTTGGCTAGGGTTTAAACCTAGCATCTCCCCATCCCATATAAAAAAGACCTTGTATTTTCTTTTCAAGAAGGTAATGAAGAAATTGATGCTTGAGTGTTCATTGTGGAGTGCCACATTGTGAAAAGGGGCGACCCCTTCTTCTTCCTCCTCCTTGAGGGTGCGACGCCCTCACCTCCTCTCCAGTCCTTGGGTGCGACGCCCAGGGGTAGGAGACCTCCCCCAAGGGATTCCAACGCCAGCAGCCTTCAGTCATCGTCCACGGCGACGAGTTCGGTGGAGCGACGGTGCACGCAGGATCGTCATCCTCTTCCCCGGGCGTCCCTGTGCTGACAGCAGATTTGGTGTCCAGAGATCGGTCCGGTGCGTCCGCTTCCCGGCAGTGTCTCATCCGAGTTTCTTCACGACTGTCGTACCCCTTCCAATCATCTTTCCAACCCCACCGGCCTTGGCCAAAAATTCCACCCACAGAGAAAGTTGTCTTTACAGACACTTTCGTCGCGCTGACGACCTCCCTGACAGTCTCGCCTGTGACCCGAGACGACTTGGGTCCCCGTTTGCATGCCTCTCCTACCCCCAAACACCGCCAGTCCCTTCATAACATTTGTTCCCCTCCCAGTCACGAATCCAGCCCCTCTGGCCTCGCCTTCAAACTCCATCGGAGTAAACTTTTGTCTTCAAGTACACTTTTAGTGCGCAATCCTGCGCTACAGTACCCGAGCGGGACTGTCAGCAGCGGGCCTCCAAAGGGGGTACCATTTCCCGTCCTCGGATCGATCTGCAACTTGGTAGGTCGACTCCTCACATCCCACCACACCTCCAGTAACCATCTCGGGCCGGAACTCCTTCTGTACCCTTGCGCCATTACCACCCCACCCACGGTCACAGGTCAGACTGTCCTGAAGTGCAGTCTGTGCACCCCTGTTGTCACGCCCTTCGCACCCAATCCCTCCACGGGACCCCATCGGCCACCACTGCCCCTGGATAGCCGCCCCTGTCAGCCTTCCACCAGAGAAGACGCCGCCACAAACGCTGTCCGGACGGCCGTGTACCAGCGCCATCTCTGCCTGCTGTCACAGGGACCAGCCAGCAACCTCTCGCCGGACCGACATCCCCCCGAGGCCGTAGCAGCAGCGTGGGGCCCCTCCATCCGGCTCGGCATCCCAGCAGTGCCCACGGCGACGTGGGCCTCCTCCTCAAAGGCCATTACAGGAGCGATCGGCATTGCGAGGGTCGGCATCCGGCTTCATCCCCGACCTCGGCTGCTGCCCGTCAGCCCGTGCGCCGGCCGCCCCGTGTGTAGCTGTGGTTGTAGCCTATTACCTCCCTGCGAGGAGTGGGCCCTTTTGATGTTTGTATTAGTTCTCTCACGCGTGTATCGGGGTGGTTGGACTCGGCCGGGGTTCCTTCCCCACGCTTAGGCGTGGAGGTACGTGTCTCGCTCCCGCCCGTAGTACTTGCTTATCACGTATATGATTGATTGTGCCGCGCGAGTGAGTGTAGGGCCTAGCTAGTTTCATTTATTACTGCTGGTTGAGAGAGACGAGAGCGGCCTTTTCCCGTGGCCCTAGTCGAGCACCGAGCTCGGACTAGACTCCCGTGTCGTCCAGCGGCTTCTCGCCCGTTGTGACCCCGTCGCGCCTCCCTCCGTGGGACGGCCGTGGTTCGGAGTTCTGTTGAGAGACGCCTCCGCCCGGAGGGATTTCACGTTAGTCGGTCACACCGGCTTGCCTTGTCACGTGCGCGTGCTGGTCGCGTTCTTTAGCGTCCTAGGTTAGCTAGCGAGTCAGTCGGTCCCGCATCAAATTTTGGTATCAGAGCATAGGGAACCAGTTTGTTCTTACAAATTGGGGTCTTAGGCCATTTGAGTCATTAGATTTGTCTTAGGTTCTTTGCATCCTTAGTAGTCCTAGGCCAATTGAGTCTCATCTTGCATTTGAGTCCGAGTCCCATTTTGTGGTCGTGTCTATTTCACCCTTGTTCCCTAGGGTCTTGCATGCCCACCCGGCGTGGTACTTCCTACCACCGCCCGCTCCCTATGGCTGATCCTAGGAACCCCGTACCCAGCGATCTCTCCATGCAGGAGATGATGCAGACCATCATGGAGTCCATGAGACATGAGATTAGGGGTCAGACCGACCGGATAGAGGGCCAGTTGAAGGTCATGGAGGACCGAATGGGAGATATGGAGGACCGGATTGAGGCCTCTAACCGGACCATTCAGGGTCTAGTTGATCGCCCCCAGGGTAGAGTCCCACCCGTAGATGTTCCCGAGCAGGCCCATGGCCAACGTGACCCTGCTCTTCGACCCAACCAGCCTAGGGGAGGCGACGGTCATAACCGTGGTCGACAGGTCCACGCACGTGAGGTAGAGGACTTTGGGTCCGATAATGAGAGTGAGGGTTATGGCCGTGGACGACAGGGCCGACGGTACCATCGGGATGAGGATGAGGAGCGTATCCTCCGATCTGTGCGAGTAGATCCACCCTCTTTTGATGGGTCCTTGGACCCTGACTTGTTTAGTGACTGGGCCACTAGCATGGACCGCTATTTCGAGTGGGTAGACATGGCCGAGCATAGGAAAGTCAGGTTTGCCAAGATGAAGCTGGTTGGCAGGGCCCAGACCTACTGGGCTACAGTTGAGAGTTTGATTGGGCAACGGCATGAGCCCCCGATTGAGACTTGGGAGGAGATGAGGGCGAAACTAGAGCAGAAGTATGTCCCCCGATCCCACCGCCACCGGCTCATTGATCGGTGGCAGAGTCTTACCCAGGGGAATCGGCCTGTCATGGAGTACATTGCCGAATTTGATGAGTGCCTGCTGAGATGTGGGGTCAGGGAAGAGACTATCATGACGGTAGCTCGATTCCGTCGGGGTTTGAAACGGCACCTTCATATGGAGTTACTCCGCCGTCATGTGCAGACATTAGAAGAGGCCTACCAAGTGGCCCGCGAGATGGAACAGTTCGAGTTAGATTTTGCTCCCGCCCAGCGCCCCACACCCACCTATTCTCGAGGAGCGGATCCTCGCGCCACTACGGGGCAGTTTTCTAGGGGACCCTTGACCCGACCTCAGGATATTGCTAGGGAGACCCCTCGCCAGGACCTTGCCCCTAGGCCTCGCCCTCCCGCCCCGAGGGACTTCCTCCCTCGACCCCAGGCCCCTGCCACCGAGGTTCCTCGCCCTCAGCAGCCTGCCATTCCTACTAGGTCCCAGTTTCCACCACCCCCGGCTCGTCGTGATGACAAGGGGAAAGGGCCGATGACTGGTGGAGCACCGCAAGGCCCTAGGCCTCGTGGTGATTGCTATCGTTGTGGAGGAGCCGGTCATTACGCTGTTCAGTGCCCTACCCGACAGCAGACCGTGGCTCTAGGAGAGACATCCGTAGGGGAGACCGTACCTGAGGTTGAACCTGTTAGCTATGAGGCCGACCTTGAGCTCGCAGAGGAGTTTTTCGATGAGTTGTTAGAGAGCGAGCAGGTCGACACCCAGGGTACGCAGCACCAGGATGATGTTCAGCTGGGAGTTGTTAGGTGTATTTTGACCCAGCCTTTGGTGAGTGATGACTGGCGTCGCACCACCATCTTTCATACTTTCTGCAGACTAGGAGGGAAAGTCTGCAAGGTGATTATAGACAGTGGGAGTTGCATCAATGCCATCTCCACGGGCACAGTGAAACGCCTAGGATTGACCCCCGTGGACCACCCCTCCCCTTACCGTGTGTCTTGGGTAGACACTACCTCCATTCCGGTCAGACAGCGTTGCCTAGTGCCCTTACAGTTCCACGCCTACCAGGATGAGATCTGGTGTGACGTCTTGCCTATGGAGGTAGGTAGTATCATTCTAGGGAGACCTTGGTTGTTTGATAGGGATGCCACCCTCCATGGTCGTTTGAACACATGCACTTTTGATCACAGCGGCCAGAGGATCACCCTTCACCCTTCCCAGCCCACACGTCCTCCCGTTCGGGGACCCACCGGTCCTAGCACTCCGAGCACTGATGTCCTGGGGCCTAGTGCCCCTTCCCCAGCCCAGGACCCAGTCCCACCCATTGCTACCACTGGTCCTCCGGCTAGGAGGTTGATGTTAGTCAGCTCCCGGGAGATGGAGCGCGACTTTGCGAGAGGAGATCCCATCTTTGCTGTAGTAGTCCGCGAGAGGCCTAGAGAGGCAGAGGGGGAGTCCCCACCCGATGTGGCTGCTATTATTCAGGAGTTCTCCGATGTTTTCCCCGATGACCTTCCCGAAGGTCTTCCTCCCATGAGAGACATCCAGCATGCTATAGATTTGATCCCGGGGTCCTCATTGCCCAACCTGCCACACTATAGGATGAGCCCCACTGACCACGCTGAGCTCCAGCGCCAGGTGAATGAGTTGATGTCTAGGGGATCTCTCCGAGAGAGTATGAGTCCTTGTGCCGTCCCCGCCCTACTTGCCCCCAAGAAAGACGGTACTTGGAGGATGTGCATAGACAGCCGTGCTATCAACAAGATCACGGTGAAATATAGGTTTCCCATTCCCCGTCTGGATGATATGATGGATATGATGGCGGGAGCCACTGTGTTCTCCAAGATTGATCTAAAAAGTGGCTATCACCAGGTAAGGATCAGACCTGGAGATGAATGGAAGACGGCCTTCAAGACCAAGGATGGTCTTTATGAGTGGCTGGTCATGCCCTTTGGGCTGACCAATGCTCCCAGCACCTTCATGAGGCTGATGACTCAGGTCTTGCGACCCTTGATAGGAATCTTCGTGGTAGTTTACTTCGATGACATCCTCATTTACAGCCGTACCCGGGAGATCCACTTAGACCACCTTCGGCAGGTCTGTTTGATTCTGAGGAGAGAGAGCTTATTTGCCAACCCTAAGAAATGCGCGTTCATGACCTCTCAGGTCACCTTCCTAGGGTTCATTGTTTCTAGTGAGGGAGTGTCTGCCGACCCTGAGAAGGTCAGGGCAATTGTTGAGTGGCCCGAGCCTCGTACCCTACATGATGTCCGTAGCTTTCACGGACTGGCGACCTTCTATCGCCGTTTTATCCGAGGCTTTAGCTCCATCACCGCCCCTATCACGGACTGCATTAGGAAAGGGGCCTTTGAGTGGACCAAGGCTGCTTCAGCCGCTTTCGCGCTCCTCAAAGAGCGCATGACCCAGGCACCCGTCCTTCGTCTTCCAGACTTCACGAAGGTGTTTGAGGTCTCTTGTGATGCCTCAGGGGTAGGCATAGGAGGAGTTCTTAGTCAGGAGACCCATCCCGTTGCATTCTTTAGCGAGAAGCTGAGCGATGCGAAACTGCGTTACTCTACATACGATAAGGAATTCTACGCAGTTGTGCAAGCTTTGAGGCATTGGAGACACTATTTGTTACATCAGGAGTTTGTGTTGTATTCTGATCATGAGGCACTCCGATATCTCCATGCCCAAAAGAAGCTCAACTCTCGCCATAGCCGATGGGTCGAGTTCTTCCAGGAGTACACATTTGTGCTGAAGCACAAGGCCGGTGTGGAGAACCGGGTTGCTGATGCCTTGAGCCGCCGTACTCACCTATTGACCACCATGAGTGTGGAGGTGGTTGGGATGGATAGGATGAGGGAGCTGTATGCCGATTGCCCGGATTTCGGTCCGATGTTCACCACCCTCCAGTCAGGTCCGTCCCATGAGTACCCCGACTATACGTTGCAGGATGGCTACCTTTTCTATGGGAGCAGGCTTTGTGTCCCACGGACCTTGGTCCGTGACTTTCTTACTTGGGAGTTGCATGCTGGGGGTCTAGCCGGCCACTTTGGCCGGAATAAGACCATTGAGGCCGTTGAGTACCGCTTCTTTTGGCCTAGCCTGAAGCGGGATGTTGCTAGGATTGTGGCCCAGTGCCGCATTTGTGCCTTGGCCAAACAGAGGAAACAGAATACCGGCCTTTACACTCCCCTCCCAGTGCCAGATAGTCCATGGCAGGACATTAGCATGGACTTTGTCTTAGGCTTGCCCCGTACCCTCCGCCGACACGACTCCATTTTCGTGGTGGTGGACAGATTCTCTAAGATGGCCTTGTTTATCCCATGTTCTAAAACATCAGATGCCTCTAGGGTTGCCCGTCTATTCTTCACCCATTGTGTCTCTAGGTTTGGGTTGCCGCGTACTATTGTGTCAGATAGGGATGTTCGCTTTACTAGTTATTTCTGGAAGACCCTATGGCACATGATGGGCACACAGCTGAAGTTTTCTACTGCTTACCACCCCCAGACCGATGGTCAAACAAAGGTTGTGAATAGGAGTTTGGGGGATCTTTTGAGGTGTCTAGTGCGTGAGCGTGACCGGGATTGGGATTTAGTTCTCCCTCTAGCGGAGTTTGCTTACAATGATTCGGTCAATAGGTCTACTGGTTTGAGTCCTTTTGAGATAGTCACTGGTCGTAGGCCTAGAAAACCGATAGACTTGGTCCCATCCCCTGTCCAGGCCCGTGTCTCAGAGTCAGCTGAGTCCTTTGCTGAGCATGTTAGGCAGTTGCATGAGCATGTACGTCGTCACATTGAGGCCAGCAACGCACGATATAAGGAGTTAGCTGATGTGCATCGACGCACGCGTGAGTTCCGCGAGGGAGAGTATGTCATGATCAGGGTCAGACCTGAACGGTTCCCTTCGGGGGCCGTAAAGAAACTCCAGGACCGCGGTGCCGGACCCTTCCGAGTTCTAAGGCGGATTGGGTCTAACGCGTATGAGATTGAGCTGCCAGATGATTATGGGATCAGTTCGACGTTCAACGTCTCTGATCTGGTGGCCTATCGGGATCCAGCAGTGATTCCCAGTGAGCTTCTTGGGCCTCCCCTTCCTGTTGTGAGCGATACACCTTCTGAGAGTCCACCTCCTCCAGCCCCATTACAGAGACGCGAGCACATCGATTGTATACTGGATGAGCAGGTGACCACCACCAGGAGCGGGGCCTACCAGCGCTTCCTAGTGCGTTGGAGAGGGCGCCCTGAGACAGACGACACCTGGATCACGCGGGGAGAGCTGGAGCGGATTGACCCGGACTTGCTGGAACGTTACCTGAGCGACCGTGACCCTTACTCGACGGGGTCGAGTTCTTCCCACCCGGGGAGAATTGGTGAGGACACGCGTCACACTTTACGACGGAGTACACAGATCTCGCCGGCATCCCTTTGGCTCGGCGACCAGTTGGCAGATTAGCGGAGCTATCATCACTTATTTTATGCTTTGGGCCATGTTGGGCCTTGGTTTAGTCCGTGTGTGGACAATTTTCTTTCAGTCATGGACCTTTTTTTTAGGCCAATTAGGCTTTATTTGTGTTTTGTAGGCTTGCTAGAGGCTAGGGGGGTTATTGGGCCACTTCTTGGTTCACTTCTCTGGCCCACTAGGGCTGTCCACTTTCCCCCCCCCTGGGCCCACCTTGGGAGGCGCGCCCCACCTAGGGTTAGGGTTGGGGGACGGACCATTCCCTCCCCTCTTGGAGGGAATGGCAGCCGCCCTTCCCCCCCTTGCCCTCTCCCTCTTTTGGCCGCCCCCCCCCACCTTTCACTCCTAGAATCTAGGAGATTTGAATGCCCTTCCCCGGTTGTGGCCGCCCCCCCCCATCTCCTTTCCCCTTGGCTAGGGTTTAAACCTAGCATCTCCCCATCCCATATAAAAAGACCTTGTATTTTCTTTTCAAGAAGGTAATGAAGAAATTGATGCTTGAGTGTTCATTGTGGAGTGCCACATTGTGAAAAGGGGCGACCCCTTCTTCTTCCTCCTCCTTGAGGGTGCGACGCCCTCACCTCCTCTCCAGTCCTTGGGTGCGACGCCCAGGGGTAGGAGACCTCCCCCAAGGGATTCCAACGCCAGCAGCCTTCAGTCATCGTCCACGGCGACGAGTTCGGTGGAGCGACGGTGCACGCAGGATCGTCATCCTCTTCCCCGGGCGTCCCTGTGCTGACAGCAGATTTGGTGTCCAGAGATCGGTCCGGTGCGTCCACTTCCCGGCAGCGTCTCATCCGAGTTTCTTCACGACTTTCGTACCCCTTCCAATCATCTTTCCAACCCCACCGGCCTTGGCCAAAAATTCCACCCACAGAGAAAGTTGTCTTTACAGACACTTTCGTCGCGCTGACGACCTCCCTGACAGTCTCGCCTGTGACCCGAGACGACTTGGGTCCCCGTTTGCATGCCTCTCCTACCCCCAAACACCGCCAGTCCCTTCATAACATTTGTTCCCCTCCCAGTCACGAATCCAGCCCCTCTGGCCTCGCCTTCAAAATCCATCGGGGTAAACTTTTGTCTTCAAGCACACTTTTAGTGCGCAATCCTGCGCTACAGTACCCGAGCGGGACTGTCAGCAGCGGGCCTCCAAAGGGGGTACCATTTCCCGTCCTCGGATCGATCTGCAACTTGGTAGGTCGACTCCTCACATCCCACCACACCTCCAGTAACCATCTCGGGCCGGAACTCCTTCTGTACCCTTGCGCCATTACCACCCCACCCACGGTCACAGGTCAGACTGTCCTGAAGTGCAGTCTGTGCACCCCTGTTGTCACGCCCTTCGCACCCAATCCCTCCACGGGACCCCATCGGCCACCACTGCCCCTGGATAGCCGCCCCTGTCAGCCTTCCACCAGAGAAGACGCCGCCACAAACGCTGTCCGGACGGCCGTGTACCAGCGCCATCTCTGCCTGCTGTCACAGGGACCAGCCAGCAACCTCTCGCCGGACCGACATCCCCCCGAGGCCGTAGCAGCAGTGTGGGGCCCCTCCATCCGGCTCGGCATCCCAGCAGTGCCCACGGCGACGTGGGCCTCCTCCTCAAAGGCCATTACAGGAGCGATCGGCATTGCGAGGGTCGGCATCCGGCTTCATCCCCGACCTCGGCTGCTGCCCGTCAGCCCGTGCGCCGGCCGCCCCGTGTGTAGCTGTGGTTGTAGCCTATTACCTCCCTGCGAGGAGTGGGCCCTTTTGATGTTTGTATTAGTTCTCTCACGCGTGTATCGGGGTGGTTGGACTCGGCCGGGGTTCCTTCCCCACGCTTAGGCGTGGAGGTACGTGTCTCGCTCCCGCCCGTAGTACTTGCTTATCACGTATATGATTGATTGTGCCGCGCGAGTGAGTGTAGGGCCTAGCTAGTTTCATTTATTACTGCTGGTTGAGAGAGACGAGAGCGGCCTTTTCCCGTGGCCCTAGTCGAGCACTGAGCTCGGACTAGACTCCCGTGTCGTCCAGCGGCTTCTCGCCCGTTGTGACCCCGTCGCGCCTCCCTCCGTGGGACGGCCGTGGTTCGGAGTTCTGTTGAGAGACGCCTCCGCCCGGAGGGATTTCACGTTAGTCGGTCACACCGGCTTGCCTTGTCACGTGCGCGTGCTGGTCGCGTTCTTTAGCGTCCTAGGTTAGCTAGCGAGTCAGTCGGTCCCGCATCACTCCTGTCTAACTGTTGGTTCTCCATTATGTTTAATGGTTCTATCTGCAGTTATTTTAAATCCTCCTAGGGTCTTCGTCAAGGTGACCCCCTGGCTCCTTCGCTATTTATCCTTGCTGAGGAGGTTTTGAGCAGGGGTGTGCACAATCTTTTCTTCACTGGGACGGTGGCGTATTTAGCTGTGCCTCGGAGATGTCCTCGGATTTCTCATTTATTGTTTGCTGACGACGTCCTTATCTTTGCCAATGAAGCGGCCAGAAATGTCCAGAATTTGATGCATTTCCTTCGGGAGTATCAATCATCTTCTGGTTAGTTAATTAATGTGAGGAAAAGTAGCTTCATTGTTCATGACCATTTTCCACCTCGGCTTTCCAGAAATATCTCAGCTTATACGGGTTTTACTAAACGTAGTCTCCCTATGTTATATTTGGGTGTCAATCTGTTTGTCGGTAGATCAAAGAAGTGTTATTTCTCGCATGTTACGGCTAAGATTCATGGTCGTTTGCAAGTCTGGAAAGCAATGTTCTTATCCTCTGGCGATCGCCTTGTGCTAATCAAACATGTGTTAAGTTCCATTCCCTTATATACCTGTGCGGCAATGTCTTTACCTGCTGCAAGCATAAGGGAGATAGATCGTTTGCTTGCGGATTTTTTCTGGGGCTCTTATGAACATGGGTTGAAGCGCCATTGATTGCTTGGAAACACCTATGCCAATCTGTAGAGGTTGGTGGGTTGGGAATTATACTTATATCTAAAATGCAGGTGGCTTTGAGGACCAAGCTTCTTTGGTCTGCTTTATCTCTTAGCACCCCGTGGGGATCCTATTTTAAAGCAAAATATTTTCACCTTACTCATCTTTTAGAGGCAAGTTTCAACAAATGCAATGCTGTTGATCGTGTTACTTGGAGTGCGGCTGCCCGTTTGATTGCTGCTAATTGCAGGGTTATAGTCGATACAATGTCATCTTCTGCATGTTTTTGGTTTGATGTATGGGTTGTTCATGCTCCTTTGAGAACTTTCATTCCTAATTATGAGTGGGATATGCTTCACAAATGTCCTATCCCTGTTTCTGAAGCCCTCCGGTCACCTTCTTCAGATCACCTGTGGTTGTTCTATCAGTTTGCTCCTGCAGCTAGCTTTTCATCTATTCTGTCTACAAATGTGGGCAGGGACAGGTGGATTTGGACTCCAATAGCAGATGGATTGTTTACAACATAATCTGTTCGTGGCCTCATGCAATCAGCCTCTTCGAATGCTTTCTCTTCCTGGGGCGATCTTTGGGACATGTCTGGTCCAATCAAATGGTCTATACTGGTGTGGCGTGCTTCGCTTAATTCTCTTCCAACGGATGAGCAAATTCATCATTGTGGTATTCAGCTCTGTTCTCGCTGTGCTTGCTGTCCTCAGCCTTCAGAAGAGTCCAGCTATCACTTATTTTTTGCCAGTGTAACTACCCAGTGGGTGTGGAGTTTCTTTGCGCCTTTCATTGGTTTCCAGCCCCCTGCTACCTCCTCCTGCACAGCTGCTGTTAGACTTTTCATGGGTTCGTTTTGTTTTACTTCAGTCCATGGTGTGATTTCCCGCCTCCTCTTCCTGAATATAATGTGGGAAATTTGGATTAGTAGGAACAAATTTCTATTTGAGGGGCATCGTATGAATGCTAGCATGATCATTCATTGTGTCCTATTCCAAGCACGGGTGTTGATCCCCTCTCTTTCTCTTAAAGGAAGGTGTAAGACCCCAGAATTTTTATAAATTATTTTAGGAATATTTAATTATTTTATAGAATTTATAAAGGCCTAAATAAATTAATAAATAGAATATTAGATCAATAAGTCATTATAAGGCCCAATTATGTTAAATAATTAACCTAGCCTATTTAAAGATAATCCAAAAGGTTAATGGACCAAGCCCATCAAGTTTGGCCCATATTCTAGAAGGGTAATTAGCTTATTCACATATTTTAAGGATAAATACTATTTATATAAGATAATTATGTGGATAAACAAATAAAAAAGTTTTATGAAATTGAAACTCTATACACGTTGAATGTAACGGTCTATCGGGCGACCGCCACAGCCCTGTAACGCACCAGTCTGGATGAGTTACACTCTGTTAGTTCCGTGAAAGGAAGAACGAGCAAAAAGATTAGAACTTTGGGATCTTATCTACAAGAGATCGACTTGGGAGAGCTTATAACATTACTAAAGACTCTTAGGGATTAGGTTCTGGCAAATTAAGGACTCTAGAATCGATCTAATCTTCAAAACCCTATAAATAGGACCTAGTTCTGAACTGAGCGACCCTTACTTTTGGCTCGTGAAGAATCAAGGTAAGGAGTCATAATTTCGGGTAAGTTCCTTACGACTTTTTGTTTATAATACATTATACTAATAGCTCTCCAAATTTCGTGCTAGGAGATCAAGCAACCAAGGAGATAGAAGCTTCCAAAGTTGCTGATTCAACCTTAGCAACCCAGGAATTTGAACGCAAGTTCCCTGAAGATCTAGAGATTAGGACGTCTAAACGAGTTAATTAGAGTTCAATCCTTTAGAACTTTTTGTTCCCAATAGTTTCATCTTCTCACCCTCAAAATTTCACATCTTTAGGTCAAGAGGCTGAGGAAATAGAGCAGATTGAAGTTACTGATTTATCACAAGAAGTATAAGGGACTACGGGTAGCACCTAGCATCAAATTCGAAGTTTAAAGGTTTTAGAAGAGGTATGTTATCTCATGATTGGTAAAAATAATTTGTTAGGAATAAAAGTCCTCTGGTTGTGCTTGATTTCATACATTCTAGACTAAAAATTTCATGATCTAATAGTTCTATACATTCATGCATCTCTTAGCCCTAAATGGAAATTAAAAGATATTATCATGTCTATTCACTAAACCCATGCATATAGTTGGCCTATACTTCGTTATTATGACTAGGACAGTGGTAGTATTTTGATTTCCAGGCATGTTATGTTTTCATAAACCTTTACTTAGTTTACTGCCAGTAGATTCTCTGACGCACCAACGTAAGACCGTCACATGAATGTAACGACCTTACGATAGACCGTCACACCCTGTTGTGTTTTATTGTTCTATTATCTCTGACGCACCCTAGCAGGAGCGTTACACCACTGTAACGGCCCCTCGATAAACCGTCACAAGCACTGTAACACGCCTATCCTAGACCGTCAGACTCCTGTGTTCTGCCAGTCCCAGGGCAGAATAATAACCAGTTAAGTTTACTTATAAATAAGCTTAGATAGCTAAGTTGGACATGTTATCATGACTTCAAGTTTAGTTACTGATTTATAATCAAATTGTATGATTAATGTGTCTTAGGTTATTTTAAGTTATGTTAATTTCATGTGCCAAAATTCTATAGTTTTGTATTTAAATCATGATTTTCCAAATGTTGTATTGACGGAGTTTTCTCATGGTTTCACATCGTTACACGTTCTCTTTATCAATAGAGTCATTTCTTTAAGTATATGGTGCATATTCCGGTATGTTGTCCATTAGTTCACATTGCACTATAGGAACATTATTCTTGGACATGATGACCTCTCTATTGGATATTCCTTCCAATGAACTAGGAAATCTTGTTGCAAGGCCTCCGTAATTCTCCGCGAGCCTGGGATTCCCACTAGGACGCCGAGTTGGTTGTACCATTAAAGCCCATTGATTAGATTACACTATCGATATTTTTGGTTATCAGTAATGTAACGGCTCTATGTTGGACCATCAGGCACAAGTAACGGCCCATTATACGACCGTCACATTCAACTGAGTCCGATTTCTTGGTTCTGGATTCAGACTAATGTAACAACCCAATACTGGAGCGTCACATCATGTAATGGCCCAGTACACGACCGTCACAGTGCTTGAGTATTTTAACCCAAGGTGGACCAAGGGTTGATATTTCAAGATTTCTAGATGTACTATTAATGATCTAGAACTTATCATATTGATCAAGAAACCTAAAATAATGAATGAAAAATAAAGAATGTACCGTTATGCTGCCGATTTATTTCCATAAGCATAACCTTACTTAAGTCATTCTTGATTTCTCATGATTCTTATTAAAGCATTCATTCATTGAATTATTGTTATCATTAGCTTATTGAACTTATTATATTCTTAGCCATACTTTATTGTTACATGCGTGGAAAAAGCTTGATTTATACTTGAAGATGCGATCGAGCACTGATTGTGTTCAAGGGCTCTATACTAGTCCCCTTGGCTGATTGTCGGAAACATACTATTATAAACCATGGGGTATGATGCTACTGGCATCGCATTGCGCTGGGAGTACTTTCTCTATAAATAAGTGAAAATCCACAATACGACATGACATGACATTCTTGTACATGACTTTCTTGCTTGATATTCCACAAAAATTCACGAAGTACTTGCTCATCAGCAAAAGATACTAAAGTAATGATTATGTGGCTTGCTAGTACATTCTCGATACATTCTTGTTCATGAAAGGCCAATATCATGTTCTTGTTACATTCTTGCTAGTTCGTACTTACTCTCATTCTAACTTACTTGATCGTCTTGTTACTTTGGTTTAATCGCGTGATTGATCGCATTCGCATGGTTTTTACCTTATTCTTTAGAGCTAAATTGTTAATTACTTTAATAGTGCCTTCATGTTGATGCGAAGATACCTACTGGGCAAGTGTGCTCATTACCTATTTCCAATCTTTTCAAGAGATGGAAGTGATTCGAATTTGGATTCGGGTTCTACAAGTAGCGGGTCCGAAAGCGAATGAAAGTATTGTCAAGATGAGAGTGAAGACTTAGGAAGGTCTACATTGTTTAGATTGAGTCTATGTAATTTTCCTATTTCTTGAGTCTGATAGATTGGAATAAGTTGAATTAGTGGTTATATTTGAATACTTGATTATTATGAAATAAAGTTGGAGTTTGAGTAAATATTGTGTAATTACATTTATGTGTGTGATTGTCTTGCGCTCTAATCATTCTTGCTTGCAAGAGGCTTACCATGCTGGCTGTCCGCGCTCCCCGAGTTAGTCTTCCGCTGTAATAAAGGCTCGAGGCGTGACAGTTAAGTTGGTATCAAAGCCTAAGTGTCAGGACTTAGGAAGAAGAGTCATGTCATAGGAAAAGTCTAAGGTTTAAGGACCCCTACATATGAACTAAGGAAGAAATTTCCATACCCATGTGAGAATTGGGTAGAGCCCGGGATAAGAAAATTAATTAGCTTTAAGATTGAATGTTTTTCATTCCAATTTCATGAGAAATAACAAGTTGTTATTTTCTCTCAGGTACCTTATCTTACGAATGGCTCATCGCGTAGATTGGGATGGCATGCAACAAACAGTTGTCGGCCTTACTCAGGCATTGCAAACCATAGCGCAAGGGGGCGCAGGGGCAAGGGCTGGTGACCTACATCGTAATTTCCATAGTTTAAACCCTCCGCAATTCTATGGTTCTTCTAATCCTGACGAGGCAGATAACTACATAGACGAAATGAATCGTATATTTGATGTTATCAAATGCACCGATCAGGAAGAGGTGTGTCTCGCAACCTTTCAACTTAACAAAGATGCTTGCACGTGGTGGAAGTCGATTCCGGCACCTCCGGACGATGCACCTCATACATGGGACGGTTTTCTTACCCGATTCCGTGCCAAGTACTTTTCGGAGCACGTAAAGGAACAAAAGGCTATGGAGTTCGCCACTCTTCGGCAAGGAATGATGACGGTTGCCGAATATGAACTGCAATTCTCAAGGCTAGCACCGTATGCATCACATCTAATCAGTACCGATTTATTAAAGGCAAATCGGTTTATGGACGGGTTACGTCCCGGTTTCATCCAGCAGCTCGGGATCCAAAACATCCGTAATTATGCGGAGATGGTTCAGGGAGTGTATTTATGTGAAAGGACCTTAGAGAAGGTCAAAAAATTGAAAGGGAAAGGAGAAGAATCAAGCCGACGCTCAGATCGGCGTTATAAGAAAGAAAAGTTCAGCATCACGGAGCCTTACAAGAGCTGTGATAGTAAGAAGAGATCCAGGAATGGGAATGGTGGAAGTTCCCATAAGTAAAAGAAAGTCAAGGAGAAGAAGGAGCAGGTCGCCACGGCTTGCACATTTTGTGAAAAATTCATCCATTCGGCTGAGGAGTGTTGGAAGCGTCTTGGCGCTTGTTTACGTTGTGGAAGCAGGGAGCATCGCATGTCGGAATGCCCCCTTATGAAGGACCAGTCATCTGGTAATGGACGCAGGAGGCAGGCTCGCCTCAATGCTGTTCTAGAAGAAGAGGAAGCGCCCAGGGATGATGGGCTTATGGAAGATACTCTTCAAATCTGTTCTCATCCTGCATTTGTGCTATTTGATACTGGTGCCTCTCATTCTTTTATCTCCACTACTTTTGCTAAAACATTACCAATCGCATCAGTTCCCTTACCTTCAGATCTTGCTATTTCCACACCCTTAGGTTCTGGAACAAAGCTTACCGACTATTATCCTGATAGCGAAGTGATAGTAGAGGGTCACAATCTCCCCGCAACCTTAGTATGCTTTAACATGAAAGGTTATGATGCCATTTTAGGGGTAGATTGGCTTGTAGATCATGATGCTTATATCAATTGCCGAAATATGATTATATCCTTTTGAAAGCATGGTCTTCCGAGATTCTCTTTTCTTGGCATCAAGTACAAGAAGCATCCTACTATCATATCTTCTCTTCACGCTTGCAAACTTATCTCGCAAGGATGTGAAGTTTTTCTTGCTTCTGTCATTATTACCGAATCCAAGGAGATTATCTCAGCAGACATCCCTATTGTAAATGAGTTCCCAGACATGTTTCCATCTGAATTACCCAGTTTACCGCCCGAGAGGGAAGTGAACTTCACTATTGAACTCATTCCAGGAGCAGCACCGGTTTCTATAGCCCCTTACAGGATGTCCCCCACAAAGCTTAAGGAATTGAAGAAGCAGTTGCAGGAACTTCTGGATAAGGGCTTCATCAGACCTAGCACATCCCCGTGGGGTGCGCCTGTCCTATTTGTCAAAAAGAAGGATGGTTCTCTCAGGCTATGCATCGATTACCGACGACTGAATCAGATTACAATTAAAAAAAAGTATCCATTACCGCGTATTGATGAGCTCTTCGATCAGCTTTCAGGAGCAGAATATTTCTCTAAGATAGACCTTAGATCAGGTTATCATCATCTTAGAATTAAAGAAGAGGACATTTATAAATCAGCTTTTCGAAGTCGTTATGGCCACTATGAATTCGTAGTGATGCCGTTTGGGTTAACTAATGCCCCAGCAGCATTCATGCAACTTATGAACAATGTCTTCCAGCCATATCTGGACCAGTTCATCGTCATCTTCATTGATGATATCTTGATATATTCTAAGACAAAAGAGGAACATGAACAACATTTGAAAATAGCTTTACAAACACTTAGAGAACACAAGCTTTATGCCAAACTCAATAAGTGTGAATTCTGGCTCGAGGAAGTCTCATTCCTAGACCACATTATTTCAAAAGAAGGTATTACTGTGGATCCTTCTAAGGTAGAAGCTGTCAGAAATTGGAGCCGGCCAACGACTGTATCAGAAGTAAGAAGCTTTCTGGGTCTAGCTGGTTATTATAGAAGATCCATTAAGAACTTCTCAAAAATAGCTGTTCCTTTAACTAGACACACAAGAAAAGAAAATCCTTTTGTCTGGTCAGAGTAATGTGAGAAGAGTTTCCAAACTCTTAAGAATCATCTTACCACAACTCCTATTCTATCACTACCGATGGAAGGTGGTGGATTCGAAGTGTATACGGATGCGTCTGGCATTGGCTTAGGATGCGTTCTCATGCAGAATGGAAAAGTAATCTGTTATTTTTCAAGATAATTAAAACGTCACAAGGAAAACTATCCCGTACATGATTTGGAATTGGCAGCGGTTATTTTTGCCTTGAAAATTTGGCATCATTATCTTTATGGAGAAAAGTTCACGGTCTACTCGGACCACAAAAGCTTGAAATATTTATTCTCTCAAAAGGAGCTTAACATGAGGTAGAGGAGGTGGTTAGAATATCTCAAGGACTTTGATTTTGCTATTCAATATCATCCTGGCAAGGCTAATGCTATAGCAGATGCACTCAGCAGAAAACCAATGGGTATGCTATCAAGTCTTATGATAAGTGTAACTAACCTTGTTCCTCAATTTGCTCAGTTGAATTTAGATATTGACTTAAAGGAAGAAGATTGTTTCATAGATAATATCCGAGCTCAACCTACATTGATGGAAGATCTGGTCAAGCTGCAAAATGATGATCCTATATTACTGGAAATTAAAGCCAATATTGAACAAAGGCCGGATTTTTCTATTTCCAATGACGGAAGATTATTATTTAAGGGCCGAATATGTGTACCAGATCATGAGGCTACGAAGAAACTAATCCTAGATGAAGCGCATAATTCCAAATACACAATTCATCCAGGAGGAACAAAGATGTATCAAGATCTCAAAAGAAATTTCTGGTGGCCCAATATGAAGAGAGAGATAGCTAATTTCGTGTCCCGTTGTCTCACCTGCCAACAAGTAAAAGCAAAACATTTTAGACTCGCAGGTAAATTACACCCCTTGAGTATTCTCGAATGGAAATGGGAGAGTATAGGGATGGACTTTATTATGGGTTTACCTTAGACAAGAGGTGGACACGATGGAATATGGGTAATCATAGACCGATTGACTAAATCCGCACACTTCATACCAATAAAGAGTCGATGGTCTGTGGATATTCTAGCAGCATTATACATAAAGGAGATTGTCAAACTACATGGTGTCCCAGTCACTATTATATCTGATAGAGATCCTCGATTCACATCATAATTCTGGAAGGGTCTACAACATTCACTAGGGACTAGATTGAATTTCAGCACAGCTTTTCATCCACAAACAGATGCTCAAACAGAAAGAACGAATCATGTAGTGGAAGATATGCTCAGGGCTTGTGCTATCGACTTTGGAGGTAGTTGGTATGATCACTTGTCTCTAGTAGAGTTTGCATATAACAATAGCTATCAGGCTAGCATACGAATGACACCTTTTGAAGCCTTATATGGAAAAAGCTGTCGATCACCAATATGTTGGAATGAAATAGGGGAAAAGTAATTTCTAGGCCCCGATCTCATCAGGGATTCTACAGAAAAGATCAAGCTCATTCAAGAAAGAATGAAAATGGCACAAGATAGGCAAAAGTCTTATGTTGACAATCGAAGACGTGACTTGGAGTTTCAAGTAGGAGATCATGTATATTTAAGGGTTTCTCCAGGTCGTGGTATTCAAAGATTTGGCATTAAAGGAAAGCTAACTCCAAGATTTATTGGCCCATTTAAAATTCTTGAACAGATTGGTGAAGTGGCTTACAAACTAGCTTTACCTCCACAATTAGCAAGAGTTCATGATGTAGTTCACGTCTCTATGCTGAAGAAGTATGTATATGATCCTGACCATATTATCACTTATGACAATCTGGAGATTCAGAAGGATTTGGCGTTCGAACAAAAGTCAATAAAGATTCTGGAACGGGAAGTGCATCAACTAAGAAATAAAGTTATTCCTATGGTCAAGATTCAATGGAATAAAACATGGCCATATGAAGCAACTTGGGAAACCGAAGCAGCCATGCGGAAAAGATTTCCAGAATTATTTAACTGTAAGTGCACTCTCCGAAATCCATATATTAAATTTGGAGACCAAATTCTCTTGAGTGGGGGAGGGTGTAAGACCCCAGAATTTTTATAAATTATTTTAGGAATATTTAATTATTTTCTGGAATTTATAAAGGCTTAAATAAATTAATAAATAGAATAGTGGATCAATAAGTCATTATAAGGCCCAATTAGGTTAAATAATTAACCTAGCCTATTTAAAGATAATCCAAAAGGTTAATGGACCAAGCCCATCAAGTTTGGCCCATATTCTAGAAGGGTAATTAGCTTATTCACGTATTTTAAGGATAAATACTATTTATATAAGATAATTATGTGGATAAACGAATAAAAGAATTTTATGAAATTGAAACTCTATACACGTTGAATGTAACGGTCTATCGGGCGACCGCCACAGCCCTGTAACGCACCAGTCTGGATGCGTTACACTCTGTTAGTTCCGTGAAAGGAAGAACGAGCAAAAAGATTAGAACTTTGGGATCTTATCTACAAGAGATCGACTTGGGAGAGCTTATAACATTACTAAGAACTCTTAGGGATTAGGTTCTGGCAAATTAAGGACTCTAGAATCGATCTAATCTTCAAAACCTTATAAATAGGACCTAGTTCTGAACTGAGCGACTCTTACTTTTGGCTCGTGAAGAATCAAGGTAAGGAGTCATAATTTCGAGTAAGTTCCTTACGACTTTTTGTTTATAATATATTAGACTTTTTGTTTATAATATATTAGACTAATAGCTCTCCAAATTTTGTGCTAGGAGATCAAGCAACCAAGGAGATAGAAGCTTCCAAAGTTGCTGATTCAACCTTAGCAACCCAGGAATTTGAACGCAAGTTCCCTGAAGATCTAGAGATTAGGACGTCTACACGAGTTAATTAGAGTTCAATCCTTTAGAACTTTTTGTTCCCAATAGTTTCATCTTCTCACCCTCAAAATTTCACATCTTTAGGTCAAGAGGCTGAGGAAATAGAGCAGATTGAAGTTACTGATTTATCACAAGAAGTATAAGGGACTACGGGTAGCACCTAGCATCAAATTCGAAGTTTAAAGGTTTTAGAAGAGGTATGTTATCTCATGATTGGTAAAAATAACTTGTTAGGAATAAAAGTCCTCTGGTTGTGCTTGATTTCATACATTCTAGACTAAAAATTTCATGATCTAATAGTTCTATACATTCATGCATCTCTTAGCCCTAAATGGAAATTAAAAGATATTATCATGTCTATTCACTAAACCCATGCATATAGTTGGCCTATACTTCGTTATTATGACTAGGACAGTGGTAGTATTTTGATTTCCAGGCATGTTATGTTTTCATAAACCTTTACTTAGTTTACTGCCAGTAGATTCTCTGACGCACCAACGTAAGACCGTCACATGAGTGTAACGGCCTTACGATAGACTGTCACACCCTGTTGTGTTTTATTGTTCTATTGTCTCTGACGCACCCTAGTAGGACCGTTACACCACTGTAACGGCCCCTCGATAAACCGTTATAAGCACTATAACGCGCCTATCCTAGACCGTCAGACTCTTGTGTTCTGCCAGCCCTAGGGTAGAATAATAACCAATTAAGTTTACTTATAAATAAACTTAGATAGCTAAGTTGGACCTGTTATCATGACTTCAAGTTTAGTTACTGATTCATAATCAAATTGTATGATTAATGTGTCTTAGGTTATTTTAAGTTATGCTAATTTCATGTGCCAAAATTCTATAGTTTTGTATTTAAATCATGATTTTCCAATTGTTGTATTGACGGAGTTTTCTCACGGTTTCACATCGTTACACGTTCTCTTTATCAATAGAGTCATTTCTTTAAGTATATGGCGCATATTCCGGTATGTTGTCCATTAGTTCACATTGCACTATAGGAACATTATTCTTGGACATGAGGACCTCTCTATTGGATATTCCTTCCAATGGACTAAGAAATCTTGTTGCAAGGCCTCCGTAATTCTCCGCGAGCCTGGGATTCCCACTAGGACGCCGAGTTGGTTGTACCATTAAAGCCCATTGATTAGATTACACTATCAATATTTTTGGTTATCAGTAATGTAACGGCTCTATGTTGGACCGTCAGGCACAAGTAACGGCCCAATATACGACCATCACATTCAACTGAGTCCGATTTCTTGGTTCTGGATTTAGACTAATGTAATGGCCCAATACTGGAGCGTCACATCATGTAACGGCCCAGTACACGACCGTTACACTGCTTGAGTATTTTAACCCAAGGTGGACCAAGGGTTCATATTCCAAGGTTTCTAGATGGACTATTGATGATCTAGAACTTATCATATTGATCAAGAAACCTAAAACAATGAATGAAAAATAAAGAATGTACCGTTATGATGCCGATTTATTTCCATAAGCATAACCTTACTTAAGTCATTCTTGATTTCTCATGATTCTTATTAAAGCATTCATTCATTGAATTATTGTTATCATGAGCTTATTGAACTTATTACATTCTTGGCCATACTTTATTGTTACATGCGTGGAAAAAGCTTGATTTATACTTGAAGATGCGATCGAACACGATTGTGTTCAAGGGCTCTATGCTAGTCCCCTTAGCTGATTGTTGGAAACATACTATTATAAATCATGGGGTATGATGCTACTAGCGTCGCATTGCGCTGGGAGTACTTTCTCTATAAATAAGTGAAAATCCACAATACGGCATGACATGACATTCTTGTACATGACTTTCTTGCTTGATATTCCACAAAAATTCATGAAGTACTTGCTCATCAGTAAAAGATACTAGAGTGATGATTATGTGGCTTGATAGTACATTCTCGATACATTCTTGTTCATGAAAGACCAATATCATGTTCTTGTTACATTCTTGCTAGTTCGTACTTTCTCTCATTCTAACTTACTTGATCGTCTTGTTACTTTGGTTTAATCGCGTGATTGATCGGATTCGCATGATTTTTACCTTATTCTTTAGAGCTAAATTGTTAATTACTTTAATAGTGCCTTCATGTTGATGCGAAGATACGTATTGGGTAAGTGTGCTCATTACCTATTTCCAATCTTTTCAGGAGATGGAAGTGATTCGAATTCGGATTCGGGTTATACAAGTAGCGGGTCCGAGAGCGAATGAAAATATTGTCAAGATGAGAGTGAAGACTTAGGAAGGTCTACATTGTTTAGATTGAGTCTATGTAATTTTCCTATTTCTTGAGTCTGATAGATTGGAATAAGTTGAATTAGTGGTTGTATTTGAATACTTGATTATTATGAAATAAAGTTGGAGTTTGTGTAAATATTATGCAATTATATTTATGTGTGTGATTATCTTACACTCTGATCATTCTTGCTTGCAAGAGGCTTACCATGCCAGCTGTCCGCGCTCCCTGAGTTAGTCTTCCGCTGTAATAATGGCTCGGGGCATGACAGAAGGTCTCTTAATGTATGCCAACTTCATCAGCTGCAGGTTTGGGCTATTTCCCTTCCTCGCTGCCATATCAAGCCTCCTAAAATTGTTCGCTGGATCAGGCCGGCTTATGACAGATTAAAGCTCAATATGGATGGGTCTTTCAAACTTCATTCTGGATTGGCGGGTGGTGGAGGTGTTTTGCACGACCATCAGGGGAATCTACTTTTCGCCTTTACAGCTCCCTATTGTATTTCTTCCAGCATTGAAGTAGAGGCCTTTGCTATGCTTGATGAACTAGCTTTATGTTGCAACCGTGGTCATACCAATTTGCTGGTTGAGTCAAACTCGAAGTTTCTTGTGGGCATTCTGCAGGGTCGTTACCGCCCTCCTTGGTGACTATATCATGTCCTCCATCGCATCATGCTCGTTGTTTCAGCTATGTTCGTTCATCTTACGCATGTGTACAGGGAGGCTAACCAAGTAGCTGATGGCTTGGCTAATCTAGCTTGTTCTTTTCCATCTTTGACATCTTGGACGAGTTGGTTACAGCTCCCTACTATTGTTAAAGGGCCACTCCATTTGGATAAAACGGGTTGCCCTTCATTACGGCTGTAACCGATGTGTCCGGGTTTTTAGTCCAGATGTACTTTTTTACTTCAATAAATCTAAATTAAAAAAATTCAAGTTTTTCCATTGAACATGCTCTCTACCCTGGGCAATCATGTACTAGACTTTCTTCAAAGGATTAGGTAACATATGTATGGTTCCAAAATACCCACACAATAAGTAGATCTTGCAAAAAACAAATATTTTTGTTACTCACAAGGTGTATAGGACCGACTAGGAAGAAATCCTAAAAGATTGGAACCACCTCACACGGCAAGTGACAGACTACACCGAATCACAAGACACAAGGAGGAACCTCTTTCTCCTCTACAAGTGGCACAAGGCACAAATACCCAAGCAAAAAAGAAAAATATAAAAATATGGATTTTATAGGGTTGGCCCCCTTCCTCTCCCTCTTGGGTGTTAGGGGGACAGGATAGGTCCAGGGGGACCAAGACCTATCCGGTCCAGGTAAGGTCCCAGAGGACCTATCTGGTCCCGAAACTCCTCCTCTACCTATCTGCTCCCAAATCAACGCTTTTGAGAACATATATAGCCCTAGTTACCCTGTCGAGGGAACCTATCCAGTCCGGGTAGGTCCTACTTGTTGCCCAATAAATGACTTGACCCCGAGAGGGATGAATGGGTAAATAAAATTTAATGGGTAATATGAACAATGCTTAGAAACTGATGTGAATGAAAATATGAACACTACAGTAATCACACAATAGAACACAATGATTTTATACTAGTTCAACCCTGACCTTCTGTCAATCCTACGCCCAATCTCCAGTAACTACTGGGATTTCCACTATCTCCAACTAAGAATAGTAAACATGCTATTTTTGATCAGGTGTTCAGCCACACCCTAGGCACTTTTCCCTCAAGAGCCCTAACTATTTTTGGTCAAGTGTTCAGCCATACCACAGGTAGACTCTCAACTAGAACCCTAGCTGATTTCATAGGTATTAGCCAAACCACATGATGCAGACTTCATGTAGGTCCTCTTGCCCTTGAGCAAGAGCTTCTCCCCTCAAGGAGAAGACAACTACTCTATAATGAGAGTTTATACAGCTTTAGCCTCTAGTTAGGCAGATTGTGTATAATGAATACAAGCTATTCAAGATGAGAAATAAGAGTGAAAGCACAGCAGTCTTGAACTACATAGAAAAACCTTCGATAGTAAAGAAAAACTCAGAGATTCATGGAAGGCTTTTGTGAAGGAGTAGGAGAGAATGCATCAGAAGAATCGCACGACTGTTTCTCCTTCACTTGAGCATGCAGAGTAGTTTTGGTTGAGGAAGGATCTGCCTTATTTTTCTCTCAACTCTTAGCTATGTGCGCTTGTACTGGAGGCTAGGGTTTACTGGGTTGCTCGCTTGCTAGATTGGTTCACACACCCTTAGTTGCATTCCTCTCCTCTTCGCATCCCCTTGTTGTTCAGCTTCCATACTTATATATAGTCCTCACTCGTGCGATTGTTCTGTTAGATATATCCTTGTATCAAATAGAGAGAGACTTTGTGTATTTCTTGAAGAGTTTAGATGTTCACAGAGAGATCTTTCTATCTGAGCGATATGGTCCTTTTTCTACGTGAAAGAACAACAATAGATCTTTCTAAGGATAACCCTTTTTCTTGGAGCTGTAACACTATAGCAGGTATTTGTTTATTCTCTTGTGTGATTATTCCGTTAGATACATCCTTGTATTCGTTAAAGAGAGACTGCATGTGTTTCTTGGAGAGTGTAGCTGCTTATGAGAGATCTTCTTGTCTTAAGAGATACGATGCTTTTTCTGCACGAAAGGATAGCAGCAGACCCTTCTGAGGATAGCCCTTTTCTTGGAACTACAATACGATAGAAGGTGCTTGTTTATCTATTAAAAAGGTGAAGTCAAATAGCTTTATTGCATAGAATACTCTCTTGTATTCACTGGTGTTGACACGTATGTGTACCACTGTGTTTCCTCACTTTCTTTCCTATATGTTTCTTCCTGAAATAGAATATAAAAATTGATCTTTCTAGGTCTTTAGTGAAGTGTATTTCATAGTACAGGAAACGAAGATAATGTGTTCATCCATACATTGTATGGGCAGCAAAAGTGTTGCATGTGCTACATTTAATGTATTTGAATTTTGAAAACCATTATGATAGTCGCTAGTTCATTTTGTCTTTATCTAACATAGTCGATTAATTAGTGCAATTTCATTTACATCAACAACTAAGTGATATTTGATATAGGCATTGAACTATAGCTATGAAAGACATAAGAATATATGCAAGGAATTAAAGATATATTTAAGGTAGTCGAAGATAAAGCTAGATAGTCGATGATTCTATGCGCCTATGTGATAGACTAAGTTAAGCTTCTTATAGTTGTGTGTTCTGTAGATAGGCGATCTTTTAAGATTGAGATAGTAGATTGATTATCTCATAGGTGATGTTTATTCGACTGTCCGTTATGATAGGCGACCTTTTGAGATAGTTGATTAACTTTCTCATAGACGATAATTGTCCGACTATCTATTATGATAGGTGGTCTTTTAATCTTACTAAACAGATCAACTTTGTTTAGGATAGTCAATGGATTGGACATAGTTGAAGGATTCTATGTGTCTATATGAACTGTACGTGCCTATGCTAACTTTTGTGTGCATATGTAAACTTAATGCACCCAAGTTTACTTTTGTGTGCCTAAATGAACATAGGTCAGTTTGCGCCAAAGTGAATTATCTGCGCCTATGTGAACTTAGTTGATTGTTTGTGCCTATGTGAACTTAGTTGATCGTTTGTGCCTATGTGAACTTAGCTTAGTAAACTTAGCTTTTATGTTCTGTGACTAAATAATGTTTAACTTTAGGTTTCTTGTGACTAAGTTAAACTTAGCTTTAATTTTCTACGCCTAAGTTAAACTTAACTGTGACTATGTCAATATTCTTTCGACTAAGCAAGACTTAGCTTTTTAGTTTTTGAGCCTAAGTTAAGCTTAGCCTATATTTTCTATGCCTAAGTTGAACTTAGTTTCATTTTCTTGTGCCTATGTTAAACTTAGTTTAGTTTTGCAGTGCCTAAGTGAATATAGTCTTGTTCTCTTGTGCCTATGTCATAGTTAGAAGGATTTTAGGCTTCTTCTTCTTTTCACTCATAGTATCATTACAAGGCTTTGTTCATTGAAAGCTTTGTTATTTCATGGTTTTTGTTAATTCAAGGTTTTGGTAACGCCAAAATTATTGCAATTAAGTTAATATCTGGGTTCCAACCCAACAACATTTAAGATTAACTTAATACTTAGGTATCAGCCCAACACTAATTGGCCTAACCGTCCCTAGACTTCTATAAAATAGGCCCCATGGGACCCAACAGATGGATCTACACACTTGGATAGAGCTTGGTCGTCTCGCCAACTGTTATGCTTGCTCCGGCAAGCCTAGTATACTGCCCCCTGTAGGTGGAAGAAGGAGAGTGGGGCATCGCACCACCTGACACCAAACACCATCACCTCCGGTGCCGATCACCATCCGCAGCCTTGCGATAGAGATGTCGAAGGTAGCTCCCGACATTTGGCGTCAGTCCTTTGAGCATTTCCTATAGCTTACCGAGTGAATCTTCTGTAATTGCAGGAGACAAGCGTAAGGCTATGAATTTGGAGGCCGTGGTGACACTGGATCGACAATGTCGCTAGGAGAAGAGGAAGAAGAGGAATGTGGCGTTGACCTCGGGAGGGCCGTCAGGGCCCCTACTATCATCCCCATTGCCTCCGTCGACTATGCCACACCAACCTCGAGTGGTACCCTGTCTGCCTCTGCTCCAGCACCAGTACGTGAAGACTTTGTGTTACTACTCTCCACCCCCACCAGCATGCTTTCGTCAGATGAGGCCCGACGGAGCTCAGAGTAGGCCCGATCTCTCCAGCCCATAGAAGCCATCGCAAGCCGATTGATAGTCCAGGAACGTGGCTCAATCGAGGGCCACTTAGGATTGTCCGACCCATAGGCATGATCTCCACATGCATACGTCCCATATGCCGTGAGACTCGCCAACAGGCAAGTGCTGAGGCGACAATCATTGGGCTTACCCCGACGAACGTCAGATCACGCCCACGCCACCATGAAGCCTGCCATGATGCCCTTTCTCAAAGAATAGACATGTAGCAACCTGATTTCTTATAAGGTGGAGAGGGGGATTTCTGTAGCCCACCTAAAGAGTGGCCGAACCAGGTCCAACAAAGACCAAACGAGGCCGAGCTCATCCAAGTGACTGCCCCGCAGGGCCCACTTGGCATATAATCCCAATAAGATCACTCGGGATCAAGCCCTTCCTCGGCGGCCCTTAGGCTCGGAAGACCCGAGCGTCGGTCCGGTCAGAGGAAGACCCAAGCTTGACCTATCCCCCTCGCCGGGATAAAGGCTAGTGCCCGCGCCACTCCGACTGAGCCTCGTCCGAGCTATGCTTATCGCCCAGATAGGGCTAGCACTCTTCATGCTTGGGACGACCGATGATTACTTATCCCCGCTACCGTTGAGAGCCCTTTATGAGCAAGAGTTCGCAAGGATAAAGGACCCATGAATCTTCAAGGTTATAAAGAGCCCACGATGAGGATGTAAAGAGCCCACGTCAGGGATGTAACTCCCGCTTGAAACTCCTCAGCTTACAGGACTCATGAGGCTAGCGCACTATTTAAACCTGGGACCCCCTCCCACGAAAGGTAAGGCCAACACATGCCTAGAACTCTCTGAGCAAGAACCACTTCACCACCTTGGTGTAGAGGGATCTCGTGCAACTCATTCCCCCTCCCTTCATAGCTTCCACTACTGCTCTACTTACTTAGGCATCGGAGGGTTTACCCCAGGGAACCATCCCTGGGCCCCCTGATCCGTTTCCATTTCTTGTAGTTCATAAATCGGTGATCATTCCCCAGCTCAGGTTCAGCACGAGATCTCGCCTCTTCATCTGGCACCGTCTGTGGGAAACGACCAAAGAGCCAGTATGGTGCGAAGAAGTTCAGGGAGGAGGTCTGCCGGTGACAGGGGAAAGGCCATGGTAGCTGCGGGAGAAGGCCCCTCTTAGGCCTCCCAGAATCCCCCCTCCAACACCAACACCCCAGCCGACGGACCACCCCCTCCTCCCGCGACGGTAGAGCTACCACCCAACGGGGGCGCTGACGCTTTCCATGCCCTCAACGCAAAATTGGACATCCTCGTAGAACTCATGAGGACCCAGGCGGCCAGAGAAGGAAGGTCACGCGCCCCCCCGGAGTGCCCTCCCCGTGAGAATGCATCCCAGCACACTGTCGGAGGTCGCTTCACCCTCCGAGGCCGGTGGCTTATTCGTAATAGGTCAGAAGGACCTTCACAAGCCCCCCCTCCGGAGCAAGAGGCCTCCTCCACGCCGAAAAGGGGAAAGCCTGGGGCACGCCATCCGAACCCCGAGACCGAAGTCCCCGGGGAACACCAAGATAGCCCCCCCAGCCCCACGACGCAGCGACAGCCGGAATTATCCCTCCGACTGCGAGAGTTCGAGAGGCGCTTTGCATAGCAGGAGCACGTGTGGACGCACTTTTCGTTCGCTCATTATGTATGTTCGTCTATTTGGTATGGTTGATTCGTCTATTATGTGCGTGGGCATGCCAGTCACAAAGTGACAATCTATTCGGGCTTCGAGGAAGCCCATGGGTGCGCGCGATCTGACTAATCAGACGATTGTGTAGTTCGTGTCGGGACCGAAACCCGCCGCGCCATAAAGGTTACGGCGTCATTTACATCCCCTCGGAGAAGGGAACACCCTTGATTAATCGCCGAGAATCAGGGCCTCATGGCCAGAAGTTAGTTGCATATAAATCTATTAAGGGATGCTGAAGTCCTCGTACGAGGGTGAAAAGAAAACATTCGAGATCATGTCGGTCATACGCTAACCATTTAATATTCGGACGAATGTCTAGCTCGAGAAAAGCGCAATTGTCACGGGAAGATCGGAACATATGTATGCTGGGATACGACAAATTTATTGTTCAGAGGAACAGAAAACGTTCAGTTAAGTCCCGGTTAGAGCGATCGAAAATAGATAAGTTTGTCGGCCCGGTGCCAGATCAAGCTGCGACCATACTGCGGTGGCCCCCCCGCGGTCGCAACAAGACTTGCATGAGCATCAATAATATTTTCGGTGCCAAGGGGCAACGGGAGAGTGTGCCTTAAATCAGCAGGAAAGCCCTATGTCTAGGGAAGCAAACATTCGGAACGTGTCGGTCGTTCGGGGGACCGTTCAATATTCAGACGGGTGTCCGGCTTGAGAATATTGTAATCGTCGCGGGCAGACCCGGAATATATGTATGCCCGAGGTACGGCAAATTTATTATCCCGAGGAACTGAAAACATTCGGTTAAATTCCGGTTAGTGTAGTAGGAAACCGGTGAATTTATTGGCCCGGTGCGAGATCGAGTCAGGACCATTCCGGGGGCGCCTCCCGTGGTCCAAACGAGGCTTGCGTGGGCATCGTTAATGTGTCCGGTGCCGAAGGGCAACGGGAAAGAGTCCCGGGACTAGATTCTGAAACGAAAATGTGTACAGAGACAGCTAGCTATAGGCCGAGGATGTGGGTCAGACAATAATCATGATTAGGGTGAACCCGTGGTCTAAGCATGACCCACGAAGGTCTTATTGCTATTCCCATGCGTGGGGCTCGGAGATGACGAGAACCGCCTCGTTCCATTCGGTTTTTGTCGGTCATTCATGGACCACTTTATGTTCGGACCAAAGTCCGTATTGAAGGCACGACGTAAACGGAAATAAACCCGTACAAATGTATGCCGAGTTTACGGCAATCTCAATGAAAGAGCGGAAACGAATCCCAATGAGAACGAGTCCGGTTTGCCAAACTATCGGCCCAGAGCAATGTCGGATTACGGCCATATTGGAATGGCTCCCAAGGTCCGAACCCGAATTGGGGAGGCGGCATTAATGTTCCCTTTATATCGGGTCTCGAGGAGAACGAGGCTGCGGAGCGGGTCTCATCATTTTATTATTATTTGTTATTTTACATATTTTTTTGGAGTGAATTTGTTGTTATTATTACTTATTTATTATTTTTTTATTGTTATTGTTTACTCATTTATTATTCACTATTATCATATGTACATATATTTTAGGTTTATTATCATTACTGTTAAGCTCATCGTTATTGTTACTTATTTCTTTATTATTATTATTTATTTATTTATTTATTGAGTTCGTCATCATTACTATTCACCCCCTTTTTATTATGAGTCTGTTATTATTATTATTATTATCTGTTGCATTCGGCACGTGTGTGGAGAGGCTGGTGGAGAGTGTACCGTTGAGGCTGGTGAGAGTGTGCGTTGCCGTTGAAGGCCAGGGAGAGTGTGCCGCTGAGGGCCAAGGGAGTGTGCCGCTGGAGGCTAAAGGGAGTGTGCCGTTGAAGGCCAAGGGAGTGTGCCGCTGAGGGCCAAGGGAGTGTGCCGCTGGAGGCTGGTGGAGAGGGCTGAAAACGGGTCGCTTTTGGCATATGAAGTTCAAGTGGAGGAGTTCTAGGTAGCCAGGTTCTCAATCCTTCATTGGGTGGTTAAGTCCGGGGCCATGTTCGGCAGCCCAATCCTCTGAGTCTCGTACGGTTCCATTGTTTTGATTAGGATGTCTTATCATTATTTGTTCGTTCATTAGTTACTTCCCTTTGTCTTTTATCATGGCATTACTTTTGATAAAAATTCGGCAGCATCTCCCCTTGACCCGGGGCGTAAGGGAGATACAGGGAACGCGCCCACATGGAGTGGCGGAACCCGACAATTGGAGGTGGACGCCCGAGAGCGGCAACACCTTAATAAAACCTCAGAAAACTCGGAGGGAACGACGGACGGGAAACATTGGCTAATGCAGCCTAAGGATACCCTGACTGGAAGGGGGAGGGCCAGGTGTGCCGGGTAGAGGCAGGCCAAGGGTGTGCCGGTAAGGGCTGGTTGGGGTGTGCCGCTGGGGCACTTCAGGTGTGTCGTTGGGGCACGGCTGGGGGTGAACTAAGGCCAAAACGCCCGGAGAAAGAAGACCCTAAAGAAAGGAAGAAGAAGAAAGGGGTGTGAAACACCGAGGGTGCAAGCACGGAAGAAATGCCTCGGAAGGACGTCCAAAAATATTTGCAAGCCTTCTACTTTTATTCTCACAAAAGGAGTGCCCCAAGGGAGCCAATACATTGCGACGGAAAGGGAAAAAAAAGGAGGACAAAGGAAGAAAGAAAGAAAATACAGTGAGGGGGGAACGGAGCATGGACTCCTCCCCTCCCGGCCCTCTCTCTCTCTCTCTTCACTCACTCTTCTTCTCTTCCTCTCTTCACACAGACGGTGGTGGATGGGATAGCAGCAAAAAGGGGGGGTAGTAACCCCTTTCCCTTTCTTCTCTTCTCTTCGCTCAGGTGGCGGTGGGTGGAGCGGCAAACTCTCCTCTCTTCTTCTCCTCTTTTCTCTCTTCGCACAGGGGCGGTGGACGGAGCAACGGGGGAGCTGGAGCCTCCCCTCTCCTTCTTCTTCTTCTCTTCTTCCCTTCTTCTCTTTTTCTTCTCCTCTTCCTGTCTCTCTGTTGCGTCTGCCCCTTTTTCTTTTTTGGAGCAGCGGAGGCTTTTATATCTTCAGCGGTAGGGGCGTCCGAGGGCGGGAACGATTCGACGCGCATTGAATGGGAGTTGACTCCCTTGTCCTAGGCGGCAGAAGGGGTAGGCTGTGTGCCTTCCTCTCCGGGTGACACCTCAGCAAGTCCATTGCGTGCCAATCGATCATAGGGGATGGGCATCACGTTCGCTCTGCCGGGGCGTGCCGCTAAGGAGACAGCAGGCTGCACCGCTGGAAGGCCCAGGGGGCGTCCCGCTGAAAGACTGCAAGGGCGTGCCGCTGGAAGGGCAAAATGTTGTGGCGCTGGGAGGTCCTTTGAGGGTTTAAGAGCGTGCCGCTGGAGGGCATGAAGGGTGTGCCGCTGGAGGCACCTTAGGAGCATGCCGCTGAGGGCGTTTGAAGGAGTGTGCCACTGAGGGCTAGCAGGGGCGTGCTGTTGAGAGCTAGCAGGGGCGTGCCGCTGAGGGATAGCAAGGGCGTGCCGCTAAAAGGCCACCCCGAGTGTGCCGCTAAAAGACCGTTCAGAAGTGTGCCACTAGAGGGGCACTTAAAGCGTGCCGCTAGAGGCATCAATGTGGTTTCCTTTTCTTCTTCTCTTCTTCTCATCTTTTCTTCTGCTTTCTCCTCTTCTTCATTTCCCTGCACGTAAGCGTGGGGTGAGAATTTTTCAGTGTCCACAAATGCCCCCTAGCCGCAGATGGCGCGAGAGAGGGACGAGAGAGCGGGGCCTGCGGGTGCAGCCCAACTGAGGGATTCATCAACATGACGAGGAGAACGGGTCCGCGGAGCGGGGTTAAGGTCGAGAAATCAGGCCACGCAGGCCAGAATCTGGGACACAGGCCATAAAAGCCGAAGTTATTTGAAAGCGGGCTATGAAAGCCAAGGTTAGGCAAGGTGAGCCACAGGGGCAGAGAGAAGGATTTGTTCCTTTAATGGTCTGGACGGCAGGTCCAAATCAAAAGGGTTATTCGTCACCCGAAGGGACGGATAGAAGAGTATGTTGATTCAATGACCTAGACGAAAGGTCCAAATCAAAGGGGATATTCACCACCCCAAAGGGAAGGAGAGAAGAGTTTATTTAATCAATGACCTGGACGGGATGTCTAAATCAAAGGGGATATTCACCATCCCACAAGGACGGAGAGGAGAGTTTGTTTAATTAATGACCTGGATGGGAGGTCCAAATTAAAGGGGATATTCACCATCCCACAGGGACGGAGAGAAGAGTTTGTTTAATCAATGATCTGGACGGGAGGTCCGAATCAAAGGGATATTCGTCACCCGGAGGGACGGAGAGAAAAGTTCGTTTATTCAATGATCTGGACGGGAGGTCCAAATCGAAGGGGATATTCACCATCCCAAAGGGACAGAGAGAAGAGTTTGTTTAATCAATGATCTGGACGGGAGGTCCGAATCAAAGGGATATTCGTCACCCGAAGGGACGGAGAGAAAAGTTCATTTATTCAATGATCTGGACGGGAGGTCCAAATCAAAGGGATATTCGTCACCCGAAGGGACGGAGAGAAAAGTTTGTTTCATTCAATGATCTGGACGAAAGGTCCGAACCAGAGGGAAAGGAGTTACAAATTTATTCACCAACGCCAACGGATTGTCGGGAGTTGACATGTTCATTCATGGACACGGGGTGAGTGTCCAAGTAAGGTCTTTTTGTTCTCTGGCTAGACGAAAGGTCCAAACCAGAGTGAAAGAGTTACAAATTTATTCATCAACGCCGACGGACTGTCGGGGGCTGACGTGGTTCATTCATGGACACGGGGTGAGTGTCCAAGCAAGGGTCTTTTTTGTTCTCTGGCTAGACAAAAGGTCCAAATCAGAGTGAAAGGAGTCTTTTATTCTCTAGCCGGACAGAAGGTCTGATCTAGAGTGGAGAGAAATTTCTGTTCTCTAGCCGACGGAATATCCGATCTAGAGTGGAAATAATCTTTTTATTCTCTGGCTGGACAGCGGGTCCGAACCAAAGTGAAAGGAATCTTTTTATTCTCTAGCCGGACGGAAGGTCCGATCTAGAGTGAAAGGATCTGATGTTCTTCAATGCGCCGGGAGTACAGGCCGTGAAATCCGAACCCGGGAAAGTGGACCGCAAGGGCCAGAATCGGTGTTGCAGAAGTAGGCCGTGAAGGCTGAAATCGGGGAAGCGGGCTACATAAGCCAAAATTGGGGCGCAAGATGTGAAATCCCAAATCGGGGAAGTGGACTATAGAAGTCGAAGTTGGGCGATTAACGAGCCGCGAGGGCGAGAGGTAGGTCATGGGGGCCAAGATTGGGCTCCATGAGCCAAAATTGGGGACGGCAGACTATGATAGCCGAAATTGATGATTTTTTATTATCATTATTATTTATTTCTTCATCCAAGCATGCAGGCATTCGTTAGCAGGCATAACATAAGTATAAGCAAGGTAGCCCCCTCTACAGGGGAGGGGATAGGGACATTGCCCATAATTCATAGACACGGTGCGGGCCAGAAGGCACAGTTGAGGGGTGGTGCACCATTCAAGAGGATATCGCATGTCTTGCATGCACAGCTTAAATTCACACATTTCACCCGAGATAATTCTCTGTGGCATGGCAGTGCAAATGTGCGAACAAAGGGCCCTAACCATAGGGATATGTAGGTTTTCCTAGTGACACTCGAGGATCACTCTAGCGCCTACACATAGGTTTCAGGCTTTCGACTTTTGGTAGCTTCACACAGCCCCCATCTGTTTATTTTGGTAGCGGATTTCACCGTTCGACGCGAGTCTCCTCATGTGTCTCAATGGGTATTCCCAGCTACTAGGGTCTGTCTTTATTGTGATTCGCTTCACCATTTCGTGCGAGTCTCCACATTTTTTTCAGTGGGGATTCCCGGCTACTCGGATCCGCGCTTCTCTTTCTTTTTTTTCTTTTTTTCTTTTTCTTTTTTACAGTGAGGGTAGGCAACTTTTTCCTTACGATTACCTTTCACGCGAGTGCAGGAATTCAAGTCTCCGTAGAGTGCTAAGAAGAAATTCGGGCAATCCCTATGGTTGAAGACCATTGCACACATTAAATGTGAAGTGTAGGAGCGTTGCCTCATGTTTATTTTGTGAATTTGACTTAACAGTTCAGTCATGACTCTTCCCCTTGACGTGTGCACCCGCCATAATTGGGTTCCCTTCGAGCGTATGCCGTGACGCGCGTACATCCAGAGTCGGAGCATTATTATTATTTAGCAAGGAAACACGGTCCTAGAAAATTTCAAGGAGGTGTATTATTCTATATCACAAGCAAGCATGCAAATAGGGCAATCAAGCATTCTCTCTTCCCTTTTTTTGTTCCTTTTTTTTCTTCTCTTTCTCCTTTTTGTTCTCTTTTTTTTTACGTAAGAATGTATTGTCGTTACGTATAAGTGTAGTGGTAATAAAAGTATTAGGGAAGCAGACCACGGAGAGCCGAAAGGACAACAGGGAAGCAGGCTATAGAAGCCGAGGGACATTGGGGAAGCAGGCCATAAAGGCCAAAAGGAAGCAAGCTGCGAGAGCCGAAGTTGGGAAGCGGGCTATAAAAGCTAGAATTGGAGAGCAGGCCATGGAGGCCAAAGGGGAGCAAGCTGTAAGAGCCAAAGTTGGGAAGCAGGCTATAAAAGCCAAAGGGTACTGAAAAGTAGGCTAAAAAGCCAAGGGATATTGGGAGCAGGCTGACAAGCCAAGAGATGTTAGACGTAGGCTATAAAGCTGAAAAATATCGGAGAGCGCGGTGGGACGGATGGATTAATCTTAATATTGGGCCTTGGCCGAAATGGCTGAGTCGAAGGGCGTCGGGTAGCGGGATATGAGAGCCGAAGAGAAAGGTCCCCTTTTGTTCTCTGGCCGGGGAAGGGTCTGGACCAAAATGGAAGGTTTATTCTTTGATTCTCTGGCCGGGGAAGGGTCCGAACCAGATTGAAAGGTTGATTCTTTAATTCTCTGACCGGGAAAAGGATTCGAACCAAAGTGAAAGGTTGGTTCTTTGATTCTCTGGCCGGGAAAAGGATCTGAACTAGAGTGAAGGGTTGATTCTTTAATTCTCTAGCTGGAAAAAGGATCCGAGCCAAAGTGAAAGGTTGCTTCTTTAATTCAGGTTGATTCTTTAATTCTCTGGCTGGAAAAAGGATCCGAGCCAAAGTGAAAGGTTGATTCTTTGATTGGGAAGCTGTCGGCTTGGACGCCAATGATGAGGCCGCTGTCTACCCGGAGGCTGATAAGTGAAATATCTGTTGGTTGAAGCTCTGATGGCTGGATATTTTCCAGTTTAACGCCCCGTCGGTGGAAGGTTTAGGTTGATTCTTTAATTCTCTGGCTGGAAAAAGGATCCGAGCCAAAGTGAAAGGTTGATTATTTGATTGGGAAGCTGTCGGCTAGGATGCCAATGATGAGGCAGCTATCGACTCGGAGGCTGATAAGTGAAATATCTGTTGGTTGAAGCTCTGATGGCTGGATATTTTCCAGTTTAACGCCCCGTCGGCAGAAGGTTCAGTCGGTTTAACGCCCCGTCGGCGGAAGGTTTTGTCTGTTTAACGCCCCGTCGGAGGGAGGTTTTGTCGGTTTAATGTCCCGTCGGTGGAAAGTTCAGTCGGCTCAACGCCCCGTCGACGGAAGGTTTTGTCGGTTTAACGCCCCGTCGGTGGAAGGTTTAGTCGGTTTAACGCCCCGTCGGCGGAAGGTTTTGTCAGTTTAATGCCCCATCGGCGGAAGGGCAGAAGGTTTTGTCGGTTTAACGCCCCGTCGGCGGAAGGTTTTATCGGTTTAACGCCCCATCGGCGGAAGGTTTTATCGGTTTAACGGCCCGATGGCGGAAGGTTTTGTCGGTTTAACGCCCCGTCGGCGGAAGGTTTTGTCGGTTTAACGTCCCGTCAGCGGAAGGTTTAGTCGGCTCAACGCCCCGTCGGCGAAAGGTTTAGTCGGTTTAACGCCCCGTCGGCGGAAGGTTTTATCGGTTTAACGCCCCATCGGCGGAATGTTTTATCGGTTTAACGCCCCGTCGGCGGAAGGTTTTGTCGATTTAACGCACCGTCGGTGAAAGGTTCAGTCGGTTTAACGCCCCGTCGGTGAAAGGTTTAGTCGGCTCAACGCCCCGTCGGCGAACGATTTAGTCGGCTCAACGCCCCGTCGGCCGAAGGTTTTGTCGGTTTAACGCCCCGATGGCTGAATATCTGTCGGCTTGAAGCCCCGATGGCTGGATATCTGTCGGCTTCAAGTCCCAATGGCTGGATATTTTCCAGTTTAACGCCCCGTCGGCGGGATATCTCTCGGCTTGAAGCCCCGATGGCTGGATATTTGTCGGCTTGAATCCCCGATGGCTGAATATCTGTAGGCTTGAAGCCCCGATGGCTGTATATCTCTCGGCTTGAAGCCCCGATGGCTGAATATCTGTCGGCTTGAAGCCCGGATGGCTAGATATCTCTCGGCTTTAAGCCCCGATGGCTGGATATCTCTCGACTTGAAGCCCCGATGGCTAGATATTTGTTGGCTTGAAGCCCCGATGGCTGAATATCCGTCGGCTTGAAGCCACGATGGCTGGATATTTTTCGGTTTAACACCCCGTCGGTGAATGCTGATTGGTTTCTATTTGTTGGATGGCTGGAGGTCGGAGGTAAATGTTTACCTCAAAAAGATTTTTTCCTCTTCTTTTTTTGTGTGGAGAGGCACGTGCAAAGACCATGTTTGTCTCGTGGCTGCTCTTCCTCTTCTTCTCTTCTTCTTTTGTGTGGAGAGGCGGGTGCAAAGACCATGCTTGCCTCGTGACTATTATTTGTTCTGATCTTCCTTTCTCATTGATGCCCCCGGACTAGGGTGTTTTTTCTCTTAACATGCCCCCCAGGTTGGGGTGTAGCTTTTCTTCTGTGCCCCCAGGCGGGGTGTGTTTCTCATGGCTTCTGTGCCCCTAGATGGGGTGTGCGCTTCTTCTTCATATTCCCCTAAGCCGGGGTGTATTCTTGATGGCTTCTGTGCCCCTAGATGGGGTGTGCGCTTCTTCTTCATATTCCCCTAAACCGGGGTGTGTTCTTGATGGCTTCTGTGCCCCCAGGCGGGGTGTGTCTTCTGCTTCTTATACCCCCATGCAGGGCAGATTTGCACGGGGCAGAGTCTTTGCCTCTTACGCCCCCACGGTGGGGTGGAGTCTTGGCCTCTTACGCCCCCACGGCGGGGTGGAGTCTTGGCTCCTTATGCCTCCATGGCGGAGGTGGGTTCTGCTGCTTCTTATGCCCCTAAGCCGGGGTAAACTTCTCTTCATATGTTCCCGGCACGGGATGTATGTCGTCCCTTTACGGCTTCTATGCCCCCGGAGCAGGGTATGTTGTCTCTTCAAATGCTGCTCGAGAGGAGTATACCTCTCTTTATGTGCTCCCAGATCGGGATATATGCCTCTTCGCTTCTGTGCCCCCGGGCGGGGGTAAATGCTTCTGCTTCTTATGCGTCAAGGGCGGAGTGTATCTCTTTTTGTGCCCCCGGAGCGGGGTAGATGCTTTTCATGTGTCCCCAGGTCATGGTGTATTCTTTTGCTTCTTATGACCCCGTGCGGGGTGCTCTCTCTTCAGATACCCTTGAGTCGAGGTGCAGCTTTGTCTCCCATGGAGGGGGTGTGTTTCTTCTTTAAAGCCCCCACGCCAAGGTGTATTCTTCTCTTTCTTGCGCTCCCGAGGCGGGATGGGTTCTCCTCATGCGCCCCCGTGGCGGGGGTATATCCTTCATGGTTTCTATGCCCCCAGGCAGGGTGTAAATTCTTGTTTTCGTACCCCTCATGCGGGGCGTGTTTCTTTTGCTTCATACGCCCCCATGGCGGGGTACATTTCTTCTTCGAATGCCCCTAAGCCGGGGTGCAACTCTGTTTCTTCTCATACTCCCAGGTCGGGGTGGATTCTTCTACTTCTTATGCCCCCGGATCGGGGTGTATGTTTCTTTTTCAAGCGCCCCTTGGGCGGGTGTGTATTCTCTTATGGCTTCTATGTCCTGGACGGGGCATGTTTTGCTTCTTGTGCCCCTAAGCCGGGGTGGACTCCTCTCCGAGTGCCCGTGAGTCGGGGCGTAGCTGTGCCCTACATGCCCCCATGCGGGGTGAGCTTAGCTTCTTGAGCACCCGAGGTGGGGTGTGCTGTTACTTCAGATACCCCCACACGGGGTGAGTCCTTCTTCTTCTTGCGCCCCTCAAGACGGGGTGTGTTTCTCTTCATATGCCCCCGGCACGGGGTATATCCTTTGTTTCTTACGCTCTCGAGCCGGGGCATGCTTCTTGGCCTCATATGCTGCCGAGGCGAGGTGTATGTTGCTTCATATGCCCCCGGGGTGGGGATGCATTCTGCTTCTAATGCCCCCATGGCGGGGTATGTTCTCGGCTTCTTACGCCCCCAAGGTGGGGTGTGTTTTACTTCTTGTGCCCCCAGGGTGGGGTATATCTTTCGCTTCTTACGCCCCCTGAGGCGGGGTGGAGTCCTTGCTTCTGATGCCCCCACAAGGCGGGGGTGTGTTTCTTTCTCTGTGTGCCCCCAGGCGGGGTATAGTCTTTGCTCCTCATGCCCCCATGACGAGGTATATTCCTTCTTCAAATGCCCCTAAACTGGGGTATAGTTTTGTCTCATATGCCCCCAGAGTGGGGGTGGGTTTCTTCCTTTGTGTCCCCCCAGGCGGGGTGTGTTTTTTTGCCTCTTATGCCCCTGGGCCGTGGTATGTTCTGCTTCTTCTACCCCGCAAGGTTGGGCATATTTCTCTTCACATGCCCCCAGAGCGGGATGTATGTCTCTTTGCTTCTGTGCCCCCACAAGGCGGCGTGCATTCTTCATGACTTCTATGCCCCCGGACGGGGTGTGTCTCTTCTTCAAATATCCCCAAGCCGGGGTGTATTCTTTTGCTCTTTATGCCCCCAGAGCGGGGTGAATTCTTCGTCAAATGCCCCGAAGCCGGGGTGTATTCTCTTCATGTGCCCCTGAGCCGGGGCGTATCTTTTGCTTCTTATGCCCTAAAGCGGCGGGAATTCTTCTTCTTCTACCCGACACACTGGGGGATGTTTGCTTCTTGTGCACCCAAGGTGGGGTGTAATTGCTATTTTTGATGCCCCAGAGCGAAGGTATCTTTCCCTTCACATGGCCCCGGTACGGGGTGTATTCTGCTTCTAGTGCCCCCAGAGTGGAGTGTATTTTTGCCCCCAAGGCGGGGTGTAATTCTTGCTTCTTATGCCCCCGAGGCGGGGTGGATTCTTCTTCTTTGCTTATGTGCTCCCATATCGGGGTGTATTCCCTTCTTCATACGCCCCCCCTAAGCTGGGGGATATTGTTTCTTCTGCTTCAGATGCCCTCGGGGGGTGCATGTTGCTTCATGGACTCCGAGCCTGGGGTATACTCCTTCTTCGAATGCCCCTAAGTCGGGGTGGACCCTTTTCTTCTTTTGCTCCCAAGGCGGGATGTAGCTTCTTCAAATGCCCCTAAGTTGGAGCGTATTCTTTATGGCTTCTGTGCCCCCCCGGGGGGGGGGGGTATGTTTCTTCTTCAAATGCCCCTAAGCTGGGGTGTATCCTTTGTCTCACATGTCCCCCCGAGTTGGAGTGCAACTCTGTTTCTTCTTATGCCCCCGGATCGGGGTAGATTCTTCTTACGCGCCCCCGGGGCGGGGGTGTATTTCTCTTCATGTGCCCCCATTTCGGGGTATATTTCTTCTTCAAATACCCCCAAGCCGGGGTGCATTCTTCCCGCTTCTTATGCCCCCGAGGCGAGGTGGATTCTTCTTCTTGTGCCCCTTAGTCGGGGTATGTTTCTTCTTCAAAGGCCCCTGAGCCGGGGTGTAGCTTTGTTGTCTGTTGTGCCCCCTAGTCAGGTGGATTCTCTTCATATGCCCCTGGGAACGGGGTGTACATCTTTTTGTCTCCTACGCCCCCATGGCGGGGTATATCTCTTCTTCTTATCCCTCATGGCGGGGTATGTGCATGCTCTCTTCGAGAGTGGTGGTCGTGCTTGGCCTCATTGCTATAAAGCATTTCCCACAGCGAGCGGCAATTTATCAAGCTATAATTGTAGTTTGTTGGATCTTCTAACAGCCACTCGAGGGGCCGTTCTATACCTAATAAGGGCAGCAGGAAGGTGGAACAGACTAGGGCGTTGCACCATGGAGTTGGGCCCTCCCAGAGCCGGGCGGGATGCCGGCCTTCTTCTTATTCTGTTGGTCGGCAATGCTTGCCAACCTTTCTCTTCTTGTCCTTTCTCTTCTTCTCTTCTCTTTTGCGTGGTAGACCAAGGTGGGTGTGCAGGAGAGCGCTCACCCCCTCAGGGAGGGGATGAGTGGTTCGCTCCACCGCATCAACCCTACAATGGCAATCTTTGTTCAGCACGGGTCTCGACGGACATGACCATACAACCCTCTCTCGTCGATTCTTTCTCTTCCCCTTTTTGCTTCTTTCTTCTTTCTTCTTCTTTTTTTTTCTTTTTCTTATTACGGAAAAGGGGGTCTGATTTCCCCTCCCTTCTTTCTCTTTCTCTTTCTCTTCTCTCCCTTTTTTATAACAGCCCCATGATTCTTGGAAGCTGCATATGTTTCAGAGCAGCGTCCTCGAGACCACAAAGGCAATTGCGCCTAGTCCGGCTTATCCCCCCATGGGGTTGGCGACGACAGCACCTGCAATCCATCAAAGCAGGTAAACATCGTTTATTAGGGGACCATGAGGCCCTGAATCCGAGATGAAGGGTGGTCTGGTCCCACCGGGCGTGCCAGACTTGTGGACGCACTTTTCGTTCGCTCATTATGTATGTTCATCTATTCGGTATGGTTGATTCGTCTATTAAGTGCGTGGGCGTGCCAGTCACAAAGTGACAATCTATTCGGACTTCGAGGAAGCCCATGGGTGTGCGCGATCTGACTAATCAGACGATTGTGTAGTTCGTGTCGGGACCGAAACCCGCCACGCCATAAAGGTTACGGCGTCATTTACATCCCCTCGGAGAGGGGAACACCCTTGATTAATCGCCGGGAATCAGGGCCTCATGGCCAGGAAGTTAGTTGCATATAAATCTATTAAGGGATGCTGAAGTCCTCATACGAGTGTGAAAAGAAAACATTCGAGATCATGTCGGTCATACACTGACCATTTAATATTCGGACGAATGTCCGGCTCGAGAAAAGCGCAATCGTCACGGGAAGACCGGAACATATGTATGCCGGGGTACGGCAAATTTATTGTTCAGAGGAACGGAAAACGTTCAGTTAAATCCCGGTTAGAGCGGTCGGAAACAGATAAGTTTATCGGCCCGGTGCCAGATCAAGCTGCGACCATACTGTGGTGGGCCCCCCCGCGGTCGCAACAAGACTTGCATGAGCATCATTAATATTTCCGATGCCAAGGGGCAACGAGAGAGTGTGCCTTAAATCAGCAGGAAAGCCCTATGTCTAGGGAAGCAAACATTCAGAACGTGTCGGTCGTTCGGGGGACCGTTCAATATTCGGACGGGTGTCCGGCTTGAGAATATCGTAATCGTCGCGGGCCGACCCGGAACATATGTATGCCCGGGGTACGGAAAATTTATTGTTTCGAGGAACTAAAAACATTCGGTTAAATCCCGGTTAGTGTAGTAGGAAACTGGTGAATTTATTGGCCTGGTGCGAGAACGAGTCAGGACCATTCCGGGGGCGCCTCCCGTGGTCCAAACGAGGCTTGCGTGGGCATCATTAATGTGTCCGGTGTCGAAGGGCAACGGGAAAGAGTCCCAGGACTAGAGTCTGAAACGAAAACGTCTACAGAGACAGCTGGCTATAGGCCGAGGATGTGGGCCAGACAATGATCATGATTAGGGTGAACCCGTGGTCTAAGCGTGACCCACGAAGGTCTTATTGTTATTCCCATGCGTGGGGCTCGGAGATGACGAGAACCGCCTCGTTCCATTCGGTTTTTGTCGGTCATTCATGGACCACTTTATGTTCGGACCAAAGTCCGTATTGAAGGCACGACGTAAACGGAAATAAACCCGTACAAATGGATGCCGAGTTTACGGCAATCTCAATGAAAGAGCGGAAATGAATCCCAATGAGAACGAGTCCCGTTTGCCAAACTATCGGCCCAGAGCAATGTCAGATTACGGCCATATTGGAATGGCTCCCAAGGTCCGAACCCGAATTGGGGAGGCGGCATTAATGTTCCCTTTATATCGGGTCTCGAGGAGAACGAGGCTACAGAGCGGGTCTCATCATTTTATTATTAATTGAATTTTTTATCATTATTATTTGTTATTTTACATATTTTTTTGGAGTGAATTTGTTGTTATTATTACTTATTTATTATTTTTTATTGTTACTATTTACTCATTTATTATTCATTATTGTCATATGTACATATATTTTTGGTTTATTATCATTAATGTTAAGCTCATCGTTATTGTTACTTATTTCTTTATTATTATTATTTATTTATTAAGTTCGTCATCATTACTATTCACCCCCTTTTTATTATGAGTCTATTATTATTATTATTATTATCTGTTGCATTCGGCACGTGTGTGGAGAGGGTGGTAGGGAGTGTACCGTTGGAGGCTGGTGGAGAGTGTGCCGTTGCCGTTGAAGGCCAAGGGAGTGTGCCGCTGAGGGCCAAGGGAGTGTGTCGCTGGAGGCTAAAGGGAGTGTGCCGTTGAAGGCCATGGGCGTGTGCCGCTGGAGGCTAAAGGGAGTGTACCGTTGAAGGCCAAGGGAGTGTGCCGCTGAGGACCAAGGGAGTGTGCCGCTGGAGGCTGGTGGAGAGGGCTGAAAAGGGGTCCCTTTTGGCATATGAAGTTCAAGTGGAGGAGTTCTGGGTAGCCAGGTTCTCAATCCTTCATTGGGTGGTTAACTCCGGGGCCATGTTCGGCAGCCCAATCCTCTAAGTCTCGTACGGTTCCATTTTTTTAATTAGGATGTCTTATCATTATTTGTTCGTTCATTAGTTACTTCCCTTTGTCTTTTATCATGGCATTACTTTTGATAAAAAATTGGCAGCATCTCCCCTTGACCCTGGGCGTAAGGGAGATACAGGGAACGCGCCCACATGGAGTGGCGGAACCCGACAATTGGAGGTGGATGCCCGAGATCGGCAACACCTTAATAAAACCTCCGAAAACCCGGAGGGAACGACGGACAGGAAACATTGGGCTAATGCAGCCTAAGGATACCCTGACTGGAAGGGGGAGGGCCAGGTGTGCCAGGTAGAGGCAGGCCAAGGGTGTGCCGGTAAGGGCTGGTTGGGGTGTGCCGCTGGGGCACTTCAGGTGTGTCGTTGGGGCACGGCTGGGGGTGAACTAAGGCCAAAATGCCCGGGAGAAAGAAGACCCTAAGGAAAGGAAGAAGAAGAAAGGGGTGTGAAACACCGAGGGGTGCAAGCACTGAAGAAATGCCTCGGAAGGACGTCCAAAAATATTTGCAAGCCTTCTACTTTTATTCTCACAAAAGGAGTGCCCCAAGGGAGCTAATACATTGCGACGGAAAGGGGAAAAAAAAGGAGGACAAAGGAAGAAAGAATGAAAATACAGTGAGGGGGGAACGGAGCATGGACTCCTCCCCTCCCGGCCCTCTCTCTCTCTCTCTTCACTCACTCTTCTTCTCTTCCTCTCTTCACACAGACGGTGGTGGATGGGATAGCAGCAAAAAGGGGGGGCAGTAACCACTTTCCCTTTCTTCTCTTATCTTCGCTCAGGTGGCGGTGGGTGGAGCGGCACACTCTCCTCTCTTCTCCTCTTCTTGTCTCTCTTCGCGCAGGGGCGTTGGACGGAGCAACGGGGGAGCTGGAGCCTCCCCTCTCCTTCTTCATCTTCTCTTCTTCCCTTCTTCTCTTTTTCTTCTCCTTTTCCCATCTCTCTGTTGCGTCTGCCCCTTTTTCCTTTTTTGGAGCAGCGGAGGCTTTTATATCTTCAGCAACAGGGGCGTCCGAGGGCGGGAACGATTCGACGCACATTGAATGGGAGTTGACTCCCTTGTCCTGGGCGGAAGAAGGGGTAGGCTGCGTGCCTTCCTCTCCGGGTGACACCTCAGCAAGTCCACTGCGCGCCAGTGGATCATAAAGGATGGGCATCGCGTTCGCTCTGCCGGGGCGTGCCGCTGAGGAGCCAGCAGGCTGCACTGCTGGAAGGCCCAGGGGGCGTGCCGCTGAAAGACTGCAAGGGCGTGCCGCTGGACGGGCAAAATGTTGTGCCGCTGGGAGGGCCTTTGAGGGTTTAAGAGCGTGCCGCTGGAGGGCATGAAGGGTGTGCCGCTGGAGGCACCTTAGGAGCGTGCCGCTGAAGGCGTTTGAAGGAGTGTGCCACTGAGGGCTAGCAGGGGCGTGTTGCTGAGGGCTAGCAAGGGCGTGCCACTGAAAGGCCGTTTAGAAGCGTGCCGCTAGAGGGGCACTTCAAGTGTGCTGCTGGAGGCATCAACGTGGTTTCCTTTTCTTCTTCTCTTCTTCTCATCTTTTCTTCTGCTTTCTCCTCTTCTTCATTTCCCTGCACGTAAGCGTGGGGTGAGAATTTTTCAGTGTCCACAGTGCGCCCTACGCGCCTTGCAGAAAGTCTCTTCTGCGGAGGACGAGGAGAAATCCCCATTCTCCGACTATATCTTTAAGGAAGAGGTATCTCCCAGAACCTCTATTCCGACCTTCAAGCCTTATGACAGCCAGGGCGACCCGGCCGATCACTTCGGCAGCTTCGACGCCCTGATGACCCTTCACGGAGCATCCGACGCCATCAAATGCCAAGCCTTTGCTACCACCCTGGTCCAAGGCACCCAAGCATGGTTCAGGGCACTCGCCCCCGGATCCATCCGGAGTTTTAAGCAGTTCAGGCGAGTCTTTAAGGAGAGAGTCTTTAAGGAGAGTTTCACTGGTAACGGCCCCCCAAGGTCGGTAGCGGGGCTATTGGCTCTCAAAAAAGAGCAAGGGGAGCGACTCCGGGCTTACATCAACCGATTTAAGTCGGAAGCCCTGAGGATCTCCCACCTAGATGTTGTCTCGGCCATAACCGCGCTGACCGGGGGCACCCGTGACGAGAACCTCCACCGCGAACTTGCCCTCCACCCTCCTTCGACCATTGCTAAGCTAGTGACTCTGGCTTTGCGTCATGTTGAGTGCAAAGAAGTCCTCAGCGCGTGCCGAGGCGCAACCGGCTCGGGTCGGGAGGGGGACAAGAAGCGAGCACCCGAGCCAAGCTCGGGTCCAAGGAAAAGGCAGAACCGAGACGGGGAGCACAAGGAACCGTCCCGAAAGTACGAGCGGTACACTCCCTTAACCGCCCCAGTGTATGAGATATATGAAGACATCAAAGGCTCGGGCCTCCTCCGCCAACCCGAGCCAATGATGTCGAAGAGCCGCAATACCAGCAAGCATTGCCTGTTCCACAGCGACCACGGGCATCACACCGGCGATTGCCACCAGCTCTTGGATGAGATCGAGCGCCTCGTCCGTCAGGGACACCTGTCCCGGTTCGTGGTCGGGCATAAGGAAGACCGAGGCGCCCCGGAAGAAATTGACAACGCCCCTCCCGGGGTCCATATCAAAGTTATCGCTAGAGGAGCTGCATCAGGGGGAGACAGTAGCCGAGGAAGGAAGTGTCATGCTAAGCGGGAAGCCAAGCCATCGAGCCTCCCAGGGCCCCGCCAAGTGAGCCCTAGGTCATAGTCTTCTCCGACCAAGACCTGGAAGGGCTGACCATCCCGCATGACGACGCCCTAGTCATATCGGCCACGATAAACTATTGTAACGTAGACAGGATTCTAGTTGACAATGGAAGTGCCCCTGATGTACTATCTTATGATTGCTTCCTTAAAATGGGGGGAATCCATCTAAACTCCGCCCGATCAGAACCCCCCTTTGCGGGTTCAATGGCTAGGCCACTTATCCCGAGGGAGCCCTAAGCATGTCAGTTACTCTCGGCACCCCACCCAAAACCGTTACGGTTGTGGTGGACTTCATAGTGATCAAGGGTATGATAGCATATAACGCAATCTTCGACCGAGGAATCCTCAGCCGAATGAAAGCGGTGCCCTCTACCTATCACCAACAAATGAAGTTCCCCACTAAAAATGAGGTGGGGGAAGTCCGAGGTAACCAGGTGACGGCCAGAAGGTGCTACAATATCTCGGTTGAGGCTACAAGGCCGGACGGGAAAAACAAGGGCCCCTGGGAAGTCGAGAAAAAGCCCGCAACCTCCGAGCCTAGAGGAGAATTAGTAACGGTTTTCCTAAACGACGACCCAACCCTAGGAGTAAAGATTGGAGCTGACCTACCGTCTGAGGCTCAACAGCAATATAAAGAGTTTCTTTCCGTGTACATTCGAGTCTTTGCATGGTCTGATGATCAACTCCCCCAAAATACCAGAAGAAACGGTGATGCATAAGCTCAACCTCGACCCGACCGTCAAGCCCGTACAACAACAAAGAAGGAAGCAGGCGCCAGAGAAGGAAGCGATCATCAAGGAGCAAGTCACCAAGGGGTAAAAGACTGGTCTTCTTAGACCAGTCCTGTACCCGACGTGGCTGGCTAACGTCGTCCTGGTGCCAAAATCTTCGGGAAAGTGGCGAATGTGCGTGGACTTCACCGACTTGAGTAAGGCCACACCCAAGGACTGCTATCTGTTGCCGAGCATCAACCAACTGGTTGATTCAACCTCAGGCAACGAGATACTCAGTTTCCTGGACGCCTATTCAGGTTACCACTAGATCAAAATGGATCCAGAAGACATCGAGAAGACCGCCTTCATCACCGACTTCGGCGTATACTGTTACACCCGAATGCCTTTCGGGTTGAAAAACGCTGGAGCCACGTACCAGAGGTTGGTCAATCATATGTTTGAGGGACAGCTTGGCTGGAACATCAAAGCCTATATCGACGACATGCTCGTGAAGTCCCCCAAGGCCGAGGACCACTTTGCCGACCTAGCTGAGACCTTCGACACCCTCCTGAGGTACAATATGAAGCTCAATCCCACCAAGTGCGCCTTCGAAGTAAGGTCCGAGAAGTTCCTGGGTTTCTTAGTCACCCAGCATGGGATCGAGGCCAACCCCGACAAGGTCAAGGCCATCCTGGACATGCGCCCACCCACCTGCATCAAAGACGTCCAGTGCCTTACTAGGCACATTGCCACGCTCAGCAGATTCCTGTCCCGTGCGGCCGAACGATGCCTACCCTTCTTCAAATTGTTGAGGGGGCCCAAATTGACATCTGCTACGTTTGCATGGGATGAGGAATGCCAAAAAGCGTTTGCCGAGTTTAAAGAGTTCCTGGCCTCACCCCCGGTGCTTTCCAAGCCTGTCCCAGGTGAAGCCTTGCATCTCTACCTCTCGGCAACTCTATTTACTGTTAGCTCGATCCTGGTCAGAAATAACTCGGGAGTCGAGAGACCAGTCTATTACACCAACAAGGTGCTCAACGAGGCCGAAAGAAGGTACCCCGCAATTGAGAAACTCGTGCTAGCGTTGGTTACCTCAGCCAAACGCCTCCGACCCTATTTCCAAGGGCACTCCATCACCGTGCTGACTAGCGAACCTTTGAAGAGGATCCTCGCTCACCCAGAAGCCTCGGAACGCCTCGTCAAGTGGGCCATCATGCTCGGGGCCTACGATATATCATACTGGCCTCACTCAGCTATCAAAGGATAGGCGCTCACCGACTTCATCACCGAGAGCACTATCCCGACCGAAGAAAAGTCTCCGTCCACGCCAGGGCCAACCTAGGAACTGTTCATCGATGGATCCTCCAACTCAGTCGGAAGTGGCGTCAGAATCCTCCAAAGTCCCCCGAAGGAGCAGAGCTACAATACGCCTTGAAGTTCAACTTCCAAGCGTCCAACAACGCCTCCGAATACGAAGCCCTTATCTCAAGAGCCCGCATGGCCCGACGGCTGGGGGCTGAGCGAGTCAGAATTGACACTGATTCCCAACTGGTCGCTAGCCAGGTCAACGGTGATTACAAAGCTTGAGAAACACCAATGGTCAAATACCTCCAGCTGGTCAGAGCCATGGCACAATAGTTCGAGAGTTTTGAGGTAGTCCGAATAGCTCGGGAAGAGAACTCCCGAGCGGACACCCTCTCTCGACTGGCCTCCTCTCTTGACCCCGAGGGTACTCGATTGGTCCTCCTCGAAGAGCTAGAGCGACCGAGCATTGATTTGGAGCTCCTAACTGTTGGCTCGGCCTCCCCAAGTGCAGGCGTATCCCCTACCTGTCTTGGCTCCAAGATTCTCAAAGCATCCCGACCCCTGGGAAGCCAGGAGATTGAAGTACCAAGCTCGGCGATTCGTCATTCTGGACGGAACTCTCTACCGAAGATCCTTCTCTTGTCCTCTCCTGAAGTGCCTCAGTACTGATGAAGCCAACCGAGCGATTCAAGAGGTTCACGAAGGCCTGTGCGGAGTGCATTTAGGAGGAAGGTCGATCGCTAGGATCCTGCTACGACAGGGTTACTGGTGGCCCACCCTACAGTGCGACTGCTCGACCTATGTACAATAGTGCGACCGATGCCAGCGATTCGACCACTTAGTCCATCAGCCAGCATCGGAGCTCATCACCCTAACCGAGCCTTATCCTTTCGCTCGGTGGGGGATCGACATCCTTGGGCCGTTCCCTACGGCTCAGGCCCAAAAGAAGTTCATCATCGTCGCCATCGACTACTTCACTAAGTGGATCGAGGCCGAAGCCACGGCAAGGATCACCGAGACAGTCGTATGGAGTTTCGTCTGGAAGTCGATCATCTGCCGTTACAGCATCCCCCGGGTGATAGTGAGCGATAATGGTTGGCAATTTGATTCTCGTTATTTTAGAGACAGATGTGCCGACCTAGGCATTCACAATCACTTCACCTCGGTCGCCCACCCTCAAGCTAACGGGATGGTCGAAAATGCCAATAAGACTATTTTAAAAGGCATCAAGACTAGGCTCGGTAAAGCCAAGGGCAGATGGCTTGAGGAATTGCCAAACGTACTTTGGTCATACAGAATGACTCCTAGAACGGCAACCGGTGAAAGCCCTTTTCAATTGGTGTACGGCGCCGAGGCCGTTATCCCGTTGGAGATTGCCAATCCCTCCCTCCGAGTCATCTGTTTCTCGCCCGAGGCAGATGATCAGAAACTGCTCAAAAACCTTGACCTAGTAGAGGAGCTCCGAGATATTGCAGGCACCCGAGTCACGGAATATCAACGTCGTCTTACTCGATACTACAACGTCAAAGTCCGAGATAGACACTTTCAACCGGGAGATTTCATCCTCAGAAAAGCCGAAGCCTCTCGAACACTTGAGGCGGCGGGCAAACTATCCCCTAATTAGGAAGGCCCCTACCGAGTGGTCGAGACTCTCGGGAAAGGAGCATACTAGTTATCTACGATGGAAGGAGAGCCCATGCCTCGGACCTGGAACGCAACTACACTATACAAGTTCTACTTCTGAATATCGAACATTGTGTAAGCAACACGAAATAAAACAAAAGCTTCCTTTCCGTTATTAAAATAACTTGCTTGTGCACCAGAAAGGCCGAAGCCAAAAAATACATGTCAAAAAAGCAAAAAACCCATCTGGCGCCGCCGTACGAGTCCATCGCTCGGCTGACTTGGTTAACCTTCCTGCGTCCAGCCACTGACTCTGTCTCGTGTAGAAACTGGCTCGGATAAAGGGTAGTCGACCCCGTTGGCTCGGGTAACTCGGAACAAAGGTGACAGAGGGATTAGGAAGGAGAAGGCTACCTTCCAAGTTGACAGAGATGGAGGAAGGGGAAGAGGGAGTGCGAATAAAGGCCTCCTCTCTGCCAATCTGCCAACTCTTTGGAAGGCAGAGAGTGCAGGCACCCTCCGAAGAGTTAAAGAAATGAGGAGAAGGGCAGAAGAGAGAGAAAGAGGCTGTGGAAGAAGGGAGGAGAAGTAGGAAGTGGAGAGGAATCTTGAGAGAGATCCCCTCCAGAGAGTGAGCGGGAAGGGACGGGCGGTATGGATGCCTGATTCCCCCATCCGTCCGCCATCACGCCCCTCCCCGCAAGCGCCGGCCGGAATTGATAAGAGAAGACGACGTGCCTCCGCACGTTGAACCCTCATTAATCCTGCCCGACGGCTGTCGAACCCCCTTTAAACCCGAAGCATCAAGGACTCTCTGCCCTCCATCATCGGCAGCCTCATCTTCCGGAACGTCTTCCATGCTTCAAATATAATGGCACAGCGCTACGTGAAGAAGGAATGAGGTAAAACTATCGGGGAAAACCCTAAGCGATGGAGAGGAAGGGACTCCCTTCAGACCTTTTATAGGCGAAGGGAAACTATTTGCCTTAAATGATTCTCCCCTCGAAAACACGTCAAAGGGACCTCTCCCTACTAACGGTCACCTCAAACTCCTCGTTTCCGCCTCAGCGGGACACACGAAGCGGCCAAACATTCAAAGCATGAGAAAACAGAAAGACACTCTGTCAGACGCTCGCCCAACCATCATGCAAGATCCACACAGAAAGTATCGGCACTTTCCAACTACTGCAGATACGCTGAACAAACTACGGCAATGGCGATACAAAAGGATAAGTCTTCATCATAACGCTACTGCCTTACATTTTTTCTTATACACAAAAATGGGAAAGTTTTTTCTCCAAAAAGGAAAAATATGTAGCAAAACAGATACATTAGGCCTCTGGCCCACCCTGAAGCTTGGAAGTGGAAGGCTCTGACGGTTTGCCCCCGGTATCCTCGGTGACGACCGACCCTGGCACTGACCCCACCAGCCTGGGAACTATCTCGGTTGCGCGCCCTCCCGAGGCATCCGGAGTTGGCGACCCTTCGGACGAAGAGTCCCCCTGGTCTCCTTCCCCCGACGCCAACCCAGAGGAACCGGAAGACGACAAGTCCAAGTCATAACATTGCCCGGACGGGAAATTGATTACCTCGGACGCCTGCTCCTCCGCGTAAGAGATGGCCCGGTCATAGCCTTGCTTGAATCCCTTGCGGATGCCCCGGCGAAGTGCTGACTCATAGTAAGGGAGGGCAGCCTCTGTAAGGTCGACCCGGTAGGCCTCCGAGTGTTTGTATTACTCGAGTGCCTCCGCCCTGGCCGATCCCACCCTATTAATGAGCTCTGCCTTCTCTCGCTCCGCCTTGGCCAATCTCTCCTCTGCTTCGGCCACCTGCTTCTCCGCCGGGGCCCGATCGGCCTCGGCCTCCATCCGTAGATGCATGGCTTCCTCGGCCCGATCCACTAGCTCAGCGTGCTCAGCCTCCCACCAGTCGTCTGACTTGACGCGAGCAGTGCGCTCCTCCTCAAGAAGCCTGCTCTTCCTCTCGAGCGATTCGCGGGCCTTAGCTAGTTGCTCGGTCAGTGCCCGGGCGTCTGCCTAACTCGCCCGCGCCAGCTCTCTAACTGAAGAAAGCTCCCGTCGAAGCCCATCACGCTCCGCGGAGAGCTGAGCCATCTTCCTGTCAGACCCACCAAGAGTCCAGGCAAAATTCACCCGCTCTGACTCTGACCGGGCATAAGCTTCTGCCATGGTGGCCCCCATCTGAGCCAGGATCAGGCCGCCCTCCATAACCAACTCGAGAGCCGCGGGCGGGTAGTGTTGCCTTTCTCCCCCCTTCACCTTCGCGGCTATACTACAGCATACCTGGTACAGAGAGCCCCGAATACCGAGCCTCTCCAAGGCCGTCGGAATAGGGACCCCTTCCGCGATCGGCGTCCCGTCGGACGGCCCGGATCGAGCCACGGTTTTGGTCACCCCTTGTGCCTCGATCGATTGGGGCCGCATCGCCTCTTCTTGTGAGTCCCTAACCTCGGCCGGCTCGGCCCCGATGCCACCACCAGGAGCGTCACCCGCCTCGACCGACGCTCCAATATCGACCACGGCCGTTTCAACTCCGGCCTCCTCAATTCCTGCTGAGGGGAGAGCCGATCCAGCGCCGCCTCCACCAACAGAAGCAGCCCCGGCCCCCTCAACTCCTGCTGAGGGGAGAGCCGATCCAACTCCGCCGCCCCCAGAAGCAGCCCTGGCCTCCTCGGCCCCCTCTTACTCAGCGGGTTGGGGAGCCGGCCCAACGAGGTCGGCCCTATCTCGCTCGGGAGAGGGGAGTGCCACCGAGCTAGAGTCATCTCCAACAGCGAGGATAGATCTGGCCATCTTGGCCCGCTTCTTGGCCTTCACGGCGTCCCGTATCATGCCCTCCACGGGATCCTTGCGCTTGGCCCCCCGCGGCCTGGAAGATCCCTCCCGGGCCATCCCCTTGCCCTTATCTCGGGCCCGGGAGCGACCATCGGGGATGATCGACTCATCGGCAGCCGAGTCACCACCAAGATCGATCACCTCTGTGACCTCCTCCAAAGCCGGCCGCCTAACGTCTACAAAAAAGAAGACATGATCAAAAGACGAAGAGATGGTTTCATCATCTGACAAGAAAGCTGATTCATGACGTCCGAGCCTGTCGACTGTAGCCATGCGAGAAGACACTGCTGGATGTTCTCCAGAGTAACCAGCTCCTCTGTGGACTGGCGATGCTTCAGTAAAATAGTCACATACTCCTCCACTTCCGGAGGAAACTCGTCCTGCCTCGGAGGAATGTTCAGATGGAAATTGGGGATTACGGGACACCTCCAGGTCTCCTCCACCGAGTAGATCCCCACCTAGAAGAACTGGGTTTTCCACCCCTTGTACAAAGAATCCTTCACAGCCAAGGAGACACAACTCCTATTCCGCCTTACCTGGATGAAATAGAAGCCCTTCCTGGCCGAGGGATGCGCCTTCAACTCAAAAAAATAATGAAAGAGGTCCAAGGAAGGAGGAACCCCACATTGGCGGTAGAGGATGCAAAAAGCAGAGAGAAGAAGATAGGAATTGGCTACCAACTGTACGAGCGCCAACCGAAAGAAATTGAGAAGCTTAAGAACAAAGGGCTCGAAGGGAAGGCGGAACCCACCCTTCCACGATAGAAGGAAGGTGCAGATATGGCCCGTACGAGAGTCCAAGCTCGTCTCGTGCGGAGTAGCCGCAGAAAAGTAAAACTTATAGGGCAGACGATACTGGTGCTCTAGCCTTTTCACTTCCGCCTCTCCCAATTCGTTGCAATTTGGAGCTGGCGGTAGAACCGTCACCCTCGCCGCAGGCTCGCCCTCCCACTCTTCGACCTCCAGCCCCTGATCCGCCATAGAAGCCGGAGAGGAACTTGAAGAAAGATGCTCCCAGGATTCTGAGGACTCTGGAGGAAGAGGAAGTTGTCGGACGGCCTCCGCAGTTATCTCCGCCAACTCTGCGAACGCTGCTGCAAGCCTCTGTTCTTCCGTCGTGTCCTCACGATGCATCAAATAACCCAACAGCAAGCACGAAGGAGAGCAAAAACCCTAAAGCGGAGGGAGTCTGGAACGGAAACAAGCGCACAACACCTATATTCGCACGCGGAAGGTGGCGCGTTGTTCCGACCTCTGAGAAAAGGGGCCCCTTCATTTCAAATCTGTCAGGATTATCATTATTACGGGCCCAGGTGACCACGACACGTGGCTTCTTAACACCGCCAGATCTCCACCCACCCGAGCCATGCTAGTCCAAAACCCTAACAACTACTCTTCCGAGCCTACCGAGGCTCGGGAGTAGCAGGGGGACAAGTGGAGAGGAGGATTTCTGTAGCCCACCTATAGAGCGGCCGAACCAGGTCCAACAAAGACCAAACGAGGCCGAGGTCATCCAAGTGACCGCCCCGCAGGGCCCACTTGGCATCTAATCCTAATAAGATCACTCGGGATCAAACCCTTCCTCGGCGGCCCTTAGGCTCGGAAGACCCAAGCGTCGGTCCGGTCGGAGGAAGACCCAAGCCTGACCTATCCCCCTCGTTGGGATAAAGGCTAGCGCCCCGTGCCCACTCTGACCGAGCCTCGTCCGAGCTATGCTTATCGCCTGGATAGGGCTAGCACTCTTCATGCTTGGGACGACCGACGATTACTTATCCCCGCTACCATTGAGAGCCCTTTATGAGCAGGAGTTCGCAAGGATAAAGGACCCATGAATCCTCAAGGTTATAAAGAGCCCACGATGAGGATGTAAAGAGCCCACATCAGGACGTAACTCCCGCCTGAAACTCCTCAGCTTATGGGACTCATGAGGCTAGCGCACTATTTAAACCTGGGACCCCCTCCCACGAAAGGTAAGGCCAACACACGCCTAGAACTCCACTTCACCACCTTGGTGTAGAGGGCTCTCGTGCAACTCATTCCCCCTCCCTTCATAGCTTCCACCACTGCTCTACTGACTTAGGCATCGGAGGGTTTACCCCGGTGAACCATCCCTGGGCCCCCTAATCCGTTTCCCTTTCTTGCAGTTCACAAATCGGTGATCATTCCCCAGCCGAGGATCAGCGCGAGATCTCACCTCTTCATAAGGGTTAATTTAAATTTTTCTAAGAGATAATTAAGATGGTTCTAATGAAAATCAAATGAATTATAATAAGCTTTAATCTTTTAAATGGGCCAATAATTGAGGCTTAATGGGCTAAAAAGGCTTAATAAATCCCTAAAATTCAAGATTTCTAATTGGGCTAAATTGATTTTAAGCTAACCCTAATGGGCTAATAACCCCAACCAAACACTAATCCACTAAGGGGAGGTTGAATCTAACCTAAACCCTAACCCTAATTCAAACTAGATAGGGTAAGGCGACCCTAGATATAGATAGAAATCGAGATTTTTGGAGTTCTTCCCTATCTAGGCTTCCTTGACCTAATTAGGACTCCTTAGTGGATGAAATCCTATAAATAGGACCCCATAGCCACCCTAGTCGACCGTAGTTCGTGAGAGAAAGCTTCTAGGCATGGAAGGATCGATCTAGGAGGAGGATTCGTGGATTTTCTTCGAGTTTTGTGAAGTCGTCGCTCTTCTTCCTCTCCTTCCTTTAATCAAGGCAAGGTAGGTGATCTCTCGGGCTAAACCTTAAATTAATGATTCAAACAAGTTCATCTGCATGTCCCCTTCCTTCTTGCATGGTTTTCCCCAATTTTTAGGGCATATATTGCATGAATTTCATGGATTATGGACTGGTTATCGCCGTTTTAGGGTTTTCACGCCGAAACGGCCCTCTGTTCGTAAACGCGGCCCTATCAGTAACCACATTCTGAACATGGCCCTATGATAGACCATGACCTTAAACCTTTATTTTAAGCATGAATTTTTGTTATAGCATTTTAATGTAAAAAATATCTATTTTTCATTAACCTGGCTCCCCATCTAACCACGATCTTAATTAATATTTTATTTAATTATGGATTTTCTCTCAGTGGAAGTTCTTATAAAGTATTTATTTTTAATTGAATGTGGGCCTCTTGTTAACCGCATTATGATCGTGGCCCTTCGTGTGACCGTGTTTTGGCACGGATTCCTAGGAACTCTAGTGCCCTTTCCAACATGATAAGTGAGTGCTAGTGAGTCTGTGTGCATATTTTCATGTGTCAGCATGACATCTGAACCAACTTAAGAAACTAGGGACATGTTTAAACTTTAAATTCCTAAGTACTTGATTCATGTTAATCTTCTTCTCTTGATTCCATATTCCATCCTATTTCTATTGTTCTAAAGCATGATTAAAAGAGTAGACTCTCCTGTTAACCTCAAATTTGGTTCATCAAAGTATGTTTTAACTTTATTGCATGATAGCTATATCTATTGAGGGTTCATGATTTTATCATATGATTGATTTATTGATTGAAGGTTTTATCACCCTGGTGATATGAACCTACCGAATGCTATTGGTTTCTGGTAGTTGATAGGAACACAAAATTCTTGGTGAAATTAGGACCCTCAGCCGAATATTTCTTCCACTGGGCTGGAACTTCTTCATCAAGGCCTCCGTAAGTCTCCTTCAGCTTTAGATTCCCACAAGGACGCTGAGCTGGTTGTACTATAAAAATTCTGAAAATCTCTAGAATCTTCATTCTACTGTGAAGGACAGGGTTCAACTGGCCTTTTGGATGATAGAACAGTGTTCTATCTACGATCTATTGTCTCTATACTAAACGCGGCCTGCTTCCAAACCGCGTTCAAGTTTTGTTTGAGAACACATCTAATCATACACCGTGTTCGCTCAAACCCTTGATTGGATCATGGCCCACAGACCGACCGCGTTCATCTCTAAAGGCGGTGGTCGGCCCGACCGCATTCTTGTTTGACCTAGCCATTGACCTTGATAGTGGTGGTCTATCTGGACGCATTCAGCTCACGGTGCTTGGTTAGACCATGTTCAATCCAGTGTTCCCGAGATTTTCGTTTCATGATTGTGATGTGTATAGACATATTCTAGCCTCTCATGGCTATTGTTTCCTGACATCTTTGACCCCCGACATGACTATCCATTTTTCACTTCCTTTTCAATGTCATTCTCTACTGATTCATTACTTTGAATTGTTGAAAGTCTTTGGAATAGTCTTATTTCCAAGTCTTGAATTCCTTGATTACATGAGCATATTGTAGATGCCTAATTTTAGACATCCCGTGGACCTTGTTTAGGCATCATAGAAGTGTCACTTTCTCTTGGATGATTGGGAGTGTGGGGTCTCATCTTTATCTAGGCAGGCTTCACCCTGTCCTTTCACGGATCCAACTTCGCGATAAGTTGGCAGGGGGTTTGCCCTGTACATAGTAGGTTAGAATTAGATTTAGAAGAGTCGAAACCTTCGGCTACATCACACAAGAAGATTAGAGGCACCCAAGTTCCCTACCAACTTGGTCAGGTCTACCTGAAAGTTATAATTTGTTAACTCAAATCTTAATGTTTAGCTTAATGAGGTCAATAAATCTGTTACAAGATGAAGAATAATCTAACCCACCTCTTATGGCTGAACAAATTCAGGTCAAAGAGCCCATCAATCCTAGTAGGTATAGGGGCCATGTTCACGGCCGCGTACTTGCTTCTCGTCTACTTGAACCCTATTTTCAGCGTACCAAGGAGGTGGACTGCTCTTCTTCCTCCATCCAACAATCCACAGAGTGCCCAGACGACGCCGTCTGCTCTACAGGAACCCTTGTACATAACTAATAACCCAAAGCATAACAAAAAAATTAGAAAATTCAAAAAACCCCTAAAAAAATAGAAAACCCAAAACTCAAAAATCCAAAAAATCGGAAATCAAAGAAAAGCAATAGTTTTCCCATTGCCATGCATTTCAGTCTCCATCCCTTCGTGAATGATTAAGGTTAGGTTGCATTAAAGTCTCGGTGGGTTAGGACGTTGATCTACCAGAACTGAGGAGAATTCTATCTAGCAAAGTAGCCAATGCTCCAAGGGGCAAGCAATATGCACACACTCACATGATTTCAAAATATGGCAATAGCCTAAAATGGGTGTCTATCTTGAAGACTCCAAAATCCTCTCTGTTCCTCTCTTTTTGACCGATCAAGACAGTTGGCACTCTTAAGGCGTTGAGCTCAGCAACTGAAACACAATACCCTCAGGTGAGACTAAGACTCACCTTCCTTGTAAAATGAGACCAGAGCACGTGAAGAGGGCAGTGTCCCCGTAGGCAACAAGTAAAAGTCAAAAATGGAGCAAAATTACCAAAATCTCGACCAAAGGAATGAAAAAAGTAAGAAAAATCCCAAAAGGGAACAATTGAAAAGCCTAGTCGTGACCGTGCCTTGTCAAGATAAGAAAGCCTTGCAAATCAAGTCCATGCTCTAGGGGCAATACAAAAGCATAATGTTCTGACAGTGGTCCGAAATTACCAAAAGGGTGGAGTGGATTAAGCTCGCTCTTAGCTCATCGTTTTAACAACTTTGCCGATCCTCTTGTGACATTTATCCCCAACATTCTTTTTTCTTTTGAGGACACATAATCCGATGAAAACTCTGAGAGATAGAACTCTGTTAATAGCTTGTAGCCATTTTTCAAAAACACACTATATGATTGTCTACCCCAAAAGAACAAAAGCTACCACTACAAAGAAATCTCCACATTTCTGATATGTCAATGCCCTCATTCACCTTTAGTGTTTTCTTTCATCAACCTCGAGCTTAGGTCAATGCATGCGCATCACCTGTCGGTGCGACGACGTCTGATTCCGGGTCAGCGTCGCACGGTTGGCCATTAGGGTTCCAAGGTGTTCCATCCTATATCACCTATGGTTGTGAGGAAATAGACCTAGGTCGGTAAATCATTTACCTTGAACACTTTTTGGGTGTATCTCTACAGTCGGAAGTAACTGGGAGCCTAAATTTGGCATGACAGCATTGTCATCAAGATAAGTCTTAACTGGCGAGACCATCATTCGAGGAGTCTAGATGCCCAAATCAACCTAGATGTACGCTCAAGATACCTGGGATGTTGTAGAAAGAGCCTATCCTTGCATCATTGTGGCGATGTCTCATGGGCAGTTGCCAGACGTTGGCAAAAAAAAATCTAAATATATCAAAATCCCAAAAAATCTAAAAAAAAATTAGGGGCATCTCCCTAAAATATGCACTTATACACACCACCACACCATCATCTTTCCTTCATCACTACCCCACAACTGAGAACCCCAAAAGGCTACTCCCCTTTACTTCATCCCATCCCACCGGGGGATTTATACTTGCACTGCTACCAACACACAAACTAGGGGAAAATTGCACGCCCATCTGCCCATCCAAGGTGCTCAAATCGTTAGGTACCTTATTGGGAGGCAAAGTATTCCTCGTCCTTCGCTTTCCATAAATCCTAATTGCAAATTGAACTCCGCCAGCTCGGCACTTCAACTTGAGTCATAAGCAAATGAAACCTCCATATCACTTGATTTTCAGCAGATGCCTGGTTGCATTACAAATACCCTTTTTCCTTACTCCCTCTACTCCATATCCCCCTGATCGGACAAATGTCCTACCTATGTCAGCGAGTCCAAGATCGACTTCAGATATGGAGCTTAAACTATCTTTTTGTTAGTCTTCCCCCAACCAGACACCTCAATAAAGTCAATTGATGTGCTAGGTGAAGGTAGCATAGACTCACCTATCATCAAGAATGATCACCTCTAAGGATATACTTACGTCTTGGTGACCATCCCCATGGAATTCATTATGTCCATTACGCCCACCGTAAAGTCGAAGGACGTTGTTTGCTTTCCCTACCCCCTTACCTTAGTGAATGCTTTCTCTTTAAATGCTTATTTATCTATGAACTTCACTAATGTGTGTTTACGCAGCTGTAGGTCATATAGCAATGGGATTCGCTCCACGCTGCCTTCTCTTATTATATATACTATATTATATAGAGCCCGGAGGTTAATAACTTCGGGCACATAAACTCTGAGTTCCTCTCTAATAAAAATAATGAGGGGCATATGTTCCCTAAGTTATTCGATGACCTTCTGGTTTCTTGATTGACCATGGGATGACGGACTCGTCAGACTCTCGACTGACGTCTTTTTCTGAAGCCAGACAACAATACCTCTAGATTTGCATTTAGATAGATTTTTCACTTTAAACCCAACATGCATCATATAGGTCTTTTCTTCTTTGCATCTAAAAATAACAAAAAAATGCATTTAGAAAAGCATGGCATGCATTCGTGTAGCAAGAAGGAAACAAGGGTCGAGAGAAGGGTTTGCCATTGGTCTGCCCAGGACTCTATCCCTATTTTTTCAATCATCCAAGTTCTTCAATTCCATCACTTTTTTGTTGTCTACTTTATTCCATTCCGATTCGACAAGTTGAGAGTGTGTTTTGTGTACGATTGCTATGAGCATATTGAATCTAGAAGGTCATTTTCTCTTATCTTGACTTTTGTTACTTAATCTTGTTTTGGGTGTATTGTATCTCCTTGGGCCAGATTGCGATGCATCCCAGAGTGTGCCCAAGTCTCACGTGTGATTGCCTGGGAATCCCTTGGACTGCTGATATAAGCCCTTTATATTATCCTTTTCCTTTCTATCCCTTTTGATGACCTCTCTCTTCACATTATGTTTGTCTATTTTTATGCAAAACTCGTCCTCTGCTCAAGAATCTCCTTGACCGGGATGTCCTAATTAGGCTTGTTTCTTTACCGAAACACACATTTATCAGTCCGTCGGGCTTCCTTGCAAAACGGGAGTTCCGAAGGGGCATTTGTAGATGCCTAATTTTGGACATTCCACGGACCTTATTTAGGTATCATAGAAGTACCACTTTCTCCTGGATGATTATGGGGTCTGATCATTATCTAGGTAGGCTCCACCCTGTCCTTTCGCGGATCTAACTTTGCGGTAAGTTAGCGGGGGGTTGTAGGGGGGCAGCTCCCCCTACCAGTAAGGTTGGGGGTTCAGGGGCGGGAGCCTCCGAGGTGATTTTTTTTAGGTATTATTATACATTTTGCATAGATTCCTAGGTGGCCAGGGTACTGGCTACCTAGATCCAAAGGTGGCTAGGGTACCGGCTGCCCAGCTGACCAAGGCGGCCAGACCTCAAGGCGGCCAGAGTCTTAGCTGCTCAGCTCCCAAGAAGGACACAACCTTGGCCGCCTAGCCTCCTTTGAAACAGGCATCGACCTGGCCATCTCTTGATAACTGCCTATCAACTCCATGATTCCGCCCACTCTGGGCACGTCCTCCATAGGCGTCCCACTCAAGGGGTCGAGGCGCATGTAATCTCACATGTCCTCACCTCCGGATTGGTCAAAAAAATCATTTTACTCTATTTTCAAATGTTCTCACAGGGGAAATGAGCCCACATACAAAAAACCCATCCGGAACAATCGAGTAGGGGGGGTTAGACATTTTGGGAGCAGAGGTTGGCAGTACGGTGAGCCTAGGAGAGCTGTGAGGATGAGAGAAACCCTTACTAACTTTCCCCCTTGCTGATCCGAGAAGAATAACTCAAAGTCGAAGAGCTCCGCCGCAGAAGAGGCCTGGATTCTAAGTGGCGGCCATGTCGATGGCCGCCTACCACCTTTGAACGGTTATACACTTGGCCGCCTTCTATTGGTCAATGGGAAAACCTCGTCTTTCTTCCTTTGTTCTCTATCCTGCTACATTTTAGTTCATTTTAGTGCATTCATGCATAATAGATCTTCCTAAATCTCTATTTTAAAGAGATTTTCAACCCATAACATAGGAAAGGTGGATGGTCGAAAGTCTCAGTCATCCCCCTTCCCAACCCCCTTCTCGGTACGTCTGACCCCATTTCCATGTTTTCTTTTCCTCTCTGAGCATTTACTACATCTTCTCAGTATAATGGTCTATTTTCTTGTGTTTACTGGTTGATTCGCAGGCACTTCACGTTTGACTCACATATACGAGCTCCTCCTTCTTGGCCGGCCGAGATCGAGGACAGGCAGCACCCACGACCCCGCTTCAAAGGCATTTGCGATCATTCTATCCCTATGAGACTCAGGTATAAGTCTCTGGCGATCACTCCCATTTCTTCCTTTCTAATCCTTGCACTGTAGACGTCGTGGTCAGAGCCACATTTCTGGCGCCTACAGTGGTAGCAAAAGGACCACGTGTTCCTAATGAGAAAGAATAATTTCTGAAAACATTCTTTGTACATTAAAGCTAGAAATGTTTTGTATTATGCACTTGATGTTAACGAATACAATCAAATTTCTGTGTGTAATTCTACTAAGAAGATTTGGGATAAATTGTAAGTTACTTATGGAGGAACCTCTCAAGTGAAGGAGATACAAATAAATTTTCTTGTGCATAAATATAAACTGTTCCAAATGAATTTTGATGAAACCATTAGTGAAATGTTTACCAGATTTGGTGACATTATAAATAGTCTGAAATCCCTTCATAAAACCTACACTAATGTTGATTTAGTAAGGAAAATCATTGACTGTCTTCCTACCTCATGAAGTCTTAAAGTCATAGTTATTGAAGAGGCCAAGGACTTATCTACTGTCTTTAGATGAGTTAATGAGATCACTTGTGACATATGAAATTAACATCTTAAGACTGCATGATGATGAATCCAAAAGGAAGAAGACTATTGTGCTCAAGGTTGTTTCATCTTCCTCTAGCTCAAGTGATGAGAGTGAATGAGACATGTATGAAGAAGATGAAATCAACAAGATCACAAGACGAGTGAGAAAGTGCATCCATGTAAACAAACTTTGTAGCTCAAGGAACTACAGGAGAGCATCTCCTAAGGGGGAGAGATCTAAGAAAATTGAAATAATTTGCTATGGTTACAAGAAGGCTGGCCACATGAAAAGTGAGTGTCTCTAGATGAGAAGAAAAGTAAAAAAGGATAAGGATCAAGACAAAAAGAAGAAAGCAATGATTGCCGCCTGGAGTGAGAAAGATGATTATTCCTACTCCTGCATAGGAGATGATGATGGAGTAGCAAATCTATGCCTTGTGACACACGTTTAGGATGAAGAATAGTTAAACTCTGAAGTTTGTCCTATTTCTTTTGAAAATTACAATATGCCTTCAAAGAATTGTACTCTAGGTATAAAAAACTAAAATCTAAGAGTAAAGTTTTGAAGAAAGATTTACTTGTTGCTCATGATGACTTGATAGTTAATGAACAAATAAAAAATTTACAACTTGAAAATGAATATTTAAATAATAAAAATGACATCTTTAGGGTTAAATTTGAATCTACAAATCTTGAAATCTCTAGCTTTCATGATAAGATTTCCTCTTTAGAATTTGAGGTTAAAAACTCAAAAAGAGATCTTGCTAAATTTGTTAGAGGGAAGGATAATGCAGATGCCATGCTTGATTCATGTGTTGGTGTATTTTGTAAAGAAGGTATAGGGTACAATCCCAACATAAAAAAACTAAGAAAGTTCTTATGTAAAAGCATCCACTCTAAGTGCTCTCTTTACCACTTGCAACGATTATGGTAGAAATAGTTATTTTGCTAGAGGTTGTGCCATTAAAAAGCATGCTCAAAATGGAAAGACTAAATGAGTGCCAAAATCTTTACTTGTTTATACTACTAACTCTCTTGGACAACATTACTTGGGTACCAAAAAACAATGCTTGAGAACTTATTTTTGTAGATATGCCGTATAACTCTCCATGAAAATTGGTACTGTGACAATTGATACTCAAGACATATGATGGGAGACAAAAGTCAATTCATATCTCTTGAAGTAAAAGATGGAGGTCTCCAGATCAAGTTAACAAAAGAAGAACTCTTTATAAAGCAAGGACAACACTCCAAGTTAGGAAAGGCTCAAATAATTTGGCTGAATAACTCAAAACTACCTTCTACTCCCATGGCAACATCCACAAAATTGGATAAGAATGCAACAGGTAAAAAGGTGGATAACAAACTCTATCAAGGTATGGTTGGGTCTCTACTTTACCTCACAGCCAGTCATCTCGATTTTCTTTTTAGTGTTGGCAAGTGTGCACGGTTATAGTCAGGTTTGCTTGAATTGATACATTGTTGAGTTTTCTTGTATTCTATTTTTTTGTAGTAATACTAGTGCGATTAATCTTTTTTTTTAAAATCCAGTTTAGTACTTACGCACTAAACATATTGAAATTTGGCATCATTTCTTGCATGATCATGTTTCCAAGGATGATATTATTTTGCAATTTGTTAATACATCAAATCAACCTACTGATATCTTCACTAAACCTCTTAGTGAGGATCATTTTACGACTTTTCACCATGAACTCGGTATGTGTGTGATCACCGCTCAAGCTTAATCACATGTCATAGTGAAGGGTGCAATTAATTTATCAGTTTTTTGTTTCATATAATGCATAAGGTCACTAATGGATGTTTATCTATCTTGTTTTTCCTTCAAATTTGGTCATTCATTCTTATTTTTTGTTAGTTTTCTGATAGAACATCTATCCAAAAAGTTGGTACCTTTTCGGTGTCCAACCATCCTAGACACCACTGCAAATCTACTTATTGTTCTTGTTCTAGAAAGTTGGTATCTCTTCGGTGTCCAACTACTTGTAAACACCACCGTAACTCTGTTCATTTTCGTGTTCTAAAAAGTTGGTATATCTTCGATGTCCAACTGTTCTCAAGCACCACTGCAACACTGTTCAGATTCATGTTCTAGAAAGTTGGTATCTCTTTGGGATCCAACTACTCTCAAACACCATAAAAAGAGAGAGAGAGAGACATAAAAGCTTCATTTTTTAAACCCTTGCTTCTTTTCTTCTTGGTTTCCCTTCCTCTTTCTCACCTTTTCTCCCTTCTACTTTTGCAATCACCTCTGCCTTCTCCTCTCTCCTTTCTTTCTTTCCACCATTGCACTGCTATCACCTTCTCTTTTTTCCTTCCTCCTCTTCTCTTCTCTCCCCCTTGACTTGCATCCCTGGTCTCCTTGTTTCGGTGCCGCCGCAACTTTGTTGCCATTGTCTCCACTTCTCCACCGACCTTCCTCCACATCACCAGCCACTGTTCGCTCTCTGCCTCATCGCCACTCATCTCCTCCTCACAGCCTTTCACACACACAACCATACCACACCACCACCCACTCCTCATCCACATCGTTCCCATGCATGCCCATCCTTTCACTGCACCTGTCTCGCCTCCCACCTCACTCTTTCCCCAAATTGGCCTCCTATTTTGTTTCTCAAGCTCATGCTTCATCACAGGGCATCTTAAAAATAATACGCATCACAGTCAGCCCAATTGTTGGCCAAGGTCATCTTAATGCAGCCTTATAGGTTTAGAGTATCCCCTCTTCGGCGAGGAGCTAAGGTGGGCGGGATCTTTACACACACGGCAGCTAGGGGCAAGTGGATACCCTGAAGGTTGTAAAATTGTTTGAGTTGGCCCCTGAGTCAAGACTGCCCATTTCTTCTCCAACTCGGTTGAACGAGAAGAAGGCTTGGATTCATAATAGAGGACCAACTCACTCAGCACCCCCAAGAAGGAGGCCATTTAAAAATATTAAAAAATAAAAATTTAAAAATAGATACATCATGAAAGAGCCAAAAGAAGGAGGGTGACAAAAAGTACACACCTCCCATCCGACAAACAAAAAAGTGGCAAAAAGTATGCACCCTCAGGAAAAGGCAAAAGACTGTACAAATTTAAAATCTCTCGTATCAACAGTAAGATCAAATCCACAAAGGGGACTGAGTTGAGAAGGGAACCAAAAAGTGGACCTCGCCGACTGCTCGGGAGACTTCTTAGAACCGAAAAGTGGACCTCCCTTCTCCCCTGGATAGTTCTATCTCAAGGGTTGGGAAAGGTGATGATACACCGAATGGGCTGACATAAACCTTGGACTTGCCACCTCTTCTGCATGATCGCTCGTTGAGGGGATATGAGAACTTAGGTTGAGTTGGTTGGCCGCCAGTTTTCATGATACTTAAAATTGAAATAGAGCATAACATTCTAACACAGGCTGACTTTGTTTCGGGGATTCTTCATTGGAGTCAGGGGTGCTATTTTGTTTCTATTTGCTTTATTCTTTGTTCATTTTTTTCTCTTTCCGTTTCATGACTTATGTGTCCTCTCTTGTTGGAAACCTATGGATATTATCTATTCGTTACTTCACTTCACTACATTGTATCTCTCAAGGCACCTACATTCCTCCCTTCTTTGATTGGTGACAAAAAGGGAGAGTGATTGATGTGTGTTTTTATGCATACTACTAGAAAAATCAATTTTTCTGACGTCCTAATTCCGTCAGAAATACGTCAAAAATTACATTTCTAACAGAATTAGGACGTCGGAAAAATTAGGTTGCTAATTTCTGACGTAATATATTTCCGTCAGAAATTCGTCAGAAATTATCAACAAAAAAATGCTGTCAAAATTTTTGTCGGTATTTATGTCAGTAATTAATAATTTTTAATAATAATAAAATTAATTAATATTTTTGACATATTTTTGACTGAAAATTAATCAGTCGAAAACTTGTGGGTCAAATTAGTTCCGACGAAATGTAAGTTGGTCGAAAATACGTCGAAAATTTTTGACGTATTTTTAACTAAAAATTAATCCGTCGGAAACCTGTGGGTCAAATTAGTTCTGACGGAACGTAAGTTGGTCGAAAATACGTCAGAAATTTCTGACGTATTTTCGACTGAAAATTATTCGGTCAGAAACCTATGGGTCAAATTAGTTCCGACGAAATTAAAAATTATTCCATCGCAAACCTTTGAAGTAAATTATTTTCGACGAAATAAAGTTTGTCATAAATTTATTCCATCGAAAACCTATGGGTCAAAAATTTCCGACGTATTTAAAACATTATGTCGGAATTCCGTCAAAAAATTTCTCCACATTTTTTTATATATTTTGAAATCTTAAAAACCTGTTTAAAACTACAATTATACACCACACAACCTACACAAACTCAACATAAAACACGTAATAAACAACATATACAACACACGATAGGATAAAATCCATCAAACATACAATAAACAACGTCCACAACACATAACTCAATGAATAAAAAAAGTTACAGTTACATTAATTCAAATGTGTCATTTTTTCACAATATCATTAAAAAAAATCAAGAGATATCCGCTACATCATCCTCATTCATAGCATCTCCACCATCACCAACTGCAGGAGGATCCTATATCACAGAAAAATAATATTAAATAGATTTAAATTAAAAATTAATAATAAATTTAATTAAATATCTTTTTAATTTTCTAAATTCGAAAGTAGATAATATGAAGTGAATTCTTTGACTCTCAAAGCTGAATTCTTTGAACTAAGTGGTAATATTATAACTCTAAAGTCTACATAATTAAAAGTTAAATTAAATACTCACATGACAGGGCTATGTTGTGCTCGAGGGTGCTCCCTGAGTCAAAATCCCTGCTTGGGAGAGGAGGGTAGCAACCGCCCGAGTAATGCGTGCCTTGATACGTTCCTCGATGCCGTCTACCTCATTTCGGATGATGGATCTAATATGACTCATAGAAGTGCCGATGGAGGGAGTAAAGAAGGAACTACTACTAGGGTAGGACGAAGCTGAGCCAGCACAAGATGCTAGAATCGGGCTAATGTCCAACCTCTGCCCAAAACCGTATACTTGTCCTTTCTTCGGTGGGCTAGTTGCTTTTACCCATGCCTCAAGATCTAGCTGTGGCCGCTGCGTCTCCTCCTCCCCGTACTTTTCAGTCATATGCCTGTCATATGACTCTGCAAATTGAATAAAAAATATTGTAAATTTCATATTAATCAATCATATTTAAAAATTGAAATAGAAAAGAAATGTGTATATATATAATCTTACCACTATCGAGCGAGCTCTCTCGCTCACATACTGATCGGTCCCCTTCTTCTGGTGAACTGTAGCAAATAAATCGCGATACGAGACTATATCACCCCTCTTCTTTTCCTATTATACATGTTATAGAGAATAAATAAGGACATATAAGAAATAAAATATAATAAAAATAAGATTATTACTTACCAATCTCTCCTTCTGAGTCGCGAAAGAAATGGATCCAGAAGTATGGAGATGCGCATCTGGATGTGACGCACATGCGGCTTTGGATTTTGTTGATTTGGCGATCCAATTAGGCTCAGCCCATCTATCACAGAGGTCCTCCCAGTGCTCCCTCGTCATCCATGCGGGGTCGTGTGCCTTCCAAAGGTCACAGTCCTCGCTCCCCCCAGTTGCAGCCTGGGCACGGTCCCGATAGCTGTATAATTGATGCTTATAATTTACAGTTGTTGTGGCCTCCCATGCAAGTCGAGCTCATCCGGCGTCAGCTGGCCTCACAAACTGATATCCTCGCTGTCAAGAATTCAAATTTTATAAGTTAGTCAATTGAAATTGCGGAGTTGGGAAATATGTAATTTAAAAGATTAAATTGTATACCAGGAACTCGTCGTACAATCGATCGCGGATATCTTGAGGAAACTTTCAAAATGATTTATATGGGCCGGGCACATGTCGCATAATAGTGTTGGTAATAAAACGTGAAGCGTCATTGGGCTGTACTTTATCCCTGCAATTATAGATGTTAAAATGATAGCCAACAATTATATAGTTGATGGATAGATAACGAACATAATTCATGAGTTTAAATATTTACCCAGAGACCCAACATGCCTTGCGTCCCTCCTGTAACACCACCTGCTCGCCCTCGTGATGGCTAACAGCATCGTCTGCCGGTTGTGTGCCCGGGTGGGTGGACGAGCCAACCATTGCAAGTGGTGTGCCTGACGGATCTGTTACAAGTAAAATAGGAGTAGTTAATCAGAATTTAGCTCATTATTAAAAAAACTATTTAGTCAACAAGTAAACATATAGAATTTTCATCATTTAACTAAGAATTTAAATAAACATACCAGTAGAATGTGATGGAAGCGGTGTAGAGGCACTCGGACCTATAAATATAAAATATCTTGAGCAAAACAAAGTGCAACTCATTTATCTAAAAATTTAAATAAACATACCAGTAGCAGGTGGTAGGGGTGGTGTACTCTGTGTAACTGGTGCGGAGATATAAAATATCGTAAGTAAAATAAAGTTCATATTCACTACTCATTTATCTAAGAATTTAAATAAACATACCAGCAGCAGGTGGTGGGGGCGGTGTACTCTATGTAACTGGTGCGGAGACATAAAATATCATGAGCAAAATAAAGTGCATAATCACTACTCATTTATCCAAGAATTTAAATAAACATACCATCAGCAGGTGGTGGGAGCAGTGTAACTGGTGCGGAGGCACTCGGACCTATAAACATAAAATGTCGTGAGCAAAATAAAGTACATAATCACTACTCATTTATCTAAGAATTTAAATAAACATACCAGTTGAACCCCTCCCATAGCCACCTCTCCTCGTCGAAGTCTCGGTACGACCTCCTCGAACCATCTAAATATTGACAAAAATAAAAGTGGTGCATATTAGTCCACAACTAATTACGAGGAGAGGTGGTAAGTAATAATGATAAGAAGTGCATATATATTAAATTTCTTACAAAATATTCAATCATTATCTATTTCATCTTCAGATACTGAAGATATATCAAACTCAGCCTCATCTTCGTCATCTTCCTCATTCTCACTAGATTCATACTCTTCCTCCTCAAAGGACTCCTCCTTCCCAACAATTGCTTCATTTAGCTCAATTGGATCGAATTCTTCCACTTCGTCCAGGTTAGACAACCGAAGTGGCTCGTCAGATTCGATCAAGTGAAGATTAGAAGCAACCAACTCTACAGTGTCACCCTCGTCTGATTGAAAAAATTCGGCACTACAATCATCTAAGACAGCTTCAGTCAGATCTAACTCATAATTAGATACAAGTCTTAGTTTTACCCTACAGACTGCCCACCAATCTTTATTCTTGGACGATGAATAACTTGAATAATACACTTGCTGGGCTTGTGCGGCCAAAATGAACGGCTCATAGGTATTCAATTTAGATCTATGTTTGACATTGATAATCCCATATATTACGTCGTTTCGAACTGAATTAGGATCAAACCAATGACAGTTAAAAAGAAATATATGGTTGTCTTGTCTGAGATACTGTAATTCTATGACCTCCTCAAGAATACCATAGTAATCAAGTTCATTTTCATTGTATATACTACCTTTCACGCATATGCCATTATTCATTATAGACTTATTTCGTCCATAATCTCTAGTGTGAAATCTATAACCATTCACAAAAAATCTTAGATAGGCATGCGCGACCTTCGAAGGTCCATAACTTATCACCCGGACTCTTTCATCAGTGACATAACCTTCTTCAACCTATGAATATAAACCACATTACTTTAAAATTAGGCATACACCTCAAGCTTTGTGGAACTTAACTTCGACACTTACTTGAGCTTTAAGCCATCTGGCAAAAGATCTCTCCCATTCCTTTTGAACCTCCATGTCATTGAGGCATGGACATTGAGTAATTAATTCTGAATCAAATTGCCTGCAATGATGAATGCAGCATCACCGTAAATGGGAGGAAGAACGTCAAGCAACTTATAAATTTTAGCACCTGCGGAGTTGAGGACTTACTCAACATAAGGTTCAATCTCAGCACAGTTCAGGAGAACATATATCTCTGCGGTCAACATGTAGCAACCCTGATAAATAAAATAAATCAAAATAGATTAAAAGATTTAATAAATAAATGAAAGAGCTTGGAATAAAAATAATTAAAACCTGATGAAAATAATGCCTCAGATATAGGCGCTACTTTAAAATAAAACGCCCTTACCTAAGACGTGTTTTGAAGAAAGGACGCCCACACATCAAGGCGTCAAATTTCAAACGACCAAAATAAATAAAAAGGGCAAGTTAGCGTAACGTCCTTTGAGTGGACGCGTTTCAACAAGTAACGACGCTTGACAAGGCGTCAATTTAAATTCGACGCCCTGACCTAGGTCGCTAATTCAGTTTGAGTTTCGTTCGACCCAGGAGTCTATCCAGGGTAAGTTGATAACTATGAGAAAGAGTTCGAATGTAGTAATAACTCAATCTTGGAAGTGTTACTTCCAATCAAACTCTAGCCCTAATAGGACCCCAAAAATCCCTATAAATACTCTCATGTTCGACCCTTAAACGCTATTTGGCGTTCGGATTCTTCAGAGGTACGTGAAGAATAGTAGTTCCTCTTATTTCCTTGTTCTCTGCTTCGACTGCATGAGGAATTAATGATTCTTCATACTCTTCTCTGCTTACAGGTTGAGAAGCTCCGGTGAAGGACTAGGTAACGTTCTTCTGCTTTCTCCTCTGTTACGTACGATGAAGAAACTAAGGTATATAGTTTCTTTTTCTTTTATAGGATCTGCCGACGGTTGACAGGGAAGAACGGGGAATTCTTCGTCATCAACCAACATCTTCTGCATCTTCCCAAGCTCATCTGTTGCCAAGGGAAGCATATATCTTACTTGGCTATCAGTACGTCAGAAGACTCTGTTTATAAACAGAGTATCATTTTTTTTCCCAGAACCTGCATCCGACCATCTTCAAATCAACTATAAGGTAGGTTTTCTCAAGCACTGTAGCCCAAATCACCATAATAACTATATTAAACCATATATATTAGTTCATGCATATAGTTTTCACGAGTTTTAAAAGTTCTATTGTTGGAAAGAAACGCCCTTTCCAAGGGCGCTAATTTTATACGCGACCCAGACTAGGGCGCTATTTAAATAAACGACCCTGACAAGGTCGTCAATTCAAAAGATTTGACGCCCTGTACACAGACGTCAATTTAATTACCTGATAATTACCCATGTTAATTAGTCCAATATTCACTTAAACATGATTCTAAATCAGTGCATCCTGATATTATCCTGTCATGACCATATCTCGTTTTCTGGAAATTTCAATACTTGAAAAATTGTAAATTCTTGAAATACACGACCCTGTATAGGTCGTCTCTCACTTGACTAACGCCCCTGTTCAGGGCGTGAATTGAAAAGTAACGCCCCTGTCCAGGGCGTGTTTCTGATAAATTACTGAAAATATATATTCTGCAAAAATAGAGGTAAAGAATGAACGACCATTGCATACGTCGTCAACTTTTAATTAAACGCCCCTTACAAGGGCGCGTTTTTGGTAAAATACGGAAATATTGAAATTTTGCAAAAATGTAAAATAGATAAACGCCCTTACTGAAGGCGTTAATTACTTGAGTAGTGACTTTACTTAAGTCGTTATTTTCCTGTAAAAATGTTTTTACCTGTTTCTGATAACCGATGGTTTCAATAGATCTATATATATGTATATCGGCACTATATCTCCACTCCGTGAGTATAGTCCCACGTTTCATGATGTTTTATCGATCACCCTCAACTCTCATTGACATACAAGCTCTCCATTGGACATTCCGTTCCTTTGGACTAGCGAGTTAGTCATAGAGACCTCCGTAAGACTCCTCGAGCCTTGGATTCCCTCAAGGCCGACTGAGCTGGTTGTACCCTAAAAACCCATTACACTATTGAATGCCATGTCACTCTAAAGAAACATGGTATACCGGCCCTTATGATATGCAAAGAGTATATCATGAGAATTCTTAATGGGATGATGATATCATGCCATTTGTTGATGTTCTTGTGGACCTCAATTCTATAATAAGAATGAGGGTATCTTACCTTTGATGTACTGTTCATGTGGACCTCAATTCTATATAAAGAATGTCCATACTTGTTGTCATGGTACCCGAGTTAAGGGAACCTAATTCCACCTAGTTTCATCGTTCATCGTGATTGTACCGTTGTTATCGCCTATCTATGTCCAATGTCGTATTTTTGGACTCCATTCTCTCAAAGTTATCCTACGTGTCTACAAGCTTAAATTGTTGAAATTCCATATTGGCTATATATATATACAAGAGTGGATGTCAAATATACATGATAAATGCCTGCGCATATAGGGCCCGATCTGGTCCTGGGAGGAGCACCCGAAAGTACTTGTGCCCATGGGAGTTGAATGATAAGGTATCTGGCATTATACCGAGTGCATGACTAGCTTGATTGGACATTCCACACAAATCTTGTACTTGACTCGTACTTGACTTGACATGAATTGCGTGACCCGAGAAAGGGTAATTACTTGCTTGCTTGATACATGATAGCCAAAGTTCTTGACATGACTTGCTAAAAAGTACTTGCTTGAATATCTTGTTATCTTTTCTTGAAAGCTCATGACTAGTTCATCTTGCTGTCTTATTGATAAATTCTCTCTCTATCTTGTCGTTTTATACGAGCATGCATAGCTACAGTACATACATGAAAGATGTAATTATTTAAACCCCTTGCTAGCGCTTGAGATATAATTTCCTACTGAGCGTTCGCTCACTCCGTGTGTTCCCTACTTTTCAGGTAATTCCGACGACGAGGGAAGTCAATCGGATGGGAATGTCAAGAGTGAAAGAGCTAGAGCTTTCCAAGTGTCATCTAGTCTTTTTCCTATTTTCTTGAGTCAACTATGTACTTTTCCTTTTTAATTGAATAGAGTATTGGATTTGTAATAGTCTATCCATTATGAAATAAAGGATTGGGTTATCTTTCTATTTTGCGCATCTCTGTTTTGGTGTCGAATACACTACTACTCTGATTGACATGATTGATATAAACTCGTCGCGCATATCTGAGTATCTTCCGCGCTCGGGGCGTGACAGTTTTTGTGGTATCAGAGCCTAGGGTATTCAATTCCTAGGAAAACCCAAGTCCAAGGATATGTTCAAACCTTTAACCAGTGAGATTGGGTAGAACCAAGGGTTAAAGTTAACATAGAATGCTAGTCTTTAAGATACAAATCACGTATTAATCTAGTTATTGTAATTGTAGGATAATGGCTGCCGAACGTGCTCAATGGCGCAACATGCAGCGTACCCTTCAAGGCATGACTCAAGTGCTGCAACAAGTAACACTAGGAGGTGGACAACGAGCAGGAAGTCTCCACCAGACTTTCAAGAACATGAACCCACCCAAGTTCACGGGTTCTACTGATCCAGATGACGCTGAACACTGGATTAGGGAAACAGAACGAATATTCCGTGTTATGCAATGCACGGATCAAGATAAGGTTTATTAGCTACTTTTCAGTTAGAAAGGGATGCTAGATGCTGGTGGGAATCAATAGAGGCTACTATAAATCAAGATCAGGTTTCGTGGGAGGAATTCGTTGAACACTTCAACGCAAAATATTTCTCGGACCGAGTTCAGGAAAAGAAGGCTGCAGAATTTGCTGCATTAAAGCAACGATCTTTGTCAGTGGCCGAGTATGAGGCCCAATTCTCTAGATTGTCTCGATATGCTAAGCATCTAGTTAGCACCGAGAAAATGAAAGCTAGGAGGTTTCTTAATGGGCTCAGGCCCCAAGCTATTACTCAACTGGCGCCGATGGACATTCAAGTCTACTCGGAGATAGTACGCCGAGCTCAACTATTAGAAGATGCCACGGAACTGTCTGATAGGATTCGTGGTAAGGATAAGAAGGAACAAGTTACAGGTTCGGGTTCCTTTAAACCCAACTTCAAGAAGAGGCCTAGCAATGGAGGTATTCCCTCGCAAGACCAAAAGTTCAAGAAGACCAAGCCCTTCTCTATCACCACTACCTCTCCAAATACAGTGTGCAAACATTGTGATAAAGCGGGTCATAGAGCAGAAGAATGCTGGAGGAAACTAGGAGCATGTCTCCGTTGTGGGAGTCGTGAGCATCGGATTCCCGATTGCCCATTACTTAACGATCAAGCCGTTGACGGGAAGCGCCCAGTAACCAAGAATGCTCGTCTTCATGCAATCAAGGAGACCGAGCAAGTAGAAGGAGGCGGCTTAGTGGAAGGTACATTGAAAGTTTGTTCCAGGAATGCATATGTCTTAATTGATACTGGTGCATCGCATTCTATTGTTTCTAAGAAGTTTGCTGACCCATTACCCCTAGAACCGGAATGGATAAAGTTAGTTTTGTCTACTCCTCTAGATGATGAGACTGATATTACACATCATTACCAAAACTGCGAAGTATTGGTTCAGGGTAGAAATCTCCCTATTGATCTCATATGTTTAGATCTGAAAGAGTATGATGTTATACTAGGGGCAGATTGGTTATCCAAGTATCAGGCAACGGTTGATTGCCGCAATAGTAAGGTTACATTCAAGGAATTTCCAGAACTAATATTTACTAGCCCCAAGAGTCGGAGCAAATCCCCTATTATTTCAGCTCTCCGAGCTAGCAAGCTCATCAGGAAAGGATGTACATCTTTCCTTGCCTTTGTCACAGTTAAAGAAGCTAAGGAAGCTAAGTTAGAAGACATTCCAGTGGTACAAGAATTTCCGGACGTGTTTCCGGAAGATTTGCCGGGATTACCCCCGCAAAGAGAAGTGGCCTTCACCATTGACTTAGTCCCTGGTGCTGGTCCGATTTCAAAGGCACCTTATAGGATGTCACCTGCTGAACTCAAGGAGTTAAAGGAGCAATTGATGGAACTCATTAAGAAAGGATTCATTAGACCAAGTACTTCCCCGTGGGGAGCGCCTGTATTATTTGTAAGGAAGAAAGACGGATCCATGAGGTTATGCGTCGACTATCGACAATTGAATCATCTCACTATCAAGAACAAGTATCCACTGTCGAGAATCGATGAATTGTTTGATCAAATTTCAGGATCCATGTACTTTTCCAAAATTGATCTTAGGTCGGATATCACCAACTAAGAATCAAGGACGAGGATATTCATAAAACGCATTCAGAAGCAGGTATGGCCATTATGAATTTGTTGTTATGCCTTTCGGACTAACGAATGCCCCTGCTGCCTTTATGCAGTTAATGAATAGTATATTCAGGCCTTATTTAGATCAATTCGTGGTGGTCTTTATTGATGATATATTGATTTATTCCAAGACCAAGGAAGAGCATGAGGAACATTTGAGGATTGCATTACAAATATTGAGGACAAACCAATTATATGCAAAACTTAGCAAGTGTGAATTCTGGCTTGAAGAAGTGACTTTTCTCGGACATGTTATATCAAAGGATGGCTTGTCTGTAGACCCATCAAAGGTTGAAGCTGTAAGGAATTGGGAAAGACCGACCAATGCTAGCGAGATCCGAAGTTTCTTAGGTCTTGCCGGCTATTACAGGCGATTCATCAAGGATTTCTCTAAAATCGCCGTGCCACTTACGAGGTTAACTCGCAAGGAGATCCGTTATGAATGGGATGAGGAATGTGAGAGAAGCTTCCAAACTCTCAAGGATCATCTTACTACAGCTCCTATCTTAGCATTGCCAATTGAAGGAGAAAAGTTCGAGGTATACACTGATGCTTCTGGCATTGGCCTCGGGTGTGTTCTAATGCAACAAGGGAAGGTTATAGCCTACTCTTCTCGTCAATTAAAGAAGCATGAAGAGAACTACCCCGTCCATGACTTAGAATTGGCCGCGGTGGTATTTGCACTCAAAATATGGAGACATTATCTTTATGGAGTACAGTTTACTGTATACTCCGATCACAAGAGTCTCAAATATCTTTTCTCACAGAAGGAACTAAATATGAGGCAAAGACGATGGCTGGAATATCTCAAGGACTTCGACTTCAATATACAATATCATCCCGGAAAGGGTAATCATGTAGCAGATGCCCTTAGTCGAAAGCCGAGAGCACTGTTAGCCAATTGTCTGATTCAAGAATGGAAATTGCTAGAACAATTCTCTGAACTCAATATAAGCATGGACACGGACCCTAGATGTGTCACATTATCTCATGTAAGCATACAGTCAGATTTATTATCTGAAATACAAGCACTTCAGAATGATGATCCTACATTAGTAGAAATCAAGGGCAGATTAGAAGGACAATCGGATTTCCAATTAGCTTCTGATGGAAGATTAATGTTCAAGAATAGAACTTGTATACCGGACTGCCCAGAATTGAAGAAGAAGGTCTTAGATGAAGCTCATAGGTCAAGGTATACGATTCATCCTGGATCTACCAAGATGTACCAAGATGTGAAAAGAAATTTTTGGTGGCCCAACATGAAAAGGGAAATAGCAGACTACGTATCACGTTGTCTCACATGCCAACAAGTCAAGGCGGAACACCAAAAGCCTGCTGGAAAGCTACATCCTCTAGATATCCCTAAATGGAAGTGGGAGGATATTGGTATGGATTTCATCATGGGTTTATCTAAATCAAAAAGAGGACATGATGGAATATGGGTTATCATTGACCGATTGACTAAATCAGCGCATTTCTTGCCAATCAAGAGTCGATGGTCAGTTGATGTCTTAGCTGCACTATACATCAAGGAAATAGTCAGATTACATGGTATTCCTGTTTCAATCGTGTCTGACAGAGATCCCCGTTTTACTTCTCATTTTTGGAAAGGACTACAACATTCGTTGGGAACGAGACTTAACTTTAGCACAGCCTTTCATCCTCAAACGGATGGTCAGACCGAGAGAACCAATCAAGTAGTCGAGATATGCTAAGAGCATGCATTACTGATTTTGATGGAAACTGGCATGATCACTTGCCTCTGGTCGAATTTGCATACAATAATAGCTACCAGGCAAGTATACAACTGGCACCTTTTGAAGCCTTATACGGAAGGAGTTGTCGATCACCCTTATGCTGGGACGAAGTTGGAGAGAAACAACTGTTAGGTCCAGAAATGGTAAGGGACACTACCGAGAAGATACAATTGATCAAAGAAAGACTACAAGTTGCTCAGTCTAGACAAAAGGCTTATGCTGACACAAGAAGAAGAGATCTCGAATTCCAAGTTGGAGATCATGTATTTCTCAAGATATCGCCTGGACGTGGAATACGAAGATTTGGTGTTAAAGGCAAGCTTACACCAAGATTTATCGGACCTTTTGAGATACTAGAAAGAGTTGGCGAGGTTGCTTATCGCATCGCATTGCCACCTCAACTGTCCGAAGTACATAATGTGTTCCACATATCTATGTTGAAGAAGTATGTGCATGATCCATCACATATTATCGAACATGGAGACCTAGTAATCCAGAAGGATCTCACGTATGAACAGAAGCCTATGAAGATCTTAGATCGAGAAGTACGTACCCTAAGGAGTAAGGTTATTCCCATGCTAAAAGTACAATGGAATAAGAATTCAGAACAAGAAGCTACATGGGAGACCGAGAAATCTATGATGAAGCGATTTCCAGACTTATTTTAGAAGGTACATACTCTACACTCTCCATATGTAAATGTATGATATGGAATTTGGGGACCAAATTCTTTTTAAGTGGGGGAGGGTGTAGCAACCCTGATAAATAAAATAAATCAAAATAGATTAAAAGATTTAATAAATAAACGAAAGAGCTTGGAATAAAAATAATTAAAACCTGATGAAAATAACGCCTCAGATATAGGCGCTACTTTAAAATAAAACGCCCTTACCTAAGGCGTGTTTTGAAGAAAGGACGCCCACACATCAAGGCGTCAAATTTCAAACGACCAAAATAAATAAAAAGGGCAAGTTAGCGTAACGTCCTTTGAGTGGACGCGTTTCAACAAGTAACGACGCTTGACAAGGCGTCAATTTAAATTCGACGCCCTGACCTAGGTCGCTAATTCAGTTTGAGTTTCGTTCGACCCAGGAGTCTATCCAGGGTAAGTTGATAACTATGAGAAAGAGTTCGAATGTAGTAATAACTCAATCTTGGAAGTGTTACTTCCAATCAAACTCTAGCCCTAATAGGACCCCAAAAATCCCTATAAATACTCTCCTGTTCGACCCTTAAACGCTATTTGGCGTTCGGATTCTTCAGAGGTACGTGAAGAATAGTAGTTCCTCTTATTTCCTTGTTCTCTGCTTCGACTGCATGAGGAATTAATGATTCTTCATACTCTTCTCTGCTTACAGGTTGAGAAGCTCCGGTGAAGGACTAGGTAACGTTCTTCTGCTTTCTCCTCTGTTACGTACGATGAAGAAACTAAGGTATATAGTTTCTTTTTCTTTTATAGGATCTGCCGACGGTTGACAGGGAAGAACGGGGAATTCTTCGTCATCAACCAACATCTTCTGCATCTTCCCAAGCTCATCTGTTGCCAAGGGAAGCATATATCTTACTTGGCTATCAGTACGTCAGAAGACTCTGTTTATAAACAGAGTATCATTTTTTTTTCCCAGAACCTGCATCCGACCATCTTCAAATCAACTATAAGGTAGGTTTTCTCAAGCACTGTAGCCCAAATCACCATAATAACTATATTAAACCATATATATTAGTTCATGCATATAGTTTTCACGAGTTTTAAAAGTTCTATTGTTGGAAAGAAACGCCCTTTCCAAGGGCGCTAATTTTATACGCGACCAAGACTAGGGCGCTATTTAAATAAACGACCCTGACAAGGTCGTCAATTCAAAAGATTTGACGCCCTGTACACAGACGTCAATTTAATTACCTGATAATTACCCATGTTAATTAGTCCAATATTCACTTAAACATGATTCTAAATCAGTGCATCCTGATATTATCCTGTCATGACCATATCTCGTTTTCTGGAAATTTCAATACTTGAAAAATTGTAAATTCTTGAAATACACGACCCTGTATAGGTCGTCTCTCACTTGACTAACGCCCCTGTTCAGGGCGTGAATTGAAAAGTAACGCCCCTGTCCAGGGCGTGTTTCTGATAAATTACTGAAAATATATATTCTGCAAAAATAGAGGTAAAGAATGAACGACCATTGCATACGTCGTCAACTTTTAATTAAACGCCCCTTACAAGGGCGCGTTTTTGGTAAAATACGGAAATATTGAAATTTTGCAAAAAAATGTAAAATAGATAAACGCCCTTACTGAAGGCGTTAATTACTTAAGTAGTGACTTTACTTAAGTCGTTATTTTCCTGTAAAAATTTTTTTACCCTGTTTCTGATAACCGATGGTTTCAATATATCTATATATATGTATATCGGCACTATATCTCCACTCCGTGAGTATAGTCCCACGTTTCATGATGTTTTATCGATCACCCTCAACTCTCATTGACATACAAGCTCTCCATTGGACATTCCGTTCCTTTGGACTAGCGAGTTAGTCATAGAGACCTCCGTAAGACTCCTCGAGCCTTGGATTCCCTCAAGGCCGACTGAGCTGGTTGTACCCTAAAAACCCATTACACTATTGAATGCCATGTCACTCTAAAGAAACATGGTATACCGGCCCTTATGATATGCAAAGAGTATATCATGAGAATTCTTAATGGGATGATGATATCATGCCATTTGTTGATGTTCTTGTGGACCTCAATTCTATAATAAGAATGAGGGTATCTTACCTTTGATGTACTGTTCATGTGGACCTCAATTCTATATAAAGAATGTCCATACTTGTTGTCATGGTACCCGAGTTAAGGGAACCTAATTCCACCTAGTTTCATCGTTCATCGTGATTGTACCGTTGTTATCGCCTATCTATGTCCAATGTCGTATTTTTGGACTCCATTCTCTCAAAGTTATCCTACGTGTCTACAAGCTTAAATTGTTGAAATTCCATATTGGCTATATATATATACAAGAGTGGATGTCAAATATACATGATAAATGCCTGCGCATATAGGGCCCGATCTGGTCCTGGGAGGAGCACCCGAAAGTACTTGTGCCCATGGGAGTTGAATGATAAGGTATCTGGCATTATACCGAGTGCATGACTAGCTTGATTGGACATTCCACACAAATCTTGTACTTGACTCGTACTTGACTTGACATGAATTGCGTGACCCGAGAAAGGGTAATTACTTGCTTGCTTGATACATGATAGCCAAAGTTCTTGACATGACTTGCTAAAAAGTACTTGCTTGAATATCTTGTTATCTTTTCTTGAAAGCTCATGACTAGTTCATCTTGCTGTCTTATTGATAAATTCTCTCTCTATCTTGTCGTTTTATACGAGCATGCATAGCTACAGTACATACATGAAAGATGTAATTATTTAAACCCCTTGCTAGCGCTTGAGATATAATTTCCTACTGAGCGTTCGCTCACTCCGTGTGTTCCCTACTTTTCAGGTAATTCCGACGACGAGGGAAGTCAATCGGATGGGGAAAGTCAAGAGTGAAAGAGCTAGAGCTTTTCCAAGTGTCATCTAGTCTTTTTCCTATTTTTCTTGAGTCAACTATGTACTTTTCCTTTTTAATTGAATAGAGTATTGGATTTGTAATAGTCTATCCATTATGAAATAAAGGATTGGGTTATCTTTCTATTTTGCGCATCTCTGTTTTGGTGTCGAATACACTACTACTCTGATTGACATGATTGATATAAACTCGTCGCGCATATCCGAGTATCTTCCGCGCTCGGGGCGTGACACAACAACTCTCTATCCTTTAATATGCGATTCGAATAGCGTCCGAATGCACGTCCTGGATACTTAAATATGGACAACCAGTCGGACGCACCCACCTCCCCTCCATCATCATTACGTGGAGTTCGAGTGCGGCGAGTTTGAATTTTGGGTTCGAAGTACATCGAACAAAAGTTCAAAATTTCTTCAATAATATATGTCCCGATAATCGAACCCTCTACTTTAGCCTTATTGCGAACCTTCATTTTCAGGTCATGCATACACCTATGACAACAATTCATATGATAATGACATACAGTGACAATGACAGACACATGTAACAACTATTAAATAAATTATAAATACATAATAATTACCTCTCAAATGGATACATTCATCGAAATTGTACTGGTCCTCCAACTTTGGCCTCGTATGGCAAATGGATAATCAGGTGCTCCATAGAATCGAAGAACGTAGGGGGAAATATCTTCTCCAACTTACATACCGTCGTGACCACATTCTGTTTGATAGTTTGCACGTCCCCAAGTTTGAGTTCTGATGTACATAGAATCCTAAAAAACTGACTCAACTCAGTCAATGCTCCCCATATAGGCTTTGGCAATATGTCACAGAATGCAATGGATAGAAGTCTCTTCATGAACACATGACAGTCATGACTTTTCAATCCATATATTTTTCCCTCGTTGATATTCACACAACGGGCTATGTTAGACACATATCCATCAGGGAATCTTAATTGCTTCATCCACTAGCACAGTTCATTGATCTGTGTGTCTTTCAACACGTAAGCTACTTTAGGTTGCACAAGTTTTCCCCGTATTTACCGTAATTCCAAATCTGGTCGTTTGTAAAGTATCTTCAAGTCCGCTCGCGCCTTGGCATTATCCTTTGTTTTGGCTTTCGTGTTCATGATGGTGTTGAACACATTATCAAAGACATTCTTCTCAACATGCATGACGTCAAGGTTGTGCCGTATCAAAAGGGCTGACCAGTAAGGTAATTCCCAGAAGATACTTTTCTTCACCCAGTTGTGATCCTCTCCAAATCCACGAAGATGTCCTGTACTACCCGACAATTGTACTATATCTGGTAAGTTTTGCACATGTGCCGCCATTTGTCGACCAGACATCTGTTCCAAGTCTGCTTCATCCATTTTAACCATGTTCTTAACGAATGAGTCATTTTACCTTTGAAAAGGATGGTCAATTGGTAGAAACCGTCGATGACAATCGAACCAGCATGATTTCTTACCATATTTCAGGACAAATGATTTGGTATCAGCCATACAGTAAGGACATGCCAACCTCCCGTGTGTGCTCCAGCCAGATAGCATTCCATATGCAGGGAAGTCACTTATTGTCCACATCAACACAGCCTTCATAGTGAAATTTTATTTTCTATACGCATCATAAGTAACAACTCCATCATTCCATAATTTTTTTAACTCATCAATCAGTGGCCTGAGATATATGTCCAATTTTTTTGCTAGATTTTTTGGACCTAGAATCACCAAAGTTAAGAAAAGGTTCTCTCACTTTATGCACATGCCCGGCGGCAGGTTGTACGGCGACAGGAACACTGGCCAACATGAGTAAGACGCCACTGAACCTCCAAATGGGTTGAAGCCGTCTGTGCATGAACCCAACCTAACATTCCGTGGCTCGTGAGCAAAAGCAGTATAGGTACGATTGAAATGAGCCTAAGCTTCACCATCGACGGGATGACTCATTATATCATCTGCATGACGTACTCTTTCCGTGTGCCATATCATATGTCGAGATGTCTTTGATGACATATATATATCCGTTGCAATCTGTGCGTGAGAGGGAAGTATCGCAGTGACTTATAAGACACATCCTTTTGCTTTGAATTATCCCTTCTCTTAAGTTGAAATCTATCATGCTGACAAATATCACATGATCTTTTATCTACATTATCTTGATAATATAGCATACAGTGATTAGGACATGCATATATTTTTTGGTATCCAAGCCCTGACTCATTGACCAATTTCTTTGCACGGTAAAAATTTTCAGGTAGCTTCTCATCTCGAGGCAGCATACTCTTGATAAGGAGGAGCATACGGTCAAAACAACTCTCATTAAGGTGAAATTCGGATTTCAAATTCAACAACAGTGAGACAGCAGACAACCGAGTGTGATTTTCACAACCATCCCACATCAGCACATCAACATCTCGAAGTAACTTATAAAATCTTTCAACCGTCTTGTTTGGTGGTTCTTCGTTATACACCTATTCCCCTTGTACATTAAAGTTAGGGCCAGTAGCATCGATTACCATGTCTGCATAGGTACTTGTGCCTGCAACATTGGTGGACTCATATGACCAGACGCCCTCACCATGACTGTAACAACCCGGGATCCGAGTACCAGAAAGGAACCGGCGTGACTCGAACCCCGGCACGCCACCCACGAGCCCGAAGACTCGGAAGGGTTAAAGGAAGGTGTGGGGATACAAGAGAAGCTGAAATAACTACAGAGATAGCACAATATACAACTAAATAATAAAGTAAGAAATTAACTAAATAACTAAACTGCTACAAGGTCCAGTGTGTCTCATGTCCAAAATAAGTATAGTCAACAGAAAGAAAAGTACAAGTACACGAAACATACCCTGGCTCTGGCACACTGGCGACTAACCCTAGCTACTGGAAACATGCTGAAACTCCGATGCGCCCCGCCTCACCTTAAAACACAGGGGTGAGCCTCATTTCATTGGCTCAGTAGGGATCCCGCGGACCCCCCACCTCGAACGAGAGAAAGGAAACAACAAGGCGGGAAGTAACACTAACTAGTAGGAGTACGGTAAAAGCAGCAAGCAATAATAAATAAACGGAAAAGCTCTCTACAACTAACCAGACCTAGCAAACCAACCTCGAACTGGTGGGAAAATAAGTCCGTACCTGCCAGGAGACAGGAGCACCACCCACTAGAAGTAAGGCCGGATGCGTCCCCTCAGGTCTTACACTGCGCCTTAGGTATCTCACTACCACATCCCAGGCGGAGACTGAGACACCGTACAAGTAACCAGGAACTCAGAACAAGGACTAGCTGAGGTCACGCTCGTCAGTGCGGGTCCTCTGCCCCCAACTACGTGTGCACACATAGACCAACTGCTCTAGGTCGGGTCCTCTAGTCGATTTTCCCTCCAGCTGGACTCAGGCTGCAAAGGCAAGGGGCCCTATGGAAACCAGCCTAAAAATCGTCTCTCTCGGGTAAGACGCTCCACCACTCCTGGGTGGGTCAGCACACACGTGCCGTAAGAAAGCTACGACTAGTGGACGTGTCACTGGAGGTAAGACTCGATTCACGGAAACCATCGAACGGAAGGAAACAGGGTGGTGGTCCTCTCAGGACAACCCCCGAGCCTAGCGATCCTCTCTTGGACCGCAAGGGACGCCTAGCGGTCCTCCTCTGGACCGCAAGATAAAGCCTAACGGTCTAGCCAAGACCGCAAGGGAACGAGACACGTAAGAGCCTAGTGGTCTATCGCCAGACTGCTAGCCCAGGCCTGACGGTCCTCTCTGGACTGCAAGAACACAAGAAACGGTCACGCCCTGACCGCATACCAACACATGACTCCCAACGGTCCAAAAACACACACCCCGAGGGTGCAACGGTCAAACGGGAGAAACGGTCTTGATCCGACCGCTTGCCCAAGGGAGGCGGTCTATCACGTGACCGCCACCCAAAGCCTAGCGGTCCTGATGCGGGATGGACACGCGACCTGGGACTCTAGCTCGCGATCGCCCCTAAGCGAGGGAAGACGTGGGACCAGGCGCGGTTAAGAAACCGGCCGTGAGTCTCGGGTATTGGCTTTTCCGAGTTAACTCGGATTGAGTCACGGGACGGTCACTCACTCTCGCAGCGGTGAATAAAAGTATAGCAAGCTAGATAATCTATCACTCATGTAGCGGCATATACAAAAATATACGAGTAAAGCAATGCCTACGAGGTGGGTAGCGAGTGTACCTCCACGCTCCGGGCGTGGGGAAGACGTTCCCGGCCAAGTACGGTAACTCCCGGTAACAACGGTAAAAGTTAATTACAACAGTGAATTTTATTGCCCACTCCATGCAGGGAGGTAAAGGGCTACACGTGGGGCCCGGGAGGACCGACCCTGGGTTGACGGGCAGCAATCTGGAGGTGCGTACGGCACGGACTCGGCCTGCTGGTCCGACTCGGCACTATTCCAACTCGGTGCTGCGCCAACTCGGTTGCTGACTCACTGGACAGCAAGCAACGGTTTCCAAAGGAACATCGCCTTCCTGAGATCTTCCGGAGGCGCAGCTTGGCTGGGACGATGGCAGGACGTCCCTAAACGACTTCCTGAAGTGGCGGCTCCTGAAGTTGATTTTTGATATTTATTTCTTAATTTCTCCTGGGCTGTAATTTCGGACCTGCATAGGGAACCGATCTGAAGGCCTCGGCAACACGAATTACGAGGCTCAGATCCGGAGGCCGATTGAGGCGTGGTTGGTACCGTTGGGAAGAGCACTCATAGATCTACAACATATAATTTTGACAGGTTCATCCAGTGGACGGATTGAAAATGAGGATGACTGTAGGACTATTTTGTTTTCTGACCGAGACTGACAGACACACAGGGCAGATTGTGTTTTTCCTGAGACTGACCTTTGACCGAAGGGGAAATGATTTTTCTAGACTCCACGAAAATTATGGTGGAAGGGGGTATATGTATAGAACACTGAGTAATGTTTTGGGATATTCTGAAAATTTGTAAGGGGGTGGGGAAAATGCGACAAGGTGACTCTGTCCCGTAGATCTGCAAAAGGGGATATTATTGAGAGGATAAACAAAAATATGGGAAAAATACCTAATGACTTCCAAATGACACGAAATTTAAACTGGAGGTTAAGGGAGATGGACAGAACAAACCCTCAAAAATTGGGCTCGATCAGAAAACAAGAAGAAAAGATAAAAATCTGGAGGTGAGGTTCTATCCTGATGGAGACAGAACTCCGATGTAGCGGCGGTGGCGGCGCGATGGCGGCACGAACGGCGACAGCGGTAGCAGAGGGGAACTCAGAGGGGCTAAGGAGAATGGGCTTCACACCCTGGATGGCTGGAGGATAAAGGTGAACAGCATGAGGAGGAGAGAGGGGCGCACCTAGGCTCCTTGGGGCAAATGCCAATTTTCTCTTCATTAATTCATGAAATGGGAAAATACATAGTATTTATAAGAAATGTAAAATGACTCATAATACCCTCAGATCTAGGTTAGGGAGGGATAAACTAGGGATATAACTAATTAGTTCTAATCAAATGATTTTATAAAAAAAATAAAATTCTAAAGGGAGGGGGGGCGCCCCCTTGACCAAGGGGCCATGGTAGGTGGCCTCCCTTTGACATTTTCAACCACTTGTCTCTCATGTGTCCAATTGACCTTCTAGATGCCACCTAGGACTTTGACCAGTCCCATATGGACCCATATGGCTTATGTGGACCAATGGGGAAGGAGTGAGGGCCCCCTTACTGGACCTACTGACAAATTACACAAAAACTCAAAGAATCCAAGGGAATGACACATTGGCTTATAAAGCCTTACAGTTGCACATATACTTTCCCAAGGATACAAAAGTAAATTAAAGGACACAAATGTAAAATAAAAAATAGTGCTCTGCGTCGATTCCCATCAACTCTCCCCGGGTGGGAAGAACTCGACCCCGTCGAGTAAGGGGTGCGGTTGCTCGAGTAGCTCCGGTGGATCCGACATCGTACCATGAAGCGCGGAGTACGCTCCACTCCAAGTAATCGACACATGTTCATCCCGTATAGATTCGATATGCACACACTGCCATGGGAATGAGGTTAGAGGTGGACACTCCGGGGTGGGGTCACTCTCAAATGAGGGAGGCAGCTGAAAGACTTACTAGGAATCACCGCGGGTCCCTTATGTGACTAGATCCGTTATGTGGAGTAGAACCGATCCCAATAGTCCGACAAGTCTCATACTCGAAAGGGACTAACAACGCGAGCGAAAACCGACTTGACTCAACGTACGCACAGACACACAATGCACTCGACAAACAAACCTGACGAAACAAAGACTCACACAGACCCTAAACAAACCTAATGTTAGTCCGACCCGTACGTGTGTGACGACAGACCTGGACACCCGAATATATGCCATGCATACACTAGATGTACTCGATGGTTGACGGAATGGAGGACTTCTAGACACCCTAAGATGTACCACTCATGCATTGGATACCTATGGGATTTGGGTGGGGAAGGGGTAGGAGATCCAGAACTACCCTCGTCATTACCCCTAGACGTAGGTTCGGCTTGCCAACTAGACCGAGGGGTAGGGGCGGAATAGTGAACTCCTTGGCAGAAGTGGAGTGAATATGATAGCTCGGGAGGTTCACTAGTGAAGGGGTCAAAAGGGTCAAAGAAGGTATGACCCCATGAAGTGGGTTCCCCCATGACTCGGTCCCAATTTAAGAATTCATAATCACCGTCATACATTGTGGTCGGTGGGACGATGGTCATGTCTAGAAAATAGGATTCCTCCCTTGGGCAAAAGGGAACGAAGTCGGACTCGGCCAGCATCGGGAGGAATAGAAGAATCTCTGTGGTGACACACGGAGGTAATGGACCCTATGGACAGATGGGTGAAGCTACGACTAGTGGGTTGGTCGAAGCATCGGGCCAATAAGTGCGTCAACTTCCATTGCAAACCTAAACCAAGAATAAGGTCACCCAATGTATCAACATGGTGACTAGACCAAAATGTAGTGTGGTAGGAGTTGACTGGCACTAGGGGTAAGGTGGGGTCCATGGAGGATATGGAGGTGGGACTAAGCCATCCTTGAGCCAACTAAGAAGCGGCTCGGCTATGAAAAGCGTACCCGTTAGAAACACGGGTGGCTCAGGATGAAGTGGCTCCAAATGAGATGGTTCCGAATAAAGTTCGGAAGTAGAGGGTGGGGTAATGGAGCTCTCATAGGAGGGGAAGGATTCCACGACTGGGGTGGGGGTCCGACCGGATCGAGAATCGGCTGGGAGGTAGGTGCTCGCCGAAGGGCGGCATCGGCTTGCCGTACGGCAGCATCAAACCGAGACTCAAATGGCTCGACCTCCAGAGCGACCTTATAGGAATCCCCCAAAGTTTTCACGTGGCGGAAAAATAATTCAAATTGGAAGTGAAGCCGCGAACCTTTCCAGAACTGAGTTCCGGCCTCGATGTTATCCAGCCCGACTTCACATCTTAACCGGTACACTTCGAAGTTCCTAATGTACTCGGACACGGACAGGTTGCCTTGGTCAGGCCTGAGGTATGGGTTAACCATAGTTGCCAAAAGATGGGAACGGATCCCTAGGAACGGTCATGTAAGGCCATTTTTTTATTTTATAAGCAAAATGTTATGCCAACTCATGCAAGCACCTAGACACGACTTAGAATGCTATGCAAATATAAAGTTGAATTGAGACTCGACTACACACCTAGACAAAACCAAGATTCGGTACGTGGCGGAGTTAATCGATCCGAAGATCACTCGCGTAAGTGTGCGGCCTTCCCGATAGGTGTAGCCTAACGTTCGGATAACACCTTTTTATATACCAAACAATGGTATGCGGATGCAACCTTAGACCGACTTAGACGATGACTAGACGTAAATGATACTTTTTTTATTTTTAGACACCCTAGACTCAAACTCGCTCTGATACCAAATTGATGCGGGACGGACACGCGACTTGGGACTCTAGCTCGTGATCGCCCCTAAGCGAGGGTGGTGGGGACACCGGGCCCACTATCGGACGCCGCACCCCCCCACCGAGCTTGTGGCTCAGAGATTCGGTTGCCTGAAGACTCGACGTCACGTATTTATGTATTGCGTGTATATTGTGTGTAAAATACATGTATTAGTACATGTATTTTTACTTTCATCTTATTAGGCTAAGTCATAGTCAATAAACATGTGTGTTTTGTGTATTTTATTTTCTTAAAACCCCCAAGTCAAAAGTTAGGTAGGTGAGTGTGTTTTATTAGGCTAAGGACATATATGCTATTTGTAAACTTAATGGGTGTAATTATTATAGCCTCCTCCTATATAAGGAAGGCTAAGGGTGTATGTTTTGATATGATGATTTGAATGAAAACTTTGGTTTGTACGTGAGAGAGCTTGCCCTCTTGCATTTCCTTCCCTCTTTCTCCTTGTGAATTTGAGTGTCGCCCGGTGTGAGACCGTCCGGCGTGAGGCCGAGCTGCGCAAGGTAGCAAGTTATCTATTCTCGTCCGTGCCGTCAGGAGTTGCCGTCGATCTATTTCCACGTCGCCGCTGCCTCAAATTTGGTATCAGAGCCCAACACGGCGCCTTCGTCGACCCCGACATCCCCGACATCGTCTCCCTTTCTCTCTCTAGATCGTTGAAGTGAAAAAAAAAGAAAGAATAGTTGAGTTCTCTGTTGGTCGAGAGAAAAGAGAAAAAAAATTATTATAGAAAATTTTTTTCCCTATTACGTTCTTTCTTTCCTTCTCTCCCTGTTTCTCTTTCTCTCTCTCTGTAATCTCTCTGTTCTCTCTCTCTCTCTCCAATCTCTCGGTTCTCAGAAAAAAAAGAAAAAGAAGAGTGAAAAAAATATATAATAGATTCGTGGCCTGGGCATCGTCGAACGTGTCCAGGTTCGAATCGCTCCGCGGCCGCAACGGCCTCCAGCTGCGCCCGTCGCCGCCGCCCAGCGCGCCCGCAGGCGCACCCGCCCGGCCCACCATGCGCGCCACCTGGCCCGCGCCTCCGTGCGACTGGCACCGCGCCAGCGCGCCACACACGGCCGTACCCACGCCCGGCCAGCCCGCAGGCTCGCTCGCACCGCGCCGCCTGTGCCCGCGCCCGCGCACCAGGCCTCGTCGCCTGCCGCGCCCGCTCGAGCCCGCCTCCCTGCGCCCGGGCCCGCGCCCCTGCCCGCTCGGCCGTCCGGCCCTGCGCCCTACGCTCTCAACCCCCCGGCCCCGCGCCCTGCACCCTCAGCCTCCCGGCCCCGCGCCCTGCGGGCCCGATCGTCTGCCCGCCCAGCGCCCCTGCGAGCCCGCCGTGAGCCAGGGCCGCGCGCCCCTGCGAGCCCGCCGTGAGCCAAGGCCCGCGCCCCTGCGCGCCCGGCCTCGCGCTCACCGTGCGCCCGCGCCCGCTGCGGCTCGCCCAAGCACGCGCCCGCGTGCCTGCTCGCCACCATGGCCGCCCGCCATCAGCCGCATGTGCCCCGTGTGCCCGCCAGTCAACCTATTGACTGCAGACGCGTGAAGGACGCAGGAAGGAGCAGGTAAAGTTGAAAAAAATAAAATAAAAGATTTTCAAAAAAGGTTAAAAAAAAGATGGTGTGTTAAATATATATATATATTTATATCTATATATATATAATCTTATATTTATATTTATATTTATCTATTGACTAAAGTTACTCATCGTGGCACCCGAACGACGGTTTGTCTGGCGCCCGAGTCGTCGGATAGCCGACACACAGCCATAATTTATGGATAGTGGGTACCTTTGAGTCTCCCTGCGCGGAGAAATTAGATTGATTTATTCCCATGCGCGAAAAATTTTAAGCGGTTTGTAATAATTAAATCCTCCCTGCATGGAGTGAATTTTTATAACCGGTCAAGCTTCATCGACGCCGTGCGGGCACGCACGTCCCCGCTCGCCTTCATCTCCGGTCGGAGCTTGACTTCTCAGTCATCTAGGTACGTGCTCCAAATCACTTGCTTATTTAGTATCCTTATCATTTACCGTGCGACGAAGTGAGCGAGAACCCGATCTATGTAACCAGTCTCCTGAGTGCATCGCTGTGGATGGCAAGAGAGAGCTTGATTGAGCCTATCCTTTAGGCCCTAGACTGCCGCATTAGGGCAACCTAATTGTTAGGAGGTAATTTCATGACTACTTCGCCTACGGGCGAGCAACTTTTCCCTGACCGATCCCTTCAAATTGACCCTTTGTATATCAGCTGGGTCCGTAACTTCCTAATTTTCGGTCTCAGGATTGCATCACCTAGGTCCAAGCTCGTGCATGCCACGTTGGTCTAGGAATTCATCAGGCCGTCTAGAACACATGGAACAGGAGAGATATATGGCCAATCCTGATCTCATCACCCAGTTTGAGGAAATGGATGTAATATTTGATGGCACGCATGTCAAGTACATACAGGTTGGAGACGTTGCCGAGAGTTCTAGCCAGAAATGATTGGGTGTAGTTCGTTGTATCTCAACACCCCAGGGGGATGATTGGCGTCGAACCTCCATCTTCCAAACCTACATCATGGTGAACTCTCATCCTTGCAAGGTAATCTTTGACAACGGGAGCTGTATCAATGCAGTCTCTTCATACTTTATCTCCCGTTTAGGTCTATCTACGCACCCTCATCCAAGGCCATACAACGTGGCTTGGGTCGATGACACTTCTATCCCAGTCACCACCACATGTGTCATTCCCATCCAATTCCAGTCCTACCAAGGACAAATCTTATGTGACGTAATGCCTATGAAGGCCGGGAGCGTCATCTTAGGACGACCATGGATCTATGATGTAGACCTCGCTACCTTTGGTCGGTCCAATCAATGTTCCTTCTCCCACAATGGGAAGAAGATTCAGTTGTACCCGGCACCCCCAAAGGTGACCCCAGGAAAGAGTTCCACCTCCACCCCCACTGGAACTCCCAAAGTTCAGGAGAGTCTCCAAACTCCAACTGAAGGGAAACCTCCTCTTCCCTCTTCTCCTACATCTATCACACCCGTTTCTGAGGCCCCTAAGGTTAGTCATGACTTAGCTAGACGCCTTGACTCCATAAATGTCGGTGAGCTAAACAGAGAGATTGCTGAGGGTGCCTTATTTTGGCTGTTGACGTCACCATCACACCCGAGGAGTCTCGAGTCTCAGTCCAACTAAAGACCCTGGCCATCCTGCCGGACTTCCAAGGCATCGTCCCCGAGGACTTACCTTCTCAACTCCCTCCCATGCGTGAGTTACAACACGCTATTGAGCTTGCCCCTGGGTCCACCATACCCAACCTTCCACTCGAGTCTAGACTGTCTAAGTCAGCCGAAGAGTTTGCACAGCACGTCATTAGTCTGCATGAGTCAGCTGATTCGTATAGGCGTCACCATAAATTTCAAGAATGTGACTTGGTTATGGTATAGGTCCGGCCCGAACGACTCCCCTCGGGAGCCGTTAAAAAGCTACAAGCCTGTAGTGATGGTCCCTTCCCAATCCTGCGGAAGATTGGTGCCAATGTCTATGTTGTGGACTTACCTCCCGAAGAGGGGATTAGCTCGACCTTTAATGTGGCAGACCTAGTGGCCTACAAGGAACCCACAGCGATTCCTAGTGACCCTTTCGAGCCTTCTCCTCCCCTTGAGAGTGAGCCCACCCCTGTGCGTCCCACAGCCTTGAGAGCACCGCGCGAACATATTGAGAGGATACTGCATGAGCAGGTGACCACTACATGGAGCAGGGTGTATCAGCACTACTTTGTCCGTTGGCGGGACCGTCCACCATCAGATGATTCCTGGATCAGCTGGGAAGATCTCCAGCGCCTAGATCCAGATCTGCTGGAGCACTACCAGAGCGGTGTCCCACCTTACTCGACGGAGTCGAGTTCCAACCGCCCCGGGAGGGTTGATGGAGACACTGGGCCCACTACCAGACGCCGCACCCCCGCACCGAGCTTGTGGCTCAGAGATTCAGTTGCCTGAAGACTCGACGTCACGTATTTATGTATTGCGTGTATATTGTGTGTAAAATACATGTATTAGTACATGTATTTTTACTTTCGTCTTATTATGCTAAGTCATAGTCAATAAACATGTGTGTTTTATGTATTTTATTTTCTTAAAACCCCCAACTCAAAAGTTAGGTAGGTGAGTGTGTTTTATTAGGCTAAGGACATATATGCTATTTGTAAAGTTTATGGGTGTAATTGTTATAGCCTCCTCCTATATAAGGAAGGCGAAGGGTGTATGTTTTGATATGATTATTTGAATCAAAGCTTTGGTTTGTACGTGAGAGAGCTTCCCCTCTTGCATTTCCTTCCCTCTTTCTCCTTGTGAGTTTGAGTGTCGCCCGGTGTGAGACCGTCCGGCGTGAGGCCGAGCTGCGCGAGGTAGCAAGTTATATGTTCCCGTCCGTGCCGTCAGGAGTTACCGTCGATCTATTTCCACGCCGCCGCCGCGTCAGAGGAAAGACGTGGGACCGGGCGCGGTTAAGAAACTGACCGTGAGTCTCTAGTATCAGTTTTTCCGCGTTAACTCGGATTGAGTCACGGGACGGTCACTCACTCACTCGCAGCGGTGAATAAAAGTATAGCAAGCTAGATAATCTATCACTAATGCAGCAGCATATATAAAAATATACGAGTAAAGCAATGCCTACGATGGGGGTAGCGAGTATACCTCCACGCTCCGGGCGTGGGGAAGACGTTCCCGGCCAAGTACAGTAACTCCCGGTAACAACGGTGAAAGTTAATTACAACAGTGAATTTTATTACCCACTCCACGCAGGGAGGTAAAGGGTTACAAGTGGGACCCGGGAGGACCGACCCTGGGTTGACGGGCAGCAATCTGGAGCGCCGCTTGGCTGGGACGATGGCAGGACGTCCCTAAACGACTTCCTGAAGTGGCGGCTCTTGAAGTTGATTTTTGATATTTATTTCTGAATTTCTCCTGGGCTGCAATTTCGGACCTGCACAAGGAACAGATCTGTAGGCCTCGGCGACACGAATTACGACGCTCAGATCCGGAGGCCGATTGAGGCGTGGTTGGTACCGTTGGAAATAGAACTCATAGATCTACAACATATAATTTTGACAGCCCCATCCAGTGGACGGATTGAAAATGAGGATGACTGTAAGACTTTTTCTTTTTCTGACCCGGACTGACAGACACACAGGGCAGATTGTGTTTTTCCTGAGACGGGCCTTTGACCGAAAGGGAAATGATTTTTATAGACTCCAAGAAAATTATGGTGGATGGGGGTATATGTATGGAGCACTGAGTAATTTGTTTGGATTTTTTGAAAATTTTTAAGGGGGTTGAGAAAATGCGACAAGGTGACTCTATCTCGTAGATCTACAAAAGGGCAGATTACTGAGAGGACAAAAAAAATATGGGAAAAATACCTAATGACTTCCAAATGACACGAAATTTGAACTGGATGTTAAGGGAGATGGACAGAACAAACTCTCAAAATTAAGGCTCTATCAGACAAAAAGAAGAAAAGATAAAAATCTGGAGGTGAGGTTCTGTCCTGACGGAGACAGAACTCCGATGTAGCAGCGGTGGCGGCAGCAGAGGGGAACTCAGAGGGACTAAGGAGAATGAGCTTCACACCCGTGGAGGCCTGAGGAAGAAGGTGAACAGAGGAGGAGGAGAGAGGGGCGCACCTAGGCTCCTTGGGGCAAATGCCAATTTTCTCTTCATTAATTCATGAAATGGGAAAATACATAGTATTTATATGAAATGTAAAATGACTCATAATACCCTCAAATCTAGGTTAGGGAGGGATAAACTAGGGATAGAACTAATTAGTTCTAATCAAATGATTTTACAAAAAAAATAAAATTCTAAAGGGAGGGGGGCGCCCCCTTGACCAAGGGGCCATGGTAGGTAGCATCGCTTTGACATTTTCAACCACTTGTCTCTCATGTGTCCAATTGACCTTCTAGATGCCACCTAGGACTTTGACCAGCCCCACAAGGACTCATATCACTTATGTGGACCAATGGGGAAGGAGTGAGGGCCCCCTTGCTGGACCTACTGACAAATTACATAAAAACCAAAGAATCCAAGGGAATGACACATTGGCTTATAAAGCCTTACAATTGCACATATACTTTCCTAAGGATATAAAAGTAAACTAAAGGACACAAATGCAAAATAAAAATTAGTGCTCGGCGTCGATTCCCATCAGGTCCCCAGACAACCGCTAAGGCCTGACGATAATACAATAATATAAAGCGGTCTCCAGGAGACCGCCAAGTGAGCCTAGCAGTCCCTGGAAGGGCCGCATAGCTCACTCGAGCACAAAACCGGCGGGAAACCCCAAAAACCCCGATCCATGCCCCGATCATCGCCCGATGATGGGGAAACAAAGGGGAATCCACCCCCAAGTCTCCTAGCATGCATCTATACCCTCGGATCGGCCAAAAACTCCACAGAACGAGAGATCCGGCGCTCAACCCCAAATCATGGAATTTACCCTATCCGACTCAAAAACGCCCCTCTCGACCTCTCCACGGCCTACAAATCAAGGGGAAAGCAGTAAAGAGGGTAAGGATCTGTCCCCCTACCTCAAAGAAGCCCGGAAGTCACCGGATCACCACCAATCTCAAAACCTTGGCCAAACAAGAACTCCTCTCTCACGCCGCGAGAAGCGTACCGCCGCATTCCTCTTGCCGCCGCCATTGTCACCACGCCGCCACCGAAGCCCGCCGTCCATCACCAGAGGAGGGAGGGGCGTCGGAATGCTCAAACGGGAGAGAGGGGGATGCCGCGGTGCGCTCACGGGAAGGAGGAAGAAGAAGGAGGAAAAGAAAAAGAAAAAAGGGGAGAAAGAAATGGGTTATATATAGGATATCCAGAAAATATCAAAAATACGAAAAATTAGGAAAAATCATTTCCACGATCCTCGGAACACGCTCAACGCACTGGTACAGTCCCGGTGGAGGATAACGCAATGGTTCGCCCGCTATGGCGCTCCGCAGGTTCGTTAGGGAAAAATATGTGTAAACCACAAAACAAGCTCCGGGACCCCCGAAAGTGATCCGAAACTCACGGATCCAGATCCAAAAAATGTCCGAAAAACCTGGGACATTACAATGACACACTCAATTCATATAACCTTTCGTGAACCCTTTCCTGTATAAATGATCTTGCACATCCCATAGCGAAAGAAATCTCTTATTTTTACAAAGTAAACAAGGACATCGGATGTAACCACGTTAGTCCACTGCTGTTGGATGCCCCAACGCAAACTGAATAAAACTATCAACTCCATCCTTAAACTCCTCTGACACTACTCCATCAACTACTCTGCGATTCATCCATGAACGATCAAGTCTAGCCATATTTACCTAACAAATTAAAAAATCATATCAATATGTCATATTAAACTTCTAAAAAAATTTCGACAGCATCTCCCTTAAAAATTGACTATTTTTCACATTTTTACATCTTGGTTATTCACATATACATCCATATCCACATCCACTTTCACTTCCATATTCACGCAACCCACATTGACATCAACATCATCTTCTGGAAAAAATCATTATCATACCCGCATTCACATACACATTCATATCGGCATCCACACCTGTCAAAAAAATCAATTCACATCCCCGCCCCCTTTCCTCTCTCATTTAAAAAAAATCCTCCCACCCTCCAAATTAAAAAAAAATATCACACACACACTCAAATTTAAAAAAATTAAATCCCCTCCATCCCACCATCTCCTTTGGCCACTCAAATTAAAAAAATCATATCAATATGCCATATTAAACTTCTCAAAAAATTTCGACAGCATCTCCCCTAAAAATTGACTATTTTTCACATGTGTACATCCTATTTGGTCACATATACATCCATATCTACAATATTCATGGGGTACCTACATCAAATAAAATGTCCATCTATGGATATTTGATCGTTCGGTGTTGTTTATTATATGTGCTTCACGATTATCTTAAACTTTTGACAGCATCTCCCCACACTTCTCCCGTATACCACCATAATTTACTAATTTTAACATTCCTCTAACGGCCACTCACATAAAATGCAAGTGCCCAAAAGAGCTGTCAAAATTAGTAGGTATATTGGAGAAGAGAGAGAAGATGCTACTGAAATTTTAAGATAATCATGAAGCACATATAATAAACAAAACCGAATGATCAAATATCCATAGACTTTCCAACAGTATAATTCAAGACTTTGTGTTCGATATATGTCATTAGTATCCAAGCATACTAATCACATATATCATAACAAAAGTCTTGAACTAGTAAAAATAAAAAAAAGGGTCATATCCACATTTACGCACACACATTTATATCCACATCCCTCTTCCCATCCACATTCACACACATTCACATTGGAATCATCACCTGCAAACAAAAATTCACATCCACATTCACATACAGATTCATATCAGCATCCACTTTCACGTCCATATTCACACACACACGCACACACATTGACATTAAAATCGTCTTCTGGAAAAAAAATCATATCCGCATTCACATACACATTCATATCGGCATCCACACCTGACAAAAAAATGGTTTCACATACACATTCCCCTCATCCCCATCCCCTCCCCTCCCATCACCCTCCCACCCTCCTTTCCCCACCCCCTTCCCTCTCATTTTAAAAAAAATCCTCCCACCCTCCAAATTAAAAAAATATCACACACACACTCAAATTAAAAAAAAATAATCCATCCCACCCTCTCCGTTGGCCCCTCCCCTCTCCTCCCCTCCCCTCCGCTCCGCCGCCATATTCCGCCGAGCCCCCCTTTCCCCTCCCTACATTCCCCTCATCCACTCCCGTTGGCGCCACCCCCTGTGTCTGTGTGTACGTGTGTTTGTGTGTGAGAGTGAGAGTGGGCGGGAGTAGGGAGAAGGGGCCGAGCCCCTCCCCCTCCCTGTGTCTGTGTGTGTGAGAGTGGGAGTGAGAGCGGGCGAGAGCAGGGAGGGGGGGCCAAGCCCCTCCCCCTCCCTGTGTCTGTGTGTGTGAGAGTGAGAGTGAGAGAGGGCGGGAGCAGGGAGAGGGGGCCGAGCCATGCGTGTGTCTGTGTGTGAGAGTGAGAGTGACAGAGGGCAGGAGCAGGGAGGGGGAGGGGGGCCAACGAGAGAGGGAGAGAGGGGAATACCTACGGTGGGGGGTGTCCACCGGAAATAATTTGACCGTCACTGCTGCCGGAGCTCACCGCCGCCGCTGCGCCCTCGCTGCCGGTGCCCCCTCCACTCGCCCCTCACAGGCGTCCCTGGGTAGCTCCGCCGCGCCCGCCCGCCCTCGCCACTCCGTCGCCCGCCCGTGAGAGATTGAGAGGGGGATGAGATCGTGAGAGAGGAAAGGGAGATCGAGAGGAGAAGGAAGGGGGAAGGAGGAGGGGTTAGGGCATGGCATTTTTTCTCATTCTTTTCTCTTTTTATTTGCCGCCATTTTTTCATTTTCCGCCATTTTTTCTCTTTCTTTTCCATTTTTATTTCCATTTTCACCATTTTTTTCATTCATTCATTCGTCATTTTTTCTCATTCATTCATTTCCTCTAATAGGATAAAATCTCTCTCAGTATAAAATATCATTACATCTAAAAAAAGAAATTTATTATTTATTATTTAGAGATCCAAAGATCTGTAATTTAGAAATTTTCTACTTTATTTATGAAACGAAACACGGGACCCATGCACGGAAACCCTCCGAAACCCGTGAATGTTAGAGTGGTAGAGAGTAGCGGCACCGACGATGGGGAGCTAGGGCTCCTCGCGGGGGCATGTTGGAAGCACTCAGAATAATAATAAAATATCATTGTATCTTTTATCGGTTTATCGTGTGAGGGCGTGCGAGTCACGTACGTGTGTGACAATGTGTTCAGGTTCTAAGACTGGGATGGTTTGGAACCCAAGGTGTGCTCCGTCTGACTAACCAGACGATGGTGGGCATCGGGTCGGGACTGGAGACCCGCCGTGCCATAAAGGTCACGGTGTTACTTACATCCTCTCGGAGAGGGGAAAACATTTGATTAATCGCCAAGAAATGGGGCCGCATGGCCTATAAGTCGATTCCTATAAAAAGAAAAGAGTGTTGAAAAGCCTTGAAAGCCTCACATCGAGGTGCGAAAAGGTATTCAGAGCCGCATCGATCACATGTTGACTATTTCGCGTTCCGTGCCCCGGCATACATGTGTTGTGATTTTACCGACACGTTTATAATGATTTTTCGGGAGCTAGGGCTCCTCGCGGGGGAATGTTGGAAGCACTCAGGATAATAATAAAATATCATTGTATCTTTTATCGGTTTTATCGTGTGAGGGCGTGCCAGTCACGTGTGTGACAATGTGTTCAGGTTCTAAGACTGGGATGGTCTGGAACCCAATGTGTGCACCGTCTGACTAGCCCGACGATGGTGGGCATCGGGTCGAGACTGGAGACCCACCGTGCCATAAAGGTCATGGCGTTAATTACATCCCCTCGGAGAGGGGAAAACATTTGATTAATCGCCAAGAAATGAGGTTGCATTGCCTATAAGTCGAGTCCTATAAAAAGAAGAGAGAGCGTGTTGAAAAGCCTTGAAAGTCCCACATCGGGGGGTGAAAAGATATTCAGAGTTGTATCGGTCACATGTTGACCAGTTCATGTTCGGACCGATGTCCGGGTGAAAAATCATTATAGACGTGTCGGTAAAATCACAACGCATATATGCCGGCACACGGAATTGTTGGAAAAATGATGTTTTGATGATGTCTCACTATAAGTCATTAGCTAATTAATTCAGAAACTCATGAAACATTCTCTATTTGGCTAGGTATGAAGAAGCTTAAACAAGCCTGAAGGCTGCGTTAAGCCTTCCGAGGGCTAAGAAGCTGATGTTATTATGGCTCATGCGTTCTTGATTCTTATGGCTCATACATATTTCATATGTTTTTCTCATTCTTAAGTTCATATATCCTTGATGATGTTCATGTTCCTCATACATACAAGTATCTCCATAATTTTTGTGAAGACATGATTGTTTTTGATCAAAGGAATGGCCAAACGCATGAAAATCAAGTCAGTTGCATGAAAATCAAGAAGTCGAGTCGACTCCAAATGCTTCTGGAGTCGACTCCGCCAAGCAGATAGCATAGTCCGTTATCGTTGACATATGCTAGGTCATGGGTGTATAATGTCTAGCTAAGGGTGACAAGTAGGTCACCAAGGGTGAAAAATAGCTTTGGCGACGAATTTTCAGTGAATATTGCAGGTTGTGAGCTAGTGGCGTTGACGCACCAAGCTCACAGCGTCGACGCTGCCAGAACGCCAGAGCAAGCAAGGCAGAAAAAGGGAGAAACACAAAGGCGACGACTTCTGTCAATTAGTGGTGACAATAGGTGCTCAACGGCGACAAATAGGCTATAAGGGTGAAAAATAGCCTAGTAAGGGTGAATAATGGGCAGTAAGGGTGAACGCGTGGAAAGCAAAGAAGAGGAGTCGACGTAATAATGCTTTAGCGTCGACGTAGGTTATGCTGAAATAGCAAAGAAGAAAAACACATTAGAGGCGATGGATGTTGGAGAATAAGGGTGACAAATAACTAGTTAATGCAGACAAATGAGCAGCTGGGGTAACAAATAGCTTCGTTTGAGTGAAAAATAGACTGGTACAAGAGAGAAGAGCTGACAAGAAGAAAGACTATGTTACATTGACGTAGTACTCAATAGCGTTGACGCAGTCAGTGGCAAAGTTCAAAGAAGCTGATGAATGGAAAATGTGGTTGAAGCCAACAAGTCCAACATGATTACGTCAACGCAGGATCTTTTGTGCGTCAACGCAGGCTTGCTGAGATAACAAGGCAAAGAAGCAACGAGCAAAAGTAACAGCGACGGCTTCTTGTGAATAAGGGTGAAAAATAGGTGGTGAGCGGTGACAAATAGAAGTTAAGGCTGAAAATGATTTGCTAAAGGTGAAAAATGGGCTGCAACGCTGAAATTTTTGAAAGTGAAGAAGCGGCGTTGACGCAACAAGGCCTTGGTGTCGACGCAGGCACTTTGAAGCTGGCAAAGGTGTAAAGCGGAGCAAAGGCGATGGCTATTGAAGAATAAGGGTGACAACTAGCTCGTTAACAGTGACAAATAGCCGATATCAGTGACAAATAGCTTCCCAACGGTGAAAATATCTCTCAGCAGTGAAATATGAAGAACGATCAACCCTGTTCGAAGGAATCAATCTTGTATGGGTCTCCCAAATCCGTTATCTTGAATCTGAGTTCTCTTAAGCCTTGGACGACATTGTTTAAACTCTTTCAAGATCAAGAGATGGGATTAATCTTCAGTTCCTATGGTCCTTATAATGATGAGAGCAAGAAGAAGAAGCGGCAGTAGCAATTTTAAGTCTTCAACCATAGCAGCAACAAGAAACCTCACTAGTTCATTTGGGGGTGGACGTAGGTCTCTAGGTAGAGACTGAACCACTTAAAAAATACTGTCTCATAGTGTGGTTGCTTGTTCTTCTTTGTGTGTTCTGAAACGTTAGATGAATGCTTAGGCACGTTTGAATCAATATCCATTTTCTAGCATCTTATCCTTCGCTTCCATTCCGTTTAGTCCGGCCTGTTAGTTAGTATATTCCATCGGAAATGTTTGCACATTACTTTCAAAGTTGACAAATAGTTCTTGCTACGGGTGACAAATAGGCCTAGGGTGATAAATAGGTCGGTAAGGATAAAAAAAAAAGATTCCGATGGAAATCCAGTTAGTCGGAAATATGTCGAAAACTTTCGACGGATTTTCGACTAACTATATTTCCATCGGAAAAAAGTTTTCCGACGAAATATTTTACAGTCGGAACTCCGTCGAAAAATTTTGACATATTTCCACCAACATGCATTACGTCGGAAATTATTTAGATTTCTGACGTATTTCCGACGGAAAATTATTCCGTCGAAAATTGATGAAATAATTTTTTGCACTTCCTATTATTAATTAATTTATATTTTAGTGGTTTCCAACAGATTAGTTGTTGGTCGGTAATACATCGAAACTTTTCGACATTTTTGCGACAATATTTGAATTCGTCGGAAACTGTTTGTAAATTTTAACCAACATTATCCTTCTTTAAGTCTTTCCCACGGAATTTTTATTGGTCAGAAATACGTCAAAAATTTGAGACGTACTTCCGACCAACATTTTGTCCGTCGAAGAGCTCCGATGTATTTACGACAGATTGATATTTCGTTAGAAACTATTGATAAATTTCTATCTATTTCTATTATTTAGAGATTTCCGACGGAAAAAAATCAGTCGGAAATACGTCAGAATTTTTTGACGTATATTCGACATAATTTTATTCCATCCCGAAACTATTAATATATCTCTATCTATTTCTATTATTTATTACATATATTTATATATTATATTATGCTTTGTCGACTCAATCCGGCTCGGGCATACCGTTTTGTATCTAAGAAAGCCCAATACGATGCTGCTCATCCCGGGATTGCCCGAGTCGGGCAAAGTCACCGAGAGAGAGAGAGAGAGAGAGAGAGAGAGAGAGAGAGGGAGGAAGGAGAGGGAGGAAGGGAGAAAGAAGAAAGAGAAGACATGATAGATGCATGTCGAGTCGGTGGTGCCTCGGGCGTACCGTATCGGACCAGAGAAGGGCCGATCCGATATAGATCACCTAGTCGGTGAATCTCATATTACGATTAAACATAATTAATTATAATATACTATAAATTAATTAATTATAGGAAGGGTGAAAAATTATTTCATTGATTTTCGACGGATAATTGTCAGTCGGAAATACGTCAGAAATTTTCGACAGAATGCTTTCAGTCGAAAACACGTCGAAAAATTCCCGACGTATTTCCGACAAATTACATTCCGTCAGAAATCGTCGATATTCTTTATCTTTTTTACTTCTTTAGGGATTTCTGACGGAAATTAATTCAGTCAGAAATACGTCGGAATGTTCCGACGTATTTCCTACTGAAACATTCTGTCGAAAATTTTTGACGTATTTTTGACTAACAATTATTCCGTCAGAAATCAATGAAATAATTTTTCACCCTTCCTATAAAAATTATTAGTCGAAAATATATCGAAAATTTTTGACGTCATAAAATTTGGTCGGAAATATGTTGAAACCTTCCGACGTATTTCCGACCATATTCGATTCTGTCGGAAACTGTTGATAAATTTATTGTCCTTCTTTTGGGTTTTCCGACGAAATTTAATTCGATTGGAAATACGTCAGAAATTTTCGACGTATTTCTGACCAAATTTTATTCCGTCGAAAAGTTCTGATGTATTTCTGACCAAAATAAAATGTCAGAAATAGGTCAGTAATTACCGAATGATTTTCGACAGAATTTTTTCCGTCAGAAAGTAAAAATGTTTCCGACGTATTTCCGATGAAATTTTATCCATGGAAAAATTCCGTCGGTATTTTTTATTTTTCTTGTAGTTTCTCCGTATGATTAATTGTGATTTTATTTTGGGGCTATTCTTAAGAGGAGCTAGCTATATCATTCAGGGAGAGTGGTTGTTTTCACTTGATAATTTTGTTGTTGGGGAGTCATTGGTTCTACTATGTGACTACATTGTTTTTACTCTTCTTGAGTTTTTTCATCATCAAAAAATGAGAGATTGTTGAATTTCTCTTATTTTATTTTGATGACTTTAAAACTAATTTATTTGGTGGTTTAACCTGGTTGTCAAGCATGTTTAGGAGTTGATGCCTCCAAGCCCTAATTAAGTTACTATAAAGAAATTCAAGAATCTCTACCATTAGTCAACGATTTTTACATACGGTTGGAAACCATGCCACACGCCGAGGACCACGATTTGGGATTCTATTTCTAAAAAGGAATTTCCTATTTTGGTGGTGGACTCTAACAGGGAAGGTGGCCAAGAGAAGACTTTTAGGAGGTCGTTGGAATCCTTTTAGGGTCATGAAAGCCAAAAACAAAATGGACAATCACACATGAAGAGGGTGATTGCTGTAGAACTACTCAAACCTACGTTTCCCCTCAAGAGCAATAGGTTTTTCTCAAGGTTTCTTTATGGGGATCAAGAGAAAGCAACTTCCAATCATCCTTCATCAAATTTGCTTACTAGAACCCTAACTCTTGATGTATTTCTTGTGATATTCTATAGGGTTTCTAGTTGAGTCATTGAATCTTCCTTTTGTAAAGAGGATAATCATTTTTCTTTTATTGTGGTTTAAGATGAACTAGCACCTTTATTTCCGGTGGTGTTAAGGTGAGCTAGTGCATTCATGTCTAGTGATTTTGAGATGAGCTAGCGCTTTTATGTCTAGTGTGATTTATGGCGAGTAAGCACCCTAGTGTCTAGCGTGTTGAGATGAGTTAGCGTCTTTATGTCTAGCATGTTGAGAGATGTACTTGCACCTTAATGTCAAGTAATTTGTAGTAGTGAGCTAGCACCCTTATGTCTAGCAGTTCTTAGTAAAAGTCCCAAGGTGTTCTTGGGTGGTAGACATAGGTCAATCTGGTGCTATCCGAATCACTATGAAATCATCATGTTCCCTTTTGCATTTGACTCCTTATCTCTCACCCCTATTCTTCTAGAGATTATATGTGATATGCGATGAATCTTTAAATTTACTTTGTTGAATATTATGTTGCGATTTGAATTAATAATCTAATTCACCCCTCCCCTCTTGGATTATTTGATTCAAAATATCTTTCATATTTTATTCAAATTTAAATTTAAAGCAACTCTTTTATGTGCTTTCCCAAATAGACACAGGAGCTCCACTGCGCATCTTAGTACTTGGAGGTGTTTAAGAGAACCCACAAGAAGAAGGGGAAGGATGAATATGTTTCAGAAAAATCCGCCAGGGTGTTGGTATGTTTATCTACATATAAAAGTTTTTGCATTTCAAATATGGATGATTAGTCTGAAATGTACAATTCTTTTCATTCAATTTGTAGGAGTAATACAAGAGACGAATGGTGGAGAAATATGGGGAGGACGCCATGCATCATCCGGAGATAGATCGGGAGTTATGGATACGCAACCGACCCATTGAAGAAAGGTCAGGTGTATAGTTTCGGGTAGAGTTTGAACTTGGGCGAGGTGACAACATCTTCCCAGGGTTTAAGTCTAGCCAGGACCAACACATTCACTACAGGCCCTCTAGATCTTCAGGCGACAATAGAGATGCCATCATAGTGGAGATGGATGTGCGATTCAATGAAAAGCTAGCACCTCAAGAGTTGCACATCACGCAATCGATAGCGATCATGATGGCCCCCCTTTTCTCTCAGATGGAGATGCATCCTCCCCAACGAGCACCATCATCCACATCATAGCCCTCTTAGGTGAGTACCATACTTGCTACACTTTTTAATTTACAAATTTTGACTTATAATACTACTATTTAGTTGAAAGGAATTTAATGGAAAACCAAGTTAAAATAACACCTTTAGGATAAACCATAAAAGTCGGGTTCAAGAGTCTAATATCTGAAACACTGGTCCGATCTACGTGCCAATTATTCCAACATGACCAGAGAGGAGAGAGTGACCTGTGGGACCTGACAGAATCTAAATCATATTTCTGGTTTGAGCGTGGCACTCAAATCACCCACTTATGAATTAAGTTAATTTAAACTAAGATGTCAGGTTCGGGGGGTCAAAAATCTGAAATACCAGTCTGATCGATGTGTCGATTATTCTAACATGATTGGGGCGGTGAAAGTCAAGTAGGAACTGACGAAATCCAAATTGGATTATTCACTTAGGCTCGACGCTCAAATCACCCACTTATGAATTAAGTTAGTTTAAAACCAAAGACATCCGGTTCGAGGAGTTGAAAATTTCAAATAGTAGCCCGATTGGTGTGTCGATTATTCCAACATGACTGGGGCAGTGAGAGTGACTTGTGAGAGTTGACGAAATCTAAATCAGATTCCTGATTTAGGCTCGGTGCTTAAATCACTAATTTATGAATTAAATTAGTTTAAAACCAAAGATGTTGGATTTGGGGGTCCAAAAAATGAAAAATTGGTCCAATTAGTGTGTCGATGATTTTAACATGCTGCGGTGGTGAAAATTAATTGTGGGAGTTCACGGAATTCAGATCAAATTTCTAGGTTGGGTTCAAGGCTCAAATCACCTATTTATAGATTAAGTTAGTCTAAACCAAAGATGTCGAATTCAGGTGGTCAAAAATCTGAAATACCAATCTGATTGGTGTTTCAATTATTCCATCACGTCCGAGGTGGTGAAAATGACTTGTATAAGTTCACAAAATTCAAATCGGATTCCTAGTTTGGACTCGGTGTTCAAATAACACACTTATAAATTTAGTTAGTTTAAACCAAAGATGTCGGGTTGGGGGGGTCAAAATTTGAATACTAGCTTGATCGATGTGTTGATTATTCGAACACAATCGGGATGATGAGTGTGATCTGTGAGAACTGACGGAATTCAAATTAGATTCATAGTTTGGGCTCGGTGCTCAAATCTCCCATAAGTTAGTCTGAAACCAAAGATGTCAGGTTCGGGGGGTTGAAAATTTGAAATACTAGTCCGATCAGTGTGTCGATTATTCCAACATGACTGTGATGGTGAGAGTGACCTATGAAAACTGACGATGTCCAGATATAAATTCTTATTTTTAATTTTAAAGAATTTATACTTTAATTTATTTATTAAGAAATCTATTTCATATATGGACATCTAATATTCTTTTGTTTTTCTTTATTAATGTAAGAGGATCCTACCATTCCATGTGACGCCGACGAGGGAGACGATGACGTGGAGGGAACACTGTAAATTTCTTCATTTTTTTGGACCAATGTTGTAAATAAATTGTACTTTTTAAATATTGTATTTGAAGAATTTTGAATGTTATTTTAAGGATGAAAGTGCATATTTTTCATTTCAAATTGTGTGTTTGATGTGCGTGAGATTTTATTTTTTATATAAATAATTTTTAATTAAATAAAAAATAATTTAAAAATAAAAAATAGGGACGAGTCCGTCGCTGATCTGTCGCTAACTGAAAGTATAGCGACGGATTAGCGACGAGGTAGTGATGAAAATAATTAGTGACAAAAAATATTTCTTCTCTAATCTATCAGTGACCAAAGTAGAAGTAGTGACAAAATATGAGACAACTGTATGCGCTGGAAAGGGCGACGTGCCTCTCCCCGATCTGCTGAGCGTACAGTGCATGGATTAGAAAGACAGAAATAGGGTGATGACTAGAGACTTATACCTGAGCCTCAGAGGGATAGATGATCATGAATATCTTAGAAATGGGAGATGTGGGTTCTTCCTATCCTCGCTCTCGACCGGCCAAGAACGGGGAGCTCTGCGAGTCGGTGATGAAGTTCCTGCAAGTTAACCAGCAAATAGAGAAAGCAAACCTATTAGACTTTGATAGCATAGTATATGCTCAAACCAAAAAGAAAAACATGCAATTGGGGGTGATCGTTCTGGGAAGGGGGTTGGGAAGGAGAATGGCCGAGACTTTCGACCATCCGCCTTCCCTATATTCTGGATTGAAAAATCTATTTGAATAGGATCTAGGCAAGTCTAGAATGTATATAATGCAATAAAATGAACTAAAATGCCGCAAGATAGAGGATAAAGGAAGAAGAATGGGGTTTGCCCATCGACCGACAGAAGGTGACCAAGCTATGTCGATGGCCGCCTTCAACAAGTTTTGCCTCCTCTCCGGCAGACATAGGCTCTCTCCCGTGGATCAAGCTCTTGGACGGGACGGAGGTGAGGAAAGGCTCTCAGAGCTCGCACAGCCTCCTCGGCTCACCCCACTACCAACCTTTCTTGCTTCAAATGTCCAACCTCCAAAAATCCCCCCCCCCTCGACTGTTCCGGACGGGGTTTTTGTATGTGGGGGCTTTCCCTCCATCCCCACCTTCGAAGATGGATTCCAAAAATGATTTTTTACCAATTCCAAGGTGAGACTACGTGCGCATCGACCCCCCGAGTGGGAACAGTTGCGGAGGACATGCCCGGAGTGGGCGGAATCGTGGAGTTGACTAGGGTTACCAGGAGGCGGCTAGGTCGATGGCCGTTTCAAGGGAACTGGGTGGCCAAGGTCGTGTCCGCCTAGGGAACTGGGCGGCCAAGAGTCTGGCCGCCTTGGGATCTGGGTGGCCAGCACCCTGGCCGCCTTGGAGTTCTGGGCGGCCAATACCCTGGCCGCCTAGGGATCTATGCAAAAATATATAATAACACCTCGAAAAATTCACCCGAGGGATAGGGTGGAGCCTACCTAAATAAGGAGAGACTCTACACTCCCAATCATCCAGAAAAAAGTGTCACTTCTATGATGGCTAGACAATGTCCGCGTGATGTCCGAAATTTAGCGTCTTCAATGATGAGTGGTATCATTAATCTATCTCTATTTTGTGGCGGAATGGAGACTGATTAGCGAGGGATTTACTTTGCGATGGATAATCATCCGTCTCTAATTCATCACTAAATGAGGAAAAATTAGCGACGAATAATTATACTTAGAGATGGCCTTATCTATCGCTAATCCGCCTCTATTTAGCGAGGGATTAGTGATAGACATTTTTCATCAATAAAATGTAGTCAGTGACGGATTAACGACAGAAATATTTTGTCTTTAAGATGTCGCAATATGCTGGCAGAATATTGATAGATACATGTTCGTCTCTACTTGGTGAGTAAATTTTAGCGACGGATGTAATGCATCGCTATTCCATCACTAATCCATTAGTAAGCATTTTTGCATTGAATTAGCAAGGGATTAGTGATGGATGCTACATGTTGCTAACCGTGCATTTTATTGTAGTGGATTAATGATAAGATGATTCAAAAAAATTATAAAAAAGATTGTACATGTTAAATAATGGGCATGCCACTCCTTGTCATTTTATGCTCATTTAGAACATATAATCTTTATATATTTATATATATATTTCAAATAATCTAATTGTCAATTGGATTGACATATACCTTAAATGAGACGTGACTTGATAACAATAATTTTTTCTAGAAACAAAATTACTGCATCGCACAGGATGCAACACTTGAAATCTAACAACTGTGACACCACAGACAACTAAGTGTGAGTCTGAATGGCTCATTAGCATCCCTTAATTAATAATTGATAGAATCTTTTTCAACTATCTTGTTCGGTGCTTTTACACTGTATCCATGTTTCTGGTAAACAGTAAACTCGGGACCAACTGTAGATTACATTAATTCAGGACCTATAGTATCTAAGATCAAATTCACATATGTGGTTCTGCCTTTAACATCGGCTTGCTTTACAGGATCTCCCCCTCACCATGCAACATTAAACTTAAGATATGACCCTTGTCATCTATTACACCCATATTCCTAAATGCAAATGCAATAAAGCTTGATACTCTATCTTTAAACTCCTCAGACACCACCTCACCAACTATTCTACGATATATCTATTGTCGATTTATAGGCATTTTCTCTACACCAACTCAACATTAATTATTATTAAATATAAACCCAACCCTTTCCTTAGATTGTTTGACACAGACAATTTGAATAGGAAGGGATGATTATTTAGATTATAACTTTCTGACCCATCCATGAATATTTGATCGCACGATCACTTACTATATGTGTTGTACTGTTTGTTAAAATTTCGACAAGATCTTCCCACACTTCTCCGGTATACTAAAAATATTTATTGATTAAGAAAAATTTCTTAAACACTTACTAGTAAGTGGTTAAAAAAATAATCAAGATCAATAAAGGTATACCATAGAAGAGTAAGAAGACGCAACCAAAATTTTCAACAAATTGTACAAACACATATAGTAATTGACCACCTAACTGCAACCAAATGTTCACAAATTGTCAAACAGGACAATTCTAGACTTTGTGGTAGATATATACGTTCTCATCAAGAAATGAGAACAAACATATCAATCACAAAGTCTTGAACAGATAGATTCCTTGACACAAGCTTAACACGCTCTATTTAATGTGCGTGTAATGTTAAGTTGCACCTACACACCTCATCATACATGGAACACCCCATTTAATTAAAGAACATCAAATTAAACAACATTTAATTCATATGCACACATCGAATTAAAGAACATCTAACATAAAGAACTCCAAATTGAATAACATACACAAACTAAAAATATATAAAAAATAGAATTAAAAAACATCTCCCCCACCCCAGCAGTCCCTCTCCCCCACCTCGTTGGCCACCCCCACCCCACCCCAACAACCCCTCTCCCCCGCCTTGTCGGCCACCCCTACCCCGACAGTCCTTCTCCCCCACCTAGGCAGCCACCCTCCTCCCGACAATCCCTCTTCCCCACCCCGTCAGTCACCCCCACTCCGACAATCCCTCTCCCCTACCCCGTCGGCCACACCCACCCCAGCATCCCCTCCCCCCCTAGGCCGAACCCCACCCCGACAACCCCTCTCCCACCCCCCAGTAGCCCCCCCACACCCACCAATCTCGGCCCCCTCCCCCTCAGTCTAATAGGCCCCCCATACCTTCCCTACCCCCTCCCCCTCAGTCTAATAGGCCCCCCATAGCTTCCCTACCCCCTCTCCCCGTCCAATAAGCTCTGACGAGCTAGCAGCCCCACCCCCCAATGCCCTACCCGCACCCCACTCTGCCCCCCGCCCCCTTCGGCCAGCAGCCATCCCCCCAAAGCTTCCCTTAACCAGAGACCCCTGGCTGAACCCCCCTCCCAGACCCTTTGTGAGAGACACCCCCTACCTGAACCCCCTCCCTCGCCCGGAAAACCCTTCTCCCCTACCCCGACAGTCCCTCTTCCCCCCACCCACCTCGATATCCCATGGAAGCCCCACCTCCCCGTCAGTTGGAACCCCACCTAACCCCGCTCCCCAATTGCCTAAAAAAAGATCACAGAGAGGAGAGACGACTTATTAACAGTAGCGGTGACGGCGAATGGGCATAACGATAATGGTGGTAGAAGGCAGGCAACCGGGGGGCGGCGGCGTCAGCGAGTAGAGAGAGAGAGAGAGAGAAGAGAGTGGTGTTGCGAGAAAGGGTAGGGTAGTCAAAAGATATTAGGAGATTTGTGATGAAATGAATCCATCCCAAATCCCTCTTAACGATCGCAAATGTTTTTAATTGTTGCCAAAATGAAAATGGATTTGCGACAAGCTAGAGTTTAACTCTATCGTAAATTTAACTCTAAACTTCTTTTCCAATTTTTATATAAATTTTAAGCACCTCTATTTTATAATTATTATAATTATAAATTAAATATGTAAAAATTATTATCAACATTACTATAATAATAAATATAATTATAAATTAAATATGTAAAAAATATTATCAACATATCCATAATAATAATAATAATGTAATTAAAAATAAAAAATAAAATTATACTAAAAATTTAGATACTACTATTTATTATTATAATAATATATGCCTTCATAATTATTATTTTTATAACTATATGTATGCTTTAAAACTTACTAAATAAATAAAATAAACAAAAATATATAATAGTCTACTATTAGTTATTACTATTTAATAATTATTATAATAACAAAATGTTATTATACATTCATAATTATTATAATGACAATTGTTATAGAAATAAATATGTATTAAAGATAACATAATAAACAAAAATGACATCATCGTAAGTAATGCTTTTACGTTGATCTTTAAGGAAGGATTTTCTAAATATTGATTATATTGTACCTCACTACATTCTTTGGTTGATGACATTGCAAACGATATCTAACTCAATATTATGAAGGTCCGATTGTTGGATATCCTCTCGATTAAGATCCAACTGTTAGGTTTAACTAAGATCAAGATCTGACTATTTGATCTTACTCTAGATCGAAATATAACCACTCAATTTAAATTTTCATAATATTGACTATTGAATTTAAGTTTGATCAAGATCTGACCATTAGATTAATTTACTCCCGATCAAAATCTAATCATTAGATTCAAGTTTGATTGAAATCTTACTGATAAATTTAAGTTTAATCGAGATCCAACTGTTAGATTTACTTCCGATTAAGATCTGATCGTTGGATTTAAGTTTAATCGAGATCTGACTGTTGAATTTGCTCTCGATTAAGATCCAACCATTAGATTTATTCTTGATTAAGATCCGGCCTTTGGATAATTTAAGTTATATAAAGATACGATCATTTGATTTTGCCCCCAATCAAAATCTGATAATTAGATTTAAGATTGATCGATCTGACAATTGGATGTAAGTTTGATCAAAATTCGACTATTAGAGTTAAGTTTGATCAAGATCGAACTATTGGATTTGCTCTCAAGCAAAATATGGCTATTGAATTGAAGTTTGATCAAGATCCAATTGTTGGATTTGCTTCCGATCTAAAGTTGATCAAGATCCTACCGGTGGATTTGCTCCCTATCTAAAGCTCATCAAACTCCAACCATTGGATTTACTCTGAATCAAAATATGACTATTGGATTTAAGTTTGATCAAGATATGAGCGTTGGATTTTCTTCCAATCTAAAGCTGATCAAGATATGACCATTGGATTTGCTCCCGATCTAAATATGACTATTGAATCTAGCTTTGATCAAGATCCGATCATTTAGATTTACTTCTGATCTAAATTGATCAAGATCCGACTGTTGGATTTCTTCCCTATTTAAATCTGGTCAAAATCCAGATAGTGGGTGATATTATGTTATTTGCGACTGATAACTTTCCATCTCTAATCCGTCGCTACATTACAAAAACTTTTGCGAGGGACTCGTTTCCATCTCTATTCCGTCTCTAAATTACAATACTTTTTACGATGAATAGCATTCTGTCGCTAATCCGTCATTATAGTTCAAGCACTTTTGCATCACTTTCATATCTGATTCTTCTCTAAAATACAAGAATTCTTTGCAACAGAGAATTTCCATCACTAATCCTTCTCTACTTTTATCATAGGACTATTTGATCCCTAATTAATCTACCACCAATTTATGTCCACATCATGTGACATAAATACTCCACCTCTATTACATCATTAAAGTTGCGATGAAAATATTTTAACACAAATCCATGAAAAATCGCGTCGTACATTTGCGACAGAAATATTCCATTGTTAATACCTCTCAAAAAATACGCACTCTTCAATGTTGCGATGGATTTTCATTTCGTCACTAATCTGTCACTATTTTGCGATGGATTATTTCATCGTAAAAAATCTATCGCTAAGAATATTTTTTCTTATAGTGATCAGGTTGTTCGAAAATCTACCTCAGATGAGACTCGAAGTGACTTTTTTGGAATTTTGCTAGTTGTACCACCCGTGGTTATTCAATATATCGAAAGATTATTATTCTTTTTTTAGGCGGCATCTGTTGCATCTAGCTCATTATTTTTTAAGGTGTAACTCTTTTGTGACAATCAACTACATGAGCCATACATGTAACAAATGAGAGAAGTTGGGTTGTACATTGGTCAAATCTAATTATAAGATTTAGACAAATAGACATACCAGCTTCATTCTGAATCCAAATAACAAAGATAGTGAGCCCCGCTTTATTTCAGGGTTATCCTTGGGTTACTTCTTTTTTAATATGAAGTTAACTCCCTTTGATTTGACAGGGTCAGATTTGGATAATTAGATTAAATGAGAGTTAACTCAGGTTAACTCGGTTAGCTTGTCTCACCTCAAGAGGTGAGGTAAGTTAATCCTCCATGTAAATGGACACATGCATTTGTCCTTGCTTTATGCTCTCACCCATCTGTCACACATGAAGTTCAATGCAAACACCGTGTTCGATGCGCTCGTCCTCCACCTCGCAAATAGCTAATTTGTCTTCCACCCACGAAACCCTCTTCTCTTTGCAAGTTATAAGGAGAGGACCTCCCACCCCCTGCCCTCTGTCCCCCTTCGGAATTGATGCTCCTCACCCACCGTCGTCGATGTTGAAGTGCGCCCGCAGGAGCGCCGTCGTCGGCATCACGAAGGTGACGTTGTTGATGGCGATGACAACGTGGCTTCTGTTGTGCCACATCGAGTAGGGGTTGACGTCAAGGCACACCATGAACAACAGCGAGTGGTCGACGGTCCACGCACGTTACAGGGGAAGGCCCTCGTGTTGAGGCTACAGAGGCCGTCCATGAAGCCGATCGCCACCGAGGTCACATTCTACGATGGCGGCTTGGCTACAACGAGGGGTGTGATGCCGCCGCTGGTGCCGCCAAAGAGGGTGCCCCTATAGTTGAGAGTGGTGGTGACTGTCACGTTGTCGATGGCGACAATGGGGTGTCTATGAAGGTGGAGGCGCTGACGAGGTAGCGCCTTCCCCCTCACCCACCGGCCACACTGGTCCCCTCCCCCGTTTTAGACCTCCCCTTGTCCCTCCAGTGCTGCCCCCTGTCCCTCACCCACTGGTCACACTCCCTCCCCCCTCTGTCGCCGGTGCTACCCCCTCCCCCTTCCCCTCACTTGTAGACCACACCTCTCTCTCGCACACTCACACACGCACATAGACACACACACTATATGGTTATTTTTGTCATTTTCACAAAAGTCTCAGACTTAACTCATTTTTTTATCGAATCACACCTCCTATCTACCGTATTAATTCACTCACTTAATCCGGGTTAAATCACTCGTAAACAAAGTAAATAAGAATAAAAGTGAATTAACTCGATCAACTTCGACGATGCACTAGATACGGTGTTATTATTCATGCATCTTTAAATATGTCAGAAAGAGATAAGTAAGTTAATAAAATTAGGACGTGTGTAAAATACCTATACTTATCCTTCACAAATGAAGACGCAGCAAATAAAATTTTTATTTTTAAAAATAAAAGAAACTCTATAATAGTGCAATTTTGTGCCAAAGAACAAATTCTCCGAGCAATAATTGTTTTGGATGACGTGAACTAGCGTTGCCTCTGGACCAAGTAATCAGTGCCGCTGATTTGAGTGCATTGTTTGTTTGTTCGTTCTGGTGGACTTTTAAGTCGACTCTTGTCTCACTCACATGAAGGGGGCCCTCTCGGTTACACGTGGCTAGGTGGCATGAAGGAGATTTCCGTCCTTAGAGTGGTTCAAGTGCTGCTCATGGTGGGCCTCTAGGATTTTGTCGCAAAAGTGGCACCATGGGTTATAATTTTCTGAAGACATATGAACAATTCATATTCTTTCATCTTGGATTATTTTTCACAATAATATCATTTGATTAATGAAAAGTTGTTTAAAGTTATGCTAAATTTTACTTAATCAATATTTATTAACAATCTAATCTTGTGATTTTTAAGAAAGAAAGTACTATAAGCTTCAATAAAATTGAATTAGTTTTTATCATATGTATTTTGACCCAAATAAATAATTTTTAATTCTATACTGTAAAGTCTCAACATTTCCGGAACTTTAAAAATGATTTACAATTTAATATTTTCTCTTAGATTCTTTCGGATCAAGGCTCGGTGGCATTAATTCCAACCTGTACTTAGTTCTCTTCTTGTTTTGGGATTAAAGGTAATCCAATTAGATTTAAGGTGATTTATTTTATCTATTTTTATTCTTTTTTACTTTGACATGACGTCGGATTAAATTATCTCACATGTGGAGGTGAGATAGGTTAATTCGACTTAAGACGGCGTCACTTTTAAGCGGATTATCTAAATTTATTCTCGTCAAAATAAAATAACTTAAATTTGCACTAAAGTGAAGATAATCTTGAGATAAATCTCAAATAAAATGGGGCTAAAGGTTGTAGAGTTTGAAATTCTTGATTTTAAAACTAGTGAAAACCAAACTTTCAAGTTTAGTTTATGATCATTTTCATGGGAAGAAATAAAACTTTTGTAAAAGGGATAATTATATTTTTTATTTTGATATTTTACATTAATATAAAACTCCAATAGTTTATGTCAATCTAAAATTTAGAAGCCCGGACGCTTCAATGCTTTCAGTAAACATTGAGGTTTGCCGACGGACTCGTGGTTTTCTCCGGTTTTAGCTTTCAGTAAACATGGACCGTAACTCAAAATAAGAGAATCTCATGTAATTTTGTTTATAATATTTTATAATAAAATAAATAAAACAAAATAATTATAATATTTTATAATATTTTACGATGAAACAAACAAGCTCTGATTAAAAGAAAATTATTTAACGAAGTTTCAATTTAAACTCACGTAAGTATCCGTTAATTACATTTCTTGAACGACTTTTTTGATATATTAATGAAACATTTACATATATACTCCAATAATCTGTTGCATTTATATTTATGTTCCTGACTTTAACAATTGAAAAAAAAAACACCGATCTTTGTTGCCTTCTGTATGCAACATTGTATACATGAAACTATCCACAATTCTGACAAATAGACTTTGCAGGTAGGTAGCCTTCTCAAGTCGTAAGTTTGAACCAGACAGTTTTAGTCAAGGGAGAAGGATAGTTAAAAAAGAATATATCTCTTTTATTTCATATCCCATCTAACTTCGAGAATGCAATTCCAAAAGATGTCACAGGAATTATAAATAAATACAAAGGGCTAAAAAGGAAAATATCTATAAACTCATCATTTTTTTTATATAAAACTGAACCCGATGTAAGGTTATTTAGATGTATTTTTGATAATTTTTGGAAGCTATGTTGCTGGGGGCATGTGTGAGCCGATGAAACCCCCCCCCCCTCGAGACGTGAGTTGCACTTCGGGCTGTCCTATGCTCAGTATTCTTCTTAGGACTGTCGATGATCCAGATTAGTCCGATAAGTCTGCAGGTTTAGTCTAATTCTATGTCGGATCGTAAGGTTATTTTCGGTCCACGGATTCTTAATCGGATCTAAAAATCGGACCCGATTAGATACACGGGTCGGACTCGAGTTTTGAGTTCAACCCGCAGGTCGACTCGACCCGTTCTTTTTTTCTCTCTCTTTAAATTTTAAAAAATATTTAATTAAAATTATATTATTATATTTAATTAAAAAATTAAAACTCTCTTTTCTAACAAATTAATTAATTAATATTAAAATTTTAATTAATTTAGTGAGATTATAATTTTTATATTATTAAATATATTATTTTTTATTTAAATTTTTAAGTTAAATCAAATTTTAATCAAATTTTATAATTTTTTAATAATATCGAACTCAATCCAATCCGACTTGACATAACTCGAACACAAATCAAACTAGAGTTTTAATTTTAAAGAGTTAGATCCGAGCCGACCTAAACGCGACCCGAATCCAACCCCTTCACAGCCTTCCCTCGTCGTCACCCCTTCACTACTGTCGTGAAGGGAGCAGAAGAGAAGCTTCTTCTTTCACTCACCAAACGAACACGACGGTGACATAAAAGAGAGGTCTTGGCCGACGGATGACTCGGACTTTTATTCTTTTATTAGAGGGAGGGGAGGCGAAGAGTACAAGAGTGGGTAGGGGAACGGGAGAATGGAAAATATATTGGGCACTAGAAAGCATGTCTCGGTAGCTCCGGGAAATGTCACCCCAAAGAGCTGGACGCGTCTACACGCACCCCCCCCCCTCCTTTGAAAAGTCCACCAAAATATTTAAGCAATCACCATCGGGGGAATGTAATTGACATGTCTGCATACATTTTACGTGATGTGATATGACATGTCATATAATAGTCAAAAGGGCCTGAGCGATTCTTGGCATCATACGACCAAAGAAGCGTTTGAAAATGTTGCCGCCCTCGTCGGATTTTCCAAAATCTTCCATTTCGTACATCCTCTGAACAGTGATTTTTTGAAAAAAAAAAAGAACTTGTAAAAGGTTTAATTTTTCAAAGATTGCGATGTCTTTGACCAGATTGACAAGAAAGAAAAATCGTTACGAGTGGATGGAGGAATGTAAGAAAAAATTTCAGGCCTTGCAGGAATGTTTAACCACTACTCCTGTACTTACCTTACCTTCGGAAGGAGGAGGATCTGAGGTTTATACAGATACATCTAGAATTGGTTTAGACTGTGTGTTGATACAGCAGGGTAAAGTGATTGCTTATTCCTCTTGACTGCTAAGGAAACATGAAGAGAATTATCATGTGCATGACTTAAAACTTGCTGCAGTTGTCTTTGTCTTGAAAATTTGGAGGCATTATCTGTATGGAGAATCTTTTATTGTGTATTCTGATCACAAGAGCTTGAAATATTTATTCTCTCATAAAGAACTTAATATGAGGCAAAGAAGGTAGCTCGAGTATTTGAAGGATTTTGACTTTTCCACCGAGTACCATCCAAGGAAAGGAAATGCCATGGCTGATGCCTTGAGTTGAAAGTCGATGGCCATGTTGTCAAGTCTAATGCTGCGGGAATGGCGGATGTTGGAGCAACTAGCAATTTTGGATCTTAATATCGAAGAGAAGGGAGAGCGGGTTATGATTGCCCATGTTAAACTTCGCTCGGAATTGCTTTCTGAAATCAAGGAGCTTCAATGTAATGATCCTTTGCTCGTTGAGATTAAGGAGAGCTTGAATCTTTCTGGCTGAAGATGGTAGATTGTTGTTTCATGGGAGAATGTGTGTCCTCGATTCTGCTGAGGTAAAGAACAAGATTCCAAAAGAAGCCCATCGATCTAAGTCCACCATTCATCCAGGAGCTACGAAAGTGTACAGAGATCTTAAGAGGACCTTCTGGTGGCCTAATTTGAAGAAGGAAGTTGCCGAGTTTGTAAGCAGGTGTTTAGTATGTCGGCAAGTCAAGGCCGAACATTTTAGGCATATTGGGAAACTGAGACCTCTCGAAATATCGCAATGGAAATGGGAGAGTATGAGCATGGATTTCATCATGGGTTTGTCAAGGACGTGAGACCGTTATGATGCTATTTGGGTGATCGTGGATAAGCTGACTAAGTCTGCGCATTTCTTGCCATTAAGTCAAAGTGGACTGTGGATGTGCTAGTTGCTCTATATATGAAGGAAGTTGTGAGGCTGCACGGTATTCCTACGTCAATTGTGTCTGGCAGAGACCTAAGATTTACTTCCCAATTTTGGAGAGGATTGCAGGCATCTTTGGGAACCCATTTGAATTTCAGTACAACTTTTCATCCTCAAACTGATGGACAGACTGAGAGGACCAATCAGATCATTGAAGACATGTTGAGGGCATGTATGATTGATTTTGGAGACAATTGGCATGAGCATTTACCCCTGATTGAGTTCACTTATAATAATAGTTATCAGTCAAACATACAGATGGCACCTTTTGAGGCATTGTATGGAAGGAGTTGCAGATCATCTTTGTATCAAGATGAAGTGGGTGAGAAGCCTTGGTTAGGACCAGATCTTATTTTTGAGACATCCAAGATGTAATGCCCCAGGTTTTTTTTCGGATCTTTTAGTGGGTCTCGGAGTGTATTTTGTGCTTTACACGTGTTTTTCCCTAATGTGCCTTCGGAACTCTGTGTAGGGCGAACCGTGGCGTTCTTCGACTCCGGAATAGTACCACTGCGTTGTGTTCCTTCCGAGGATAGTGGAGGTAATTTTTCATAATTTTATGAATTTCTGCAATTTTTGGGTTTTTCTATATATATTAACCCTTTTCTCTCTCCCCCTCTCATTCTCTCTTTCTCACTCTCTCTCATCTCTTTCTCTCCCCCTCTCCCCGGGCGGCCAACGGTGGCGGAAGAGGGCGAGGCGGCGATGGCGGGAGGCGAGGAATGGGGAACGGGTCGAGGATCGAGGGTCGGTGGCGCGTGGAAGCTCGGCTGCGGGTTCGTGGATCGACGAGGGTTTCGCGGCGATTTCTTCGTGGATCGGCATCCACGGCGCGTCGTTTCTTCGGTGGAAGTAGGGTGATGGACCCCCATCTCGTGCATTCCCTTTTCTGCGAGTTTTGTAGGTCGTGGTGAGCCGAGCGGGCTAATCGAGGAGTTTTGGGAAAATTCCATGTTTTAGGGAAGTGAGCCGAATTTCTCGTTTTACGGTGTTTTTGGCCGATCCTGGGGTTTAGCTGGATGCCTATGGGGCTTGGGGATGGATTCCCCTTTGTTTCCCCATCACCCGGGGGTGATCGGGGCGTGGATCGGATTTTTGGGCTGTTTCCCGCCGTTTCACTCTCGGACGGGTGTGACAGTCCTTCCAGTGACCGTCACAGCCTGTGACGCCCCTGGGTGGGTGCGTCACAGGGCCCGTGTAGCCAATTGGTGGTCTGTGGGTGTGACGGTCCCACGACAGACCGCCACGGCGCTGTGACGCGCCTGGGTCCGACCGTTACGTCAGTTTCCGTGGTTTCGGACCGTTGGGGTCACGAGTCTCTGACGCACCAGGCTTGGTCCGTCAGAGCACTGTGACGCCCTTATTTGGGTGCGTCAGAGTTGACATATCCCCTCTTCTAACGCACCTGGGTAGGTCTGTTAGGGGTTGTGATGCCCCGAGGGGTGTGCGTCACAACCTGTCTTCTAACGCACCAGGCTTGGTCCGTTAGAGGCTGTGACGCCCCAGGGTGGGTACGTCACAGCCAGTTTGGTCCTTTCGCGTAACGCTCCTGTGTTGGACTGTTAGAGGGCTATGACGGTCGGGCTTGGACCGTTACATACTGTGACGGCCCAAGGCTAGACCGTCAGGCCCTATGTTACGTCGAGGTGAGTTTTCGTGTTCTCCGCGATCGTTTCGCGATGTGTGGATCCCTGGTCAACCCGGTTGTGACCTAGTCGTCAACTTACGGTCTCGTGAATGCCCCTGACACCCGTGGGATTCTGTGTCCGGGTTTTGAGGGTGTCGGGAGCACCGTGCTATCTCGTTTAGCGTGCCCGTGGGTTTGAGAGTCCTGGTGACTTCTCGCATGTCGGGCTTTCGTGTTACGCTAGACCGAGTCACCGTGTGTCGGTGGGGGTGCGGTGGGGTCTCCCCCGCATGCTGTGAGTTTTCCTGGAAGATGATTCCCGAGTGGGCCATGTGTTTGGCCTTGGACTGTGAGTCCAATTATCGACGTGGCAGCTTGTGCGTTGCCCTGGGAGTCACGTTTCTGTGCTTTTCACGTAGGCCACGCGTATGGCCTTGGACTGTGAGTCCAGTTGCCCAGCCTGGGGCTGGAGGGTTCCCGCCTTTCCCTGAAAGTGGGATTTGGTTTGGCGGCCTGTGAGCTACCTTGGGAACCGTGTTTTTGCATTTATGCGTGGCCGGGCGTGCGGCCCGTGGACTGTGAGTCCCGTTTCTTCTCCAACTGTGGTCACCGTGCGACGGTGCCGGTACGTGAGATGGTCCCCGTACTTCGTCGAGTTTGGACGTTATTTTCTGTTGACTTGAGAGTCTACTCTCTCAGTGACCTTCCACTAGTCATAGCTTCTTGCGCACGCGGGTGCGGACCCACCTGGGAGTGGTGGAGAGCGAGACTCGGTGAGAGGCGGTTTTTAGGCTGGTTACCGTAGGGCCCCTTGCCTTTACCACCAGAGTCCGGTGGGGGGGAAAACCAACTAGAGGACCCGACCTAGAACAGATGGTCTGTGTATGCACACGTAGTTGGGGGCTTAGGACACGCGCTGACGAGCGTGACCCCAGCTAGTCCTTGTTGTGGTACTTGTTGCATGTCTGAGTCTCACGCCCAGGCCGTTGTAGCTAGACACTTGTGACGCGGTGTAAGACGTCAGGGGACGCTTCCGGTCGTTCTTCTAGTGGGAGGTACTCCTGTTCTGGACCGAGAGTGGCATACTGTCAGTTTCCGTGACTTTGACCTTCGGGTTTTCAGTCGTGTCGACCGTTGAGTTTTCGGTTGTTTCGCCGTGGTGCGTGTGTTGGTTTTCGCGCCGTGAGACTAGTGCTAGTGGATTTACCGAGGTTGCATCTTGTTGTGCGGTACCCGTGACCAGGTGGTCAGGGTTGCACCTTGGACATCATGTCCAAGTTAGCCGTGTCCTGGGAGGCAGGCCTCTACGACGTGGTTGCAGTGGGTTTTTACTTCGGTAGGCGGTACTAGTGTAGTTCGGTAGCCCCCGATCGTGAGTCCGGGGTGTGTTTCTGGTACAGTAGGGGTAGCTGTAGTGCCGAGTTTTGACCGGCCACCGGTTCGCTGTTCCTGCTGTAGTTGTAGCTCTCCTTTCCGCTACCGCCGTTGTTTCCGGTTGGGGTTCCGCGGGATCCCTGCTGAGTCTCTGTTTTGGAGACTCATTCCCTGCTTTTCAGGTGTGGCGGTTCTTCTTCCTCGAGATTCGAGGGCGCGGTGCGGAGGTTCTCGGTTGCCAGCTCGTCGGGCCGAGTGTTCACTCGGCATGTGGTACGTTTTTACTGGTTTAGACTGTACTTTCTATTGGAATGGACTCTGTTGAAGCTGTAGTTGTTTATTTATTTCTATTAATTATTGAATTGTCCTTCTTTATTTCCAATTTCTTTGTGCCTCCACATTCCTTTTAGCCCTCCCGGCTCGTGGGCGGCGGTTCGAGTCTCGGATTATCGGGCCTTCCCGGTAATCGGATTCTCGGGTCGTTACACAAGAACATTCAGATCATCAGGAACCGTCTACAGATAGCTCAGTCCAGACAGAAGAGTTATGTTGATAACATGAGAAGAGACTTGGAGTTTCAAGTCGGTGAGCATGTGTTCCTGAGGTTTCGCCTATGAGAGGAATCCAAAGATTTGGGATCAAGGGTAAATTGAGTTCAAGGTTTGTTGGCCCTTTCGAGATCTTAGAAAGAGTTGGAGAGGTAGTTTACCAGCTGGCTTTACCACCTCAATTGTCTGGCATTCATGATGTCTTCCATGTATCGATGTTGAGAAAGTATGTGTATGACCCATCGCACGTAATCCAGTATGCAAATCTGAAGTGATTCGAAGACTTATCATATGAAGAGAAGCCCATCAAGATTCTAGATCGAAAGCGACAGCAACTCAGAAATCGGTCCATACCGATGGTTAAGGTCCAATGGAGTAGACGTAGAGTTGAGGAAGCCACATGAGAATCAGAAGAGACTATCAAGAAGAAGTACCCGAAATTATTTTCAGGTCAGTGTCAGTAATTACTTTTTGTCCCAATAAGTTAGGTTAATTTGGAGAACCAAATTCCTTAAAGTGGGAGAGGGTGTAGCAACCAGAAATAAAATAAGGAAAAAATTAATATTATTTAATTACCTTCTCAAATTCAAAATGATAAAAATATGAAAATATGTAACCTTGTAGAAAAAATAATTTCTAACTAAATTGTTAAAGTGGAAACCCTCTAAAGAAAAATCGAAATAGAGTTATTGGGCTAAAATTAGGGTATTGGGTTAACTCAGAATTTAGGGAAAATATACCCAAAACTAGCCTAATTAGACCCCAATCATTGACCTAATGGGCTCAAATCGAAGCCTAAACCCTAGCCCATCCTTGGTGGTTGACTATACCTCAGGACGGCGGCGCTAGATAAGGCTAGATTGCAAGATTTTTGTGGATTGTGATCCCTTGAGTTATCTAGATCGAACTAGGACTCTTTAGGGCTCCCTAACCCTATAAATAGAGGGCCACGCCCCCCAAGAAACCTTATTTGCTCTGGAGGGTGGCGGCGTGCGAGGACGAGGGAGGAATCGACAGTCGAGTGCAAGGCGTCTAGGGTTTCGACGTCCATCATCCCCTTCTACTTAAATTGCTTAAGGTAGGTGCTCTCTCAGGCCAAACCTATGATTCTATATATCAAAAGTTGCGTCTCTAAGTGCTCTTTCTTTAGTAGTATTTTGCCCAATTTTTATAAACTGTATCAATAGGAATCATGGTTTGAATCGAGGTATATCACGGTTCGCCAGAAGGCGAGGGTTCTGTCAAGATCGCGGTGGTACCATGGGACGCGTCTATGAATGCGGTGCCCTGATATAGTGCATCCTTATAGAATATTTTTGGAAAATTTATATCTAATTTTCATTAACGCGGCCTCAAGATAGACCGCGTCTATCTTTATCGCGGCCAGGGATCATACCGCGTTCTGACCCGGGTGTTTTGGTACAAAACTTCAGTTTTCTCCGTGTATGATTCCTGTTAACCGAGATTAGATAATGTGTTTTAGGGTTAAACAAGTCGGAAACGCACAAATTAATTAGGGCTCATGTAACATATTTAATTTTTATTGATATCTCATGATCTAGTATCCCCTTGGTAATTCTATCTTCTTTATGATATCTCCTGCAAAAGAAAAAAAGGGAAGAGTAGATTAACTTGTTGCCCATTTATTTAGATGTTCATAACTTTTGTGAAATCATGACTTGCTAGTCTCCATGTTATTTCAATGTTTTCTATATAAGTAGAATTGTATGGTTTTATTTGAAGGTCATGCCACCCCGGTGGTATTGACTCACCGTCCTATTGATTTCCGTGTTACTGCTCACCCCAATTCTTGTTATAGTTGGGACTCTCTACCGGATATTCCTTCCGTTGGACTGGAATCACTATATCAAGACCTCCGTAACTCTCCGCGAGTCTGAGATTCCCACTAGGACGCCGAGTAAGTTGTACCACAAAAACTCAGAAAACCCTCTGAATCTTCATCCTACTGCATAAGACAAGGGTCAACCGGCCTTTGGAAGGGCAGAACAAGGCTCTGTCCATGTTCTGTCAGTGTTGTTTTGAACGTGGCCTACCCAGGAACCGCGTTCAGTCTTCTGTTTACAGAAGAAATTGATTGTTGGACCACATTCTGTCTTGACTAGCCACCCGATCCTAATAGCGGTCCTCATTCTGGACGCGTTCAGGTCACGGTCATTGACTAGACTACGTTCAAGCCCAGTTTCCCGAAAGTCCATTTCCGACATTTGTGTTATGAAAATTCAAGTCAAGTCTAGATTATATCCCTTCCAGACTATTTTCCTTGATATTCACAACCTTTATTGGGTCTAGTTGGAACCTTATTACTAGAGATCAATTGAATCCTATTTCTAAGGTCATTTTCTTTAATGGCTTTCCCTTGGGACTATTGAGTTTGGAAATCCCTATCTCTACCCTTCATGCCTTGGTTACATGAGTTTTTCCTTGAAATTCTTGGCCATCATTAATGAATGTTTAGATTTATACTTAGATTTTGGATCCACCATTCAATACCAATGCAACATTTAGGGCCCAGTCTGGTCCTAGGAGGAGCGCCCAAAAGTACTTGTTGCCCATGGGAGTTGTAATGACAAGGGGTGACATTACACCGAAGTACTTGCTAGCATGTTGATCTATGACATTCTATTCCACTTGAATTACATGAATGATCACGTGACTAAACATGCGTGCTTGACATGGCCAACCACACGAAAATTCTAGTACCTGCACTTGCTCTATCTACTGTTAATACCCTTGTTTATCATTACTATCAGTTAACTTTCATCTCGTTATTTTGTTTACTTTAGTCAACTTTCATCTTGCTATTGTGTTTACTTTCAGTCCATATTTTTCTTTTGATTTAAGTCATTATTCTCCTTATGAATCTCATTAAATGGTTAATTACTTAAACTTTTCCTGGTATAGATATATAATTCCGATTGAGCTCTCGCTCACCAAGTTTCTCCACATTTTTCAGGTAGCTCGGATGAGGACCCTAAATCAGATGGGGAAGGGCGTGAGAGACCTTGGGGCGTACCAGCATAGTAGTCTTGGTGTGTCTTATCTGACCTCCTCACCTTCTAGCTGGCTAGAAGAAGAGGGTCTCACGTTGTACTTGCTTCTCCTGTGAATCAAAGACAAAAACAAGGATAAAAACCCATTAGAATATGTAAGTGTAGTATCTATCCCGGATGCATAAAATAGTATGAGAAATTGAGGGAGAATGCACCAGGGGATGGTTTTTAACCCCTGTAAACGGGACAAAACAACAGGTGTATGTGTTGTGATGATCTATGAGGAAAGAAATTGAAATAACACGCAGCAAGGCTGCAGAAAATGGAGATGCAAAAGTGCAAATCGTGCATGCATGTGCAGAAAAGTGCAGATTGTGATGAAATTGAGAAAGTAGAAGCATAGAACAAGAGATAGGAACGAAGAAAATGAGCCCTGAGCGATGGAATTTGAAGTTAATACTCCCCTCAGCAGGTTGGGGTCGAAGAGATGAGTCGACGTCGCAGCATGGCTTCACCCCGAACCGAAGAAGAGGCCCCCTTCGCGCACTGCGAACAAGCAACTTTTTATAGGAGTGCAGAAACTCTAGGGTTGAAATCTAAGACAAACTCCATAAATAGGGATTTAGATTGATAAAACCCATGGATAATAGTGGGAATATATCCCCAAGGTAGATTAGAATCGATCTAGAGGGATATTCTTGGTGAAAATGGATCAAACAAGGACTCCAAAGAGTCCTCGGGCGAAGAAATCGGAGTTCAGAACTATTCAGATTCGGCTCTGAGAAGGCGGCCAGTCACAAAACCGCAACTTGAAGGAAACGGTCATGCAAGGACTGCCACTTGATGGGATCAGAAAAAGGGTCAAACGGCTAAGTCGACGGGTCTGGGAAGCTTCTAGAGAAGAAATTAAGAGGACGGTCTTCAGGAGACCGCTACCTGAAGGTGGCAGTCTCAAGAAGACCATCACTTGGCATTTAAATATAAATAAAATAAAATTTTAAAAATATCAGGCAGAACGCGGTCACCTAGGAGACCGCCTTCTCATGAAAGCAATCTCCTAGGGGACCACTACCATGACGGATAAAAATAAAATAAAAAAGTCATGAGGTCTCCTAGGAGACCGCCTTCATAGAATTGCGCAATGTTTGCCCGGACGCCCGTTCGATGCTCCGAACGGCCCGAAAGCGACTCGAAAGTGGGGGAATTGAAGATAATAGCTTCCAAAGCTCAATGGGCTTGAAAAATGGTCAAGAAATGGGCTCGAAATACAGTCAAAGAAGACTCCAAAATAATGGATAATTCAGAGCATCACGAAGGCGAATAAGAGAAATAACTCAACTTGCAGGCTAAAAATGGGTGTCAACAGATGCCCCTCCTTGATGTCCGCTTTACAAGGGAACGAGCGAAAGTGACGTGGAGACGGAATGGAAAGAAGATTGAGCAAAAGTGACAGCGACGAGAAATGGAGATGAAGTAGAGAGAACTGAAAAGCGGGCATCAAGGCAAAAGACACCCCGTCATAACCAACAAGCGACAAGAATTCTCCTGAAAATGCCAAACTAACCACGGGGAACGGATGATGCGGATGAGACATGCCTGGAGAACTAACTAGCCAAACGAAGGAAAAAGAAACACGACCAACCTCATCGGGGACACAATCCACAGACAATGAGTGGTTTGAAAAGAGCACAGTTAAAAAGCTGGAAAAGGAGAATTGAAACTGAGATAAAATCCAGACAGGAATCACGCTGGCCAACCAGACCAAGCGGGAAGATCAGAGAAGACGTTCAAATTCAGAATGGAATGAAGATCTCTTATTCAAAAGAACTGAAGCGCAATTAACCATTGCTGAGGAGAAACCTTGAAAGAATCACGAGACGTGAGTGCTCAAAAATGACCTGAAGCATGCTGGGATAAAATAAAGAAATCATCAAAACGAATGTAAAGAAAGCATAAAATAAAAAATACTCAAGAATAATATTGTTAGACTGAGCAAGACGGGATAAAGAGTCTTCTTACAACCACGGCGTGTGAGCCAGAGTCCATCGTCCCCCACCCGACTCAAACTAACGGCCTATCTAACGATTAACCGTATGCTCTTAAATCATCATCATTTTTGTTAAAGGGGAATATCAGATCCCAGAACACACTGACAACTAGCCGGTCCTTGAGAGGCTATAATAACATAGATACCATATAGTAATACAACAATGAGAAGGGATAGATAGCCATACCTGACTTACCTACCAAGCGAAATGGCATTTTTTTTTGTTTTGCATATAAGACACACAATAAAATAAGCATGAAGATGAACATAACATAACAAAGATAAATGAAACATAATAAGACAATTATAACAACGAAACATAAACGAAACATTACAAGAGTAAACAATAGGCGTGCACGGGACTGAGTCACGGTGGGACAAGACAACACGATACGGTGGGACAGCCAACACGCGGTGGGACAAGGACATGGTGGGACAAAGACACGTGGGACAACAAATCACGGGGGACAAAAGACACGTGTGGGACGACCCGGAGGGACAAAAGACAACACACAACCACAGGGGACAACACAGCACATGGCATGGTGTGACGATTTACACGTGAGACAACACACGAAGGGACAACAACACAGTGGGACCAAAACATGCAAACATGCTCTTCGACCAAAGCCCAAGATCAAAATGAAGCATAACCTCTGGGTTCTTAATCATGAGACAATGCCCTCTCATGGAGACATGATGAAGCGAAGTGAAATAAGTAAAAGTTTGAGAAGGACATGAGCTTCAGAAAGATCGAGAGATAAGATTGAAGAGAAAGTAACAGATCAAAAAGTAGGTGAACAGAAGACTGAGCAAAAGATAAAGAGCTAGGAATGCCTGAACACCTGCGACCTACACACTTAACAAATAAATTATATCCGTTCTCAAAACAAATAGACAGAAACAACAAAAGAACGTAAACAAGGAATAAAAGACTCATATTTTTTAGATTTTTTAGATTTTTTGATTTTGTTTGGAATTTTTGACAATATCTAATTTTTTTAGATTTTTAAAATATCTAATTTTTTATTTTTAAAATATTTGATTTTTTTGTTTTTGTAATATTTGATTTTGTTGGATTTTGACATATTTGATTTTTAAAAATTTTTGACAATATTTGATTTTTTTAGATTTTTGACAATATTTGATTTTTTTAGATTTTGACAATAGCAATCTGCAGCACCCAAAGACGGGTTTAAACTACTGGCTAGGAGTGATCATTCCTCCCCCTCTCATTAAAGATTTCCGACATGTATTTGGGGGTGACGCGTCACAACCAACCGCCTCTAAGGAACGGTGCCCCTACTAAGGCCATACCTGGGATACAATCCAACCTAAGAGGGAGAAATGAAAGAAGGGTGGAGATAAGCCTAATGCAGGATGAGAGATATCATGACTTGAATTCCTTCCAGGACACTACCCTTCAAAGATACAGTCTGTTGCGCCGGGGCTTTGTGTCTTTGATTTTGGACCCATTCTTATCAGGCACGCATGCGACCGGGCTCATGACATCCCGCGGGGAACTGTACTACCACTCTTGCCATGTCTTTAAATTTATAATTTTCCATATTCATTTATTTTGATTTTGATAGCCCTTATTGGCTAGATTTCTCATGAAATCTCATATTTTCAAGGGTCAAGACTACCCCTTTTTGAGACCTCTCTCATATTAGGGAGCGCCTTGGTTGGGCATCTTATCTATCCATCTCGTGCCCCTGCACTCGGCCGAGCAGAGAAAAGAAAAGGCCTTTGTGCATGCCCAAAGATATGGCCAAAGCAGCAACGATGTGCCTCAAAAGAGAATCGGCTATAGCTCGCCGTGAAATGTGTGAAAATCCATGTTCAAAAGGTCACCCTCAACGATCGGGGAAAGAAACTAAACTCCCAGTGCGGAGCTATCATCAGCCTAAGGTGCTGCAGAAGCAAACTCATTTTAACTAAGCCAAACTTCCTAAAGCCACTCAACCATGTTGAGGAAACAAGCATTATAACTATGCGTAGGAATAATAGAAATAGCGACGATAGCATGTCCTTGCACAAAATAAAGATACCTTGTAATCCATGGAGTAAAACATCATCTTGAAGTGAGAGCTTGATCATCGAGCTTCGAGGAGCGCGAGCAGCTTTGCATTCTTTGCTTGACAGGATCAGAAGGGAGAGGATAAAGATATTTTTGAAACATTCCTCGACACGGAGGAGCGGCAGACACCAAACTGGACAAAGAAGGATCAAAAGGAAGAGAGACAAGGGCTAGAACTCCCTTGTTAGGGCATAGAGGCCCTGATAACAAGGAACATGATACAGAATAAACGAAGATTAACTGGGATCAAGGCAGACTAAAGCCTCGAAAATAGTATGAAAAAGGGCAACGACCCCGAAAGGGTGAGGAAGAAAGAATAGAAAAACAATGATGAGAAGACTGCGAAGGTGAAGAAGAAGAATAATCATCCGACGTGGTCAGAGAAGAAGAATAGTAATCATCCGACAAGGTCAGAGAAGGATTATGATGGTCATCCGACAGGGTTGGAGAAGGAAAATAATGGTCATCCGACGGGGTCAGAGAAGAATCAGAAATAGAATTTGGAAATTCTGGAGGAGAATCAGAAGACGTCCCAAAATCGAGATGGAAGGAGGACATAGGTCGAGGCCTAGAATCGAAGGAATAAGGAAAATCTAGAGGATTCAGATGAAAAGGAGAGGAGCGAGGGTTTATGGACCCAGAAAAAGAGAGAAAATTTATAGAAGCGGGTTTAGAAGAGGGAAGATACACCACCCAAGGGTGGGAGCTGAGCAGAAGAAATGATGACTGGAAAGGAGGGGAAGAAGCAGTGGACCCTTGAGTGCACAACACCTGGCCCTTAAACTTGCGGCGTCGCCTCTTCTTAGCTGAAACATCTCGATAACGAACTTGCCTGGTGCAAACTCGAACCTTCAGGCTTCTTATCTTGAAACATCTTCTCAGATAATGGGCCCACTTGGCAGACAGCCAAGCCCGATTATGAACATGCAGCTTCACCGGGACGACTACCCCTAGACACCCAGTGCTAACAACAAGTGGACATTCTTGAACAGGGAACTCCCTGAGATGATGAATATCAGAAAACCATGGAGTCTTGTTACTCGGCACAAGAAGCATGAGGTTCGGCAACTCCACTCGGCAATCAGCCTTGAAGCATAACTCACTTGATAGAAGGGCAGGATAAAACTGAGGGAGAGTAATGTGCGGCGTTGATGTGGCTGGCTTGCTGATAAACCGAGGGAGATCGCATAAAATGTGCAGAATGTCTTTCAAAAATACATAAGATATGGCCAATGACCCCTTGAACATAGAATGCATCAAACTCTTGGCGGCCGTATGAGTGAGCATAATGCGGGTGGAGAACCCTTCTTGGCCAGTCATCTGAATGGCAATGGAGTGAGAGTTAATAAGAGCATCAATGGTAAACTTCCCGGCGAGCAATGAGATTGCCACCGATCTCACTTGAGAAGAAACTGGCACTAATGCGAGAGAACTCTTCTTAGCAACCGTCATCAGAAGTACAGGCACATCAGCCCAAAAATAGTCATAAACCAAGACACCGGTCGGCATGCGGCAGATATAATCTTGAATTTTGAAATGTAGAACTGCAACTGAATCGTCCTGACTTGGCTCATTATATCCTCGGGGACCAGACCCGAGGGGCACCAAAAGTAGCGCACACCCGCTCCGTGGGGTGGAAGTGGATGGAGAGGTGGAGGTAGTGGGTTCGGAAGGCATGGAGGCTTCAATAGATATGGCATTTTCAAGTGGTGGAGGAGGAGTAGAGGCAACGATAGGTTCTGGCGTAAGTGGAGGTAAAGGGGATGTAGGTGAAGGTGGAGGTAAAGGCAAAGGTGAAGGCGAAGCTTGCTCAGGCTCAGGAAAGGAGGGATATGGAGACGGTGAAGATGAGGTAGGAGGTTTTGGGAGAGGCGGTAGTGAAGGCGATGCTGATGGGTTAGGTAATGAGGATGATGGAGATGGTGATGCAGGCATTGGGGGTAGTGGAGGTGGTGTCGGTGATGGAGAGGGTGAAGAGGAGGGGCGCGGCGCCCACTGTCGATGTATCGACACGACACGTCGGGCGGCGTCGAGAGCAGAAGTGGTGGTAGAAGAAGAAGGGGAGGCACTAGCCTGAGTAGAGGCTTGGGTATGCAGAGATGATGGAGGCTGTGAAGACGGGGTAGGAGATGTCAAAGGTGATAAGGTAGGTGGAGATGGAGATGGAGATGAAGGTGATGGAGCGGGTGCAACATTAGATAAAGAATCACAGGGGTGCCCCGGGTCTTGTAGTGATGGAGACAGTTGTCTGGGCGGCGCTTGTTGCTGCTTACTACGGAGATATAAGATAACTTTATGAATAGTGGGCCAATCGATCCTTTTATGATCTTCCAAGTCATAAACGTACTCCCAGAACTCGGGGCAATCCTCGACCAAATGCCCCTACTGACGATGATATTCACAAAATTGAAGCAAATTTTCGACCGCAGGTCGGCAAGGCACAACCGGAGGAAGCTGCAACGCATGAGTGGCCATCAAAGCCCTGAAAACATCTGTAAAATACTCTGTCAACGGAGGATGAGGAGCCTACTTCGGGCAAGGCGGATGCCGAGGGGTATGAGATGGTGATGGAAGTGGAGGTTGCGTAGGCAAAGGCACATGGAAACTAGCGGAAGGACTAGGCGAAGACGTATGCGCAGGATTAGGGGGTATGTAGTGGACGGCATCTACCTGCTCGGGATGTGGTATCCCCTTGATCGGAGGGGGTGGAGACATATGTGGGTGCGAGGAATATGTGGAGGCGGTAGGTTGGCTCATGGAGGGTTGATATGTGGAGGCGTATGGCCGACTCGTGGAGGAATATGTGGCAGAAGGCTGACTCGTGGGTGGTGAGTAGGTGGTGGAAGGTTGACTCATAGAAGATGCATAAGGGGTATAGGTGGAAGGCTGGTCGTGGATGGCGGTAGGTTGGCTCATGGAGGGTTGATATGTGGAGGCGCATGGCCGACTCGTGGAGGAATATGTGGCGGAAGGCTGACTCGTGGGTGGTGAGTAGGTGGTGGAAGGTTGACTCATAGAAGATGCATAAGGGGTATAGGTGGGTGGCGAGGTGTACGTGGAGGCAGAATGTGGAGGAGACTCGGGGTCAAGGGAATTGTGGATTTGTTGACGGATGAAGCGGGCTTGGCTATAAAGCTGTTGCCAGGAGGTAATGTCATTTAGGGCTAAGATGAATCGATACTCGGCCGTGGCATTAGAAATAAGCATCTTGATTTGCTCTCCCTGCGGAATATGCCCCGGGACTTGCACGGTCAGGCGATGCCAGCGGTCGGCAAAGGTAGAGAACTCTTCATCGGGCTTCATCTTATCGTGGGCCAAATCCACAACGGAGAACTTGGGCCCAACCTGGTCCTGATACTGTTGAATAAATTTCCTTTGCACAACTTGAAAGTTCACAATCTGCTCCTGCGACAATGTGAAGAACCAATCCCGAGCCGGGCCTTCTAAAGATAGACAAAATAGATATGCCATCAGACGTTGGTCATGTCAAAATTGGGCCGACTCATAAACGAACTCCTTTAAGTGCACATAGGGGTCGCCGGTTCCACCGTAACGACGATAATTTGGGATTTGTGAAGGAGGTGGAAGCCAGAGATTTTGAAATGCGAATGGGACACTTAAGGAGGGTTGGGGATCAATCCGACATTGCAACTCATCAAGCTGGAGTTGGGTTTGAGCAATCATCTCCTAGATAGGGAGAGATTGAGAGAAATATGGGCCAGCTTGAGTAAGAGGTTGTGAATTGGGACCATAATTAGGATAATGGGCTAGATAAAAAGATCTGGACTGAGAAGAAGAAGGGCACATTCCAAGAGGGGAAGGGTACATGGCCCTGGAAGGGACATGGACATAAGGCCCCATTGGGCCAGTAGCTACATGGGCACAAGAGGGAGGCCCATTAAAAGGAGAAGGCCCATTAAAGTGATTTGAAGGCCCATTAAGGGAAGAAGGTTCATTAAGGTGATTTGAAATGAGTCTTTGGGCCTGGGCCGGGTCCATTTGGTGAACAAGGCCTGATAGGTGGGCCATGAGATTGGCCTGTTCTTCAGAAGGGTCAGAGGGACCACGAGAAGATGGGCTTGCGTGGGAAGAAGATTCCACGCGGGAGGAGGATTGAGAAGGATAATGGTACAAGGGATGACGGTAATGCTCCATGAGGATAAATGGAGACTTAATATAATGATATCAAGGGGATACAGCCAGGGGAGAGGGCGTAGGATGAAGAGAGGGCAAGACCCGCAGAAGAGAAGGCGGACTATGAACCTAACTACAAATGACTATATGAAGAAAAAATGCAGCACGCAACACCACAAACGGACTTGGACAAGCCCAAACAACACAAACAATGGATGTGAGAGGTTTCACCCAAGTCAACCAAGTTAATATGATACTAAGTTTTTAGAAGTTTTAATGGACCTTTTAATGATTTGAATTAAGAATAATTCTCTCAAGATATGGGTATCCTAAATGGGAGGTCCAAACTTTGGGTTGAACTAGGTTTAATCTCTCTCACACGGATGCAAAAAATGCAAATCTTAAGGGTGGAAAGGTACAATCGGCTCGGCATCTGTATGGGAATCCACGGCTCACGGAGACTTACGGAGGTCCTGGATAAGATCATTTAGTTGACTCCAAGGAATATGGAGGCGAGAGGGTCACTTACCAATGTAGGAATGCAACTATAATATGCAATGCATGGCCATATGTGCACCGGAGTGCATGCAGAATTCTAGCATAAAACTAAAAAATGAAGGCAAGATTAAATTATGCAAACACAACAATATGGATGCAAATGTTGAATCTCGTGCATAACCATGTCTTAAAGAATTTTGATGATGAACTAAATACCATGTGACTGCCCTCCATGTAAACAATTTGCATATGTTGTTGTGGATTTGAAATGAACTAAGCAAACTCCATTTTGTATGTGATGCGGGACGGACACGGGAGACGACACTATTGGGTGCCACCCTCGGACTCTAGATGAAGACGCGACCAGCAACACACACCAGGGAGACACTAAGCCCGACACTACGAGCTCCTAGTGGTGAAACGTCGCTAACAGAAGTGGAAGCTCACTCGTCGTCCCAAGCGAGGGAAAGCGCGGACCGTGCGCGGTTAAGGAACCGGCGGAGGTCAAGGGTAGTCTGACTCAACTTTCGGACTCAGATCGAGTCACGGGATGGGTCACTCTCACTCTCACAGCGGTGACATGGACACACGGGCTAGTACCTACACTCTCGGCAGCGGCAAAAGACCATATACTAGCTAAGTAAATGAACGCCAAGAGGTTCGGACCATTACCTCCACGCACCCGGCGTGGCGAAGACAACCCCGGCCGAATCACGGACTCCCGGTTAACAATTATTACAGCAGTACACTAAGTCGACCCACTCCACGCAAGGAGGTAAAAGGTCACATGTGGGGTCCGGGAATCACGTAACTCGGGTTGACGGGCAGCATCTTGATGTCGCCCGGCGGTGCCGAACTCCACGTTTTCGTGCTTTCCGAACGGCGGCTTCTTCGGGCCCGCGGGGCCCACGGACGGCGCTGTCCTCCGGATCTGCGGGGGTGGGACCCACTGTGATGGGGACCCCTGGTGGCGCGCCTCCACGGACGGCGGTCGGCCGGGAACACCGATCGGGGGTCGATCGGCCCCGATTCCCAATTGATGAACTAGTTGTCCACGGATTTTGGTTGCTGTCTTCCGGCGCGCGCTCCGGCGAAAACGGCCGCTGCGAGCAATCCCGACGTCGGATCGGGACGCATGAGCTATCGTTGGAAAGCTCTCTTCAAATGCTTCGATCTAGACCTAGAGAGATCTGCTGAATCTGGTCGGATCAGAACTTTAATGAATTTACAAGCCCATGTTGTACAGTAACCGAAACCTCATATTTGTAGGGTACTTGTCTGAGAACCACCGTTGACCGCTTAGTAAACCTCCGATTCAGCTCTTGAGTTCTTCTTCAACGTTGTAGAGGATCAAACCACGGAACTGGGACTAGTTTTGGAATTTTATTTGGAGGTGGTGGTGATTTACTATGATTTTTGGGGTGACTGGTGGTCGGATCTGGGAACAGGGGGACAGAATTGTAGCTGGGACTGAGAACGATTTTTAGAAAATATGAAATGGACGAAAAAAAATTGAGAAAAATTGTGGATGAAGGGGTGGATGGGTGGAACCTCCAGTAAAATTGGGCGAACCAAAATAAATCAAAAGGTGGACCTAAGACATGAAACTAAGGGCGGGGATGAATCTGGACAGAACTCTGGCAGAACCGAAATGAAAGAGTGGACGAAAATCAAAAAATATGAAACGAGATCTGAATGGCAAACCAAAATTTGTGGGATGTCCTTGACACCTCTGGAACATCCACTAAAATTCTTAGATCTATCTGAGCTCGTGGCTGAGATAAGAAATTCGTGGAAGCTTCTGTGATACTGCGCGGGCAGAACTCCGTTGATGGCGGTGGCGGTGCGGTGGCGGCACGTGGCGGCGGCGGCGATCGTCGGAACCGATACACGAGGCGTCACACCTCAGAATGGAAGCCTTCACAGCTTCAAGGGGGAGAGGGAGGAGAGAGGAGGGGGGCGCACCAGCCCTTGCTCTTGGAAATACTTTGATTCAAATGGCATTAATTCTCCTAAATGAGAAAATACAAGGTACTTATAGGTTACATATCAAATCCAATAGCCACCCTTGGATCTAGGGATGGGGGAATGGATGGCCTAGATTGAATGTGACACACACACACAAATTAAATAAAATATAAGGGGGGGGGGGGCAGCCTATTGACCAAGGGGGGGACATGGTAGAATGGTAGGTAGCCTACCTTGGACTTTGAAGTCCAATTGTCTACCCATGTGGCATTTACCATTCAACCTTCTAGATGTCTCCATTTGAAATGTTGACTGACCCCACATGGGGCCCTAGGCTGAGGTGGATCAATGGGAAGAGGTCTAGGGAGCCCGTGGGGCCCGGGGGTCCCATTTTACAAATAAACCCCTCTTACAATCAAAATTACAAACCGAATAAAATGAAACACACACACATTACACACAAATAACGTCTAAACAAATATGATAAATGTGGAGACTCAGGGGGGAGTCTCCGGGCTGTCTCCGAGTCAGATGGACGCTGAAGTGGCTCGAGTCGTGCTCTGCGTGCGGTACCGGTGGCTCGCCGATCCGTGCCGCTCGTGTGCTCCGATGTCCGCACCAATTCTCCCCCGGTGGGAGAAACTCGACCCTGTCGAGTAAGGGTCTGCATCGCTCCGGTATCGCTCCAGAAGGTCCGGATCAATCTACTGCAACTCTCCATGCGTGATCCACGTGTCCTCGGTAGCGGGCCGTCCTCTCCATCGCACTAGGTAGCGCGGGTAGGATCCACTCCTGGTAATTTGTCACCTGCGCATCCAGTATATGATCGATATGCTCACGCTGCCGTGACAACGGGGCTGGAGGTGGACACTCAGGTGTGGGATCACTCTCAAGGGGAGGAGATGGCTCGAAAGGCTCACTAGGGATCACCGCTGGGTCCCTATATGCAACTAGATCCGAAATATTAAAAGTAGAGCTTATACCATTTTCCTCGGGCAGGTTCACAACATATGCATTGGATCCAACGCGTTTCAACACTCTAAATAGACTGGCTCCGCGAGCTTGTAACTTCTTAACGGTTCCAGAGGGAAACCGTTCAGGTCTTACCCTGATCATGACATATTCGCCCTCTTGGAACTCTCGGTGGTGTCGGTGAGCATCGGCTAGCTCTTGGTAACGTGCATTGCTGGACTCAATGTGACGACGGATGTCATCATGCAAACTCCTAACATGCTTAACAAAAAGAAAAACACACAGATGCATACACGACCCTACACAAATCTAATGTTAGTCAAACCCAATCATATGCAAGGTGGTCCAGGACATCCGAATGTGTGCCATGCATGCATTTGACATAACCGGAGGTTAATGTCATGGTGGACTCTTAGACATCCTACGATGCACCAATCATGGACATTGGGTTTGGATGTGGGAAATTCGGGAGCTTTGGGTGGTTTAGGTGGGCCGGGGGAACCAAAGTCTTCATTACCCCCAAATGACGGTTCGGACTTATTGCCATGTGAAGGTTGCCAGGCCCGAGTAGGAGGAGTGTGATAGTGGACTTCCTTAAAGAGGTGGAATGGAGGTTGTGGGCCAAAGGGCCCATGAAGAAAGGGATCGAAGGGATCAAAGAATGTGTGACCCCTCGATATGGATTCTCTCATCTCAAGATCCCATGTGTGGAAGTCTAGAAGGTGTTGTTGATCTCCTTCATTCATGAAGGGAGATGAGACGGTGGGGGTATGATGGTGGACCCTCTCAAAAAGGTGGAGCAAATATGGTGGGTCACGGGGTCCACAAGAGAATGGTTCGAAGGGATCAAAGAAGGTATGACCCCTCGGACTAGGCTTTCACAAATCACTGTCCCACATTTAGAAATCTTGGAGGTGTAAATGATCACCTTTAATCATTGTGAGAGGTGGGACGACAGTCATAGGTAGAAAGTAAGATTTCTCCCTTGGGCAAAGCGGAATGAAGTCAGACTCGGCCGGCATAGGGAGGAGTAGAAGAACCTCCGTGGTAACATGACCCACGGTGTACACGAAGGTGATGGACCCTAAAGCGGGATGAGTGAAACTACGACCTGTGGGTCGGTCGAAGCCTGGAGCCAACAAGTGCGTAAATGTCCACTGCCGGTCTAACCCTTTAAGAAGGTCATCCAATGTATCCACATAGTGACTAGACCGGAAAGTGGTGTGAAATGAATTGATTGGCACCAGAGGTAGGATAGGGTCCATAGATGGGAAGGGAAGTGGGACCAAGCCCTTCTTGAGCCAGCTAAGAAGCGGCTCGGCTATGACAAGCATACCCGTTAGAAACACGGGTGGCTCGGGCTGAAGTGGCTTAGAATAAAGATCGGAGAGTGGGGCTTCTCCAACCCTTTTGTCCCCTAGGTCTAGAGATGTCCGAGTGGGACACTGTCCGGCAAAGTGGCCGAACCCCTGGCAGCGATAACACTGCTGTCGTGACCCACTACGCTCCCTGATAAGTGGACCCTTACCCTTATCCTCCTGACGGACAGGGGGTGTAGGCAATGAGGCTCTCGTGGGTGGGGAAAGAGGATCCACTATGATGGGGAGAGGACCTTGGGATGGAGCCATAGATGGCACCGGGTTGGGACTACCGGCGACTACCTCCTTAGGCTCATGCTTGGTCCTATCTCATCTAGGAGGTAGGCAAGGGGGAAGCAGGGACTCAATATAATCACACTTCCTATCCACTTTATCCAAAATGATTTGGAAGAGTTCGGCAATGGTGGGGTTTGGAGTATGAGTAATGTGGTGGACTCTCCCATATGAACTCGGCTTAGTCGTGGACCTAGGCTCTTCTACATGCGCGGCGCGTTGCCTCCGATTATGGCCCACTTGGTTGGAAGTGATTGGGTGGGGCCGGTTGGAGGTGACCGGTTGGGGCACGTAGACCTTCCTAAGCTCTCTCTTCATGTCCCACCATGATTCGATGGGCCATTGCCTCCTAACCTCTCTCAAGCGCTCAATGTGGTCCCACTTTTCGGCGGCCTCGTGTAGAAGCCTCTCCTTGGCAAAATAGAATTGCCCGGCTTCGGACATGGTATAACAATCAAAGTATGTGTCCATGGCGGCCTCCCACTTGAGGTAGTCGCCCGGGCCATTGGAGCCATAAAAATCCGAGGCTTCGGGCCTACGGAAGTGGAGTGGGTGGTTGCCAAGCCCATGGGTGGACCACCGGCCATATTGCCCGGGTGATGGGGATTCCATGTGAATTTGGCGGAACTACATGCTAGACATGCCGGCACGTGGAGACAGACACTAGACAATGCAAGGTTGAAATGCACTAACTAATGCAAACACCGGCAAATGCACCTAGACCGAAACTAATATCCGGCACGTGGCGGAGATAAGCGAGCTGAAGATCACTCGCACAAGTATGCTACCTTCCCGATAGGCATAACCTAATGTTCGGGCAACGCCTTTTAATATACCGGGCTATTGGGTGAAATGCAATTTTAAGACACTTTTTTTTGTTTTGAAAATAATGATGATCCTAGACTCGACTTAGACCATGCAAAGACTTATGCAAAGACTACCCTAGACTCAACTTGGCTCTGATACCAAACTGATGCGGGACGGACACAGGAGACGACACTATTAGGTGCCACCCTCGGACTCTAGATGAAGACGCGACCAGCAACACACACCAGGGAGACACTAAGCCCGACACTACGAGCTCCTAGTGGTGAAACGTCGCTAACAGAAGTGGAAGCTCACTCGTCGTCCCAAGCGAGGGAAAGCGCGGACCGTGTGCGGTTAAGGAACCGGCGGAGGTCAATGGTAGTTTGACTCAACTTCCGGACTCGGATCGAGTCACGGGACGGGTCACTCTCACTCTCACAGCGGTGACATGGACACACGGGCTAGTACCTACACTCTCGGCAGCGACAAAAGACCATATACTAGCTAAGCAAATGAACGCCAAGAGGTTCGGACCATTACCTCCACGCACCCGGCGTGGCGAAGATAACCCCGGCAGAATCACGGACTCCCGGTTAACAATTATTACAGCAGTACACTAAGTCGACCCACTCCACGCAGGGAGGTAAAAGGTCACATGTGGGGTCTGGGAATCACGCAACTCGGGTTGACGGGCAGCATCTTGATGTCGCCCGGCGGTGCCGAACTCCACGTTTTCGTGCTTTCCGAATGGCGGCTTCTTCGGGCCCGCGGAGCCCACTGACGGCGCTATCCTCCAGATCTACGGGGGTGGGACCCACTGTGATGGGGACCCCTGGTGGCGCGCCTCCACGGACGGCAGTCGGCCGGGAACACCGATCGGGGGTCGATCGGCCCCGATTCCCAATTGATGAACTAGCTGTCCACGGATTTTGGTTACTGTCTTCCGGCGCGTGCTCCGGCGAAAACGGCCGCTGCGAGCAATCCCGACGTCGGATAGGGACGCATGAGCTATCATTGGAAAGCTCTCTTCAAATGCTTCGATCTAGACCCAGAGAGATCTGCTGGATCTAGTCGGATTAGAACTTTAATTAATTTACAAGCCCCTGTTGTACAGTAACCGAAACCTCAGATTTGCAGGGTACTTGTCTGAGAACCACCGTTGACCGCTTAGTAAACCTCCGATTCAGCTCTTGAGCTATTCTTAAAAGTTGTAGAGGATCAAACCACGGAACTGGGACTATTTTTGGAATTTTATTTGGAGGTATGGGTGGTTTACTATGATTTTTGAGGTGACTGGTGGTCGGATCTGGGAACAGGGGGACAGAACTGTAGCTGGGACTGAGAATGATTTTTAGAAAATATGAAATGGATGAAACAAAAATTGAGAAAAATTGTGGATGAAGGAGTTGATGGTGGAACCTCCAGTAAAATTGGGCGAACCAAAATAAATCAAAAGGTGGACCTAAGACATGAAACTCAGGGCGGGGATGAATCTGGATAGAACTCTGGCAGAACCAAAATGAAAGAGTGGACGAAAATCAAAAAATATGAAACAAGATCTGAATGGAAAACCAAAATTTGTGGGATGTCCTTGACACCTCTGGAACATCCACTAAAATTCCCAGATCTATCTGAGCTCGTGGCTGAGATAAGAAATTCATGGAAGCTTCTGTGATACTGCGCGGGCAGAACTCCGTTGATGGCGGTGGCGGTGCGGTGGCGGCGGCGGCGATCGTCGGAACCGATACACGAGACGTCACACCTCAGAATGGAAGCCTTCACAGCTTCAAGGGGGAGAGGGAGGAGAGAGGAGGGGGGCGCACCAGCCCTTACTCTTGGAAATACTTTGATTCAAATGGCATTAATTCTCCTAAATGAGAAAATACAAGGTACTTATAGGTTACATATCAAATCCAATAGCCACCCTTGGATCTAGGGATGGGGGAATGGATGGCCTAGATTGAATGTGACACACACACATAAATTAAATAAAATATAGGGGGGGTAGCCTATTGACCAAGGGGGGGACATGGTAGAATGGTAGGTAGCCTACCTTGGACTTTGAAGTCCAATTGTCTACCCATGTGGCATTTACCATTCAACCTTCTAGATGTCTCCATTTGAAATGTTGACTAACCCCACATGGGGCCCTAGGCTGAGGTGGATCAATGGGAAGAGGTCTAAGGAGCCCGTGGGGCCCGGGGGTCCCATTTTACAAATAAACCCCTCTTACAATCAAAATTACAAACCGAATAAAATGAAACACACACACATTACACACAAATAACATCTAAACAAATATGATAAATGTGGAGACTCAGGGGGGAGTCTCCAGGCTATCTCCGAGTCAGATGGACGCTGAAGTGGCTCGAGTCGTGCTCTGCGTGCGGTACCGGTGGCTCGCCGATCCGTGCCGCTCGTGTGCTCCGGTGTCCGCACCAGTATGAATGGACTAGTGTATGTCACGGCCAACTGATTTGATGAAGTTAACTGACATGTAAATTGATATGCTTACAAGAGCTAGTGAGAAAGAATAGTCTCCAACTAAACTGGGTGAAACTCTTCTAACTCTTTCCTATTTGATTCACTTAACGGTTGTGAAGTAGGATCTTAAGCGTGAAATTAAGTGAATAATGAGAGATATATTTCAATGTTTTGAAATTGAGTGATATGGAAGACTAACTTCCAGTATGCAATGTGACAGGTGTGTCGAACAAGCATTGAATATAAAGACCAATTGGAAACCTTCCAATTGGATCTTCACATGCATGTGGACCAACACAAGGATCTCAAGTGTGTATTGAATGGTAAGTTGCTTTGGTTGAATGGTAGGAGGAGGTTTAATTGTGAAAAATGGATGGACATCTCTCAAGGTAATTCCCTAACAATCTCTACTTGGTATATCTATGATTTGGGGTACTTAATACCCATTTCTCTCTTACATGTATTCTTCTTTAATGTATCATCCTTTTTGATTACCCATGTGCACGTTTTATTTTGTTTGCATTATGTTAGGAAAAGTGTCTACCCCATGGGTCGACACTTTGCCCAACGGTCTGGTGTTCTTAGCCGGCCCTCTTATGTCTTCAAACTTGGGGAAAAAAGTTGACCAACGGGGTCGACCTTTTTATCACTAGGTTCTGTCTGGGTTCATTTTTCAGAACCCTGGACATAAGTGTCGACCCACAAGGTCGACACTTATTCCTGGACTTTCTGCCGTGGCTTGTTTCCTTGCCATAGGTAGAAAGTGTCGACCCCAAGGGTCGACACTTTCTACGCTGGGTTCTTTTTGGGCGTTGGTCTGTCTTGCCCGAACGCGAGTGTCGACCTTAAGGGTCGACACTTTCCGGTGACCGGAAAAATCGCCGATCCGCGCAGCGGCGGGTGCCCTAGCTCGATCTATTCTTTTAGTGCCTGATTGTGATTGGTTCTTGGGGGATAATATCTTCTACGTGGCTCTTCATTCCCTTGTGGTATAAATTGGAAGAGATAGGGTTAATTGAAGAAAAGGGGAAAGCATCTAATGTGATATATGTTTTTGGGTTTTGCAGGGAGAAAGCTAGCAGAGGACGAAGCTTCATCTCCTTCGTCTCGAGGGTGAGCTGGGTGCGATTCAAGGCTGAAGATGATGAAATCCCACCTAGTTGAAGGTGCCTTGCTGAAGCTCCACGGCTATATCTCCTCCAAACGATAAATGAGCTGAAGCCGGACTGAATAGAAGAAGAACCCCGATCGCTGATCTTTCAAGCTGCAACAACAACGAACGTGTTGATGATTCTATTGCGTGCTTCAACCAAAGTTTGACTGAAGAGAAGAAGAAATCCAGTTGCCCAAGAACCCAGTTCCATCATTTTGATAAGAAGTCTTCTGAACCATTTTCTGTCCCTGCCTGTGGTTATCCTTTGTCTAGTTCATGTTCATTGAGCTTGCTTGTATATCTGCGATCACTTCTTAAACTGAGAAAACTATGTGTGTGTTCGGAGCGGTGTCTCCGAGTGTGGATTGACTGTTGGGGTGCGTTCCCCATCTTGGTGTGTGTGTGTGGTGCTGAGCACCGTGTTGAGGGTTCGCCCTCGTGTCTATGCTGCTCTGTAGCGTGTTGAGCGTTGAGCTCATGTGTGTGTGGTGTGCTGCCGTCGAGCAGCGTATGGTGTATTGGGGTTAGTCCCCATGTGCTACCTCGTGTAGCGTTTTAGTGAAGCCTCACCGAGGTGGTGAGGGGTGGATGTAGGGTACCCGTCGTGGTCCCGAACCACCTAAAAAATCCTTGTGCATGTGTGATTGGTTGAGTGTTTGTTCCTTATCTTCTACCACCATTCACAAGATGGATTATTGATTATCTTGCGCATTGATGCTAAATTTGTTAACATATAATGCTAGTTCAAATTGCCATCTCTCCGTGTGTGATCTTGTCACTTGCATGTTCGGTGAGGTTTGATTGAGAAGCCTTTCAAGTTATTTTTAATTGGTCTTAATTTTTAGAGAGGGATCTATTCACCCCCCTCTAGATCCGTGCCACTACACTGTGGGACCCAACAGGATGCAAATGATATATGGAACTAAAGACAATATGAAGGACAACAAGATAGAACCAAAAAAAGGCACAAACAGACCCTGGAAGGCAATTTAAATCCTCAATGAACAGCGTACCTGAGAATCTGCGTGCAGATTTCCAACATAAAACTCGAAAATCAAGACAGCATTAAAATATGAAAACACCACAGAATGAATGCAAATGATATATGAAAATGAAGATAATATAAAGGAGAGTAAGATAGGAGCAAAAAATGCACAATCAGACCTCGGAAAGTAAATTAAATCAACAACTAAAAATGTACCTGAGAGTTTGTCCCGAGTCTGCCTGTAGATTTCTTGCAGAAAACTCAAAAATCAAGACAAGATTAAATTATGCAAACATGACCCAATGAATGCAAATGATATGGGACAATGAAGACAACATAAAGGACAACAATATGGAACCATAAATAGAATAATCAAACCTCGGGAGGTGAATTAAATCATCAAAGAAAGACGCGCCTGAGAGCCTGTGCGCAGAGTCTGCCATAAACAGAAGGAGATCTCCTGGAGACCGTTTCTTCGAAGTAGTGGTCTCCTAGAAGACCGCCTTCTGGTAGTGGTCTCCTGGAGACCGTTTTTTGATCCCAGAACCTAAAAACTTGACATAACTACGAAAAAAAGGAGACGGTGCTATCTAAACATGAACACATACACACCAAACTTGCAGGAGAGCATGAATAGCGTGATGGGCACTAGGCGTCCCACTGTGATCACCAAAAAAGCTAGGTTGTAGATGTTTGTATCTACCCGCCCCAAACTAAGCAAATATATGCATAATAAGCATGAACATGAACAAAGGGAAAGGGGCGATGAATAGATAGAAAAAACGTACCGTGATCACCACCAAGGATTGACAACGCCAAAGGGTGTGGGAAGAGGATGCAACGGCGCCGTGTACCTTGAAAAAGGATGAAGACACGGCCCAAAGAGGGACCGCTAAAGCATGATCGCGCGTGGAAGAAGGGTGTGGGAAATGATGTGGAATCTGACCTCCTCGCCTGTGGACGCACTTTTTGGTCGAACGATTAAGGTGGTTTGTTTGTTGGTTTGTTGAGTGCGTGGGCGTGCAAGTCACCAAAGTGACGATTTGTTCGGGCTCGGAAGAGCCCATGGTGCGCTCGTCCTGACTTCGTCAGACGAATGTGTGGTTCGTGTCAGGACCAGATCCCGTCATGCCATAAAGGTCACGACGTCATTTACATCCCCCATACGAGGGAACACCCTTGATTAATTATCGAAATTAGGGGCCCTGCGGCCGAAAGAAATAATACTGACTTACACGAGAAAGGGGCAGGAATAAATCACACTAAAGTCCGCATCAGGATACGAGCCATTAGCCATGTCGGTCACTCGTGGACCCTTCTCATATTCGGACACGGGTCCGTGATGGAAACGCGAGGGAAACTGGGGCGAATCCGTTCAAATGTCTGCCGAATGCACGGCAATTTTAATAATGGCTCGGGAGGGATCCGGGGCGAGAAACGAATCCGGTCTGATTGGAATGTCAGCCCAAGACCAGGTCGGGGCCTGGCCATGTTAGGATAATTCCCAAGACTCGGGCCCGGCCTGAGAGGGGGGCATTATTGTTCCTTCTGTGTCGGGTCACGGGGAGAGACGGGGCTGCAATGTGGACCCTAGCATTTTTTTTATCTGGGATTTTAATTATATGTTCCTCTCTTTCCTTTTGATGTTTATTACTTCTTTATGCATTTGTTCCGAATGATTTCCTTTTTTGTTTATTATTATTATTATTACTCTCTCCCTTTTTTACTATTATTATCACTATTGCACATTTTTGGTTTGTTTCCTATATATATTCGGATTTCTTTATTTATCATAATTTTTATTAATTTATTTATTATCATTATTATTATTACCAACATCATCATCATTATATGTTATATGTATATGTTTCTCGGAGAGAGAGAGCCGCTGGAGAGTGTACCGGCAAGGGGTATGGGGGGGCGTGCCGATGAGGGCGTCCCAAGGTGTACCAGTGAAGGGAGAAGAGGATGCGCCGGGGAAGGCACCAAGGAGAGTGTGCCGGCGAAGGTAGACGAGGGTGTGCCGGGGGAAACTCAAAGTCTTTACATCGCCTGTTCGAGTCTGCACATTATCCATTGGCTACAACTCAGAATCCATACACTGGCTGTTAGCACACCCGAAGTCTGTACGTCCCTCAGCCCAAAGTCTATACATTGACGGGTCACTGCGACACGAAGTCTATACATCGGCTGTTTGCTACATACAAAGTCCATACATCCTTCAGCTCAAAGTCTGTACGTTATCCATTAAAGTCTATACATTGGCTAGCTCAAAGTCTGTACGTTGTCTATTGGAGTCTATACATTGGCCAGCTCAAAGTCTATATATTGTCCATTAAAGTCTATACATTGGCCGGCTCAAAGTATGTACATTGTCCAGCTCAAAGTCTATACATTGTTCCTTGGCTGCAGTTCAAAGTCTATACATTGGCCAGCCCAAAGTCTGTACGTTGGCCAACTCAAAGTCTATACATTGTTCAGCTCAAAGTCTATACATTGTCCCTTGGCTGCAGTTCAAAGTCCATACATTGGCCAGCTCAAAGTCTATACATTGTCCATTAAAGTCTATACATTGGCCGGCTCAAAGTATGTACATTATCCAGCTCAAAGTCTATACATTGTCCCTTGGCTGCAGTTCAAAGTCTGTACATTGGCCAGCCCAAAGTTTGTACATTGGCCTCCTCAAAGTCTATACAATGGTCCTTAAAGTCTGTACATTGGGTTCCACTTCGGAGAGACAGTGGAAGAAGAGGTGAGATGGAAAGGTAGATGAGGGTGTGCCGGTAAGGGGGAAAGGAAGTGTACCGGTGGGAAAGAGACGGTGGGAGTGTACCGGTGAGGAGCCAGGAAGGTGTACCGGTGAGAGGGAGAGTGAGAAAGAGAGTGAAACGGTGAGGAGGTGTGTACCGGTGAGAGAGACGGTGGGAGTGTACCGGCGAAGGGAAGGTTGAGACGGGGGAGGAGTGTGTCGGTGAGGGGCCAAGAAGGTGCGCCGTTGAAGGGCTGATAGGGTGTGCCGCTGGAGGGCTAATAGGGTGTACCGGCGAGGGCTGGACAGACATGCCGATGAAAGCCCACTCCTCCGCTGCTTTCTTCTTCTTCTTCTTTCTCTTTTTTTTACGGCTTTTCTTTTCTTCTTTTCTTTGAGTTTTACGTAGTTTTATACAAATCTTTCCTCCTTCTTCTTGCAATCTGTTGTTCTATTCGTTTGATGGTTTTGTTGTCTTTTGATATGTACTTCTTATCCCATTTGTTTGTTGCATCCTTTTGCCCTTTTTTTATGTGTTGTTATTTTCTAACAAAAATTCGGCAGCATCTCCCCTTGACCCGAGCATAAGGGAGATAAGGGAACGCGCCCACATGGAGTGACAGAACCCGACAACTGGAGGTGGGCGCCCGAGGGCGGCAACACCTTGATAAAATCTCAAAAAATATGGGGAAAACAATGAGCCGAAGACCTCTAAGACTGGATAGGGTGGGCTGGGGGTTAGTCAAGGCGTACCGGCCAAGGACAAGCACAGGGTGCTTGAGGGGTGTACCGGGCTAGGGAGAGGCTAGGTGTGCCGCTGGGGCACCAAGGGGAGGTGTACCGCTGGGGGGGCTACTATGGGTGTGCCGGCCAAGGTGCCGGAAGGGTGTGCCGCTGGGGGAAAGTGCAGGTGCATCGAACAGGGCTCCAAAAAAAGGGTTGGTCTGCTAGCGGGGAGGGGTGTTAGACCGATCAAACCCACAGGGACTTCCGGTAAAAAGGGAAAAAGGTTCGAAGGGGCAGGCACAGGTGAAGGTACTGGTACTGGGCTTCACAGGAGAAGGTTCATGACCTCAAACCATTCAAGATGGTGCCACATCCGGAGGAGACCGTCGGCGTGAGGGATGAACGCAAACACCGAAAAGCGAAAGGAAAAACGACCAAACGCATTGTGGCCCAAAACAATGAGATAAAGAGAAAACCCACTGAGGGGGGGGGGGAGATCTTCATTCATTGGAAATAAAGGGCCGTAGCCACCCGTATACATTACAAAACATGCCCGAGCTAAGGCTATAGGCAAGAAAGAAAACCTAAGAACAAAGGAATGGAGAGGGGGAAAACAAAGAAACAAAAGAGGAGGAGGTGTTGGGGATCGAAGCAGGGACGATTGTCCACTGCTCTTTCTCCCACCTTCCCCTACTACATCAGGCCCTCTCTCTCTCTTACTCTCTTCTCGTTGCCTGGTGGCTGTCGGAAGACTCCACGCCGGAGCCCTCTCCCTTTTCTTCTCTCTTCTTCCTTCTTCTCGTAGGTGGCTCTGTGCCTGTTCTTCTCTGCCTGGGGGTCTCTTCTCCGTCTGTCCTCCTCTCTCCTTCTCTGCCATAAGGGGAGTGATTTTATACTCCCAGCAGCGGGAGCCCTCGAGCACGGCAGTTGGAGGCGGGAAGCAGCTGGTCATGATGGGGTTTGACTTCCCCCGTCCTGGATGTCAAGGGAGTAGCCTGCGTGGCCCAACCTCTGGTTGACACCTCGGACAGCTCACTGCGCGCCAAGGATACGTAGGGCATGGGCGTCACGTCGTTCGGCCGTTGAAAACGCCTTCACGCTATGCCACTGGCGGGCTGAAGAAGTGTGCCGCAAGAGGGCCAAATGGGCGTGCCGCTGAGGCCCCAAATGGGCATGCCGCTGGAGCCCCAAATGGGCGTACCGCTGAAGGCCAGGGGCTGTGCCGCTGAAGGCCAAATGGGCTGTGCCGCTGGAGGCCACCAGGGTGTGTCGCTGAAGGCCAAATGGGCTGTGCCGCTGGAGGCCACCAGGGTGTGCCGCTGAAGGCCAAATGGGCTGTGCCGCTAGAGGCCACCAGGGTGTGCCGCTGAAGGCCAAATGGGCTGTGCCGCTGGAGGCCACTAGGGTGTGCCGTTGAAGGGCAAGTGGGCTGTGCCGCTGGAGGCCACTAGGGTGTGCCGTTGAAGGGCAAGAGGGATGTGCCGCTGGAGGCCACCCTGGGTGCATTTCTGAGCCCATTTTGAGCCCTTTGTGAGCACGAGTTGTGGCCCATTTGATTTTCTTCGAGGCCCATGGTTTGTGAGGCTCGTGGTGGTTGATTTCTCTTCAATGTCGTGACTCCGGAGATGGCTTCACAGCAGTGTGCATATTTGGGGAGTCTGGGTGACTAGTCTCTCCAGGGTCTCTTCACTCGGTGCCTTTGTTGATACTGGGCCGAGCATGATATCTGTGTGTGCAATTTTTGCTGTCCACAAATGCCCCCCACCCACGGGTAGCGCAGGCGAAGGATGAGCCGGGCGGTGCCCGCGGGTGTACTAGTCTCTTTTTCTCTTCGTCGGTGCTGACAGGGTGTCGGGAGTGACATGACTTGTTTGTCTCTTCTTTTCTTTGCTAGTGCCGGCGGGGAGTCGGGCATTGACACGGTTTATCGATCACTTTGTCTCTTCGTTAGTGCCGATAGGGTGTCGAGAGCTGCCCTGGTTTATTAGTCTCTTTGTCTCTTCGTCAGTGCCGACGTGGTGTCGGGAGCTGACCTGGTTTGTTGATCTCTTTGTCTCTTCGCCAGTGCCGACAGGGTGCCAGGAGCTAACCCGGTTTGTTGATCTCTTTATCTCTTCGCCAGTGCCGACAGGGTGCCGGGAGCTGACCTGGTTTGTTGGTCTCTTTGTCTCTTCGTCAGTGCCGACAGGGTGTCGGGAGCTGTTGACACCTGAAATATAACTGAGAACAAAGATGAGACCGAAGAGAAGATCAAATCAGAGATGAAGATCCCAGGGATTCCTACAGAGCCAAAACTACAGAAGAGTCATCACTAAAGCTATCACCCAGCTGAAGCCCTTCCCGGCCAAGCTGATATCCGGTGTTGTCGTCGCTCAGATGGCAGTGCTCATAAAGAATTGCAGTCTATTGACTGATGAAAATCTCCAGAAATGTTCTGATGAAACTATACCAACTCACTAACAAAGAGACCTTCGTCTGTTCCGACAGACTCGAAGGATTAGCAAACGAAGAGACAAGCTGGATAGCTTTAACAGCTTGAACCCGCTGATAAGAGGAATTGAAGCGTCAAAAACCCTAAATAGGCCTAATATTATGGTGCCGAGATCCTCCCAAGGCCCAATTGAGCCTTGCGCGCCGGGAGGCTGACTCGCGCGCCGGGAAGCTATGGCGCGCCGGGAAGCTATGTAATGCCCGCCGATAAGATACTCAACAGCGGCTATAAAACCTCCCTTTTCTCTCGAAGGAAAAAAAAACAACGATAGAAGAGAGAGGGACACAGAAAAAAAAGAGGACAGATAGATAGGCAGATATCAAAGAGAGGGAAAGAGTCGGAGAAGAAAAGAGAGAAGAGGAAAAGCAGAGAGGAGAGCTCGAGGCTGATCGAAGGTGGGCAACGGGGAGGGAGAGGAGTCAATGCTACGCCCTCCCCCCCCCCCTTTTTCTGTAGTTCATTTTTGATTTCGATCGCTTCTCCTTCTTCTTCCTCTGATGTGTTCTATAATATCATAGCCGATTTTATGCCGATAGAATAATGCATCGTTTTTGCAGTTTTTTTTATGTATCCCCTCTGATGTATGGGTCATATATAATATCAATGTTTGAATGAATGAATGGTACGGGCCGCAGTTGTTGCCTGCTATTGCCTCTTCGAAGCTGTGTCCCTATTCCCCTATGTCTTCTTCTAGATTCAGCAGCATCTTATTCCCCTCCCCAGCTCGATGATTAGTCTGTTATTTGGACTATTTCTCGAAGAGTTTTCGTGCTTGTTCCAGAACCAGGGACAGACCATCCCTTGGCCCCTGGAACAAAGTATAGCTATATAATGACCGCTGTTCATGAGACTCCGGAGTTTTAGATGCTTACGTTCTGCCTACCAACATTATCGAAGTCATTCCTGGGCCAGAGACAGCCATCTCTTGGCTCCCAGGATGATGAAGGATAACATCAAACTGTCCCCGGGGCTCTGCACAGCAATGGTGACAGGGGTTCTCTATACTCTGATTTTCCCCCAATTTCCTCTCCGATTTTGGCCTTCCTATGAAACCCAAACTTAATCCAATTGGAATTTGATATACTGATCCATTCCGATCCCAAAGAAACCCTTTGTCTTGGCCTGAATCATCGAAAACCCAAAAACAGGGTCCCGTAAACCCTTAGAAACCATCTCGGCGCCACCATATCTCTCGGCACCACGCACAGTAGAATAGGTAAAATGCTCTTGGCGCAAGCCTTCTGGCGCCGAGAACCCATCCGCCCCAGGGCGCGCCGAGAACCCCCCTGGCCATTTGGCCCTTGCGCCGAGAACCCCCCTGGCCTCTTTGCCTGCACGCCGGGAACCCCCTGGCCATCTTGCCTTCGCGCCGGGAACTTATATGCACACTTGAGCTGCGCCGAGAAACCACCCTGCCATCCAATTAAGCCCCCGGCACCTTGATCAAACCCACCCAGGGATACCCATGAGTCACCAGACTTGGCCCGGGGATAAATATGAAGGGGGAAAGACTCCCTTATGTTCCACTATCTCGTATCGGACTTATGAGTAACCCCTTTAGCTCGGGAGGGCTCTGCCATTGCATGAGTTCTGTCAGCTTCCGTAGGGGAAAATCAAACATTGCCCCACGGCAGATACACGGTCCGGGAGGTTCAGTACCTCTCTCTCTCTCGGCTTTCATCTCGGCACTCCGTGGATGATAGCCTATTTCCCCCCTGGGCATAATCCAGATTAAGGGGAAATGCTGCCGAAATATCGATTGACGCTCTAACCCCGACAAGCCCCGGGAAGCGTATATCACACACCTCCCGTCTGGCTCAATTCTTCGGGGGATACAAATACTTCGAGGCCCTTGGCCGGATGAGAAACGTGAAAAGGGGGACATGTCCCTGATGATTGTTCAGGCCCCATCCCGCCACTGCGTGGACGGTGTCCTATTCTTACCCAGCATGATCCACATAAAGGGGTCACGTTGATTTAATAATCTGTCGTCTATTCAATTACGTTCCTAGAATAATAGGAATTTCAATATTTCGCACCATCAATTTCAACCGCCCCTAGCGGCCTCCTACTTTGGCGTTTAATCAAGGGTTGTCCTTCTTAGGGAGGACGTAATTAACGTCATAACCTTTATGGTATGACGGACTTTTGGTCCAGACACGATCACTCACAATCGACTGATTAGAAGTCAGATCGAGCGCACAATGAAATCGTCACATATGTGACTGGCACGCCTAATAATAAAAGAATAAGAATGTAAACTTAAAAATCGCGTCCACAAGTCTGGCACGCCCGGTGGGACCGAGTCTCCCTTCATCTTTACGCCAAAGTCAGGGGCCCGGCGGCCTCTCTCAAAAGTCTAACTGTGTGTTAATCTTACTCGCAGAAACTACAGATGGAGGCTGGACTAGTTGCTGTTCACTTCGGCCAACAAGTGGTCGATGGCCACATCCACGGAGGGTACCTGGCGGTGCCGATGGAGTTCGGATCCATGCCTCCAGCGGTGGGTCTACCCAATTGCTTGGGCCTCGTATTTGTCGATCTGCTGCAAGTCGACAACGAAGCTGAAAAGATCGCCATGATAGAGACCACGATGGCGCCAAAAGCCGAGGAGGGGAAGACGGCAGTTGCTCCTACCGTCGTTTCGTGCCTTGTCCATCACCTGGGAAAGAAGACCGATGTCTCCGCCACTGCTGGTAGGAGAAGAAGAAACAACCGGAGAGGCCGGTCTGCTGCAACCGGAGGCTGCCCGTCGGCCTCAAGAAAGACTATGATGGTGGGAAACATGAGGGTGAACCTCAACGGCCGCCCCATGAATGCACGGCCCGACAGGGTCATTCCATCGGTCCATACCAACAATAGATTCCAGCCGTTGGCCACCGGGAGGGCCAATTGGGAGAACAAGGGTAGGCAGCCGCTGGCACCTAAGCCGACCAAGTTCAAACAAGTTTGGGTGCCAAAGAAGATTCAGAGCTGGGCACCAGCTCAAGAAGAATGTGTTGCTGCCATCCGCCCCAGGGCCGGGGGCAGGAGACATGAGAGGGATGAAGAATATATTGCTGCCGTCCGCCCCAGGACCGGGGGCAGGAGATGGGAGAATAAAGAGAAAGATGCTACTGTCGCTCACCCCGGGAGGAGGGGCGGAGATTTTCGAAAGAGAGATGAAGGAAGAGTGGATGAAGTCGCTTCTATGGCTGCTCCGCAGAGATCCAGGGCCTGCGCTAGACAGGCCGATGTGTTCAGATATCCCAGGTCAGAGTACTTGGCTGCTCAAGTCTCGAGGCTGGCCTATCAGCCGAAGACTCAGGAGAGGCTGCTGCCCCGGTCAGAGCTACAAGGGCAGAGTCGGGAAGAGATGAACCGGGTGGTTCAAGACTACTTTCATTGCCTAGGGAACTCCTCCCTGGGGCAACAAAGACTATCCCGTGCCTTGGGCACTACGGAGGGAGAAGAAAGAGAAGAAGTGATGCTGGAGGCTTCGTCCTTTGACTCCAATGACTATGAAGATGGCCGCATGGCCAGATATGATGAAGATATCTACCAAGAAGAGACAGAAGAAAAGAAAATGTCTGTATTTGACCGTCTGACATATCCTGGACAGGTCAAGAGAAGAGTCGCAGGCAGAGAGGAAGAATGCAGATTCTTGCTTGCAACATGGCCGGCGTCGCCGAAAGATATGGTATGTTACCAAATCAGCCAGAAGAATTGATCAGCCTGGCGCACAGACCAGGTGCAGTCACGAGAAGAAGCAAGGCAGCGAAAGATAAGATAGTAGCTGCTAATCAAGACAACCTCTCGGCCGTCAATGAAGCCCGAAGAGTCACCACGATGACAGTGAATGTGGTGACTACTGAAGAAGAAGACAATCCTCTCTTAGACCCCGCTGAAGGGACTTCAGGGGAGATGCAAATTCTAGCAACCATGGATCCCATGATCCAGATGATGTTCATGAGGTACCAACGGGAAATTGAGTCTCTCAGAAGACAGTTGAATGAGAGAAATGAGCAGACACCTGTTTCTAAGCAGGCCGAGCCGGCAGGACAAACTTCCAGCTCAACCGAGGTGGCCGTCCCAGCTGTTCCTCATTTGAATAGTGAAGGCAGAGCGCCAAATCAGCCCCTTCCACAACAGGTGGCAGCCCAGCCCTCTGCCTCTCAAACACAGTCTGCTGTGCCAGCATCTCAGCCGATGCTGCATACAACGGTCATGACGACCCCTTTCAATCATCAGCAGGCATATTTCTTTCCAGAACCAGTGGATCCGGTTGTGGCAAATAAACTGATGATAGAAAAGATTGTTGAGATGAAGCTGTCTGAGAAAGTCGGGGACGATTCTGGTACCTATGACATCTACAAAGTACCATACCCTGCACATTATGCTGCTAAGAGATTACCACCAGGCGTCAGCAAGCCGCCGAAGTTTGAAAAATTCAACGGCCAAGGCTCTCCCAGAGAACATATAGCCTATTACACTATAGTTATGGGCGACCTGGCAGCTGATGAAGCATATTTACTAAATTCTTTGGCTCGTCCCTTACAGGGTTAGCCTTTGAATGGTACTCCAGCTTGCCAGCTGGGTCAGTAGCTGACTGGCCCGATATGCAGCGGAAATTCCGAGACAGATTTCATGTTACAGAAAGGGAAATCACAATAGCTGAGCTATATGCGTCCAGGCAGAAACAAGATGAGACCGCCCTGGATTATATAAAAAGATGGAGGAATCTGGCTATGAGATGCAGGCGACCTCCCCATCAAGAAGATGCAGTACAGATATGCAAGCAGAATCTCAGAAGAGAAGTGCTGGAAAAGATGATCGGGACAGATGTCAGGACATTTGACCGTTTAAATAACATAGTGGCAGAGGTCGAGACGTTCTTATCTAAGCGTCCGATCGCCAATGTCCCTGCTATGCAAAAAGGGAAAGCTGTTGATCGGCGGCCATCGCATTCAGAGGCCAACACTGTTGATTTCGAAACCTTTGAACAGCAGAAAGAAAAAAACAAGGCAACTGATGCTCCTCCGCCGTCAGGCCCAACAGAAATGAAAGAAAAGGTCTCCCTAAGAAATAAGATGAGGAAGGCATATTCATTCCCCAAAGATAAGACATGTGCACTGTTCAATTGGGCTTACAAGTTCAACAAAGTAACATTGCCCGAACCGAAGAGACCCGCTGATGCAGCGAAGAAAGATGACCCACTGTTCTGTCCATATCACCGGGGACTGGGGCATACTATAGAAAACTGCTATGTCTTCAAAGATGTCATGGAAAGTATGTTCAAAAAGGGTGAGCTGCAATTGGGAGATTACCAGGTGGACCCTCCACGCCCTCATGAACCTCCAGCAATGAGGATGGCTGCAAATATGATTTCTGTATATCAGCAATTGCCCGAAGAGGCTGTTGAAGAATGCACCAGGCGCACTTATGAAGCATGCTTCCTTACCCCATTTTGGGATCAGGAGGGGTGGCAGACGAAGCCGGTGAAGACCAGAAAGAGGACATCTGTTGCCGAAACAACGGACCATCCATTCGGAATGCCACTTCGGAGCCGGGAGCATCCCCAGTTAAACCAATTTGGCGTCTAGCTGAGACACAGCCAGTCATCCGAATCCCCACCGACAATCAAAGGAGACAGACTCCGCTTCCCACACAAAAAGAAATAAGTCCGGAGGCAAAACGTCTCCAACAGTACATCAACGGGCTCGACGAATATGAACAGGTTGAGCCGAAGCCCCTACTGGTGAAAGATTGCATACTCTGGGAGCAGCTAGAAGAATTGACCATTGAAGAAAAACCAGAGGAAAAATAGGGGAAAGATGATACTGAACCCTTCTGGGGGCAGGGGCCAGCAAAGCCAAAGCACCAGAAGAAGAAAAGGCAGTCACAGAACAGAAGAAAAAAGAAAGTCATGACAGTACACTGCAATACACTCTCGGTGCTGTTCACCTTGCCTGGGGAGGATGATGATGCAGAGGCATCGGCCACGCCATTGGAAGCCAACCATGCTGAAGCTTCAACCTCGGCACATGCTACCCGTTCTGGGAGAAGATGGGGACGTCCCCCGCCAGCCAATCATAATATCATTTTCAGGGGAGAGCAACCCTATCAGATACCGGAGCCTGAAATGCGAGGTGTCCAGATCCCTCCTCCTGCCAGTCTATACCAAGAAGAGAAGAAAGGGGATGGAGCTCCGTCATTCCTTGAATTTTTATCCAGTTTAGAGGGCGAAAAGCCAGTACAAACTGCTCCAGCCAGAAGTAACAAGCACCAGCAGTCAACGGCTCTGAAGCCTAGGCAGGGTGAGAAAGAAGAAAAAGGTTATCCAGCAACATCAAGGGCCGTCTTTCCAGAAGAAGTCCCTCAAGAAACCAACCAAGGAACTGAGACAAGAAGCGGGCAGGCAATGCCGCAAGCACCTGGGGAACCTCCAAAGCCCCGCTGGGCAGAAGAAATGCGGCTCTCCAATGTCCGGGTAGGCAGCCGAATTATGAGAATGCTGAAGAAGCTCCCTACCAGATTCTCTATATGGGAAATCCTTTCCTTGAGCGAAGATGCCCGCCAAGCAATTATTGATGCCCTACAGTCACCAGCACAGTATGAAGCACTACTGACAGAAGTCAATTCTGGGCCGACAGTCACTTTCACTGAAGATGACATGTTGATTCCAAATCCCAGCCACAACAGGCCACTATACATGAGAGGACATCTCAACTGTCAGCCATTAAGCCGGATACTGGTAGATCCAGGGGCTGCTGTAAATATTCTGCCATACCGCATCTATCAGAAATATTATTTTGATATGCACCTCACGAAGGTCAGGGACATGAAGATTGCTGGCTTTAACCAGAAGTGTGAGACACCTTTGGGGGTAGCAGATTTCAACCTCACCCTGGGGGACCTCACTACTGTGGTGCGATTCTATGTGATCGATTCCAACACCACATACAAGGCCTTGTTGGGGCGACCGTGGTTGCATGAGTACCAAATAGTGCCTTCCACACTGCATCAGTGCATTAAGTACTGTCATGATGGCAAAGAAGAAAGGGTCTTCGCAGATTTGCACCCCTTTGAAGTCTTCGAGTGCCATATGCTCGATGCATCCTATTATGCTGACATGCTGCAAAAAGATAAGAAGAAAGAAACTGTGACTAGTCAAGAGAAGTCGGTAGCGAAGACAGAGGATTGGTCTCCGCCGCCACCACGGGGCTGTGCCAAGAAGCATGAGGTATCCCATATCTCTCATGTTGGGGATTTTGCACGGATCACACCTCCAAGCATTCATCCCGATGATACTGATGAAGAAATGAAAGAAAAATATGCACAAGTCAGGTACCGGAAGGGCTGGTTAAGCCAGTCACCAGTTTGGAATGCCAGACAGTGCTGCCACTCAAGATTATGGAGGTCCCTCGTTTCTGCGAGCCTCCCATCATATTCTACACCGGGGAGCCTGTTGAGGAGGACGATCAGACTGCATGATTCCGGAAGAATCCACAAGCCGAATGGTGCCAATCACAGGCTTGGATTACACCACGCAACGGGTCTCGCAAATGTTCTCCAAACTTCAGATGCCTTCACTGCAGCCCGTTGCCCAGAAGAAAGCATTCCAAGAGCTCTGGGATCCGCCCCAGAATAATAAGGAATTGATGAAGATCACCCAGCACCCGGGATTGGGCTACACTCTACAAGAATACTATGAAGCCGAGGTAGATGTCATCTCCGCCTTCTTTTCACATGAAGATCCTCCTGGGATGGGCTATGATGATTACCCCTCAGAAGATGAAGAGATTATATATCAGTCTATACCGGATGATGGGCCTTCCAATAACCAGCCCGAGGCAGAAAAGTCTGATGAAGCAAATGTATGCCGGTGCTGGGAGGAACTGTCTTGTAAGGAAGACCTGTTCCAGGCCGAAGCAAAGTTTGACACGGGAACCCCGGATGAAGACCAGATTTCTAATGATACAAGAGAATGCTTAGAGTTTGAATGTATTCTGGAAGAAGTTCGAGCTCTGCAAAATATAAATTCCCCAGAGGAATCTACGCCAGCAAGGCCTCCGGAAGTGGAAGACCTAATCTTTGAGCCTTACACGGAGCCGGTCGTATCCCATGGTCAGGCTGAACAAAGTCACATGGTTTCTGCCCTGTATGATGAATCATCATTGGCCGAGGTCCGACAAGAAGAATTAGAGAATTCTGAAACTGAAGAAAACTATATCCCGGGGGGCTTCGTCGATTTGCAAGAGGCTCCGCCCGAAGTTGAAGATGGTGGCCAGGCCACCGTTGATGAGCTCGTGGAAGTAAACTTGGGGACAGAGAGGAACCAAGGCCAACCTTTCTCAGTGTTCGGCTGGAACCAAAGGTCCGAGAACATTACATACAATTCCTGAGGGAGTTCAAAGACTGCTTCGCTTGGACGTATGATGAAATGCCAGGGTTAAATCCCGATGTAGCACAACACCTGCTGGCGATTAATTCAGAAGCCAATCCCGTAAAACAACCGCCCAGAGGATGCGACCTGAGCTGATCAACCAAATCAATAAAGAGGTCAACAAGCTTATTGATGTTGGCTTCGTCGAAGAAAATCAATACACTACATGGCTGGCGAACATAGTCCCCGTGAAGAAGAAAAATGGGAAGATCAGAATATGTGTTGATTTTCGAGACCTTAATAAGGCTTGTCCGAAGGATGATTTCCCAGTACCAATTACTGAAGTAATGATTGATGCAACCACTGGTCATGAAGCCCTGTCATTCATGGACGGTTCATCCGGATATAACCAAATTTGGATTGCTGAAAAAGATAGAGTACACACTGCATTCCGCACTCCAAAAGGGATATTCCACTACAAAAGAATGCCGTTCGGCCTTAAGAATGCCGGCGCTACTTACCAAAGAGCCATGACGAAAATTTTTGACGATTTGCTCTTCAAGAAAGTGGAGTGCTATGTTGATGACCTGGTGGTGAAGACCAGAAAGAAAGAAGATCATCTGCAGGACCTGAGGGTAGTGTTCCAAAGGTTGCGAAAATATGAGCTGAAAATGAACCCTATGAAGTGCGCCTTTGGCGTGACCAGCGGAAAATTCCTTGGATTTATTGTCCGGCACAGGGGTATTGAGATTGATCCGTCCAAGATCAAGGCTATTCAAGAGCTCCCCCCACCGAAGAATCTGTCTGAGCTAAGATCTCTGCAAGGGCGTCTGGCCTACATCCGACGATTTATATCAAACCTGTCGGGTCGGTGCCACCCCTTTCATAAGCTCATGATGAAAGATGTGCCGTTCATGTGGGACGACGGATGCCAAGAGGCTTTTGAAAAGCTGAAGGAATACCTCAAGACCCCTCCAGTATTGGGGGCACCAGTCAAGGGCAGCCCTTTAATCCTCTATATAGCAGCCACGCATTGTTCGCTGGGGGCAATGTTAGCTCAAATAAACGAAGATGGAAAGGAGCGAGCCTTATATTACCTTAGCAGAAGGTTGATCAGGACTGAAGAAAGCTATACTTACATAGAGAAGACTTGCTTGGCACTGGTTTTCGCTGTTAAGAAGCTCCGACACTATATGCTGTCACATGAAATCAGATTGATATCTACAGTAGATCCGCTCAAATATATATTGACTCAGCCGGCACTCAAGGGTCGACTAGGCAAATGGGCTGTGATTCTGATGGAGTTCGACATCATCTACATACCTCAAAGGGCTATAAAGGGCCAGGCTGTGGCTGATTTCTTTGCAGAGCACCCTGTACCAGAAAGCGCCATGCTCGAGACTGAGCTCCCTGATGATGAAGTGCTCGAAGCCTGTCAAACTCAGCCAATCATGTGGCAATTATATTTTGATGGGGCATCAAGAACAGAAACTGATTCCAGTGGGAAAACAAGAATACGTGCAGGGGCCGGCATTGTGCTGAAATCACCAGAAGGAGAAGTGTTGCACACCTCCTGTTCTATAAATAAGCCCTGTACCAACAATGAAGCTGAATATGAAGCTCTGATAATTGGTCTCCAGGTCGCCCTCAGTATGAGTATTCGGATGCTTCAGGTATTCGGTGACTCAATGTTAGTGATAAAACAAATACAGGGAGAATTCGAAGTGCGAAAGCCAGAATTGAACCCCTATTATCAAAAGGCTATACGCCTCATGGCGAATTTCTACCACATTGAGCTCAATCATGTGGGTCGGGGACACAATGCTCAAGCTGATGCACTGGCAAAGCTGGCCAGCTCACTATCAGTCCCACCAGATGAGACGCTCAACATTATTGTCATGAACAGGCGGCAAGTCCCCAGCATGCTGGAAGCGTATCCTGAAGAATATGAGATTGATGCCGTTGACAAAGTCCAGGCGTCTGATTGGAGACAGCACCTACTGCAGTGGTTCCTACACCAACAGCTGCCCAAGAACAAAGAAGAGAGAATGAAACTCCTAAGGACCAAAGATTCTTATGAATGCAGAAATGGAACTCTGTTCCGAATCATGGCGGACGCCCGCAAGAAGATTTTGCTTCGCTGCCTATCTACTGAAGAAGCTTGGCAAGCAATGAAAGAAATACATGCTGGGACAGCAGGGGCACACCAGGCTGGGCCTAAGATGAAGATTGAAATCAAGAAGCTGGGTTATTATTGGCCCACTATGTTTGAAGACTGTTGCCAGTTTGCAAAGTCATGCCAGAAATGCCAGGAGCATGCCACTGTACCCAGAAGGCCCCCTGTAGCTCTACACCCTACAATTCCCAGCTGGCCTTTTGCTCAGTGGGGAACTGATGTGGTCGGGCCACTACCGACTTCCTCAGCTGGACATAAGTACATCCTAGCTATAACAGACTACTTCTCCAGGTGGGCGGAAGCAGTAGCGCTCAGAGAAGTGACTGGTGAGTTGGTTGCCAGATTCATCAAGCACAATATCATCTTCCGGTTCGGGGTCCCCAGCTGGATAATTTCTGATAATGGAAGCCACTTCAAGAACCAGAAGATATATCGGCTTGCCGAGAAGTACAAAATTGAATGGAGGACCTCCACTCCTTACAATCCACAAGCAAATGGACTGGCTGAAGCCTTCAATAAGACACTATGCACCCTGCTGGCCAAGATCGTCAGTTCTAACAAAAAGGACTGGGGTGAGAAGATGTATGAAGCACTGTGGGCATATCGCACCGTCTATAAAACCCCCACGGGTTGCTCACCCTATTCACTGGTGTACGGCTCCGAGGCAGTAGTCCCCATAGAGCTGGAGGTACCGTCACTCAGGATTGCAGTCCAGCATGGCTTAGTTCGTGACGAACAAACCAATGCTGAAAGGAGACTTGAAGAACTGGCTGAACTGGAGGGGAAGCGTCTGCAAGCCCAGAAGAATATCCAGATGTACCAAGCCCGCATGGCAAATGCCTTCAATAAGCTCGTCAAGGGGCGGGAATTCAAGAAAGGAGACCTGGTCATGGTCAAGAAAAGGGAAGTCATGGCTTCCAATCCAAAAGGCAAACTTGCTGCTAACTGGCTGGGTCCATACGTAATCCAGAGGGTCTACGAGGGCGGAGCCTACGTGGTTGTCAACCATCGAGGGGAAATTCAGTTCTCGCCACTCAATGGGAAGCATCTGAAACTCTATCATGCTGCACCACTGCCTGCTGGGGAAGTGGCGAAATGAACAGATAAGTCAAGACTGATGACAATCAGATGATGAAGCCCTATTCGGACCCTTCGTCCAGATTAGATAATAAAACCCTACTCTTCCTGGTGTTAAAAAAAAAATGGGACTAAAAATAGAGATGTCCCGCCAGACTTGTTCGGGCATTCTGAACATGGGCAAAAAAATGGCCGAAATCCAGCTGTGGTGAAAACCCGAAAGGGCACTGCAGGCAAAATCGGGTACCCCGCCACGTGAAAACCCGTAAGGGCGCGTGGGCAAAAGCAAGAGGGGGCTGGCTTCGGCGAAAACCCGAAAGGGCGCTTAAGCCAGTAATGTGATAATTTAAAGTTCCCTTTTTCACCCTTCCTAATAAAACTCCGAGAAGGACGATCATCATAAAGTCCCACCGGAAATCCTGTCCAACTATCTTTCGGCCCTTGTCATCATTAACAAGATCGGTCGGCTCACCCCTTTAACTTGGACCCTTCGTCTCTGTTAAATGAATCTACCCCTCCGGCAAACGGCTTCGTGCCTAAGCTGCTACCAGTCAACATCAGTTCAGACCTTCCGTCTAGACTGCATGAAGAAACATCATCCTTCTTTGCGTTGATGTCTACCCCACATCAACGATAGAACTTATGCACACATTTCCTGGTGAACGGCCCCATGCCTGAGCTGCTACACAGCGACATCACTCAGACCCTTCGTCTGAGTAGACGATGAAACCACTTTCCTTTGCGTTGATGTCTATCCCACACCAACGATGAGATCCACACTCCCGGCAGACAGCTTCATACCCAAGCCGCCGTCCACCAACTTCAGTTTGGACCTTCCGTCTGAATTGCATGATGAAGCCCTACTCTCCTCTGCGTTGATGTTCACCCCACATCAATGAATGGCACTCCGCCCTCGATGAGCTCTATCCACCTTGGTCTAGTGGCATTCTGCCCTAACCAAGCTACCTCAAACTTGGTCTAGTGGCACTCCGCCCTGATCGAGCTACCTTTACCTCGGTTTTGTGGCACTCCGCCCAGACCGAGCTACCTTCCCCTTTGGTCCAGTGGCACTCCGCCCTGGCCGAGCTACTTATATCTTAGTCTAGAAGCACTCTCCTCTGACCGAGCTACCCTTATCTTGGTCTAGTGGTACTCCACCCTGATCGAGCAACCCACACCTCAGTTTAGCGGCACTCTGCCCTGGCCGAGCTCGCATATAATAAATAACATCGCCAATGCGGGTCCTACGCCCGAATCGTCTCAAATCTGTCCTTTGCGCTAGCATTACCTTCTTGCTAACGAATAAGCCTTTTCTCGGCGCAAGGCCTTATGCCCTAGTCGACTCTCTCAATATCCTCCTCTTATACGAGTTCAAAAAAAGAGAAATAAAAAAAAATGATAAGAAATGGGGCTTAAAATAGAGGTGCCCCATCGGACTTGTTCAAAACATCTTGGGCGAGTGTAAAAAATGGCAAACAACCCGGCTGTGGCGAAAACCCGAAAGGGCGCTACGGGCAAAATTGGGTACCCCGCCACGTGAAAACCCGAGAGGGCGCGTGGACAAAAGCAAGAGGGGGCTGGCTCGGTGAAAACCCGAAAGGGCACTTGGGTCAGTAATGTGGTCACACAAAAAGTTCACTTCATGAATCTCCTTCAGCAGCACGTCCACCGCATGTCCCACCGATGATGAAACCCCGTTGGTCATGAGGCATATCGTCTCGATCAATGCTAAAGCCCATCTCAGAATAGACCTTCCGTCTGTTCTGATAAAACCCTTCCACTTTCTGCCTGAGACCCACCACGGTAAAACCTATCCAGTTTAGATCTTACATCTATTCTGATGAAACCTATCATATGTCCCACCGTGATAAAACCTGCTATTGATCGATTGGCACACTGCCCGATCAACGATGAAACCTAGGGTATGAACCCAATATCGATGATGAAACCTGCTATTGATCGATTGGCACACTGCCCCATCAACGATGAAACCTAGCCGGCTTAGACCTTACGTCTATCCCGATGAAACCTATGAAATCCTTGCATTGGTATGAACCCAATACCGATGATGAAACCTGCTATTGATCGATTGGCACACTGCCCGATCAACGATGAAACCTAGCCGGCTTAGACCTTACGTCTATCCCGATGAAACCTATGAAATCCTTGCATTGGTATGAACCCAATACCGATGATGAAACCTGCTATTGATCGATTGGCACACTGCCCGATCAACGATGAAACCTATCCGGTTTAGACCTTACGTCTGTCCCGATGAAACCCATGGAATCCTTGCATTGGTATGAACCTAATACCGATGATGAAATCAGTTACTGGTGGAGCGGCACATTGCCTGATCGATGCTGAAACCCATCCAGGGTAGACCTTCCATTTGCTCTGATAAAAACACAACAGATTTCCCAAATCAATCTGGATCTTCCGTCTCGATAGATAATGAAATACTATTCCTTTGCGTTAATGTAAAACCCCACATTAACGATGAAATCTACATCCCCAGCGAACGGCTTCGTGCCCAAGCTGCTACACACATTTCTTTAAGTCAATCCGGACCTTCCGTCTGGATAGATGATGAAATACCATTCCTTTGCGTTAATGTAAAATCCCACATTAACGATAAAACATGCATCTCCAGCAAACGGCTTCGTGCTTAAGCTGCTACGCACATCCTCGAGTCAATCTGGACCTTCCGTCTGGATAGATGATGAAATCCTATTCCTTTGCGTTAATGTTAATCTCCACATTAACGATTACAGTCATGCTCCTGGCGAATGGCTTCGTGCCTAAGCCACGAAACACACTCAAGTCGACCCAGGCCTTCTGCCTGGGTGAACGATGAAACCCCATACCCCTTGCGTTGATGTTGACACCCACATCAATGACGATGCATACACAACTTAGCATATGGATTAACAATTTACAAAGCCAAAGTCCTAGTGCAACAAAAAAAAAAGAGAGACAAAATGGGGCTAAAAATAGAGATGCTCCGCCAGACTTGTTCAAGCATTCTGAACAAGGGCAAAAATGGCCAAAACCCAGCTGTGGTGAAAACCCGAAAGGGCACTGCAGGTAAAATCGGGTACCCCGCCACGTGAAAACCCGAAAGGGCGCGTGGGCAAAAGCAAGAGGGGGCTGGCTCCGGTGAAAACCCGAAAGGGCGCTTGGGTCAGTAAAGTGATAATTTAAAAAGTTCCATGCCAATGACATGCTACCTTCATCTCCCACCATTTACAATAACCTTCCATTTGTCGCCCGCGCCTCGCCCGATCAGCGATAAAACCCTTGCAGGATAGACCTTACGTCTGTCCTGATAAAGTCTTCATACCTCTTTCAAAAGTCCCACCGACGATAAAACCCATCACCACTCTTATGAAACCAGCTATTGATCGACCGGCACACTGCCCGATCAACGATGAAACCTATCCAGTTTAGACCTTACGTCTATTCTGATGAAACTTATGGAATTCCTTTGCATCGATATAAACCCAATATCGATGATAAAACCAGCTATTGATCGATCGGCACCTTGCCCGATCAATGATAAAACCCTATCTAGTTTGGACCTTACGTCTATTCTGATGAAACTTATAAATTTTCTTTGCATCGATATAAACCCAATATCGATGATGAAACCAGCTATTGATTGACCGGCACCTCGTCCGATCAATGTTGAAACCTATCCAGGTCAGACCTTACGTCTTTCCTGATGAAAACCACATATGCTCTCACGTCCCACCTGCGATAAAGCTTACCCAGTCTAGACCTCACGTCTATTCTGATGAAACCTATACAACTTCGTTGCATCGATATAAATCCAATACCGATGATAAAATCAGCCACTGGTCGATCGGCACATTGCGCCGATCAGTTCTGAAACCTACCCGGGATGGACCATTCGTCTGTTCCGGATGATACTCTAAACCTTTTCATTCACTTTTATGCAAACAACCTCACTTGCGGCACATGTGGCCGAAAAGGACATCCGCTACTACCTACAAAATTCGGTTTAAGCACCCTCCGGATACTGTCACGCGGTGGAGCGAGTTCCCCATCCTTTCTCTGAAGGGGTGGACGCTCTCCTGCTAAATACGGGCTATCCGCATGAGGATTGCTAAAACCGCTACCGAATCATCAGTAAGTAATGGTGATGCAACAAGTGAAGAACAGCCACACATGAGACCAGCATAAAGATTCATCTTCATTATATAAAGAAGAAAAAGAGTACAAAAGGATCCCCGAGGGGGAATTGTATTACAAAAAAAAAGGAGAAAAGAGATGTTCACTGGCGCCGGAATATGTCTTCGAAGGCCAGAAGACCCACATACGGAGCAGCCCCCAACTCATGGAGACGAGCCTCCTCCTCCTGTAGCCGAGCAGACTCGTCCTGAAAAGATGCTACCTGCCCCTCCAACAGAGCTACTTCTCCGCGAATTGCGGCCTAGAAGTTGTTATCGACGGCAGCTCAGCTCGAAGGACTAGCCAGTTCAGCCTCTAGAACGGTTATCCGGCTGCGTACGAATTGCTCCCGCTGTGTCAGAGACTGCAGCTGGCCTTGGCGCTCCTGAAGATAGAGCTCATTTTCTCCAGCTCAGATTTGCACTCTACCCTCTGCAACTTCAAAGCTGCCAGTCTGTCAGACATAATGTGTGCCAAGAAATCCCGGCGGTGTACAAATTTAACAACAACAGAACCCGCTGGGCCCATATTTCCAGGGGACAGCCCATCGCCTGCAGACCAGCGGTGAAACGCTCGGCTATCTCTTTCAACTGCAGATAAGTCAGTCCGGGCTGGGACTCCACTAGCTGGCGCAGCATGTCCAGATTTTGCCAGACGAAGCTCTCAGATGAAGCAAAGCCGAAGGAGGGAGAGGGGGTTACTGCAAAAGTCACCTCACTGTCAATGTCTGCCCATAATGCGACATCCGGCTGGGAGGAAGAAGACGGGAGATCTGCTGAAGATACCGCCTGAACCTTCTCTGTGATCTCTTGCGGAGCTAAGGGGCCTTCTACCTCCATCTCCTCGAGGACTGCTGTTTGAATGCTCGGAGAGGAAGAGCTAATGAGTGCTGGAGCGGCTGCTTTGCGGGTCCCTGGTGCAGTGCCCGCGTCTTCAACATTCTCCTCTCGGGCCACCTCCTCCTCAAACCCTAAACCCATGGAGATTGATTCTGGGCCAGCTATGGACAATAGTTCCATCTCTGTATCCGTTGCCTCTCCTTCTTCCATCTCTTCCTCAACGGCTGTTCCTTTCAGCGTTGAGACCGCAGGGACTACAGCCCGAAGAGGCCGGGGTTCAATCTCCATAATTGCTGTTATAGGAATTGCCGATTCGGGCGCAATGGTCATCACCGCGGCCGCTACAAAGGCAGAACCCCTAGCTGGGTCCGCTTCAGCTCTGAAATCCAAGACCCTGATTAGAGCCGAGCTATCCTCCGAGGTTCCCAAGTCCAGTAATGCCAGGTCCGTGGAGGACTGTATCCTCACTGGCACGGGGCGAATAATCTCAGAAATGCCTGCACAGGTTGCTGATGAAACAGGGATGATTGCCAAGGCATCGGACGGAGTGGCTTCAAAGGCTGCAGTCGTTACTAGGCTAGCAACAGTGGGTTCCTGTGAACAGATCAATACAGCATCAAACAGCAAATAAAAGGGCAACCGGGGAGGAGAAGGAGAAGATACTCACTCCTGATGTGATGCCGACATCCTTAAAGGAATGCAGGGGAGAGGAAAGCTCCGCTGCTGAAGCAACGAAGGGAGGGGTTATATCTGCCTCGGTGTCCAGGCCGGCAAACTCTTCCTGTAGCTCCTCCTCAGAAGACAGCACCAACAGTTTGGAGGGGGTGAATAGCGGAACAATGTCAGTACATACGGATGGGGCCTCTGGTTTGGAGATACCCTCCGCCTCGCTATCGCTAAAGCCCGCCTCTTATCCCTCTGCATCGGAGGCAGTTGCGGAACTACTAGAAGATATTTCCACGCTGTCCACGGGCTGGGCAGTCATCTTTGAAGTATGCCGGGAGGTGGACCGGGTAACTACGCGCCTTGTGGTGACAATCTCCCGTTTTGTCTGCGCTTTGTAACCCTCCTGTGGCTGAAACACATCTCCTCCCGCTGCTATGACTCCGGTCTCCTCTCCAGCTGTCACTGTAGCAAAAGGTCCATGAAATAAATGACATAAAAATAGCTGAAATGCACAAGAAAAGATGAGAAAACATACTTACCCTCTACTTCGCCGGCCGGCGTAGGAGAAGTCAGTCTAGTGTCCACATCAGGGAGCGCCACAACTTGCTCTCGGGCTGTACAAAATAGTGGTCAGATATCCGGAGATCTCTTTCAGATTCAGCAAAGAAGAGAATGAAAGAAGTAGCTCCAAGCTGGTAATGTTACCCTCAGCAGATGCCTGGGCGGCCTCCCTCTCGGATGCAAATTCATCAAACGAAGGGATATCAGGGAGAGGGGTCCCGGTGTCCGTCGCTGTCAAGTCCGGTTGCTGGGCGTAAGCTGTCTTAGCCTTCTTGGCCTTTACGACTGCAACCTTAACCGCCGAAGTCTTTCTCTTTTTGCCCGGAGGCAAGGGAGTGGTAGTCGGCGCTGCTGCAGGGACTTCAAAATGAGCAGGCTTCTCAGCTTGTGCGATGATCTTTCTATAAAGTCCCTGTCGCTTTATATCTGGTCTGTCTGTTAAGACAGAAGAAAAGCAGCGAAATCAGTGAATGCAAAGTTCAACACTGAGCGGAAGGTACTACAGTCATAGAAGAAAGATCATACCTACTGGACCGTCATAAAAGACAGAAAGTGGCCAATACAGATAAGCTACCTCCTTCGAGCGGGAAGTAGCTTCCTTGACGAGCCAGCATACATCACCAACTGTCTGGCACTTCTCCACTAAGGTGGCCAGGTCGCTATGACCGTAAAAGTCAAGACATCGGAATAAGTCAAGGTGGTCCATGCCCCAGCCGTCGACATAATGAAAGGAAATGAACAATGGCTTATTCAAGATGCCGGCTATCGGACTTTCTGCAGATAACCCATGTACATTCAGCAGAATAAACAGCCATGATGTGTGCTTGTAGTACGTCTGAGTCCTATCTTCCTTGCGTACAAACGTCCTGTAGGGATGAAATCTATCTGTCGGACCCCTCCAAGGGACTACTGTCAGGAGCGGCTCTTCAACAGGGAATGGGTACTGTTGCGCCTCCAGACGAGCGCCCCCTACATGGCACAGATGTTTCAAGTTCTTCATAAAGGTGTCTTCATTAATAGCAGCAAAGACAGGAGAGGGCGGCTCAGAGCCTTCTTCTTTCAAAACCCGACGCTGGCTCAGATAGTTCTCTGCCTCCCTCGGGTGCTGTGAATAAATCCTTTTCAGGTGGGCCTCGGGGATGTCAAATACTGGCCCGGGCTGTTGTTTCAAGAAAGAACGCTCGGCCACGTCCCAGAATGCACCCCTACCATCCCTATAAAAATTGGTCCGAATGTTCCACCATTTGATGTACTCTGATGTAACACGGGGAACACGGTTGGAAACAGTCGGAACTCTGAAAGTTGCGCCATCCTGGCGATGGAAGAAATCCCACCACAACCGTCCGTCACCGACGATGGTGGACCCATGCTTGGCCCGACTGTCCAGGGGAAACTGAGCGACTGATGTAGGGATATGCTGGTCATAACCGAAGTTCCTCCCAAAGCGGAATGGGTAGTATGGTTCCAGAAGAAGCAGGCCGCCCTTTCTGAAAACTAAAACACTAGGCCGGATGGCCATGGCCCACCTGACTAGCTCCGGTTCCAGAATAGACCGAACAGCATTAGCCCCTGAGATAGGGTGAACATAGGTCTCTACCTCTTCCATCTTGCATTCTCTTTGAGGGTGAACCAAAGGAGCTGAACCTGCTGCCAAGCTCCAGAAATGGATGCTGCCAGGAGCGTCTACTGGTACCCTTATCAGTCGGCCCCTTATTTTGAACAACTGATCAGAGAAAGAGCAGGGCTCAGCACTGGCAAATTCAATCATTCTGGGTAATACTGCATCTGCCTGCAGAGTTCTAGGAGCCAACTCAGGAAACAGACTGCAGACCCAAGCATTGAAGAAGTGAAAGGGACCCACGGTCCTCAAAGAGTGGGGAGTCCGATGCTTGTACAGATCCCCCAGAGATTTGTAGATTAAACACAAAGCCACTGGGCAGAGTGACAACCTCATCCCCCAGGCCATTTGACAAGTCGGATATATGGCTTCCGGTCGGATGATCGCCTCGTCCCCTTGAGGGAGAGCGAAGGTGCACAGCCAGAATGTGAAATAAGCCGTGCAATGTGTGATAGGGTCCACCCCTGCCGGGTTTGGACCATCTTTGCCTATACGGCACAATGAAGACGGCAGCGCTGATTTGTAACGAGGAGCCCTTATCTGCTTGCTGGCAACCGGACCTATAGAAGGGAAGTCTACATATTTTAAAGGACCGTCGATGAAATACTGAATCCACTGTCCTACCCGGACCCTTAGCTTGCTACCTTTCTCTCGAGGATGGTAACCCTTGGAGGATCCTCTACTATAAGCCAAACAGATGGAGCGATAGGCTTTCATTAAGTATCGGTACGAGTAGCCAAGTGAGTACCTGCCTTCGCCATCAGAGCTGTCCTTTTCAGAATCTTCCAAACAGACCTCTTCATAAGGCTCGCCATCAATGGGCAGACCAGAAAGCTGTGATAAACTCCAGAGGTCGAGAGATGTTTCACCCTCTGCTGTATAAAATATGTTGAACAAAGGGCAGAATACTTCGAACATTCCACAGCATAATCCGCGGGATATGGGATAGCGGAATCTAGAAGCAAAGACACTGTGGTATACCCCGGCTCTGATCAGCAGCGGGGCGTATTCCTTCAAAACAAACTCAGTGAATTCCACTGCTCCAACTCGGAATAAGTGGGCGTCGGTTATCTTGGCATCTCCGAACCAACCAGCAGCTAGCTGATACTTGAACTGGACGGCCGAACAATTCAGCACAAAGGGTTCTTCTCGGTACCCCCACTTTATCGGTGCCAAGAATAGACCGTAGCCGGATTTTTCCTTGTGAACTCGGCCGCTAGCATTGTCCCACCGAGCGGGTGTAAATTCCGGGGCCCGGGTCAGCATTTTCTTCTCCGGCTCCAGTTCTGATATACCGAGGAGGGCGTCCCAGTCACGCTTCTCCCCGGGAAGATAGATGGCCTTGCCGCGATACACTGACTCCTTCAGGCTGTCTCGTTCGGCAAGAATGGCAGCTTCGACTGCACGGGCTATCCGATAGTCTCGCATGCCACCCACTGTGAAAGTTCGGATGAACGGCATCAAATGGCGGTCCTTCGGAAGATCCGGCCGATAGTTGTTGCCCCGCCTGAAACATGTCTCAGTTGCAGTGGAATATACCCTGGATGTTGATACTGTATCAGTCTCAGAATCAGAAGATTCGTCAACGGCGGCAATCTTGTCATATCCGAAGTCCAAACTATGCACATTCAGCCAGTTTACTACAGCCCGTGATATGTCTGGTTGGGCTGATGAGCTTGTTCCAACAGCTCGAGAAGATGCAGCAACATAACTGGAGACCATTGCAGCGTCTGCAGTCAAAGAAAATATGTGAATGAGAATCCCAGATAAGAAACAGTCCTATAAAGATTGTAATGTGAAACCCTGTGAAAATTTCGGCAGCACCTCCCGTTATTCAGGGTCTGCCCAAAGAAGATAGGGAGTCACCCACCAAGAGGGAGTGATCCCGGGAACAAAAGGGATTTAATCCCAAAACAATGCCCTACCGAGCGAAGTATACGCAGACGGGAAGAAAAACGGAACGGCCGAGAGGGGGAGAGGCTCGCGCCGATGAGAAGAAGTTGAAGAGAGAGAAGAAGATGTGAGAAATGAGAAGAAAAAGGCTTTCGGCGGCTTAAATAGAAGAGTAAGAGACGAGGCTCTCGGCGCGATGGAATGCGCGCCGAGAGGCCCCCCTCCGCCTTTGCAAAGGGCACGCCGAGAACACCCCCCCCCTTGGCCAAAAGCGCGCCGAGAAGCGCCGCCGGGAGCTCCCCCTCCTCTGAGCAGATGGCGCGCCGAGAAGGCATGAAAGCCCAGCGCCGAGAAGCCCATGCCAAGGTGCGCCGAGAGGTGTGTGCCGAGAAGCCCCATGCCGAGGGCGGTGCGCCGAGAGGTGTGTGCCGAGAAGCCCACGCCAGGAGCATTCAAATCGAAGAAAAAAAATCATTATTATTACAAGAAATGTCAATGCAGAGAAGCTTCCAAATGGAAAGTGAAAGGTGACTAACAATGTCAAGCTGAGAAAGGGGTTCAGATGCTGAATGATATGTACACCTGCAAGTACCGTGTCATTTATCCTGCACTCCCGCTACCTGCAAGTGGGGGGCATTTGTTGACACCTAAAATATAACTGAGAACAAAGATGAGACCGAAGAGAAGATCAAATCAGAGATGAAGATCCCAGGGATTCCTGCAGAGCCAAAACTACAGAAGAGTCGTCACTAAAGCTATCACCCAGCTGAAGCCCTTCCCAGCCAAGCTGATATCCGGTGTTGTCGTCGCTCAGATGGCAGTGCTGATAAAGAATTGCAGTCTATTGACTGATGAAAATCTCCAGAAATGTTCTGATGAAACTATACCAACTCACCAACAAAGAGACCTTCGTCTGTTCCGACAGACTCAAAGGATTAGCAAACGAAGAGACAAGCTGGATAGCTTTAACAGCTTGAACCCGCTGATAAGAGGAATTGAAGCGTCAAAAACCCTAAATAGGCCTAATATTATGGTGCCGAGATCCTCCCAAGGCCCAATTGAGCCTTGCGCGCCGGGAAGCAGACTCGCGCGCCGGGAAGCTGACTCGCGCGTCGGGAAGCTGTGGCGCGCCGGGAAGCTATATAATTCCCACCGAGAAGATACTCAGCAGCGGCTATAAAACCTCCCTTTTCTCTCGAAGGAAAAAAAACAACGATAGAAGAGAGAGGGACACAGAAAAAAAAGAGGACAGATAGATAGGCAGATATCAAAGAGAGGGAAAGAGCCGGAGAAGAAAAGAGAGAAGAGGAAAAGCAGAGAGGAGAGCTCGAGGCTGATCGAAGGTGGGCAACGGGGAGGGAGAGGAGTCAATGCTCCGCCCTCCCCCCCCCCCCCCCCCCCTTTTTCTGTAGTTCATTTTGATTTCGATCGCTTCTCCTTCTTCTTCCTCTGATGTGTTCTATAATATCATAGCCGATTTTATGCCGATAGAATAATGCATCGTCTCTTTGCATTCTTTTCTATGTATCCCCTCTGATGTATGGGTCATATGTAATATCAATGTTTGAATGAATGAATGGTACGGGCCGCAGTTGTCGCCTGCTATTGCCTCTTCGAAGCTTTGTCCCTATTCCCCTTTGTCTTCTTCTAGATTCAGCAGCATCTTATTCCCCTCCCCAGCTCGATGATTAGTCTGTTATTTGGACTATTTCTCGAAGAGTTTTCATGCTTGTTCCAGAACCAGGGACAGACCATCCCTTGGCCCCTGGAACAAAGTATAGCTATATAATGACCGTTGTTCATGAGACTCCGGAGTTTTAGATGCTTACGTTCTGCCTACCAACATTATCGAAGTCATTCCTGGGCCAGAGACAGCCATCTCTTGGCTCCCAGGATGATGAAGGATAACATCAAACTGTCCCCGGGGCTCTGCACAGCAATGGTGACAGGGGTTCTCTATACTCTGATTTTCCCCCAATTTCCTCTCCGATTTTGGCCTTCCTATGAAACCCAAACTTAATCCAATTGGAATTTGATATACTGATCCATTCCGATCCCAAAGAAACCCTTTGTCTTGGCCTGAATCATCGAAAACCCAAAAACAGGGTCCCGTAAACCTTAGAAACCATCTCGGCGCCACCATATCTCTCGGCACCACGCACAGTAGAATAGGTAAAATGCTCTCGGCGCAAGCCTTCTGGCGCCGAGAACCCATCCGCCCCAGGGGCGCCGAGAACCCCCCTGGCCATTTGGCCCTTGCGCCGAGAACCCCCCTGGCCTCTTTGCCTGCGCGCCGGGAACCCCCTGGCCATCTTGCCTTCGCGCCGGGAACTTATATGCACACTTGAGCTGCGCCGAGAAACCACCCTGCCATCCAATTGAGCCCCCGGCACCTTGATCAAACCCACCCAGGGATACCCATGAGTCACCAGACTTGGCCCGGGGATAAATATGAAGGGGGAAAGACTCCCTTATGTTCCACTGTCTCGTATCGGACTTATGAGTAACCCCTTTAGCTCGGGAGGGCTCTGCCACTGCATGAGTTCTGCCAGCTTCCGTAGGGGAAAATCAAACATTGCCCCACGGCAGATACACGGTCCGGGAGGTTCAGTACCTCTCTCTCTCTCGGCTTTCATCTCGGCACTCCGTGGATGATAGCCTATTTCCCCCTAGGCATAATCCAGAGTAAGGGGAGATGCTGCCGAAATATCGATTGACGCTTTAACCCCGATAAGCCTCAGGAAGCATATATCATATACCTCCTGTCCGGCTCAATTCTTCCGGGGATACAAATACTTCAAGGCCCTTGGCCGGATGAGAAGCGTGAAAGGGGTACATGTCCCCGATGATTGTTCAGGCCCCGTCCTGCCACTGCGTGGACGGTGTCCTATTCTTACCCGGCATGACCCACACAAAGGGGTCATGTTGATTTAATAATCTGTTGTCTATTTCAATATTACGCTCTATCATTTTCAACTGCCTCAAGTGACCTCCTATTTTGGCGTTTAATCAAGGGTTGTCCTTCTTAGGGAGGACGTAATTAACGTCATAACCTTTATGGTATGACGGACTTTTGGTCTAGACACGATCACTCACAATCGACTGATTAGAAGTCAGATCGAGTGCATAATGAAATCGTCACATATGTGACTGGCACGCCTAATAATAAAAGAATAAGAATGTAAACTTAAAATCCGCGTCCACAGGAGCTGACCTGGTTTGTTGTCTCTTCGCCAGTGCCGACAGGGTGCCGGGAGCTTACCCGATTTGTTGATCTCTTTGTCTCTTCGCCAGTGCCGACAGGGTGCCGGGAGCTGACCTGGTTTGTTGATCTCTTTGTCTCTTCGTCAGTGTCCACAGGGTGTCGGGAGCTGACCTGCTTTGTTGTCTCTTGGTCTCTTCGTCAGTGCCAACAGGGTGTCGGGAGCTGACCTGGTTTGTTGTCTCTTGGTCTCTTCGTCAGTGCCGACAGGGTGCCGGGAGCTGACATGATTTGTTGATCTCTTTGTCTCTTCGCCAGTGCCGACAGGGTGTCGAGAGATGACCTGGTTTGTTGGTCTCTTTTTCTCTTCGTCAGTGCCGACAGGGTGCCGGGAGCTGACCTGGTTTGTTGGTCTCTTTGTCTCTTCGTCAGTAACGACAGGGTGCCGAGAGCAGACCTGGTTTGTAGTCTCTTGGTCTCTTCGTCAGTACCGATAGGATGCCGGGAGCTGACCTGGTTTGTTGGTCTCTTTGTCTCTTCGTCAGTGCCGACAGGGTCTAAGGAGCTGACCTGGTTTGTAGTCTCTTGGTCTCTTTGTCAGTGCCGATAGGGTGCCGGGAGCTGACCTGGTTTGTTATCTCTTGGTCTCTTCGTCAGTGCCGACAGGGTGCCGGGAGCTGACCTGGTTTATTGTCTCTTGGTCTCTTCGTCAATGCCGACAGGGTGTCGGGAGCTGACCTGGTTTGTTGGTCTCTTTGTCTCTTCGTCAGTGCCGACAGGGTGTCAGGAGCTGACCTGGTTTGTAGTCTCTTGGTCTCTTCGTCAGTGCCGACAGGGTGTCGGGAGCTGACCTGGTTTGTTGTCTCTTGGTCTCTTCGTCAATGCCGACAGGGTGTCGGGAGCTGACCAGGTTTGTTGTCTCTTCTTTTCTTTTCCTTCTCTCGCTTTTTTTTTGAACCACATTACCGATACAAGCGCCCTTTTGGGTTTTCGCCGGTACCGACCCCCTCTTGCTTTTGCCCACGCGCCCTCTCAGGTTTTCACGCGGCGGGGTACCCGATTTTGCCTGTAGCGCCCTTTCGGGTTTTCGCCACAGCCGGGTTGTTGTCATTTTTACCCTTATCCCCGTGTAGGGGCAAGTCCGGCGGGGTATCTCTATTTTTAACCCCATTTTCTTTTCTTTTTTTTTTGACGAGCGAGTGATATGCCAGTGTCGGCTATGGCACAAAGTCTTGCACTGGAAGGTAAGGCTCATTCGTTGGCAAGAAGAAAATGCCAGCGCAATGGGAGAATTCGCGCCGATTCGGACGTAGGGTCCGTAATGGCAATATGGAGTGGGTGGCTAGGGCACGGAGCATTGAGCCGGAAAGGGGTTTATTCGCTGGCAGGGGACGAATGCCAGCGCAAGGATAGAGGTTCTGTCGATCCGAGCATAAGACCCGTGATGGCGATTTTGTATGATGGGAAGGTGGCTAGGGCACGAGGCCTTGCGCCAAAGGAGAACTTATTCGTCGGTGAGGAGTTGATGCTGACGCAAAGGGTAGAGTCGTCCTCACCCGTACAGACGTCCGTCGGCTCGGAAGAACATGAGGATGGACCGTTCCAATGGAGACATGTATCATTGTGCGTTATTTATATACACACACACACACACACACACACACACACACACACACACACACACACACACACACACACACACAGAGAGAGAGAGAGAGAGAGAGAGAGAGATATATATATATATATATATATATATATATATATATATATATATATATATATATATATATTATCTTGTGCACACGCCCATACATATATATATATATATATATGTATATATATATATGTTTATTATTATTATTACTTTCTCTCTTTTTTTTCTTTCTCTCTCCCCCCCCCTTTTTTTGCCCCCTTCATTTTTCTTTTTGTCAAAACTCCCCTTGTGCTTTTTTCTTTCTATTTTCGTCTCTTTTTCTTTTCCTCTTTTTTATTCCCTTTTTCTCATCTTCTCTCCCCTTCCTCTCTTCCCTTTTTTATTCTTTTTCGTTCTCCCCCTTTTTACAACCTCATATAAAAGGGGCGGGGGTGGCTCGAACGGGCCACCCCCCTTTTCGAATTCCCTCTCTTCCCTCTTTCTTTCTCTCTCTTCGACGACGGAGCAAGCGGGCCACCCCCCTTTTCGAATTACCTCTCTTCCCTCTTTCTTTCTCTCTCTTCGACGACGGAGCAAGCGGGCCCCCTCCTGTCCCTCTTCTTCTTCTCCGGGCGCGACCGCCGCCGTGAGCACCACCGCCGTCATCGCCCTTTCTTCACCAGGGTGAGGGGAACACCGCGGGGAGGCTCTGTGCCGGCGAAGGCCGCTTCCGGGGTGTGCCGGGGAAGGCACCATGGGGGGTGCCGGGCAGAGCGCCTAGCAGCGTGCCGGGGAAGAGCTCCCGTCAGGTGTACCGACGAAGGCACGCGTGGGGGCGTGTCGACGAAGGCAGGCACCGAGCGTGCCGGGGGAGCTGCGTATGACTGTGCCAGCGAAGACCCGCGAGGGGGGGTGTACCGGTGAAGGCACCCCGGCGGTGTACCGGTGAAGGCCTCCAGGGGGGTGTACCGGTGGAGGCCTACAGGGGGTGTACCGGTAAAGAAGCTTTAGGCCAGGGGAAGAAGACCTCTTCGATCGGTGGACTTCTGGTGTTGCCTCTCAGGGCCCACCATGACTTTGTTGGGGCCGTCACTCCTTGTGGGCGCACACCCGTGTTTTTCCCTTACGCCTCTGGCCTAGGGGAAACTCTGCCGAAATTTCGTCAGAAATTGGCAGTGTCTTATTCATTTTACTTGTAGTAGAGCCCCTTTGCAGTTTTCATTTCCCTTTGCCCGTGGCTTATTCTGATCTTCCGTTTGTTACCTCTTTGCAGATAGATCGCTGCCCCAAGTGGTTCTTCTGCTCCCACTGCCGCGGTCGGTGCCGACCTTGTTCCCCAGCCTCCAGTGCCAGCCGTCACATGGCTCAATGTAGAGAAGCTGGACAGGGAGCATGCTGAAATAGCAGCACTGGCCGTGTCTTCGGACTCGGAGACCGAGATGATGGACTATAATCTACTCTCTCGGGTTGAGAACCACTTCACCTTCGACCGGACCAGTGAATATCGGAGGGACTTCCCGAAGGATAAGCATCTCATCCGGTTCTTGAAGTACTTCCGCTCCCAGGAGAGGCGGGAGCTACGAGCTGTATGGGAGGTCGAGCAAGTGATCCTGCAAGAACGCGACAGTTTGTTATATAGTGTCCCGAGGAGCATCCCGATGTATCTGGTGGGGGAGGCCCGGGAGTGGAAGCCTATCCTGGGGATCCAGGAGGTGTTGCCGGCTGAAGACAGGTTGGTGCGAGCACCCCAATTCATCCCGGCGAAATGGGATATGTCCGCCCGGCGGGTGCAAGGCGAGCCGCCTCGCTTTGGTCTATTCTTGGATCCCTTGAAGTGGGGCTACAGGGAGGAGCCATTTATCCTGGACTGCCTGGCCATCAGGTTCAAGTACGAGCTATCGCTAAGCTGGTTCGGGGAGCTGAAGCTTCAGGATGCACACAGCTTCCGAGAAGGGGTAGTAGAGTTCACCGAGTATGTGCTATTCAACTACGCCCCGTTGCTAGTCCGAGCCGGTATATATCACAGCGTTTACGCCTCCCGCTACGGCTACCCCATCTCCAAGGGCCTCTACTGCGGCATGATAGAGGTGTTCAGCGCTGAGACCAACACTTTTTACACGGCAGAAGGTGAAACTTCACTGGACCTGTGGAGCCTCAGCCAGTTGAGCGGCTTGCCCATCGACGGGGAGCCTTATGAAGAAGTATGCCTCCCCGACTTGATCAAAGATGAAACCAATGGGGATGGCTACTACTCTCTCGGGTATTCTTATCGGTATCTCATGAAGGCATACCGGGAGTTATATCAGCTGGCGCACGGTGGCAGGCAACCTCCTCGCGGGGATCGGAAGAGGATCCGCCTGACTCTGTGGTTGCAGTATTTTTACGATGGACTGAAGCAATATGCGGAGTTTCCATGCATCGGCACCGCTGTTGCTCGCAAGAAGCGTGCCAAGCCCAAGACCGATGTGAAGATCCCTTCCAAGGGGCGCCGAAGTGGGCCCAATCTGATGGGGGTCGACCCGTTGACACACTGCGCCGCCTATCTGACATATTGGCTGTGCTCATTTTCCATGCCATACGGGGATGAGACAGTCATTCGACCGGACGCCATTTATCCGGCCTGTCAGTTGGCATGGGGAGTCAAGCTTTCCTTATGCCCGGCCACTCTCTGCCTGATATATAAGGCGCTGGGGGACATCAGCACTCATCAGTTCCCGAGACAAGCCCGGTACGTGTGCCCATTGCACTTCTTCAATGCGTGGGTTTGTTCACTATTCCCAGAGTTCGCCCCGTGCGCTCTTCAAGACTGGGGGCTGGTGCCGAGGATACTGGAATTCGCCAGCGCGGAGCCGGGCCCGACTTCCCAGCGGCTGTATGATATTCGGCGCCGGTTGACAATGGTCCCGCGGGACGCGGCCAGCACCATCCACTTCTGGACGTTGGCCGCGCATTCAAGCCCTCTGGTGAACAACAAGAGGGAGTGCAAGGATGACCAGGTGGAAAAGTATATCCACCCGATCAGCCAGGAAACTGTGGTCCGGCCGCTGCTGGAGCCCGAGCTCAGGGACTGGGCGTTATCCATCCGCCCGAGCGTGCTGGCGTTCAAGAAGGGGGAAAACTTGCTGCTGGAACTATATTACCCATTCCGGTTCGGCCGCAATTTTGGATATGACCAGCATATCCCTGTCTATCACGCACAGTTCGGCTTGCCTTCCCGAAATCTTCGAGGGAGCTCCACTACCGAGCATGCCAGAAGCTGGTGGGACTTCTTCCACCGAGCAGAATCTGCGACCTTCAGGGTGCCGACCCCCGGTCGTATTCCTCGGGTGACCCTGGAGTACATAAAGTGGTGGAACGCCCGGACGGCCTTCTATCGGTTGCATAAGACCGACTGCTGGGACGGGGCCGAGAGGAAATTCCTGAGCAGGCAGCCGGTACCGGTGCTCGATATTGAGCCAGAGCATCTTCTCCGTCTCAAGAATAGGCAGGAGAAGGAGGTGGTGGCATATCTGGCCGCTCGCCGGGAGGCTCGGGAAGCGAGGCCGACGCCAAAAGTTGAGCTACCCCCGGTGGCGAAGGATAACTACAAGAAGACCCTGAGAGACCTTTGCAGGGTAGGGAGCGACCGTCTGGAGCTCATCAATTATCCGCTCCCCATGGAAGAGGAGGGCACTCCCGCGAAGAGCTGGCGCCCGGAGAGAGACCCGATATGTCCATACCGCACGTTTATGAGGCGGGAGGAGAGGAAGCCCGAAAATTATAAGGACACTACGTGGCTATATGCCCTCCTCCGGGTGAATGGGCTGAAGATCGAGGATCAGACGGCCATCATTCTGGGCAAGCGCCTGCAGGTCTCATACTATTATGCCGACGGGTGGGGCATGGACCACTTCAACCTTTTCTGTCACCTCTCGTCGAAGAAGCATGCGGACCTAGCCGCTCTCACTGATCGCTACCAGAAGATCAAAGACGTGTGCTGGCTGGTCCGAGAGGCGGCGCGTCGGGACAAGGAGCCATCCCTGAGCTACTGGCCGATAACGCTTTGGTTGTACACCGGTCCTCACGGTATTTAATCTTCCCACTTCTTTTATTCTCATTGCTGCGACCTTAGCAGATTATCAGATGCTAACCATATGTGTGTATATTTATTCTTCTTAACAGACCACCCTGATAGCACCCAGATGGCGACATACTGTAATCTCCTTCGATTCGTCCAGAAGCCCGCCTATTTTGAGGCGACACTGCCAGCTCCGACTACGGCTCCCCTACCCAAGGCTGCGAAGAGGTCCCAAGCCAAATCGCCTGTTAAGAAGGCGGTAGATGTTGCCAAAGCGGCCAAGCAGCGGGACGCGAAGCGGCGAAAAACCGAGGTGGTTAAGGCTTCGACGACCGCTCCTCCGGCGCCACGAGTTCAATCTTTTGAGGAGTTTGAGGTCGCCCGGACCGAGCCGAGCCAACCTGCCGGTTAGCCTCTCCAACCATCAGGGTACCTTAAGGTTTTACTTTCATTTTGAGGCAAGGTTTTGACACCTGAATGTCTCTTTTTGTCTCAGTCTCTTTGGAAGAGCCCGCGCCCATGCCCATTCCTGACGTGGAGGAGCCGGTTCCTGCGCCCGTCCCCGATATGGGTGAAGCTGCGGCCATGGCAGGGGCGACCTCGGCGCCGGCCCTGGCTCCCCCACTGCAAACCAAGGGGAGGTCCCAGGCGAAGTCTCCCGTTAAGAAGGCGTTGGCTACCGCCAAAGCGGCCGGACGGCAAGCGACGAAACGAAGGCAGGCCGAGGGGTCCCCGGCTCCTATGGCCGTCTCCCCGGTGGCACCCATTTTGTCTTTCGAGGAATCTGAAGTCACCCGGACTGAGCCGAGTCACCATGCTGGTGAGGCTCACCGACCGCCGACGTCCTTTCGAATTTATTTGTCTCCCGGGGCAAGCCCCTTTTATGCGCATATGACAATTGCACCTTTTTCTTTCAGGCGGTACGGAGGAGCCGGCACCTGTGCTGACCCCGGGCGAGGGCACGGCTGCGGCCTTTGGGAAGGTATTGCCTGTCGAGGAAGCCCGTGAGCCGCCTCATGCTGTAGAAGCCGAAGGGGGTATTTATCTTTGTTTACTTAATTGACTTCCTTCATTCTTTAGGAACCCATTGGCTTTGATATGACCCACCTTTTCCTTTATACGACAGGCGATGATGCGGCAACTATTGGGCTATTGGGCCCCCGCCTACATCTCCCGGTGATGCACATGTATGTGAGGAAGAGGTTGAAGTCTGGGGTACCAGCCTCGCCCAGCCCGCGTAAGGACGCGCCGATCGCCGATCTCGAGGTGGAGGCCCTCTTGCCAGCGAGGGAAGAACCCGTGGCCGTTGAGTCTTCATCGAGCAAAGAGGTAGATTATGACTACTCTTCGAACGAAGTGGCCTCTGGCGAGGGCATGTTTGAGATGTCTGAGCTGCCCGAGCCGATCTTCAAGGCCCTTCACCTGCTAGCTCTTTAAGCCTAATGGAGGAGGCTGTCGTAAGTGTAAGCTTATTTGCGCAAGACTCCTTCTATGGTCGCCTACTGACTTCATTCTTGTTATGCCCGAATTCTCAGGAATCAATTGAGCCGGAGGCTGTAGAGGAAGCTGCTCCAACTATGCCGGTCGACCGCCCGGCGGGAGCTGATGCGGGCCTGGGCAAGCTAGCCCTTTTATTCAAAGCCCTTCAGCAGGAGTCAGCTGTGGAAATTTCGAGTGCTCGCGGAATGGCGGACGAGCCTCTGGAGGAGGGGGAGATTGCGCCTGAAGGCAGCATCGTTCCGGTGGCCGAGGTAAGCACGTGGGACTTGGGGTCCCTTTCTGCCTCTTGTCCCCGCATGATTTATTCCAGGTAGCGAGTAGCTGACTCCTCTCCATACGCTCAGGCAATGCTGACGCCAGGGAAGACGTCAGGCCGCGTCCGGAAGGCCGTCGCCAAACGGAGACCGGCCATTGGTCCGATAGCGGTGGAGGTGTCGCGCTCCGGTCTTGGGCCTGGAGGTGGAGAGCCTCGCGGCACTTGTGCAAGCGGGAGGCATCCCCCACCTAATAGTTCTGCTTCCGCCTCTCCCGAAGCTTCCGGCCCAGATGGAGGACCCGTTCTTGAGGCAGATATTCGCGGGGCTTCGCGCGCACCTGGAGGGGTTCAGAAGCAGGAGAGGGGTCGACCAGTGATGGCTTTGGGCCCGGCCTTGCTCGAAGCCCCTCCTTTGCCTGCAGCAGCAGCACCTATAGCTGGCAGCAGCCCCAGATGGCTCGGCGGTGACCTTGTCCCCTCCCCTGGCGGTGACCGGCCAGGGATCTTCTGTTGAGCTACGCCGGCCAGAGGACCTGACTCTCGCTCTTCCATCTTCCTCGGCCGCGGCGGATGCTGATTTGTGGGCCGAGGTGGACAGCTCCGTAGATTTTGTTCCTCCGAGGGTACCCTCGGTCAGTCACACCTCATCAGGCGCACCGGTCCGACAGATGTTGGTAACGTTACGGACGGTGCTCTTTGCCGATCCTACCCTATCATATTGGGAGGTGCACGGTATAGTGACGTAGCTGACCGGGGCACTGCAAGTGTTGGGCTGTCCACTGGGGGAATGGTCGCGGCGGGTTCTGCTGTTGCTGAAGTATGTTAAGCGTCGCGAGTTCCTCGAGACCCAGGCTCCCGACGAATGCGCCGCCCTCGATGCCCAGGCAGACGAGTATTTACAGACCTTGGAGGCACGGCGCCATGATGAAGAGCGCCATGGGAAGGCTTTAAGGGAAGGCCAGGGCAATGTTCGCTCCCTCAAAAGCCGAGTCGTGAAGCTGGAAAGCTACCTTGCTGCGGCCAGCTCTGACCTTGCCGAAGCCGAAAGAGCGGTCGAGACAGAAGGCGAGGCTCTTGCCGTCGCCCAGGTCGAGACGGCGTCCGTGGAGGCGGAGCTCGCTCGACTTGAAGATCGGAGGGGCCGATTGCGCGATATGACAAACTTCCCTTGCGTCGGAATCCTCCCTCTCGAGGACATCTTCAGGGGCATTGACTAGGCGCCGCTCCCTTGCTCCCTTCTCTTCTCTTCTTCTTTCTTTTTGAGATGTAACCCATGGGTATGCCCTGAAGCACATGTAGTTTAATCTTTCTTGAATAGAACAGAGCATTTACTACCTTGCATGTCCTTTCAGTGTGCGTTCACCCCGGGGGGGATCTCTTTTCTCCTACCTTCTCTTCTGTGTATATCGTCCTTCTCTTCCTCTTTCCTTCTTTTTGCTGTGCCAAAACACGTTGGCAGGGTGTAAATCTTCTCGGCGATTCGCTCTGGGAGAACCAGGTAGAAACCCATATCGGGGCACGGGAGAGTGCTCGCCCTCCCAGGGGGAGGACGAGGGAACCACTCCACCGTACCAAATGGGTGACTCACCGGCCTCGCCATAATGTTGGAACCGCGCCCTGGCCTCAGGCGGGGAGCCTTGGTCAGAGACCGGGTTTCTCGTCGCTCAGAGGGGACGGAGAGAAAAGTTTGTTTAGTCAATGGCCTGGACGGGAGGTCCAAGCCAAAGGGGTACTCACCGCCCGGGGAGGACGGAGAGAAGAGTTTGTCTAGTCAATGGCTTGGACGGGAGGTCCAAGCCAAAGGGGTACTCACCGCCCGGGGAGGACGGGGAGAAGAGTTTGTTTAGTCAATGGCCTAGACGGGAGGTCCAAGCCAAAGGGGTACTCACCGCCCGGGGAGGACGGGGACGGGAGGTCCAAGCCAAAGGGGTACTCACCGCCCGGGGAGGACGGGGAGAAGAGTTTGTTTAGTCAATGGCCTGGACGGGAGGTCCAAGCCAAAGGGGTACTCACCGCCCGGGGAGGACGGGGAGAAGAGTTTGTTTAGTAAATGGCCTGGACGGGAGGTCCAAGCCAAAGGGGTACTCACCGCCCGGGGAGGGCGGGGAGAAGAGTTTGTTTAGTCAATGGCTTGGACGGAAGGTCCAAGCCAAAGGGGTACTCACCGCTCGGGGAGGACGGAGAGAAGAGTTTGTTTATTTTTTTTTTTAGTATCTTCGCTGATACAGGGCGATGATTGGAAATGGGGGGGGGGGGGGGGGGCGTTCCCCCTTCTTCTTAGCTTTATTCTTCCCTTGCTCTTTTCTCTTCTTCTTTCTTTTCTTTTCCTCTTCTTCTTTTTTCCTTCTTTTTTTCTTTTCTTTCTTTTTTTTCTCTTCTTCCTTTTTTTTCTCTTCTTTTTTTTTCTTTTCTCTCTCTCTTTTTTTTCTTTTTCTCCTCTTCTCTTCTTTTTTTTTCTCTCCCCCCTTTTTTTACTTTCCTCTTCTCTTTTTTTTTCTTCTCTTCTCTTTTTGAAAACATGTATAGCGATCAAGTCGTTCGGACATCAATCACGTGAATCCGCCCAAAATAGGGAGGAGAATAATATTATTGATTGAATGGGGGCACCAGAGCGTGGTACAGTCTCAAGTGCCTTCCATTAAGAGGCGAGAATTGAACTTCCCCGCGGTGGTTGACAATTACATAGGCTCCGCCTTCGTAGACTTTTTGGACTACGTAGGGTCCGAGCCAGTTCTCGTTCAGTTTGCCCTTGGGGTTGGCGGCCATGAGATCTCTTCTCTTGACCATGACAATGTCACCTTTCTTGAATTCGCGTTCCTTGACAAGCTTGTCGAAGGCACGTGCAATCCGGGCCTGGTAGACCTGAATGTTCTGTTGGGCCTGAAGCCGCTTCCCATTCCAGACTGGAAAGTTCTTCGAGTCTTCGCTCGACGTTGGTCTATCTTTCAAGGATGAGCCCATGCTGAATGGCGACCCTGAGGGAAGGTATCTCCAATTCAACGGGGATGATTGCCTCCGAGCCGTATACGAGAGAAAAGGGCGAGCAGCCTGTTGGGGTTTTGTATACGATTCGGTACGCCCATAGCGCCTCGTACATCCTCTCTTCTCAGTCCCTTTTGTTAGAGCTAACAATCTTGGCCAGGAGGGTGCAGAGTGTCTTATTAAAAGTTTCGGCCAGCCCATTAGCCTGTGGATTATAGGGAGTCGATGTCCTCCAATCAATCTTGTATTTTTCTGCCAGCCGGTAGACCTTTTGGTTGCGGAAGTGGCTGCCGTTGTCTGATACAATCCGGTCGGGCATGCCAAACTGGAATATAATGTTGCGGCGAACAAACCTGACCACGATCTCTCCCGTGACCTCTAGTAAGGCGACAGCCTCTGCCCAACGGGAGAAGTAGTCGGTTGCCGCTAAAATGTACTTGCAACCTGTGGAAGATGCAGGTAAGGGACTGATAAGTGTGTATTTTTACATATTAATTCATGATTATATACATTTTTATGAGCTTAAATAATAATAAATATACACGTATCACACTTACTGTTGATTTAGAGTCAAATAATTAATTTTCTAAAATTAAATAATTTTAATAATAATTTTTACTTATTTATGCTGGCACTCGGTACGAGGGAAACGACAAGAAACAAAAATAAAAAAATAATAAGGGAAAATAAGAAAAAAATAATAAAGGCCAAAAACCCATGACTTGTTCAAAAAGAAAAGAAAAAAAAATAAATTGATTTGATATTTTTTTGAGCTTTTATTAGATATATACATATAATATATATGTAATATATATATATATATAATATATATAATATATATATATATTTAATATAACTATAGGTGTGTGAGGGTGTGTTTTGTGTGTCGACACTCGACAGCAGAAGGCACGGCGCGCCTTCGCCCTGAGGCACAGACGACGAGGCGGAGTGGGCGCGGTCAGCGCGCCCACGCAGACGGTCAACACCCCGCAGGCGCACCGCGGCGCAGCCGTGGTCGAATGAGGTGGGCGGCGCACGTGCAAACGCGTGCGCCGACGCGCGACAGCGGCACACAGCGGTCCACACGGCGCCAGGAGAGAGAAAAGAGGGAGAAAGAAGAGAGAAAGGGCTAGAAAAAGGTCAAAAAAATAAAAAAAATCAGAAAAATTAGAAAAGTGTGCAACACATGCTAGCACATAATTCCAAGTCAACAAGAGCAGCAATTGTCAACAAAAGAAGTAAGAAGTGTTCATATTAGCTAAAGGGTTGTTGTGTTACCCTATATAAAGGGGTTCCATTGTATTGAAAAGTGTTGTGAAGGGAGAGGTTAGCTAGGAGTAGTAAGCTATGGATCGATCAAATTTGTAAGTGTTCTTGAAGTTCTTGCTTTGTGGCTTTGGTAGGGATAGATTTTGAGAGCTTTATGTTTAAGTTTTGAAGTTTGTGTTAAGTTTGTATTGAATACTTTCATTGTACTCTTAGTCATTTTAGGCTCTTCATAATCAATTTACAAGCTTTTGTGATCTTTATTTCAATTTCTTGTCTTCATGAAAGTTGTTCATCTTTGAGTATTCTTTAACATTTATTTCTATCACTTCTTCCAATTCCTTCTAGGTTGAAAGTTATTTCTAATTTTCTTAAGTGCTGTTTTATGTGATTATTGTTCATCCGAGTTGATACCTTCTGCCCTTTCTTCATTTTTAAGTCTTTCCAATCATAATTTTACTCTGAGTTTTTCATGAAAGTTGTTCCTAACCTGTAGCTCTAAGTTTTCTTCTTCTACCACTTCTCCAAATTCTTCTTCTTTTTTGAGTTAGAATTAATTTTTCACTGTTGTGATTTCAGCCATTTACTGTTCATCTGCACCAATAAGTCTTGATTTTTCAAGTTTTTCACTGTCTTCCTCTCGTTTTCTATTTCTGTGTTCTTCATCAAACTTCTTCATCTTTTCATTCTCTACAACTTTCATTTATTCCACTTCTTCTAATTGTGTCTGTTTTAAAAGTTATTTCTCTTCCTAGTTCACCTTAGTTTCATTATAATTATCTATTTGTTCTTTTATCGATTCCACCCTTCTAAATTGCATCCCAATCTTTCTAAGGCGGTTTAAATTCAATTCTCTTGATTTTTAAATCTTAAAAATACAAGGTTTTCAACTTTCAAATCTACTTCTCCCTGTGGATTCGACTCGGTCACATCACTTAACTATTCCAGTTATTTAATTTGTGGGCCGGATATTTAAATTTGATAGCGGGCGTATTAACGACGTGCGTTTTCCGCGTATCAGGGACCCACGACATCTTTTCCCCACTGGGCAAACGGCCAACTGGGCGCCGTTGGGTGCAATTGCATGGGGGGCCTTCTGGGTATGATGGCATGCTCCTGACATTTCTGACACGACTTAGCATATTTGCAGCAGTCGTCAAACACTGCAGGCCAATAATAGCCGAGCTTCTTTATTTCAATCTTCATTTTCGGTCCCACCTGGTGTGCACCAGTCGTCCCGGCATGGACCTCCTTCATGACCCTCCAGGCTTCTTCAATGGACAAGCATCGGAGAAGTAATTTCTGCTTGGCGTCGGCCACCACTCGGAATAATATTCTGTTTCGGAGCTCATAAGAGTCCTTAATTCTGATTAGCATGATCTTCTCTTCTCTCTGCTTGGGCAGTTGCTGGTATTTGAACCACTGCATCAGGGGGTCTCTCCAGTCTGGTAGGCTGACGGCTTCTGCTGTAGTGACTTCTAGCTCTTCTTATTCTGGTTCTTCTTCTATCATACTGGGCATTTGGCGCTGATTTATTACTTGGATATTGAGAGATCCATCTGGAGGCACTGCCAGTGAGCTTACCAATTTTGCCAGGGCGTCGGCTTGTGCATTCTCCCCTCTGGCGACATGGCCTATCTCGAGGAGGTAGAACCGCTCCATGAGCCCCTTTGCCTTAGTGTGATAAGGGAGCAACTCAGGTTTCCGGACGTCGAACTGCCCCTGGACCTGCTTGACGACCAGCAGCGAGTCGACGAATACTTGGAGCATTTTGATCTCCATTTGGAGGGCCACCTGGAGGCCGATGATCAGAGCTTCATACTCTGCTTCATTATTTGTGCAGGGCTTGCTAATGCAGCAGGAAGTGTGCATCACTTCTCCGTCTGGCGATTTGAGGACGATGCCGGCTCCGGGCCGTGCCTTGGCGGGTCCGGACGGGGTCGCTTCTATTCTCGAGGCCCCGTCAAAGTATAGCTGCCAGATAGCTTGTTGGACATGATCCACCTCCAGTGTCTCATCCTCGGGTAGCTCTGTGGCCAATGGGGAGTCTTCGGGCGCAGGGTGTGCTGCGAAGAAATCCGCGACGGCTTGTCCCTTAACGGCCTTCTGCGGCACGTAGGTGATGTCAAACTCCATTAGCATCACGGCCCACTTGCCATGGCGCCCCTTCGGGACTGGCTGGGAGAGAATGTGCTTGATGGGTCAGCTCTGGATATTAAACTTACTTCATGGGACAGCATGTAGTGCCTCAACTTCTTGACTGCAAAGATCAAGGCAAGGCAGACCTTCTCAATCGGGGTATACTTGGCCTCTGCCCCCACCAATCTCCGGCTGAGATAGTAGAGAGCCTGCTCCTTTTCCTCATCATTGTTCTGGGCGAGCATTGCCCCCAGTGAATATTCGGTGGCCGCTATATAGAGAATAAGCGGTCTGCCTTTGACAGGTGCCCCCAGGACTGGCGGGGTCTTCAGGTACTCCTTTAGCTGGTCGAACGCGTGCTGGCATTCGTGACCCCAACTGAAGGGTGTATTCTTCATCATCAGTCTGTGAAAAGGTTGGCAACGCCTCGACAGGTTGGAAATGAATATGCGGATGTAAGCTAAACGGCCATGTAGGGACCTCAGCTCTCCCAGACTCTTTGGAGGGGGCAACTCCTAGATGGCTTTTATCTTGAAGGGGTCAATCTCGATCCCTCTGTGCCCGACAATAAAGCCGAGGAACTTCCCGTTGGACACGCCGAAGGCGCACTTCATGGGGTTCATTTTTAGACCGTACTGTCGGAGCCTCTGGAAGACGACCCTAAGGTCACTCAGGTGCTCATCTCTTTTCTTCGTCTTGACGACTAGATCATCAATGTAGCATTCGACCTTGTTATACAGCAGCTCGTCGAAGATCTTGGTCATTACCCGCTGATATGTAGCACCGACATTCTTGAGGCCGAAGGGCATCCTCTTGTAGTGGAATATCCCCTTGGGTGATCTGAAGGCCGTGTGAATCCGGTCGTGATCGGCTATCCAAATTTGGTTATAGCCGGACGATCCGTCCATAAAAGAGAGGGCCTCATGGCCAGTGGTTGCATCAATCATCACTTCGGTGATAGGCACCGGGAAGTCATCTTTTAGGCAGGCTTTATTCAGGTCGCAGAAATCCAGGCAAATCATGATCTGTCTATTCTTCTTCTTCACCGGTACAATGTTGGCCAACCAAGTAGTGTACTGGTTTTCCGCCACGAAGCTGACGCCTATGAGCTTGTCGACCTCCTTGCAGATCTGGCTGATCAATTCCGGCCTCATACGTCGGGGAGGTTGCTTTACTGGCTCCACCTTGGGGTCAATGTCCAAAATGTGCTGAGTTACTTCGGGGCTGAGCCCGGGCATTTCTTTGTAGTTCCAGGCAAAGCAATCTCGGAATTCTTGTAGCAGCTTTGTGTATTGCTCTCTCTCCTGTGGGGGCATAAGAGCACTCAGAAAGGTCGGCCTGGGGTCATCTTCTGTGCCGAGGTTGATCTCAATCAATTCGTCGACGGTGGCCTGGCCGCCATTTTCAATCTCCGGCGGGGCTGCAACAAATAGACGAAGTCTTGGTCTTCATTGTCCTCGGGCTCGAGGACGCCATCCCTGTAGCACCCCGTATTAAAAAAATTATTATTATTAATATTTTCCAAATAAAAAAAATATTAGATAAACTATTTAGGAAGTTTATGTAAGAAGTGGGAACACGAAGTTATCATATGTAAAGGTTATTCACTTAACAAGTGGCTTCCTAGTGTAGTTGGTTAAGTAACTTGTCTTCCAACCCAATGACTAAGTTTCAAATCCTAGCATCCACCATTTACGTTTTTTGCCAAATAATTTTATGTTATAGACATATGGGCCATGGATTAGCTGTCCAAACATTATCTCTATCTCTCCAACCTGTACAAGCTGTAAAGCCCCATTATTTCAGATCTTGCCTCCCATTCGGTCATGACAGACCCTATAAACATACCCCTTTGCTACCCCCATTCTAGGCTAGCTAAGGTTGGGGCAAAGCTCTGCAGGGATTACAAAGAAGGGTTCTGCTGCTACGATCTTACAACAAGTAGGTGTTCTCAACTTTTAACTAAACTAGTAGCTAATCTAGGATGATTAGTCTAGGCATTTAGTCTTAGGCTCATTTCCATGCGATATTTAGTGTTCATAAAGCATGTGTTAGCTTAAATCTAGGATGATTAGCATGTATTAGCTTCATACCTAAGATAATTAGCATGTATTAGCATTATACCCAGAATAATTAGCATGTATTAGCAAATATTAGCAAGTATTAGTCTCATACCTAGAATAATTAGCATGTGTTGGCTTAAATCTAAGATGATTAGCGTGTATTAGCTTCATACCCAAGATAATTAGTAAGTATTAGTCTCATACCTAGAATAATTAGCATGTGTTGGCTTAAATCTAGGATGATTAGCGTGTATTAGCTTCATACACAAGATAATTAGTAAGTATTAGTATCATACCTAGAATAATTAGCATGTGTTAGCTTAAATCTATGATGATTAACATGTATTAGCCTCGTACCAAGATAATTAGCATGTAGTAGTCTTATACCCAAGATTATTAGCATTGATTAGCATGTATTAGCTTCAATCTAGGGTAGTTGGCATGTATTAGCTTCATATCCATACGATATATCCGTTTAACACAAGTTTTATCATGTTTTTACGTAACTTATTAGTTTAACTAACCTGTTAACATACCTAATTAACATGTTAGTTGATCTACTAACTAACTAGCATACCTAATTAATCTGTTAGGTAGCCTATCTAGAAACCTTGTCTCCATTTAGTTCCTTTAAAAATAAAAACTTGTATGATACGTCATGTTAAAAATCTGATATTTAAGCAACTAAAGCATGAAACGAATGCATGAATAAAGATCTATAATCCTTACAGTTTTCTCTATCTATCCATGTCATCAGTTTTACCTAAATAAACTTAAATCAAAGGTTAATACCCTAGTTTAATCAAAGATTAATACCTTAAGCTATTTTGAGCAAATATGAACTGCAGAGTCGACCCTGCCAGTTCATCGCGTTGACGCGATGAACTGATGAGTCGACCCTGCCTGCTCATAGGGTCGACCCTGCCAGTTCACAGGGTTGACCCGATGAACTGATGAGTCGACCCTACCAGTTCACAGGGTTGACGCGATGAACTGATGAGTCGACACTGCCAGTTCACAGGGTTGACGCGATGAACTGATGAGTCGACCCTGCTAGTTCACAGGGTTGACGCGATGAACTGATGAGTCGACCCAGCCTGTTCTCAGGGTTGACGCGATGAACTGATGAGTCGACCCTGCCTGTTCACAGGGTTGACGCGATGAATTGATGAGTCGACCCTGCCTGTTCGCAGGGTTGACACGATGAACTGATGAGTCGGCCCAGCCTGTTCGCAGGGTTGACGTGATGAACTGTAGGGTTGACGCGATGAGCTACAGCTGGCTCATTGCGTTAACCTGATCGTTAGGCTTTCGCTTTTGCCATCTCCACTGATAGATGGCAGCCTGAGAGATGATATTTAACTCCTGATAGGGTCCTCTAAACCCTGTATAATTCCCAGGAAAGGCATCCCACAGTGAGGGTGTCGTTTCTAAAATTGTCAGGTGGCCCATAAGGTACCTCTCTTATCTAGTCTTTTTCCGTGTATCAAACGTTACTGGTTTCCACTCCTAGTTCATCCCTACACATCAATGCACCCTTGGATTCCATTCCATAATTCCACCTTATATATCATACTGGTCAAATCTTGAAATTCCCTATTGGCTATAAATGAGAGTGGATGTCAACAAACAAGATTAATGCTGTGCATATGGGGCCTGGTCTGGTCCTGGGAGGAGCACCCGAAGGTACTTGTGCCCATGGGAGTTTATTGACCACGGTGTTTGGCATTACACCGAAGTACTTGCTTGCTAGGCTTTAGACTTTCCACTCATTCTCGTGATATTACTTGATTGATTTGACTTGAGACCCACAGAAGGGTAAAGTTTTACTTGAATGAAATTGATAAATAGCCAATTCCAGTTTTACCTGCTTGAATTTATATTACTTTCTATTACTTGCTTGACATGAGTTCTTACTCTCTTGTAAAGATTTTCGTTAATTCCAGTTATTACTTGCTTGAATCTCTTGCTATTGCTGCATTGAAGTTGGAATCCTTATACTCTCACTTGTTATTCCTTCACTGCTCTTGTCGATTTTTACAATCCTTGATATCTACTCATCTACATGCATAACTTTACTGACATTAATCGAACTTGTAAACCACTTAAAGCATGTTAAATCTTGAGATGTAATTCCTACTGAGCGATTCGCTCATCTAGTTATTTTTCTAACCTTTTCAAGTAGTTTAGATATCGGCCAGAACACGGAAGGGGATGAGTCTGAGTGATGAGTGTAGAATGGAGTCATCAATTGTCATGTTAATTGTGATGTCCTTTGTGTTATTGTATTAGTTCACTTATGTCAGTTGTATCAATTCATCTATGTCATTTGTATTAGTCAACTTGATTAGAACTGCTTAAGATTTGAAGCCTAGTCGTTGTACTCTGGGAACATATGTATTTGTCCTTTGATTAGTTGTGACAATTGTCAGCTCGTACTATTTGTATTAATTTCGAGTTAAAGCTTAGTTATTTGTGCACTCTGATATTTACATGATTGACACGATCCATATAGACGCGTCACGCCTCCGGGTAATCTTCCGCGCTCGGGGCGTGACAGTCTTTGTGGCATCAGAGCCTGAAAACCTAGGGAATTAGAAAAAAATAAACGATTAGAAATTGAAATCTAAGTAAAACCTTGAGTCCAAGGATAGGTAAAACCCAAGTTCAAGGATAGATATACCTTACCCAGTGAGATGGATAGAGCCATGGGTTAAGTTCTACAATGACTTTCGACCTTACAAGTAAATCCGATCTTTATCATACTTAACTCTTTTGTAGGATCATGGCTGCGGAAAGAGCACAATGGCGCGAGATGCAGCGCACCATGCAAGGCCTCACACAGGCACTACAGCAAGTGGCCCAAGGTGGAGTAAATCGTGGAGCGGGAGATCTCCACCGAAGTTTCCGTAACATGAACCCACCGAGGTTCATGGGTTCGTCCGACCCCGAGGATGCCGAGAATTGGCTAAAGGAGATGGAATGAATCTTCCGTGTGATGCAATGCGCGGATGAAGAGAAGGTTTTACTTGCCGTATTCCAACTAGAGCGGGACGCTCGATGCTGGTGGGAATCCATAGAAGCAACACTGCCAGAATACCATGTCACATGGGATGAATTCACGGAGCATTTTAACAACAAGTACTTCTCCGATCATATCCAGGAAAAGAAAGCCACGGAATTCGCCGTTCTAAAACAATGGGGCTTGAAAGTGGCCGAGTATGAGGCCCAATTCTCCAGATTATCTTGGTATGCACCCCACTTGGTGTGTACGGAAAAGATGAAGGCGAGAAGATTCCTCAACGGGCTTCGGCCCCATTATATCACACAACTTGCCCCGATGGACATCCAAGTCTATTTGGAGATGGTTCGGCGTGCTCAACTGCTGGAAGACGCCACCGAATTATCTGAGAGAATCTGAGGAAGAGACAAGAAGGAACCCGTCACAAGCCCGGGAAAATTCAAACAATCCTTCAACAAGAAGCGATTCTTCATGGGAGGGGAGCCCTCTAAGGCGAAGAAATTCCAGAAGAATGACAGGCCATTCTCCACCACCACACCATCAAAGGAGATTTGCAAGTATTGTGATAAAGCTGGTCATAAGACCGAGGAATGCTGGAGAAAGTTAGGAGCTTGTCTTCGATGTGGGAGCCGAGAGCATCGAATCCCAGACTGCCCACTGATGAAGGAACAAGACACCAAAGACGAGAAGCGTCTGGTAAAGAAACAAGGCCGTCTGCAAGCTCTCCAAGAGACGGAACCCACTAAAGGTGGAATTGTGGAAGGTATTCTCACTATTTGTTCAAAAACTGCTCAAGTTTTATTCGATACCGGAGCAACTCATTCATTCGTTTCCAAGAACTTTGCTGCTTCATTTTCTAAGAAACATGAACTGTTAGATTTGGTCATATCTACACCTCTTGGGAATGAGTCTGATAGCACTTATCACTATCCAAACTGTGAAGTGATGATTAAGGGAAATAATTTACCTGCTGACCTGATATGCCTAGATATAAAGGGTTATGATGTCATACTAGGTGCCGACTTGCTATTCACATACCAAGCAACTGTAGACTGCCGGCATGGCAAGGTACCTTTCGTAGATTTCCCAGAGCTAGTTTACAATAGCCCTCGGAGTAAATCACTTCTTATATCAGCACTCCGAGCTAGTAAACTTATGAATAAGGGATGCATGACTTTCATAGCATTCGTGACTGCCACGGAAGTCGAGAAGGTTAAACTTGAAGACATCCGTGTAATTCGGGATTTTCTCGATATTTTTCCAGAAGATTTAACCGGCTTACCCCCGGAAAGGGAAGTGTCGTTCACAATCAACCTTGTCCCTGGTGCTCGTCCTATTTCCAGGGCACCATACAGAATGTCCCCTGCTGAGCTGAAGGAACTAAAAGAGCAGCTAATGGAGTTATTGAACAAGGGTTTCATCAGGCCGAGTACTTCCCCATGGGGAGCACCCGTGCTATTCGTCAAAAAGAAGGACGGATCGATGAGATTATGCATAGATTATCGATAGCTAAATCACCTTACAATCAAGAACAAGTATCCACTGCCAAGGATTGATGAGATGTTCGATCAACTATCTGGAGCTTTATATTTCTCCAAGATTGATCTTCGTTCTGGTTACCACCAATTGAAGATCAAAGAAGAAGATATTCATAAAACTGCATTCCGAAGTAGGTATGGACATTACGAATTTACTGGTATGCCTTTCAGACTAATAAATGCCCCCGCAACTTTTATGCAGTTAATGAATAGCATATTCAGGCCCTATTTAGACCAATTTATTGTGTTCTTTATTGATGATATTCTGATCTATTCAAAGACCGAAGAGGATCATGAAGAACACCTCAAGAAGGCATTGCAGATATTAAGGGGAAACAAGCTATATGCCAAATTCAGCAAATGCGAGTTTTGGCTCGAGGAAGTATCCTTCTTAGGCCATATCATTTCGAAGAACGGAATTACTGTTGACCCATCAAAGGTCGAAGCCGTGAAGAACTGGGAACGACCCACAAATGTAACTGAGATTCGGAGCTTCTTGGGTCTAGCTAGTTACTACCGGCGTTTTATAAAGGACTTCTCCAAAATTGCTGTTCCCCTGACCAGGTTAACCCGCAAGGAAGTGCCTTATGAGTGGAAGGAAGACTGTGAAAAGTGTTTTCAAACTTTGAAGGATCTCTTGACCACTGCTCCAGTCTTATCATTACAAATGGAAGGAGAAAAATACGAGGTATATACCGATGCTTCTGGTATTGGTCTCGGATGTGTATTGATGCAGAATGGGAGAGTCATTGCATACTCTTCCCGACAAGTAAAGAAACATGAAGAGAACTACCCAGTTCACGACTTAGAACTGGCCGCAGTAGTATTCGCTTTAAAGATCTGGAGGCACTATCTCTACGGAGAACAATTCACTGTGTACTCCGATCATAAAAGCCTCAAGTACTTATTCTCCCAAAAGAAGCTGAACATGCGGCAAAGGCATTGGCTCGAGTATCTCAAGGATTTCGACTTCACTATACAGTACCATCCTGGTAAGGGTAATTCCGTAGCTGATGCCCTTAGTCGAAAGTCGAGAACAATATTGGCCAACTGCATGATACAAGAATGGAAACTGCTGGAGAAATTCTCTGAGCTTGATATCAGCACAGATGAGAAGAACATGTGTATTTTTCTATCTCATATGAGCCTACATCCAGATTTGCTACCTGAAATCAAGAAGTTACAAGAAGAGGATCCCTCGCAAGTGGAGATGAAGAGCAAGCCGGACGAGAGACTGGATTTCAAGCTGGCACCTGATGGCAGATTACTATTTCATGAACGAACATGTGTGCCCGACTGTCCCGAATTGAAGAAAAAGATTCTTAAAGAAGCTCATAGATCGAGGTACATAATCCACCCTGGATCCACTAAGATGTACCAAGACTTGAAAAGAACTTTCTGGTGGCTTAACATGAAAAGGGAGGTAGCAGACTTTGTGTCTCGTTGCCTCACATGCCAACGTGTGAAGGCGGAACATCAAAAACCCGCCGGAAAGCTACATCCGCTGGATATTCCCAAGTGGAAGTGGGAAGACATTGGCATGGACTTTATCATGGGTTTGCCCAAGTCTAGGGGCGGATATGATGGAATTTGGGTAATTATCGACCGGTTAACTAAATCGGCCCATTTCTTACCCATCAAAAGTCGATGGTCAGTCGACGTACTTGCTGCCCTGTATATGAAGGAAATGGTTAGATTGCATGGAGTTCCCGTCTCGATCGTATCTGACCGAGACCCGCGCTTCACCTCTTATTTCTGGAAGAGCATGCAACACTCCTTGGGGACGAGACTCAACTACAGCACTGCTTTTCATCCCCAGACAGATGGACAGACCGAGAGGACTAATCAAGTTGTGGAAGATATGTTAAGGGCATGCATTATAGACTTCGGCGATAATTGGAATGACCACTTACCACTAGCCGAATTTACATATAACAACAGCTATCAAGCCAACATACAAATGGCACCTTTTGAGGCATTATATGGCAGGAGTTGCCGATCTCCCATATGCTGGGATGAAGTCGGTGAAAAATAAATTCTAGGTCCTGACATGGTGCGAGATTCTACCGAGAAGATACAACTCATTAGAGAAAGGTTAATGATAGCACAGTCCCGGCAGAAATCTTATGCCGATAACAGAAGGCGAGACCTGGAATTTCAAGTCGGAGATCATGTTTTCCTCAAGGTATCTCCCGGCCGAGGCATTAGAAGATTCGGTGTTAAAGGAAAATTAACACCAAGGTTTATCGGTCCATTTAAAGTATTGGAAAGAGTGGGCGAGGTGGCTTACCGCATTGCCTTACCTCCTCAACTCTCGGAAGTGCACAATGTATTTCATATATCTATGCTGAAGAAATATGTGCACGACCCTTCTCACATCATCAATCATGCTGAATTGGTGATTCAAAGGGATCTTACTTATGAGCAAAGGCCGATGCGGATCCTCGACCGCGAAGTTCGAGTTCTAAGGAGCAAGACGATCCCTATGGTAAAAATCCAATGGAATCGATGCTCGGAGCAAGAAGCAACTTGGGAGATCGATAAATCTATGAAGAGAAGATACCCAGAACTATTTTAGTCAGCAAGTATCTTATACTTTCTACAGTATCCTTATGTAGTTGAATTTACCCTTATACAATTGAATTTGAGGACCAAATTCTTTTAAGTAGGGGAGGGTGTAGCACCCCGTATTAAAAAAAATTTATTATTATTAATATTTTTTAAATAAAAAAATATTAGATAAACTCTTTAGGAAGTTTATGTAAGAAGTGGGAACACGAAGTTATCATATGTAAAGGTTATTCACTTAACAAGTGGCTTCCTAGTGTAGTTGGTTAAGGAACTTGTCTTCCAACCTAATGACCAAGGTTCAAATCCTAGCATCTACCATTTACGTTTTTTACCAAATAATTTTATGTTATAGACATATGGGCCATGGATTAGCTGTCCAAACATTATCTCTATCTCTCCAACCTGTACAAGCTGTAAAGCCCCATTATTTCAGATCCTGCCTCCCATTCGGTCATGACAGACCCTATAAACATACCCCTTTGCTACCCCCATTCTAGGCTAGCTAAGGTTGGGGCAAAGCTCTCCAGGGATTACAAAGAAGGGTTCTGTTGCTACGATCTTCCAACAAGTAGGTGTTCTCAACTTTTAACTAAACTAGTAGCTAATCTAGGATGATTAGTCTAGGCATTTAGTCTTAGGCTCACTTCCATGCGATATTTAGTGTTCATAAAGCATGTGTTAGCTTAAATCTAGGATGATTAGCATGTATTAGCTTCATACCTAAGATAATTAGCATGTATTAGCATTATACCTAGAATAATTAGCATGTATTAGCAAATATTAGCAAGTATTAGTCTCATACCTAGAATAATTAGCATGTGTTGGCTTAAATCTAGGATGATTAGCGTGTATTAGCTTCATACCCAAGATAATTAGCAAGTATTAGTCTCATACCTAGAATAATTAGCATGTGTTGGCTTAAATCTAGAATGATTAACGTGTATTAGCTTCATACACAAGATAATTAGCAAGTATTAGTCTCATACCTAGAATAATTAGCATGCGTTAGCTTAAATCTAGGATGATTAGCATGTATTAGCCTCGTACCAAGATAATTAGCATGTAGTAGCCTTATACCCAAGATGATTAGCATTGATTAGCTTGTATTAGCTTCAATCTAGGGTAGTTGGCATGTATTAGCTTCATATCCATACGATATATCCGTTTAACGCAAGTTTTATAGTGTTTTTACGTAACTTATTAGTTTAACTAACCTGTTAACATACCTAATTAACATGTTAGTTGATCTACTAACTAACTAGCATACCTCATTAATCTGTTAGGTAGCCTATCTAGAAATATTGTCTCCATTTAGTTCCTTTAAAAATGAAAACTTGTATGATACGTCATGTTAAAAATCTGATATTTAAGCAACTAAAGCATGAAACGAATGCATGAATAAAGATCTATAATCCTTACAGTTTTCTCTATCTATCCATGTCATCAGTTTTACCTAAATAAACTTAAATCAAAGGTTAATATCCTAGTTTAATCAAAGATTAATACCTTAAGTCATTTTGAGCAAATATGAACTGCAGAGTCGACCCTGCCAGTTCATCGCGTTGACGCGATGAACTGATGAGTCGACCCTGCCTATTCACAGGGTCAACCCTGCCAGTTCACAGGGTTGACGCGATGAACTAATGAGTCGACCCTGCCAGTTCACAGGGTTGACGCGATGAACTGATGAGTCGACCCTGCCAGTTCACAGGGTTGACGCGATGAACTGATGAGTCGACCCTGCTAGTTCACAGGGTTGACGCGATGAACTGATGAGTCGACCCAGCCTGTTCGCAGGGTTGACGCGATGAACTGATGAGTCGACCATGCCTGTTCACAGGGTTGACTGTGGACACTAAAAATTGCACACCCAGATACCCTGCTCGGCCCAGCATCAACAACGGCACCGAGTGAAGAAGCCCCGGAGGGACTGGTCTTCCGGACTCCCCAAATATGCACACTGCTGTGAAGCCGTCTCCGGAGTCACGACAGCGAAGAGAAATCAACCCCCAGGAGCCCCACAATCCGTGGGCCTCGAAGAAAATCAAACGGGCCACAACTCAGCGCTCCCAACGGGCTCAGAACTGCCCATTTAGCCCTTCAGCGGCACGCCCCTAGCCCCTTTCAGCAGCACGCCCTTGGGCCTTCAGCGGCACACCCTCTGCCCTGTTCAGCGGCACGCCCTTGGATCTTCAACGGCACACCCTCTGCCCTGTTTAGCGGCACACCCGTTGCCATGTTCAGCGGCACGCCCTTCAGCGGCACAGCCCTTGAGCTCTTCAGCGGCACGCCCTTAGGCCCTCCCATCCAGCGGTACGCTCTTTCAGCGACACGCACTTTGGGCTCTCCAGCGGCACGCTCGCTGTGTCTTTCAGCGGCACGCCTTTTTGGCCCTCTAGCGGCACACTTGTTGAGCCTACCAGTGGCACGGCCTTCAGGCTTTTTCAACGGCACGTCCGGCAAAACGACGTGACGCCCATGCCCTACAGATCTTTGGCGTGCAGTGGGCTGTCCGAGGTGTCGGACGGGGGTTGGACCACGCAGGCTACACCCCTGACACCGAGGACGACGGGTCAAATCCCCAATCAATGCCTCCGATTTTCTACCTCCGACTGCCGTGCTCGAATGCCTCCGTCGTGAGGAGTATAAAAGCCCCTCTCCTTCGACACGAAAAAGAGGAGGAGAAAAAAAACACACACGCAGACAGTGAAGAGGAGAAGAGAAGAAGAGAAGAAGAAGATGAGGGAAGAGAGAAAGAAGAGAAGAAGGGGAGGGGAGGCTCTTTCTCTCCCTCCTGCTGCTCCGTCCATCGCCGTCCACGCGAAGAGAAGAAGAAGAAGAGGAAGAGAAAGAAGAGAAGAAGAAAAGGGGGAGAGGGCCTGCTACCCTTCCCCTCGCCGCTGCCACTCTGGCTCTCGGCACCCGTGCGAAGAGAAGAAGAGAAGAAGAGTGGGTGGAGAGAGGGAGTGAGGCCCGGGAGGGGAGGAGTCCACGCTCCGTTCCCCCCACTGTATTTCTTTTTCCTCTTTCTTTCCTTTCATTTCTTGTTTTACCGACGTTGCAATGTATTAGCCCCCTCGGGCCACTCCTCTTGTGAGAATAAAAGTGGAAGGCTTGCAAACGTCTCCTCGGACATCTCTCCAACGCGTGTCTTCCGTGTTTGCATCCTTCGGTGTTTCACGCCCCTTTCCCTTTTCCTTTTGCTAGGGTTTGCTTCCTCCCGGGGCATTCTTGCTTTTGTTCACCCCTGGGCGCCCTAAGCGGCATACCCCAGCCGTGCCTCCAACGGCACGCCCCATTTGTGCCCCCAGTGGCACGCCCCTTACGGGCCTTCCCCGGTGAGCCTTGGCCGCCCTTTCACCAGCACAGCCCTTGTTAGGGCCTCCCCCGGCACGGTCCCTCGGACCCTGGCCCGGCATGCCCTTTTTCCCTCCTTTGCCCGGCACGCCTTGGCCCCCGTTCGCCGGCACAGCCCCTGGGCGCCTTGCCCGGTGCCCTTGGCCTTCCCCGGCACAGCCCCTCAGCGGCACACCCTGGCTTCCCCCAGCCCGGCATGCTGCTGAGGCTCCCTGGCCGGCACACTAACCACCAGTCCCTCCTTGCCCGGTGCACTCCCTAGCCGGCCCTAGGGAGGTCTCTGGTCCGTTATTTTCACTGAGTTTTCTGAAGTTTCATTAAAGGTGTTGCCGCTCTCGGGCGCCCACCTCCAGTTGTCGGGTTCCGCCACTCCATGTGGGCGCGTTCCCTGTATCTCCCTTACGCTCGGGTTAAGGGGAGATGCTGCCGAATTTTCGTTAGAAACAATAACATATTGAAAGACAAAAGGAAGCAACAAACAAATGGAACAGCCACACATTTAAAAGACAAAAGACATCAACAAACAAACGAAAAGAACAACGGTGAAATGCCTTAACCAAAGCAAATGGAACCGCAATCAATTCAAAGAGGACCGAATCAAACGACAACTAAACAACTTGAACATCCGCCCTCACAAAAGAAAGAATGAAAATTAATCAAGAGAAGAAAAGAAGAAACCCATGCAAACTTAATAAAAATCAGAAAAGAAGAAAAGAAAAGCCTTAAAAGAAACGGAGGAGGAGTGGGCTCCCTATGCCTTTCGCCGGTACGCCCCTTCAGCCCCTTTCGCCGGTACGCCCTCTAGCCGCCCTTCGCCGGCACACCTCGCTACGCTCTTCCCCGGTACGCCCTTCAGTGGCCCTCGTCGGCACGCCTCCTTGGCCTTCGCCAGTACACCTTTCAGCACCCTTCGACGGCACGCTTCTGCCGCCTTCGCCGGCACACACACTCGCCACGCCCTTCGTCGGTACACCCTGTAGCACCGCTCAGCGGCACGCTCCTTCGGCGCTCAGCGGCACGCTCCTTCGGCCCTCAGCGGCACGCTCCCCTGGTCCTCAGCGGCACACTCTTGTGGCCCTCTAGCGGCACACTCTCCTGGCCCTCTAGCGGCACACTCCCGTGGCCCTCTAGCGGCACACCCCCTTGGCCCTCAGCGACACACTCCGCACACCTCTTTGGCCCTTAGCGGCACACTCCCTTGGCCTTCAACGGTCCACTCTACACCACCCTCACCTCATCCGCTTCCAGCGGTACACCCCCTATTCGCCAGCGGTGCAGCCTCCTACCTCCAGCGGTACACCCTTCCCCTTTTCCAGCGGCACACTCCTGGCATAATAAATAATGATAATAATAATGATAATGATAATGATAATAAGCTTAGAAATAATAAATAGACAAATAAATGACAACAAAAAAATAAAAATGAATAACAATAGCAAACTCAATAAGAATGATAAATAAACAAATGGTAACAAAAGGGGAATGAATAATAATAACAAACTCAACAAAAACAACAAGCAAATGAATGACAATAAAATGAACAAAAATAATAACAGACCTAACAATAACAATGATAAATAAGTAAATCATGAAAAGAAAAAAATGATAAATAGACAGTAATAACGAACTTACTCAAGGATATACATAAATCAACAAATAATAATGGTAAAATTCTAAATAATAATAAAACGATGAGATCTGCACCGCAGCCCCGTCTCCCCTGCGACCCAGTGCTGAAGGAACAATAATGCCGCCCTTGCGGGCTGGGCCTGAGTCTTGGGAATCATCCCGAAATGGCCATGGCCCGACCTTGCTTTGGGCCGATATCCAGATTAAACCGGACTCGTTTCTCTGGCCGGATCCCTTCCGAGCCACTACTGAAATTGCCGCACGTTCGGCAGACATTTGAATGGGTTCACCTCGGTTTTCACCGCATTTCTAATACGGACCTGTGTCTAAACATGAAAAGACCCGTGAGCAATCAATATGGCCGACGGCTCCCTCCCCGACATGGTCGTGAGCCGGCATTGCTCCGGACCGATAGCCCGTTAAATCGGATTCATTCTAACGGGCCGGGATTCGCTCCCGCTCTTTCATTGAAATTGCCATAAAGTCGGCATACATTTGCACGGGGTCGTTTCTGCCCACGTCACACTTTCAATATGGGCCCTTGCCCGAACATGAAGAGGTCCGCAAGTGACCGACAGAATCAGAATAGAACGAGACGGCTCTCGCCACCCCTGGACTCCTTCCATGGGAATATTAATAAGACCTCCGTGGGCCACACTTAGACCTCGGGCCCGCCCCGATCATGGTCATCGTCTGGCTCATATCCTTGATCTACAGCCCACTCCTTTCGAACACGTTTTCGGTTCTTGAGTCTAGTCCCCGGACTCTCCCCCGTTGCCCTCCGGTATCGAAAATATTAATGATGCCCACGCAAGCCTCGTTTGGACCACGGGAGGCGCCCCCCAATATGGTCCTGGCTCGATCTCGCACCGGGCCAATAGATTCACTGGTTTCCGACTACAACAACCGAGATTCAGCCGAATATTTTCTGTGTCTCGGAATAATAAACTTGCCGTATCCCGGCACGCATATGTTCCAGGTCCTCCCGCGGCAATTACAATATTCTCAAGCCAGACTCCCGTCCGAATATTAAATGGTCTCCCGAATGACCGATATGTTTCGAACACCCGCTTCTCCGGACACAGGGCTTTTCAGCCGATTCAAGGGATATTCCCTCGTTGCCCCTTGGCACCGGAAATATTAATGACGCTCATGCAAGTCTCGTTTCGACCGCGGGGGGCCCACCGCAGTATGGTCGCAGCTTGCCCTTGCACCCGACCAACAGATTTACCGGTTTCCGACCGCTCTAACCAAGGTTTAGCCAAACGTTTTCCGTTCTTCTGAACAATAAATTGCCATATCCTGGCGTACATATGCTCCGGTCTCCCCGTGACGATCGCGCTTTTCTCGAGCCGGACATTCGTCCGAAGATTAAATGGTCAGCACATGACCGACACGATCTCGAATGTTTCCTTCTCGCCCTCGCATGAGGATTTCAATACCTCGTTATAGACCTTTCATGCAACTAATTTCTTGGCCATGAGGCCCTGAATCCCGGCGATTAATCAAGGGTGTTCCCTCGTATGGGGGATGTAAATGACGTCGTGACCTTTATGGCACGGCGGGTTTCGGTCCCGACACGAACCACACAATCGTCTGATGAAGTTAGATCGAGCGCACCATGGGCTCTTCGGAGCCCGAATTAATTGTCACTCCGGTGACTGGCACGCCCACGCACCCAATAAACGAATAAACCAACAAGAGAATAACAGGTAAAAAAAAAAGTGCGTCCACAAGTCTGGCACGCCCGGCGGGACGGAACCACCCTTCATCTCTTCGCCGGGATTCAGGGCCTCATGGCCCCCTAATAAACGATGTTTGCCTGCTTTGATTAATTGCAGGTGCTGTCTTTGCCAGTCCTATGGAGAGAAAAGCCTGGCTCGGTGTAGCTGCCTTCGCGGCCTCGAGAACGCTGCTTCGAAGCATATGCAGCTTCCAAGAATCATGGGGGCTGTTATAAAAAAAAAAGGGAAGATAAGATAAGAGAAAGAGAACAGAAGGGAGGGGAAATCAAGCCCCCCGTTTCCCTCAAGAAGAAAGAGAAGAAAAGAAGAAAAGAAGAAAAGAAGAATGGAAGAAATGTAGAAAAGAAGAAAAGAAAAAAAAAGAGAGAAAAGAAAGAAGCAAAAAAAAGAAGAGAAAGAATTGGCAATAGAGGGTTGTACGGCCACGTCCGTCGAGACCCGTGCTGAACAAAGATTACCACTGTGGGGTTGATGCGGTGGAGCGAACCACTCATCCCCTCCCTGAGGGGGTGAGCGCTCTCCTGCACCCCCACCCTGGTCAATCATACAAAAAAGAAGAGAAGAGAAGAAGGGACAAAAAAAAGAGAGAAGAAGAGAAAAAAAGGGGGGAAAAAAGAGAAGAAAAAGAGAAAGAAGAAAAGAAGAAAAGTCGGCCAGCATCGCTGACTAAAAGAGCAAGAAGAAACCCGACATCCCGCCCGACTCTAGGAGGCTCCGAGTCCGTGGTGTAATGACCCCGCTCGTTCCTCCTTCCTGCTGCCTCCATCCGGCACAAGACGGCCCCTCGAGTGGCTGTTAAAAGACCCAGCGAGCCACAATCGTAGCTTGGTGAATGGCTGCCCGCTGTGGGGAATGCTTTATAGCAATGAGATCAAGCACGGCCACCACTCCCAAAGAGAGCATACATATACCCCGCCATGGGGGATAAGAAGAAGATATATACCCTGCTATGGGGGCATAAGAGGCAAAAAAAAGAGATACACCCCATTCCCAGGGGCACATGAAGAGAATCCGCCCCGACTGAGGGGCACAAAGCAAAGGCTACACCCCGGCTTCGGGGCATTTGAAGAAGAGAAATACACCCCGATATGGGGGCATATGAAGCAAAAGACATACCCCGCCATGGGGGCGTAAGAAGAAAAGAATTCACCCCAGCCTGGGGACACACAAAAAGAGAAACTCACCCTGGCTTAGGGGTATTTGAAGAAAAAAATATACCCCACCTAGGGGCATAGAGGCCATAAAGAATACGCCCCGGCTTAGGGGTATTTGAAGAAGAAAGATATCCCGCCTCGGGGGACATTGCAAGCAGCGATATACCCTGCTAGGGCGCACAGGAAGCAAACCACACCCCACTCTTGGGGACACATAAAGAGAGTACACCCCGCCATGGGGGCACATGAAGAGAATCCACCCCGATTCGGGGGTACATGAAGCAACAAAGAATACACCTCGCCTTAGGGGAGTCTGAAAAAAAAGCATACACCCCACTTTGGGGGCACAAGAAGTAAACATTCCCCAGCGTGTCGGGGCAGAAGAAGAAGAATTCCCCCCTCGGGGGCATATAAAAAAAAAGAAAAGCAAAGATACACCCGGTGCCCGGCACACATGAAGAGGAAGGCACCTCTCTTTGGGGGCACAACAAGCAACAAAGATACACCCCGACTGAGGGGCACAGGAAGAGAAATACACCCCTGCGCCAGGGGCATATGAGACAAAACTATACCCCGATTTAGGGGCATTTGAAGCAAAGGCTTCACCCCGCCTCAAGGGGGGGCATAAGAAGTGAAAGATATACCCCACCCCGGGGGCACAAGAAGAAAACACACCCCACCTTGGGGGCGCAAGAAGCCAAGAGATACGCCCCGCCACGGGGCAGTAGAGGCAAAATGCATTCCCCCCAGGGGCACATGAAGCAACATACCCCTCGCCTCGACAGCATATGAGGCCAAGAGGCTACATCCCGGCTCGGGAGCATAAGAAACAAAAGATATACCCCACGTCAGGGGCATATGAAGTCAGGAATCACACCCCCGTCTTAGGGGTATTTGAAGAAGAAGCATACCTCGCCTCGAGGGCCTAGAAGCTATAAAGAGCACGCCCCGAGTCAGGGGCATACGAAGAGAAGTCCACCTCGGCCTAGGGGTATTTGAAGAAGAAACATACCCCGCCAGGGGGCATAGAAGCCATAAAGAACACCCCCCGGCTTAGGGATATTTGAAAAAGAAATATACCCCGCCAGGGGGCATAGAAGCCATAAAGAATATGCGCCGGCTCAGGGGCATTTGAAGAAGAAACATACCCCGCCTGGGGGACGCAGAAGTAAAGAGACAGAGTACACCTCCACCCGGGGGCACCGAAGCAAAGAGGCATACATCCCGACCTGGGGGCACATGAAGAAAGAATATACCCCGACCTAGGGGCGTCAGAATAAGAAACATACGCCCCGATCCTGGGACATGAGAAGCAGGAGAATATGCCCTGCGAAAAGGGTATGAGAAACATGAAGAATGTACCCCAGCCTAGGGGCATAGAAAGAGATACACTCCGCCCTTGGCGCATAAGAAGCAGAAGCACCTACCCCAGCCTGGGGGCACAAAAATACACTCCGCCCTTGGCGCATAAGAAGCAGAAGCATCTACCCCGACCCGGGGCACAGAAACAAAGAGACATACATCCCGATCTGGGAGCATAAGAAGAAAGATATACTCCGCCCAAGCGGCATTTGAAGAAACAACATACCCTGCTTCGGGGGGCACAGAAGCCGTAAAGAGATACACCCCCACCTCAGGGGGGCGTAAGAAGCAAAAGATACACCCCGGCCTCAGGGGGGCATAAGAAGCAAAAGATACAGCCCCGTCCTGGGGGCATTTGAAGAGAGCTACGCCCCATACCAGGGGCATATGAAGAAGAAACATACCCCACCTGGGGGCATAGAAGCGGCGAAGAGTATACCCCACCATGGGGCCTTTGAAGAGAGCTACACCCGCCTCGGGGGGCATTAAAAAAACACACCCTGGTCTGGGGACATAGAAGCCTTGAAAAATACGCCCCGCCTGGGGGCACAGAGACAAAGAGGCAAAATACACCCCTCAGGGGGATGCATACCAAATGAAGCTACACCCCAACCTGGGGGCACATTAAGAGAAATACACTCCAGCGTAGAAGCATTGACGAGAAAAGAAGAGCAGAATAAAGAAAAAGACACGCATGAGGCATACGTGGTCTTCGAGCCCGCCTCTCTACACAAAAGAAGAAGAGAAGAAAAGAAAGAGCAGTCATGAGGCGAACATGATCTTTGCACCTGCCTCTCCACAAAAAAAGAGAAGGACACACGAGGCAGACGTGGTCTTCGAGCCTGCCTCTCCACAAAAAAAGAGAAGAAAAGAAAGAAAGAGTCCCGAGGCAAACATGGTCTTTGCGCCTGCCTCTCCATACAAGAAGAAGAGAAGAAGAGAAAGAAGAGTCGCGAGGGGAAAATGGTCTTTGTACCCACCTCTCCACACAAAAAAAAGAAGAGAAGAAGAAAGAGAACAACCATGAGGCAAGCATGATCTTTGCACCCGCCTCTTCACACAAAAGAAGAAGAGCAGAACCAAAAGAAGACACATGAGGCAGACGTGGTCTTCGAGCCTGCCTCATCACACAAAAGAAGAGAAGGAAAGAAAGAATGCACATGAGGTGAACATGGTCCTTGCACCCGCCTCTCTACACGAAAGAAGAAGAGAAGAATAGAAGAGAAAAAAGAGACATGAGGCGAACATGGTCCCTGCACCCGCCTCTCTACACAAAAGAAGAAGAGAAGAAAAGAAAGAATAGTCACGAGGCAAACATGGTCCTTGCACCTTCCTCTCCATAAAAGAAGAAGAGAAGAAGAGAAAGAACAGTCATGAGGCGAACATGGTCCTTGCACCTGCCTCTCTATAAAAGAAGAAGAGAAGAAGAGAAAGAGCAGTCACGGGGCGAACATGGTCTCTGCACCTGCCTCTCTACAAAAGAAGAAGAGAAGAGAAAAATGAGACATGAGGCGAACATGGTCCTTGCACCTGCCTCTCCATAAAAGAAGGAGAGAAGAAGAGAAAGAGCAGTCACGGGGCGAACATGGTCTCTGCACCTGCCTCTCTACAAAAGAAGAAGAGAAGAGAAAAAAGAGACATGAGGCGAACATGGTCCTTGCACTTGCCTCTCCATAAAAGAAGAAGAGAAGAAGAGAAAAAACAGTTACGAGGCGAACATGGTCTCTGCTCCTGCCTCTCCATGAAAGAAGAAGAGAAGAAGAGAAAGAACAGTCACGGGGCGAACACGGTCCTTGAACCCGCCTCTTCACACAAAAGAAGAGAAGAAAAGAAAGAAATGGCCATGAGGCAAGCATGATCTTTGCACCGCCTCTCCATAACAGAAGAAGAGAAGAAGAGAAAGAAGAGTCATGAGGCAGACATGGTCTTTGCACCTGTCTCCCCACACAAAAGAAGAAGAAAAAAAAAAGAGACATGAGCCAGACGTGGTCTTCGAACTCGCCGCTTCACAAACCCTTCTCCTCGGATCACGTATCCTACTACCCGACGCCCTTTGGCTCAGTCATTCCGGCCAAGGCCCACTGTCATGATTAATCCACCCGTCCCACCGCGCTCTCCGATATCTTTTCGGCTTTACAGCCTACTCCTAACATCTCTCGACTTGTCAGCCTGCTCCCAATATCCCTTGGCTTTTTAGCCTACTTCCCAATATCTTCGGCTCTTGCAGCTTGCTTCCCAGAATTCGGCCTTTACGGCCTGCTTTCTAGAATTCGGCCTTCATGGCCCGCTTCCCAATTTCAGCTTTTACAGCCCGCTTCCCAATATCTTTGGCTCTCGCAGCCTGCTTCCCAGAATTCGGCCTTTACAGCCTACTTCCCAGAATTTGACCTTTACGGCCCGCTTCCCAGAATTCGGCATTCACGGCCCGCTTCCCAATTTCGGCTTTTGTAGCTCGCTTCCCAATATCTTTGGCTCTCGCAGCCTGCTCCCCAGAATTTGGCCCTTGCGACCTGCTTCCCAGAATTCGGCCTTCACGGCCCGCTTCCCAATTTTGACTTCTGCAGCCCGCTTCCCAATATCTTTGGCTCCCGCAGTCTGCTTCCCAGAATTCGGCCTTTACGGCCTGCTTCCCAGAATTCGGCCTTCACGGCCCGCTTCCCGTAACTTCGGCCCCTGCAGCTCGCTTCCCAACTTCGGCTCCTGCAGCATGCTTCCCATAATTTGGCTCTCGCAGCCCGCTCTCCTCGATTTTTGGCTATTGTGGCCTACTTCCAATATCAACTTCGGCCTTCACGGCCCGCTTCCCTAATGTCCTTTCAGCCGTTCGTGGTCTGCTTCCCTAATACCTTCACTACCACTACACTTATACGTAATAGTAATATTTTCGTATGCAAAGAAAAAAAACACAAACAAACAAAAAAAACAAAACAAAAAAAATAAAACAAAAAGAAAACAACAAAATGAACACAAAAAAAAGAAAGTGGAAAGAAAGAAGAGAATGCATGATTGCCCTGCTTGCATGGTTGCTTAATATAAAATAATACACCTTCTTGAAATTTTCTAGGACCGTGCTTCCTTGCTAAATAATATCGCCCCGATTCCGGATGCACGGGCGTCACGACACACGCTCAAAGAGAACCCAATTATGGCGGGTGCACACGTCAAGGGGAAGAGTCATGGCTGAACTGCCAAGTCAAATTCACAAAATAAACCTGAGGCAATGCTCCTACACTTCGCACTTAATGTGTTCAATAGCTTTCAACCATAGGGATTGCCCGAATTCCTTCTTAGCACTCTACGGAGACTTGAATTCCTGCACTCGCGTGAAGGGCAATCGTGAGGAAAAAGCTGCCTACCCCCACTGTAAAAAAAAGAGAAAAAAAATGATGCAAAAAAAAGGAGAGAAACGTGAATCCGAGTAGCCGGGAATCCCCATTGAGACACATGAGGAGACTCGCGCGAAATAGTGAAGCGAATTATAATAAGGATGAATCCTAGTAGCCGGGAATCCCCATTGAGACACATGAGGAGACTCGCGTCGAACGGTGAAGTCTGCTACCAAAATAAATAGACGGGGGCTGTGCGAAGATACCAAAATCGAGAGCCTGAAACCTATGTGTAGGCGCTAGGGTAATCCTCGAGTGTCGCTAGGAAAACCTGTGTATCCCTATGGTTAGGGCTCTTTGTTCACACATTTGCACCTCCACGCCACAGAGAATTACCTCGGGTGAAATGCGTGAATTTATGCTATGCATGCAAGACGCGCGATATCCTCTTGACGGGTGTACCACCCCGCAATTATGCCTCGTGGCCCGCGCCGTGTCTGTGAATTATGGGCGATGTCCTTATCCCATCCCCTATAAAGGGAGCTAACTCAAACGTATATTTATGTTATGCCTGTTAATGAATGTCTGCATGCTTGAATAAAAAAAATAACAAATAAAAAATAAAAAAAAATAATGTGTGTATACAGTAAAATCAATTTCGGCTATCACAGCCTACTTTCCCAGCTCTGGCTCGTAGAGCCCAATCTTGGCCCTCCATGGCCTACCTCTTGCCCTCGCGGCTCATTAATCTCCCAACTCCGGCTTCTGTAGTCCGCTTCCCCGATTTGGGCTTTCACATCTTACGCCTTAATTTCGACTCTTGCAGCCCGCTTCCCAACAACTTTGGCTCTTGTAGCCTGCTTACCTCGGCCCCCATGGCCCGCTTTCCCAATTCTGGCCTGCACGGCCTGCTTCCCAGAATTCGGCCTTCACGGCCCGCTATCCATAATTTCGGCCTTCACGGCCCGCTTCCCAACTTTGGCTCTTGTAGCCTGCTTACCTCGGCCCCCATGGCCCGCTTTCCCAATTCTGGCCTGCACGGCCTGCTTCCCAGAATTCGGCCTTCACGGCCCGCTATCCATAATTTCGGCCTTCACGGCCCGCTTCCCAACTTTAGCTCTTGTAGCCTGCTTACCTCCGCCCCCATGGCCCGCTTTCCCAATTCTGGCCTGCACGGCCTGCTTCCCAGAATTCGGCCTTCACGGCCCGCTGCCCATAATTTTGGCCTTCACGGCCGCTTCCCAACTTTGTCTCTTGTAGCCTACTTATCTCGGCCCCCATGGCCCGCTTTCCCAATTCTGGCCTTCACGGCCTGCTTCCTAGAATTCGGCCTTCACGGCCCGCTGCCCATAATTTCGGCCTTCACAGCCCGCTTCCCAACTTTGGCTCTTATAGCCTGCTTACCTCGGCCCCCATGGCCCGCTTTCCCAATTCTGGCTCTCGTAGCATGCTTATCAAAATTTGGCCTTCACGGCCCGCTTCCCATAATTTCGGCTCTTGCAGCCCGCCTCCCAATATCTTTGGCTCTTGCAGCTTGCTTCCCGGAATTCAGCTCTCATAGCCTGCTTCCCAGAATTCGGCCTTCACGGCCCACTTCCCATAATTTTGGCTCTTGCAGCCCGCTTCCCAATATCCTTGACTTTCATAAGCTGCTCCCCCAATTCGGCCTCCGCGGCCCGCTTCCCGACTTTGGCTCTTCTGGCCTGCTTCCCTTTGGCTTTTATAGCCTGCTTCCCAACTTTGTCTCTTGTAGCCTGCTTACCTCGGCCCCCATGGCCCGTTTTCCCAAGTCTGGCTCTGGCAGCCTGCTCCCCAAATTTTGGCTTTCGCAGCCCGCTTCCCTGATTTGAGGACACTAAATAAATTCTCACCCCATGTTTACGTGCAAGAAAATATAGAAGAGGAGAAAGGAGAAGAGAAGAAAAATAAGAGAAGAAGAGACGAACAAAGCACGTCAGTTCTCGGCACCCCATCGGCACTGATGAAGAGACAAAGAGACCAACATACTCCTTCAGTCTCCGGCACCCCGTCGGCGCTGACGAAGAGACAAAGAGACCAACAAACCATGTCAGCCCCCGGCACCCTATCGGCGCTGACGAAGAGACAAAGAGACTAACAAACCATGTCAGCTCCCGGCACCCTGTCGGCGCTGACGAAGAGACAAAGAGACCCACAAAGCATGTCAGTTCCCAACACCCTGTCGGCACTGACGAAGAGACAAAGAGACCAACAAACCAGGTCAGCTCCCGGCACCCTGTCGGCACTGACGAAGAGACAAAGAGACCAACAAACCAGGTCAGCTCACCATGTCGACGCCGACGAAGAGACAAAGAGACCAACAAACCAGGTCAGCTCCCGGCACCCTGTCGGCGCTGACAAAGAGACAAAGAGACCAACACATCATGTCAGCTCCTGGCACCCTGTCGGCGCTGACGAAGAGACAAAGAGACCAACAAACCAGGTCAGCTCCCGACACCCCGTCAGCACTGACGAAGAAAAGAGGAGACAAACAAGTCACGTCGGCTCCTGACACCCCGGCGGCACCGACGATGAGAAAAAGAGGCCAGTACACCCGCGGGCACCGCCCGACTCATCCTTCGCCTGCACTACCCGTGGGTGGGGGGCATTTGTGGACACTAAAAATTACACACCCAGATACCCTGCTCGGCCCAGCATCAACAACGGCACCGAGTGAAGAAGCCCCGGAGGGACTGGTCATCCGGACTCCCCAAATATGCACACTGCCGTGAAGCCGTCTCCGGAGTCACGACAGCGAAGAGAAATCAACCCCCAGGAGCCCCACAATCCGTGGGCCTCGAAGAAAATCAAACGGGCCACAACTCAGCGCTCCCAACGGGCTCAGAACTGCCCATTTAGCCCTTCAGCGGCACGCCCCTGGCCCCTTTCAGCGGCACGCCCTTGGGCCTTCAGCGGCACACCCTCTGCCCTGTTCAGCGGCACACCCTCTGCCCTGTTCAGCGGCACACCTTGTTGTGTCCCTATGATTTTGATGATGTCTGACACTATAAGTACATTTCTATGCATTATTATTCTTGAGCATTCTGCATATTGATAGCAACATGAATGATGATGTCTAGCATTGATGGCATTTGCTCTTTATATATGTGTGTTGCATTCTGTCAGATAACATGTCTCTGCATATATCATGTCTGGGTAGCAAAGTCTATACATTGGACTCTCGTGCAAGCCTATGCATTATCTTAGGCTAAGTGTGTACAGCCGTGTCTTATGCTCCTAAGTCTATACATTGGTGTTGGTCATCAAAGTCTGTACATCGCTTTCAATCTTCAAGTCTATACACTGGCTTATTCTTCAAGTCTGTACATCCACAGTTAAACTTGAAGTCTGCACACTAGTCTTCACTGTCAAGTCTGCACATTGGTCTTCGATTTCAATGTCCATACATTGGACTGTTCATCAAAGTTTGTACATCAGACTGCTATAGTAAGTCTGTACAGTGAGTGATTCATTGGTGAAGTCTGTACACTCAACTGAACTTCATGTCTAGACATTGCACTGTAGCATCATTGTCTTCATGTTGCTTTCCCTCACCAACACGAAATGATTTCGTGTCGTCTGAGCATACAACACTCCGTGTTGATTTCCATGCTTGACAGGAAAACTCGTATGAGGTAATACTTCGTGTTGTTTTATCCTTGTGGTCTCTGTCTTCGTGTCGTTTCTCTTTGTCGCTTTGTGACTTCACCTCGTGTAGGTTTCAGTTTTGGTCTTCGTGTTGTTTTACTCTTCAGACTTCGTGTCCTTCTCGCCTTGACCACACTCCGTGTCATTCCGTATCATGTCTTCGTGTCGTGTTTCTGAAGCAGCTCTAATAGTTCTGATGAACTTCGAGTCGTTTCCCTGTAGACCTCGTGTCGTTCCTGTTTAGTAACCACACTTCGTGTCGGTTACTGTTGTTTCTGTGTCTTCGTGTCATTTTTGTTCCACTGCGTGCAGAACATTACAGCACCTCGTGTTGCTTTCTGTGCCACCTCGTGTCGTTTCTGTGTGAACCTCGTGTCGCTTCTCTCTGTCCTCTAGTTGCATCTCGTGTCATCTTTTATGTCTTGCTTGTTGTTGCAACCACTTCGTGTCGTTCTTCTTTTTACCTCGTGTTGTTTTCAACTCGTGTCGGTTACTGTTTTGTCTCCATGTTGTTCTCGTGCCGTTCTCATTACTGGTTATTATATCATGATGTTCTTACTTCGTGCTGTAGTCATCGTATGTACTTCGTGTCGTTCTTGTTTCACTTCGTGTCGTTCTCCTCGTTGTGTCTGTTCTGTTACAGTGTACCTCGTGTCGTTCTTTTCCTATCTCGTGTACTGGTCACGTCGTGCTGTTATCATATACCTCATGCAGCTTTAGTTTTAGTGGCCATACTGCGTGTTAATGGTTCTTATCTTCTTACAGGTACGAGGAAGATTATTCCCTAATAAAGGGGGTGCACGTGATCCAAGACAAAAGGAACCAATCAATAAGGTCACGTGGCAGGAAGGTTCTGGATCGAGCGTGGGAGGCACACGCGTTTTGTGCCCTATCCACCTGCTGCCGCTATAAATAGAAACCTTCGTCCACCGATGAAGGTGATCAGAGCCAAGAAAGAAAAGGCAGTATTGCAGAGAGCTCGATCCACCAGTAAAGAGAAAGAAAAAGAGAGAAAGAAAAAGAGAGATAGCAGTGAAGAGAGAAAGAGAGTTTGCAGTATCGGGTTTCTGAAATTGCTTCCCAGGAAGCTACATTTGTATTAACTCTCAGTATCGAATGTTTTCTCGATCAGTCTTTAGTTCCTTTTCTGATTTTCTTTATGTGTTCTTCGTCTATTTCTGATCTGTTCCCCTCCGGTGTGTGGAGGAAGGGAGTCTATCTCCGGTTTCCCTCTGGGTTGCAGAGGAAGAGAGATCGCTGATCTCTGGTGTTGCTAGTGACGGGTTGTCATTAGCAGGTTCCCTCCGGTGTGTGGAGGAAGGGAGAGGCACTCTCCGGTTCTGTTCATGCTGGGTGCTAGAACAGGTTACAAGCTCTGTGGGTAGCAAAGCTTGGTTGAGGGATTTGTCTCCCTTGGGTTTTCAAGCTGTTTGGCAGCAAGTTGTTCGCAGACTGAGTCTGCTGTGCTCTAGCAGTGGCTAGTGGAATCCTCACTCTAGTTGGAGTGAGGGGTGGATGTAGATTGCGGACTGCAGTCGAACCACCTAAAAACCGGTTGTCTTCTCTGTGGTTTGCGATCTTTATCAGCGCTCTCTATCTGCTTGTCTCTTCGACTAGTTGTGTGTTCAGCTCTTATCATCATTTTCTTATTCGATCTTGATTGGTACCTGCATTTGCAATTCTTTGTGTGCTAGTTTAGAAGGGGCATAAGCGGTAGATTTATTTTCTCGCCTAAACTTTGCAAACTGGGAGTGATCTATTCATCCCCCCCCTTCTATATCACTCTCGCTGCGCTAACATTTGGTATCAGAGCAGGTTTACGCCATGTGGACGAACGGTCAAGGAAATGGTGGTGGTCCTAGAACCTTCATGGCCGAAGGTCAATCCATTAGTCGCCCTCCTTATTTCGATGGTAGTAACTATCTGTTTTGGAAGAACAGGATGGAAGTGTTCATCAGAGCTCAGAGTCATAAATTGTGGAGAGTAATCACGGTGGGGCCATATGAGCTGCCACCAAACGAGGATGCTTGGACAGATGATCATGTGAAGCTCTCGTCACTCAACTGGACGGCGCTGAACATAATCCAGTGTGCTGTTCATCCAGAGGAATATGCTCGAATATCTGCATACAGAACTGCCAAGCGAATGTGGGATGAGCTGCAATTAATTTATGAAGGTACAGCTCAAGTGAAAGCCTCGAAGGTAAATCTCTACACCTCCAAGTATGAAATGTTTAAGATGAATGCAGATGAGAATATAACCGAAATGTATGCCAGGTTATCCTTGATCACTAACACTCTTAAAGGGCTAGGGAAGGATCTTGCTGAGGCAGATATAGTCAGGAAAATCCTTAGATCTTTATCCCCGGCATGGCACACTAAGGCCATTGTGATTGAGGAGTCAAAAGATTTGACTGTCTTAACTGTGAATGAACTCATAGGATCCCTGATGACCTATGAGATGAACTTCCAAGGAGGTGGAGAAGGTAGTGAGAGGAAGGGTAAAAATGTAGCTCTAAGAGCTTCCCGCAACAAGGGTAGTAAAAGTGGGAGCAGCAGCAGTAGCCCCGAGTCTGAGTCCGAGCTTGAAGGTCTTTCAGATCTCGACCAGGGGGAGCAGGCTATGCTCACTCGTCAGTTCAGAAAGTTTCTGAGGACGAAGGGGAAGACCTTCAGGAAGAAGAACCCACACTCTTTTAACAAGAAAGCTGAGTTTACCAATTACAGGGATAGAAATCCTAAGAAACTGACTTGTTTTAACTGTAACAAACAGGGACACATGAAAGGCGAATGCCCAGAACTCCAGAAGAAAGGTCCCTATCTTCAGAAGAAGTTCACAAAGGTGCAGAAGAAGAAAAAGCCACAGGCGATGGTCTGCACATGGAGCGAGGAAGAAGAAAATCCCGAAGACACTTCCTCGGAGGAATATGAAGAAGGAATTTGTCTTATGGCAAACAGTGAAGAGGAGGTAATAAACGTTTTTGAAAATTTCTCAATTGATGACTGGGAGGATGCTTATGGTGACTTGCTAGATAAATTTAATTCACTTAGCAAAGAGCACAGAGTTCTGAAAAGAAAATTTAACACAAATGTTGAAGAACAAACTCTGGTCTGTGAGGAAAATGCAAAGCTAAAAGAACAACTAGAAGAAATGACCTCACAAAGGAAAGAGAATGATAAGCTTAGGGGAGAAATCCAAGAAAGTAAAAAATAGCTCAATGAATTCAAAACTAAAATTGAAGAAAGCATGAGTGAAATCAGAATGAATTCAGAGAAATATGAAGCTGTGAAGAAAGTAAATGCTGAACTCCTAAAGAATTCAGAGTTTCTTCAAAAGGAGCTGGAAGACAAACAGAAAGTCTTAGAGAAGTTTGTCCAAGGAAAGACTAGCCTAGATGCTATACTAGGAACTAGGGTCAATTTCAATAAGGAAGGTCTAGGCTATGACCCAACCAACAAGAGACCCTTGCAATTCAAGACTATCACCTTCTGTCCAGAGAAGGGAAAAGAAAAGTTGGACACACCATCCAGCTCAAACAGCTCTAAGAAAACTCAAAGTCCTAAAGAGAACACAACAACCAGTACTGGACAACCATTCAAGATTGGAATGAACTTTATGAAGAATAACATTAAGTCCATTCACCAGAACACAAATGGTAGCTGGACCAAGAAAACAAATCAGAATAAAAGCTGGAATTATAACAATCAGATGGGTCCAAACAAGACCTACTGGAGGAACAACTTTCATGGTCAAAGATATACCAATCAACAAGCCTACAGGAAATTTCCTAGGAATAGGAAGACCGATGAAAGGAATAGAACTCATTTCTCCAGTTTAGCTGGATTGAACTTTAATAAACCTGAAAGGAGGGTGCCAGAGAAAACCATGCTGAAACAAATCTGGGTACCCAAACACTTGATCAGAGATTTAAACAATGTACTTGGACCCAACTCATCTTGGGTTCCAAATCACTCTGCTTGATATACTTGTGTAGGTCGGCCTGGCAGCTGAAGACAACAAGTGGTACCTCGACAGTGGCTGCTCCAGGCATATGACAGGAGACCGATCCAAGTTCAGTAAGATAGAGATGAAGCCAGGAGGTCTGGTCAAGTTTGGAGGAAAGAACAAAGGTAAAATAATTGGAGTTGGCACAGTAGGTAAGTCTTCCACAAACTCCATTGAAAAAGTCTTACTTGTGGAAGGGCTACAACATAATCTGATCAGCATCAGTCAGTTATGTGACAAGGGTCACAAGGTTGTTTTTGATGATACTTCATGCAAAATCTTTGAAATAAATTCTGATGAGGTTAAATTTGTAGCCAACCGGATTAATAATGTCTACATTGTAGACTTAAATGAGAAATCTGACTCTACTATTTGTTTGTCTGCTAACTCTGAAATTGATGCTTTTGAATGGCATAGACGTCTAGGTCATGCTAGCTTTTCTACTTTAAATAAACTGGTCAAACTTGATTTAGTTAAAGGCATGCCTAAAATTAAATTTAATTCCATTTCAAAATCATGTGATGCCTGTGCTCTAGGCAAACAGACCAGAAACTCTTTCAAATTAAGATCTGAGCCATTGTCTTCTAGACCAATGGAACTTCTTCATATGGATCTCTTCGGTCCAACCAGAACTCAGAGTCTTAATGGTAACAGGTTTGGCTATGTCATCATAGATGACTTCTCCAGATACTCATGGATATTTTTCTTAGCAAATAAGAGTGATGCATTTCAAAAGTTTAATCTATTTTTCAATAAGGTCAAACAAGAAGGAAAGTTCAAGGTTAGTTCTATTCAATCTGATCATGGAGGTGAGTTTGAAAATTCCATGTTTACTGAACTTTGTGACAAAGAAGGACTAACTCACAGGTTTTCCTCTCCCAGGACACCTGAACAGAATGGGATCGTGGAGAGAAGAAATAGAACAGTGGTGGAGATGGCCCGAACCATGTTGATTGAAAGTAAGTTACCTAGAAGGTTTTGGGCAGAAGCGGCCAATACAGCAACCTACATAATCAACAGGGCCATGGTAAGACCCATACACAAGAAAACACCCTATGAGCTTCTAAAAGGTAAGAAACCAAACTTGTTTCATTTCAGAATTTTTGGAGCAAAATATTTTATTCATAACAATGATAAGAAAGATTTAGACAAGTTTGAAGCCAAGAGTTCACCTGGAATATTCTTGGGTTACTCAGAAGTGTCAAGGGCATATAGGGTATTTAATGTATCAGATCAGAAAGTGGAAGAATCTCCACACATTCTTTTTAGTGAAAAGAAAGATGTTTCTAATATTGAAAATCTTGACAGGGACTCCAATCATGGTGGAGATTTTCTGGAAAACCAACAAGAAGAAGAGAAGACTCAGCAGAATGGAGAAACAAATTCCCAAAATCAGGAAGGTCAAAGAGAAACAGGTGAGTCTTCAACAAATATTAGATTCCTTAAAGACCATCCGTTAGATAATGTCATAGGCAATCCTGAAGAACCTCTAAGGACTAGATCTCATTTTAGAAATGTGAATAATGACGACCTAATTGCTTTAGTCTCACAAATTGAACCCAAAACAGTAGAAGAGGCCTTAGCTGATCAAGGTTGGGTAAATGCTATGAGTGAGGAATTAGGTCAGTTTGAAAGGAATAATGTCTGGGAGCTTGTCCCAAGACCAGATGGTATTAATGTCATAGGAACCAAGTGGGTGTTCAAAAATAAGATAAATGAAGATGGAATCATCTCGAGGAACAAGGCCAGACTAGTAGCCAAAGGCTACTGTCAGGAATTCGGTGTAGACTTTGATGAATCTTATGCACCAGTTGCTAGGATGGAAGCCATAAGATTGTTGCTTGCCTTTGCATGCTCAAAGAACATTAAACTCCAACAAATGGACGTTAAAAGTGCCTTTTTAAATGGAGTTATTAAAGAAGAAGTCTTTGTTGAACAACCTCCTGGATTTCAATTTTCTCCTCAACCTAACCAAGTTTTCAGGTTAAACAAAGCCTTGTATGGTCTAAAGCAGGCTCCAAGAGCTTGGTATGAAAGATTATCTGAATTTCTGATCAGCAAGGGCTACAAAAGAGGTAAAGTTGATCAGACTTTATTCACCAAGGGCATGAGTAAAGATCTCATCATAGTTCAGGTATATGTAGATGACATTGTATTTGGATCAACTAGCCATGAACTATGTGATGAATTTTCTACCATGATGTCTGCTGAATTTGAGATGAGCTTGGTTGGTGAACTAAAATATTTTCTTGGATTGCAGGTACAGCAGCTAGAAGATGGGTGCTTCATCAACCAAACCAAATACACAATGGAATTGTTCAAAAGGTTTGGCATGGAAAACTTAAAGCACATTACTACACCATGGGCACCAATACATCATTGGATGCAGATGAGACAGGTAAAGAAGTAAATGCCAAACTTTATAGAGGTATGATTGGATCACTTCTTTACTTAACAGCCTCTAGACCTGATATACAATTCAGTGTAGGAATGTGTGCAAGATATCAGTCTAGACCCACTGAACTACACTTAGCTGCAGTTAAAAGAATCTTCAGATATTTGTCAGCTAGTCACTCCCTTGGTTTATGGTTTCCTGCTTCTCGCACATTGAATCTAGTAGCATACACAGATGCTGACTATGCAGGCTGTAAACTAGACAGGAAAAGCACAAGTGGCCATTGTGAATTCTTGGGTGGGTGTTTAGTATCTTGGGGCTCCAAGAAACAACATTCTGTGGCCCTCTCCACTGCAGAAGCTGAATATGTGGCTGCAGGGAGTTGTGGAACACAAGTAATATGGATTAAACACCAACTTCAGGACTACCAAGTAGACCTGGGGTGCACACCTATTTACTGTGATAATACAAGTGCCATCAATCTTGCTAAAAATCCTGTTTTGCATTCTCGAACAAAACATATAGAGATAAGACATCATTTTATAAGAGATGAGGTGTCTAAGAATAACTTTGAACTAATTCATGTAGGAACAGATAATCAGATTGCTGATATTTTCACAAAACCTCTGGATAATGAAAAGTTCACTACATTAAGAAGAGAGTTAGGCTTATACAAAGTGTCTTAATTATGAAGCCTGTTCCTGTTGTGAGGGGGAGGTTTGTCTATCTGTTGGTTAGCCTTCTTGCTTGCTGGTTTAAGGGGGAGTTCGGAATGCTCACTGGTTAGCTTTCAGGAATGCTCTAATTTGAGGGAAGCCTTGAGATTTTGCTGAAATGTTTTATTGAGGTATGCTATGTCTTAGGGGGAGCTAAGTTGTAATGTGAGAAGAGAAGTTCTTTGACAAATTCAAAAGGAGTGTCCAGATGTGTATCTCTGCTGGTTTTTCATGACTAATCTAGTGTAGTTCTCTCAGACAGTAGAGTGTCACTTATCTCTTAAGTCAATAAGTCAGTGTCTCTAAAATCCAATTAGAATCTTTTCTTTGGCACTCACACAGAGACCTGGACTAATTGCATAAAGTATATCTTCCTACATTGTCATTGATTATGGTTCAGGCCAAAAACACGTATGTCTTGATATCTGACCCAATCAACTTGAAATCTAGACTTCAAGACTCAATACAAGAAAAGTCCTTCTCTTTTGGTATTGTCTTCAATCATTCTATCTCTTTAACTCAAGGGCTTAACTGAACAAACATGTTCTGTTTTTGATCACTGAGAAACTGGGAGCTTCATCAATGAAATGAATATTTCTCCCAAGTCATGAGGTGTCAGATACTTAAAACAAATGAAAAGTCATGACAGAGCAATGGTGGCTTGCTGGTGAGTAACTGGGGACTCTGGCCTCTAATCAAGGTGTCTCCTCATGTCAAAAGCCACAGTTACTAACTCTGTTCCTTAAAAAAAAGGGGGGGGAAGTAATGAGGAACTCACTCTGAGTAACTGGGGATTCAGGCCTCTGATCAAGGTGTCTCCCTAATGTCAAAAGAAGTGATCTACCAACTTACTCATTGATCTTCTTGGAAATCATCTCCAACTAACATTCCTTGTTGTTATGCAACTAATGGATTGCTTGTCCTCAATACCTTGAGAACACCTCTCTGATTTAGACTCTTGCTGTCTTGTGGAATAGTTGAATGATCAGCTCCATTTGGCCATACTTGTCAACTCCTGCTCTACATCATACACTATGTATGCTGATATACTCTTCATAATTCTGTCTCTCCATTGTGTACTGAAGCTTAAAGAATCTTCTCTTGATGTTAGAACCTCACTTATTTTCTTAAGACCTATTCGTGACTTTCTGCACTAAGATTGTTACTGCACTTCTTCTTCATGTCTCCAGCATTGTTAAGTCTTCTGCATTTCTTTTTGCTGATGTCAAAGGGGGAGAGAGGTTCTGCTATATCAATGATTTAATTAGTTGGTTGTGGCTAGTCGCCTAGGGGAAGTTCCTGATTATGAGTTGTGGAGGAAATGAGAGTGAGTTGTAGGGTTTGTCTAATTCATTTGCATGAGCATTCTAATTCATTTGCATGAGCATGCCTTGAAGTTAATCTGTTGTTGCAGCTGGCATTGATTTCATGTTAAATATTGATAAACCTTGATATTGCCTGCTTCATAGTGTTGCCATCATCAAAAAGGGGGAGATTGTTGTGTCCCTATGATTTTGATGATGTCTGACACTATAAGTACATTTCTATGCATTATTATTCTTGAGCATTCTGCATATTGATAGCAACATGAATGATGATGTCTAGCATTGATGGCATTTGCTCTTTATATATGTGTGTTGCATTCTGTCAGATAACATGTCTCTGCATATATCATGTCTGGGTAGCAAAGTCTATACATTGGACTCTCGTGCAAGCCTATGCATTGTCTTAGGCTAAGTGTGTACAGCTGTGTCTTATGCTCCTAAGTCTATACATTGGTGTTGGTCATCAAAGTCTGTACATCGCTTTCAATCTTCAAGTCTATACACTGGCTTATTCTTCAAGTCTGTACATCCACAGTTAAACTTGAAGTCTGCACACTAGTCTTCACTGTCAAGTCTGCACATTGGTCTTCGATTTCAATGTCCATACATTGGACTGTTCATCAAAGTTTGTACATCAGACTGCTATAGTAAGTCTGTACAGTGAGTGATTCATTGGTGAAGTCTGTACACTCAACTGAACTTCATGTCTAGACATTGCACTATAGCATCATTGTCTTCGTGTTGCTTTCCCTCACCAACACGAAATGATTTCGTGTCGTCTGAGCGTACAACACTCCGTGTTGATTTCCATGCTTGACAGGAAAACTCGTATGAGGTAATACTTCATGTTGTTTTATCCTTGTGGTCTCTGTCTTCGTGTCGTTTCTCTTTGTCGCTTTGTGACTTCACCTCGTGTAGGTTTCAGTTTTGGTCTTCGTGTTGTTTTACTCTTTAGACTTCGTGTCCTTCTCGCCTTGACCACACTCCGTGTCATTCCGTATCATGTCTTCGTGTCGTGTTTCTGAAGCAGCTCTAATAGTTCTGATGAACTTCGAGTCGTTTCCCTGTAGACCTCGTGTCGTTCCTGTTTAGTAACCACACTTTGTGTCGGTTACTGTTGTTTCTGTGTCTTCGTGTTGTTTTTGTTCCACTGCGTGTAGAACATTGCAGCACCTCGTGTTGCTTTCTGTGCCACCTCGTGTCATTTCTGTGTGAACCTCGTGTCGCTTCTCTCTGTCCTCTAGTTGCATCTCGTGTCATCTTTTGTGTCTTGCTTGTTGTTGCAACCACTTCGTGTCGTTCTTCTTTTTACCTCGTGTTGTTTTCAACACGTGTCGGTTACTGTTTTATCTCCATGTTGTTCTCGTGCCGTTCTCATTACTGGTTATTATATCATGATGTTTTACTTCGTGCTGTAGTCATCGTATGTACTTCGTGTCGTTCTTGTTTCACTTCGTGTCGTTCTCCTCGTTGTGTCTGTTCTGTTACAGTGTACCTCGTGTCGTTCTTTTCCTATCTCGTGTACTGGTCACGTCGTGCTGTTATCATATACCTCATGCAGCTTTAGTTTTAGTGGCCATACTGCGTGTTAATGGTTCTTATCTTCTTACAGGTACGAGGAAGATTATTCCCTAATAAAGGGGGTGCACGTGATCCAAGACAAAAGGAACCAATCTAATAAGGTCACGTGGCAGGAAGGTTCTGGATCGAGCGTGGGAGGCACACGCGTTTTGTGCCCTATCCACCTGCTACCGCTATAAATAGAAACCTTCGTCCACCGATGAAGGTGATCAGAGCCAAGAAAGAAAAGGCAGTATTGCAGAGAGCTCGATCCACCAGTAAAGAGAAAGAAAAAGAGAGAAAGAAAAAGAGAGATAGCAGTGAAGAGAGAAAGAGAGTTTGCAGCATCGGGTTTCTAAAATTGCTTCCCAGGAAGCTACATTTGTATTAACTCTCAGTATCGAATGTTTTCTCGATCAGTCTTTAGTTCCTTTTCTGATTTTCTTTATGTGTTCTTTGTCTACTTCTGATCTGTTCCCCTACAGTGTGTGGAGGAAGGGAGTCTATCTCCGGTTTCCCTCTGGGTTGCAGAGGAAGAGAGATCGCTGATCTCTGGTGTTGCTGGTGACGGGTTGTCATTAGCAGGTTCCCTCCGGTGTGTGGAGGAAGGGAGAGGCACTCTCCGGTTCTGTTCATGCTGGGTGCTAGAACAGGTTACAAGCTCTGTGGGTAGCAAAGCTTGGTTGAGGGATTTGTCTCCCTTGGGTTTTCAAGCTGTTTGGCAGCAAGTTGTTCGCAGACTGAGTCTGCTGTGCTCTAGCAGTGGCTAGTGGAATCCTCACTCTAGTTGGAGTGAGGGGTGGATGTAGATTGCGGACTGCAGTCGAACCACCTAAAAACCGGTTGTCTTCTCTGTGGTTTGCGATCTTTATCAGCGCTCTCTATCTGCTTGTCTCTTCGACTAGTTGTGTGTTCAGCTCTTATCATCATTTGCTTATTCGATCTTGATTGGTACCTGCATTTGCAATTCTTTGTGTGCTAGTTTAGAAGGGGCATAAGCGGTAGATTTATTTTCTCGCCTAAACTTTGCAAACTGGGAGTGATCTATTCATCCCCCCCCCTTCTATATCACTCTCGCTGCGCTAACACACCCATGAGCTCTTCAGCGGCACACCCCGCTGGCCTTCAGCGGCACACCCCTCTGCCCTGTTCAGCGGCACACCCGTTGCCCTGTTCAGCGGCACGCCCTTCAGCGGCACAGCCCTTGAGCTCTTCAGCGGCACGCCCTGGCAGCTCTTCAACGGCACGCCCTCAGGCCCTCCCCTCCAGCGGTACGCTCTTTCAGCGGCACGCACTTTGGGCTCTCCAGCGGCACGCTCACTGTGTCTTTCAGCGGCACGCCTTTTTGGCCCTCTAGCGGCACACTTGTTGAGCCTACCAGCGGCACGGCCTTCAGGCTTTTTCAACGGCACGTCCGGCAAAACGACGTGACGCCCATGCCCTACAGATCTTTGGTGTGCAGTGGGCTATCTGAGGTGTCGGACGGGGGTTGGGCCACGCAGGCTACTCCCCTGACACCGAGGACGACGGGTCAAATCCCCAATCAATGCCTCCGATTTCCCGCCTCCGACTGCCGTGCTCGAACGCCTCCGTCGTGAGGGGTATAAAAGCCCCTCTCCTTTGACACGAAAAAGAGGAGGAGAAAAAAAACACACACGCAGACAGTGAAGAGGAGAAGAGAAGAAGAGAAGGAGAAGAAGAGGGAAGAGAGGAAGAAGAGAAGAAGGGGAGGGGAGGCTCTTTCTCTCCCTCCTGCTGCTCCGTCCATCGCCGTCCGCGCGAAGAGAAGAAGAAGAAGAGGAAGAGAAAGAAGAGAAGAAGAAAATGGGGAGAGGGCCTGCTGCCCTTCCCCTCCCCGCTGCCACTCCGGCTCTCGGCGCCCGTGTGAAGAGAAGAAGAGAAGAAGAGTGGGTGGAGAGAGGGAGTGAGGCCCGGGAGGGGAGGAGTCCACGCTCCGTTCCCCCCACTGTATTTCTTTTTCCTCTTTCTTTCCTTTCATTTCTTGTTTTACCGACGTTGCAATGTATTAGCCCCCTCGGGCCACTCCTCTTGTGAGAATAAAAGTGGAAGGCTTGCAAACGTCTCCTCGGACATCTCTCCAACGCGTGTCTTCCGTGTTTGCATCCTTCGGTGTTTCACGCCCCTTTCCCCTTTTCCTTTTGCTAGGGTTTACTTCCTCCCGGGGCATTCTTGCTTTTGTTCACCCTTGGGCGCCCTAAGCGGCATACCCCAGCCGTGCCTCCAACGGCACGCCCCAGTTGTGCCCCCAGCGGCACACCCCTTACGGGCCTTCCCCGGTGCTCCTTGGCCGCCCTTTCACCAGCACAGCCCTTGTTAGGGCCTCCCCCGACACGGTCCCTCGGACCCTGGCCCGGCATGCCCTTTTTCCCTCCTTTGCCCGGCACGCCTTGGCCCCCGTTCGCCGGCACAGCCCCTGGGCGCCTTGCCCGGCGCCCTTGGCCTTCCCCGGCACAGCCCCTCAGCGGCACACCCTGGCCTCCCCCAGCCCGGCATGCTGCTGAGGCTCCCTGGCCGGCACACTAACCACCAGTCCCTCCTTGCCCGGTGCACTTCCTAGCCGGCCCTAGGGAGGTCTCCGGTCCGTTGTTTTCACTTAGTTTTTTGAAGTTTCATTAAAGGTGTTGCCGCTCTCGGGCGCCAACCTCCAGTTATCGGGTTCCGCCACTCCATGTGGGCGCGTTCCCTGTATCTCCCTTACGCTCGGGTTAAGGGGAGATGCTGCCGAATTTTCGTTAGAAACAATAACATATTGAAAGACAAAAGGAAGCAACAAACAAATGGACCAGCCACACATTTAAAAGACAAAAGACAGCAACAAACAAACGAAAAGAACAACGGTGAAATGCCTTAACCAAAGCAAATGGAACCGCAATCAATTCAAAGAGGACCGAATCGAACGACAACTAAACAACTTGAACATCCGCCCTCACAAAAGAAAGAATGAAAATTAATCAAGAGAAGAAAATAAGAAACCCATGCAAACTTAATAAAAATCAGAAAAGAAGAAAAGAAAAGCCTTAAAAGAAACGGAGGAGGAGTGGGCTCCCCATGCCTTTCGCCGGTACGCCCCTTCAGCCCCTTTCGCCGGTACGCCCTCTAGCCGCCCTTCGCCGGCACACCTCGCTGCGCTCTTCCCCGGTACGCCCTTCAGTGGCCCTCGCCGGCACGCCTCCTTGGCCTTCGCCAGTACACCTTTCAGCACCCTTCGACGGCACGCTTCTGCCGTCTTCGCCGGCACACACACTCGCCACGCCCTTCGCCGGTACACCCTGCAGCACCGCTCAACGGCACGCTCCTTCGGCGCTCAGCGGCACGCTCCCCTGGTCCTCAGCGGCACACTCTTGTGGCCCTCTAGCGGCACACTCTCCTGGCCCTCTAGCGGCACACTCCCGTGGCCCTCTAGCGGCACACCCCCTTGGCCCTCAGCGGCACACTCCCTTTGCCCTCAGCGGCACACTCCCTTGGCCCTCCAGCGGCACACCTCTTTGGCCCTTAGCGGCACACTCCCTTGGTCTTCAACGGCCCACTCTACACCACCCTCACCTCATCCGCTTCCAGCGGTACACCCCCTATTCGCCAGCGGTGCAGCCTCCTACCTCCAGCGGTACACCCTTCCCCTTTTCCAGCGGCACGCTCCCGGCATAATAAATAATGATAATAATAATGATAATGATAATGATAATAAGCTTAGAAATAATAAATAGACAAATAAATGACAACAAAAAAAATAAAAATGAATAACAATAGCAAACTCAATCAGAATGATAAATAAACAAATGGTAACAAAAGGGGAATGAATAATAATAACAAACTCAACAAAAACAACAAGCAAATGAATGACAATAAAATGAACAAAAATAATAACAGACCTAACAATAACAATGATAAATAAGTAAATCATAAAAAGAAAAAAATGATAAATAGACAGTAATAACGAACTTACTCAAGGATATACATAAATCAATAAATAATAATGGTAAAATTCTAAATAATAATAAAACGATGAGATCTGCACCGCAGCCCCGTCTCCCCTGCGACCCGGTGCTGAAGGAATAATAATGCCGCCCTTGCGGGCTGGGCCTGAGTCTTGGGAATCATCCCGAAATGGCCATGGCCCGACCTTGCTTTGGGCTGATATCCAGATTAAACTGGACTCATTTTTCAGGCCGGATCCCTTCCGAACCACTACTGAAATTACCGCACGTTTGGCAGACATTTGAATGGGTTCACCTCGGTTTTCGCCGCGTTTCTATTACGGACCTGTGTCTAAACATGAAAAGACCCGTGAGTAATCAATATGGCCGACGGCTCCCTCCCCGACATGGTCGTGAGCCGGCATTACTCCAGTCCGATAGCCCGTTAAATCGGATTCATTCTAACGGGCCGGGATTCGCTCCCGCTCTTTCATTGAAATTGCCATAAAGTCGGCATACATTTGCACGGGGTCGTTTCTGCCCACGTCACACTTTCAATATGGGCCCTTGCCCGAACATGAAGAGGTCCGCAAGTGACCGACAGAATCGGAATAGAACGAGACGGCTCTCGCCACCCCTGGACTCCTTCCATGGGAATATTAATAAGACCTCTGTGGGCCACACTTAGACCTCGGGCCCACCCCGATCATGGTCATCGTCTGGCTCATATCCTTGATCTACAGCCCACTCCTTTCGAACACGTTTTCGGTTCTTGAGTCTAGTCCCCGGACTCTCCCCCGTTGCCCTCCGGCACCGGAAATATTAATGATGCCCGTGCAAGCCTCGTTTGGGTCACGGGAGGCACCCCCCAATATGGTCCTGGCTCGATCTCGCACCGGGCCAATAGATTCACTGGTTTCCGACTACAACAACCGAGATTCAGCCGAATGTTTTCAGTGTCTCGGAATAATAAACTTGCCGTATCCCGGCACACATATGTTCTAGGTCCTCCCGCGGCAATTACAATATTCTCAAGCCGGACTCCCGTCCGAATATTAAATGGTCTCCCGAATGACCGATATGTTTCGAACGCCCGCTTCTCCGAACACAGGGCTTTTCAGCCGATTCAAGGGATATTCCCTCGTTGCCCCTTGGCACCGGAAATATTAATGACGCTCATGCAAGTCTCGTTTCGACCGCGGGGGGCCCATCGCAGTATGGTCGCAGCTTGCCCTTGCACCGGGCCAACAGATTTACCGGTTTCTGACCGCTCTAACCGAGGTTTAGCCAAACATTTTCCGTTCTTCTGAACAATAAATTGCCATATCCTGGCGTACATATGCTCCGGTCTCCCCGCAACGATCGCGCTTTTCTCGAGCCGGACATTCGTCCGAAGATTAAATGGTCAGCACATGACCGACACGATCTCGAATGTTTCCTTCTCGCCCTCGCATGAGGATTTCAATACCTCATAATAGACCTTTCATGCAATTAATTTCTTGGCCATGAGGCCCTGAATCCCGGCGATTAATCAAGGGTGTTCCCTTGTATGGGGGATGTAAATGATGTCGTGACCTTTATGGCACGGCGAGTTTCGGTCCCGACACGAACCACACAATCGTCTGACGAAGTTAGATCGAGCGCACCATGGGCTCTTCGGAGCCCGAATAAATTGTCACTCCAGTGACTGGCACGTCCACGCACCCAATAAACGAATATACCAACAAGAGAATAACAGGTAAAAAAAAAGTGCGTCCACATTGACGCGATGAACTGATGAGTCGACCCTGCCTGTTCGCAGGGTTGACGCGATGAACTGATGAGTCGACCCAGCCTGTTCACAGGGTTGACGTGATGAACTGCAGGGTTGACGCGATGAACTACAGCTGGCTCATTGCGTTAACCTGATCGTTAGGCTTTCGCTTTTGCCATCTCCACTGATAGATGGCAGCCTGAGAGATGATATTTAACTCCTGATAGGGTCCTCTAAACCCTGTATAATTCCCAGGAAGGGCATCCCACAGTGAGGGTGTCATTTCTAAAATTGTCAGGTGGCCCATAAGGCACCTCTCTTATCTAGTTTTTTTTCGTGTATCAAACGTTACTGGTTTCCACTCCTAGTTCATCCCTACACATCAATGCGCCCTTGGATTCTATTCCATAATTCCACCTTATATATCATACTGGTCAAACCTTGAAATTCCCTATTGGCTATAAATGAGAGTGGATGTCAACAAACAAGATTAATGTTGTGCATATGGGGCCTGGTCTGGTCCTGGGAGGAGCACCCGAAGGTACTTGTGCCCATGGGAGTTTATTGACCACGGTGTTTGGCATTGCACCGAAGTACTTGCTTGCTAGGCTTTAGACTTTCCACTCATTCTCGTGATATTACTTGATTGATTTGACTTGAGACCCACAGAAGGGTAAAGTTTTGCTTGAATGAAATTGATAAATAGCCAATTCCAATTTTACATGCTTGAATTTATATTACTTTCTATTACTTGCTTGACATGAGTTCTTACTCTCTTGGAAAGATTTTTGTTAATTCTAGTTATTACTTGCTTGAATCTCGTGCTATTGCTGCATTGAAGTTGGAATCCTTATACTCTCACTTGTTATTCCTTCACTACTCTTGTCGATTTTTACAATCCTTGATATCTACTCATCTACATGCATAACTTTACTGACATTAATCGAACTTGTAAACCACTTAAAGCATGTTAAATCTTAAGATGTAATTCCTACTGAGCGATTCGCTCATCTAGTTATTTTTCTAACCTTTTCAGGTAGTTTGGATATCGGCCAGAACATGGAAGGGGATGAGTCTGAGTGATGAGTGTAGAATGGAGTCATCAATTGTCATGTTAATTGTGATGTCCTTTGTGTTATTGTATTAGTTCACTTATGTCAGTTGTATCAATTCATCTATGTCATTTGTATTAGTCAACTTGATTAGAACTGTTTAAGATTTGAAGCCTAGTCGTTGGACTCTGGGAACATATGTATTTGTCCTTTGATTAGTTGTGACAATTGTCAGCTCGTACTATTTGTATTAATTTCGAGTTAAAGCTTAGTTATTTGCACACTCTGATATTTACATGATTGACACGATCCATATAGACGCGTCACGCCTCCGGGTAATCTTCCGCGCTCGGGGTGTGACAATCCCCCGCTTCTTGTTCCTCGTGACTGGGCGTGTAGGCTGCATTCACCGCGCACTCCTCCTGGACTATAGCCGCCAGGTCCGTGGGGTCCACTTGTGCAGAAAGGCACAGGGCCACCTCGTGGTCTTCTGTGTACTCATCATAGACAACTCTGGCGGGGGCCGGGGTGGCCACATTTTCGGGGGCCTGGTACTGGATAGATATTGTATATGCTCCTCTTCTGGGGCTGTCCGCCACGTGGGGGCGCGGCGGGGCTACCACATAGTCTCCCATTCTGAGCTCATCCCTGTCAATGAGGTCTTGGGCAATGTCTTTGAAGACATAGTAGTCTTCGATGGCGTGACCCAGTATCTGGTGATAGGGACAAAACTGTGGGTCCCCACCTCTTCGGGTGTCCTGCGGCCTTTTGGACCCTGGGAGGGAGACCTTGCTGTAATGGCAGGCCCAGTAAAAGATACCCCGAGTCTTCTCCCTTGGGAAGGAATAGGGCTTCTACAGCTTCTCTTGGAGTGTCAGGCCTCGCCTGGCTGACCGCCCGGTTAATGGGCTTGCCGTATCTCTTGATTCCCTTCTTGATCGGACGGGGGCGTCAGGGTTGGTGTCTCGGGGCCGAGACATATGGCCACCCCACGGGCGGAGAGAACCTTGTATCAGATCAGTCACTAGTGAGGTCAGCTCAGCCAGCCGTGCCTTTAGCATCCCGATCTCCCGTTGCTGCCTATGGTACAAGGCGTACATGACGGGGTCGTATCGAGAAGAATCCGGAGCATGGCCCATGCTACTGCTCCTTGCTGCGCCAGCAGGCCTGGGTGAGGGCACCTCGGTGGTGTGCCCCTTCGAGGTTAGTCCCTCGGAGAAAGAGGAGGTCTTCCCCATGCAGTGGCGGCGGAGAGGGTTCCAAAGGAACACTTCTTCATCTTGCGCCTCCTCAGTCGGGGGCCTGAAATATACATCTTGGTCGGCTTCCCGCAAATCTACAACTTCCGCGGGGTCATCGTCGGACAAGGCCGAAACTGATATAACATCAGTTTCGTAATAATCTTCTAGTGAAAAGCCCAGACCGGGGTGCTTGGTGATTTGTAGCAGCCGTCGATCCAGGTTTGGTGGGTTCCACATCCTTTCAAACATTTTCTTCCGGCTGGAGGGTTGATAGGGGGGAATCTTTTGCTTTCTGACCACCCTGGCTGCCCGGTCAGTCATGTGGGGAAGTCCCGCAATGGGGACGAGCGGGTCATGCAACTCGTCAGGGAACCGGCAAATGTCGTCTTCCCTGACCGACTTTTCCCTGGCAACATAAAAGATAGTGGGTGGCCCCTCCGGGTTAGGCACTTCAAAAGTTCTTAGCTGCTCAGCTGCTTGACATTCAATTCCTGTAATAGGCTTGACGATCCCTGGCGGGACTCTGACATCCTCCAGCAGGTCTTCTAGGCAAGGCGTCCCCGGTGTAGAATAGATGGCGAGAGGAGCTGCCTTGAATGTCCCCCCTTCTTGTGCAATGAATGGTACATGTGGGGGAGCCACATAACCTGGGGGCGGCGGAGGAAACCAACCACCCGACTCCACTTTCTTCTTTCCCTTGTCTTGGGCGGCTTGGGGAGTTTGCTTCGCCTTTTCTAAGTACAGATTGGCGTCTGACAAATGACACTCGAACACCTCGAACGGGTGGAGGTCGGCGAAGATCCTGACTTCCTTCCCCTCGCAAGGGTATTTATTGCATTGGTGCAGGGTGGAGGGCACCACTCTATTCTGGTGTAACCTGGGCCGTCCGAGCAACGCCTTGTAGGAAGTGTTGGAGTTGATGACGTGGAACTGGACCTTGGTGGTGAAATCATCAAAAGTCAAGTTGAATTCTGTAACCCCCATGGGCACCTCACATTTCTGGTTAAAACCAGCAATCTTGACATTTTTGACCTCAACCAGGTGTACGTCAAAGTAGTGCTTTTGGTACACCCGGAAAGGGAGTATATTCGCTACTGCCCCTGGGTCGATCAGGACCCTGTTGATAGGCTGGCCGTTCAACTGCCCTTTCATGTAGAGGGGTCTGTTATGACTGTAGGTGGGCAGAAGAATGTCATCTTCTGTGAAAGCCACAGCCACTTCAGGTGAGATTTCTGCCAGGCAAGCTTCAAGGTGTGCTGGCGTCTGGAGTGCGGCAATGATGGCTTGCCGTGTTTCTTCGTCCAAAGATAGCATCTCCCATATAGTAAATCGGGTCGAGATCTTCTTGAGGTGTCTGACTATTCGGTCGGCAGCCCGCACCTTGAGTAATTTCATCTCTTCGACCTTGCCGCGCCTGCCCCCACCTTGAGGCTGGGGTGTCAGATCAGGGGATGCCTGCTTTGTGGGTTCTGTTGCAGCCTGTTGAGCCCGTGGGGCCTGCTGGGCTTCCTCCGTTTCTTGCATGAATTTGGCGAAGTTTGGGATGCCGTTGAATTCTTCTTCTGGCTGAGGAGGAGTTGCCGCCGGTAGAGCTTGGGAACTGTTTGCTTCTCCGGGTGAAGGGGACCCCTGGGAGCGCGCCTGCCCCCCTGCTCGGGCTAACAGGAATTCGGCGAATGAAGGGGTGCCTCGGCTCCTGGCCCCTCCGGGATAGAGACCCGACGGTGGAGGGATCTCGGTGCCTCGGACCTCGGGGTCGGGGACCTGGTATGGTTATTCTCCCTTGAGCATGATGTTGAGGTTATCCTGAGGAGGGTGCCCCCACTTCCTTCCCGACCTGGTGGCGTGTTGGGAAGTGGACACTTCAGCTTGGTTCACCTCCGTCGACTCATGGGGTGGCTCTTCTTCTTTTTCTTCCAGGGAGAGGGCAGTGTCGAATAGCGCCGAGAGGGTGTTGCAGGCGATGACGACCTCCTTTTTCTTCTTGCTCCTGGGTCTCCTCTTCTTCTTCTTCTTTCCTGCTGTAGCCAGCGGCTGCTCTTGGGGAAGCTCACCCCATAGGGGAGGCTCTTTCTCTGCTTCAGCTTCTGTTCCTGGAGCCAGTTCGAGTGATTCAAACTCCTCCCAGGGGACATACTCTTTCAGCTCCACGGGCTGGATTTCGGACTGTTCATAATCTTCGAGCCCATCAATAATAGCCTAGAGCCTTTCGACCGTCGGGCTGGTCTTCTTATGCATCCACATCGGGACGCAGCTCTTTTTGTTGTGAGTGGGCCGCCTCATGACCAGCCGAGGGGCCGTGTCGTGGCAAACCGGGCTCGCCGGGGGTGGTGCAGGCAGGGGTGTCACATCCCTCAGATGAACTCCTGGGGTGGGCCGAGGGACACGCGCTCTTCTATTCTTCCTGGGCGCAGTCTGCCAACCCCCTTGGTCTTGAGCCGGAGCCATGACAAAACTCTCATAAGTGGCGCGGGCGCTGGCCTCCGCCCACTCCTCAGGCAGCTCCTGGTATAACGAGATCATATTGACAGTGGAGGTTATGCTGGGCAACTCATGTAGTTGCGGGGGGTCTACCTTATGCTCCCCCATGTACAGCTCCCCGTTCTTGATTAAGGATTCAATAACATCCTTAAAGACATAGCAGTCCTCAATGGTATGCCCGAGCATCCGGTGGTACAGGCAGAAGCGCGGGTCGTCTTTCTTCTTCAGGTCTCCGGGCCTCTTCGGCTCTGGCAGTGTGATTTTATTGTAACTAGTTGTCCACTCAAATAGGAGCTTTGACTTGTCTCGGGAGAAGGAATATAGCTTGTTTCTCATCTTCTCCCTCAATGAGGGGCCCTCCCGCTGTTCTGTGGTTCTGGGCGGGGGAAGGTTGGCAGCCTCCTTGGCTTTCTCCTTCTGTTTCTCAAAGGCCTGGAAATCTAGTGTGTGCACCTCAGGGGGAGCTGACTTCTTCTCGGCCTGCCTGGCTCTCTGGCTTGACATGGCCGGAGTGGAGGAATATCGGGCCAGAAATGCCTCGATCTCTGCTACCACGTTGTTCAGGCGGTCGAATGTCTTGACTTCGGTGCCAATCATCATTTCCAAGATTTCTTTCTTCAGATTCTGCTTGCAGATCTGCACCGCATCCTCCTGGTGCGGGGGACGCCTGCACCTCATGCTGAGGTTCCTCCATCGTGTGATGTAGTCGAGGGCCGACTCATCATTCTTCTGCCTTCTGGCGTAAAGTTCTGCCACAGTGACTTCCCGTTCTGCAACATAGAATCTTTCTTTGAACTTCTTCTACATGTCGGGCCAGTCAGCGACAGGCCCGGGTGGCAAGCCGGAGTACCACTCAAAGGCAAGCCCGGTGAGTGTTGAGCCAAAAAACTTCAGGAGGTAGGCCTCATCAGCAGCCAAATCCCCCATGACGTTCACATAATAAGCAATGTGCTCCCTGGGAGACCCTTGCCCATTGAACTTTTCGAACTTCGGTGGCTTGGTGACGCCAACCGGCAGCTTCTTTGCTGCATAGTGAGCCGGGTAGGGCACTCGGTAGACGTCGAATGGCATCTGATCCCCGTCGTCTCTCTCTGCCAGTTTCATGTCTATCATCTGTTCAAGCATCAACTAGCTGACTGTTGCCGAGTCGACCGGGCTCGGATAGAAATGAGAGGGCTGCGCACTCGGGGTGGCCAACACGGTCGCCTGGGGGGCCATGGGGGACCCTTGAGAAAACAAAGCCTGTGGCGGGGCCGATGCCGTGTAATGTGCCTACTGCGGGGGTGCGCCCACGAGAGGGTCGAGGGTTGTTGGAAGAGCTGCAGCTTGCAGAGCTGCTTCTGAAGATTGTCCCCTGTCCCTGGGAGCTTCGGGTAGAACCTCGGTCTGCCAGGACATTGGGGGTTGTGTGTTTCGCTCATTCAGTTGCTTCTTTAGTGACTCAATTTCTTGCTGGAATCATTGTATCATGAGCAACATTGCCGGGTCGGCTGTGGGGGGATTAGGCATGTCCCCTATTTCTTCGGTCAGGGCATCTTCGGACGATGTGGAGGGTCCACTGCCCGTGCCCCCAGCGGTGACTACATTGGCCGTCAGGGCCGCAAGGGGTTCTTCAGGGAAGTTCCCTTCGGCGCTTGTCTGTGCCGCGTTGCCTGCTGCTCTCCCTCTTCTAGTGAGGGGCCCCGGCTTGGCGGCGAGTCTGGCCATTTCTTCAGGATCGGTAGGCAAGGCCCCATACCGACTGCGAACTCCTGCCATATTACAGGTGAAGGTTCTCGAGCTCTTGTTTCTCTTCATCGCCCTCCTGGATAATCTCCCCGGGAACACCAACCTGTCGAAGACCGATCTTCAGGGCGGCGCTTTCTCCCGGACAGGGGACTGGCGCGGCTCCTCCGAACGATTCCTCGACTCTGCATCGGGTGCGGGTCGGGGTCCTTCTTCCTGGAAAGCAGAGGCAACTGCCCCCAGCAGTCTCTGGCGACCCAAGGGAGTGCTACCTGGGCCCCGGAGGTAGTTTCTCATGGCCTGCTCGATCCCTTCCCACTCCTGGTCGGGGAGAGCAGCCTGTGGTTGCGTGTCGATGACAGCGGCAGGAGGAGAGTAGGCCCTGAGTGCCGGGCAGGCAACATTGTGTCGACGCCCACGGCGACGGCGGTGGGCATTCTCGGACAGCACTGGCATGACGGGTGCTGGTTGGCGGGTTGGAGTCGTCAGTTCGACCCTTTCATTTCTTCGGGCACTCCTCGGGCGAAAAGTGCTAGGCCCCGCCTGGGCAGGTGCAGTGGGCCGGGCCTCCTTGGGGACCCAGGTTTGCTTTAACTTGGCCGGCCTATGAGCCGGTATAGCTTTTGGCGATGCAGCCAGAGCAGCGGGCGTCACCTTCTCCTTCAGCTTCTCCAGCCCCTGGAAAGAGTTTCAGACTGGGACAGTCGGGACGACGTGGTCCGGTGTCACATGGGACCTTTGCCTGTCCAGGCAGACTCGAAGGGTCCCGACGGCCATAGATTTCCCGGAGTTAGACATGCGGCGCCCCGAGACGGCGCCGGTATTGTTCCTCCGGAGCCTTCTCCGGTGAGACGCCGATCCTTGGTGGGACAGGCCAGCAGTCTGGTGCTCATGGTGCACATTGCAACTCAGCGTCGTTGTCGGGACGCCGTTGTCATTCTTGGCCACAGCTCGGCTGATAACAGCTTCAGTGGCCCCCGGAGCGGGAGCGTTGGTCTGGGGCTCGTCAGGTGCTTTCACGTTGAGGATGTTGACAAAGGCCACCCCCAAGAAGTTGGGGAAGCCCACGGTGGGAGGGAAACTCCCGAAGTTGAGGGGGACCGCCAAGTATCCGTCTCGAACATGATTCTCAACGACCTAAGGGCCGCAAGTGACAACCATCGTCGGCACCATGATGCGATTCTCCTGCATTTGAAAAAGTAGTGCAATTAGTGTTACAAGAAGGGGGCCGCAGGGCCCCTAATTCCGGTAAAGAGATGAAGGGTGGATTGGTCCCTCCGGGCGTGCCAGACTTGTGGACGCACTTTTTGGTCGAACGATTAAGGTGGTTCGTTTGTTGGTTTGTTGAGTGCGTGGGCGTGCCAGTCACTGAAGTGACGATTTGTTCGGGCTCCGAAGAGCCCATGGTGCGCTCGTCCTGACTTCGTCAGACGATTGTGTGGTTCGTGTCGGGAGCAGATCCCGTCATGTCATAAAGGTCACAACGTCATTTACATCCCCCATACGAGGGAACACCCTTGATTAATTATCGAAATTAGGGACCCTGCGGCTGAAAGAAATAATACTGACTACGCGAGAAAGGGGCAGGAATAAATCACACTAAAGTCTGCATCAGGATACGAGCCATTAGCCATGTCAGTCACTCGTGGACCCTTCTCATATTTGGACACGGGTCCGTGATGGAAACGCGACGGAAACCGGGGCGAATCCGTTCAAATGTCTGCCGAATGCACGGCAATTTTAATAATGACTCGGGAGGGATCCGGGGCAAGAAACGAATCCGGTCTGATTGGAATGTCGGCCCAAGACCAGGTCGGGGCCTGGCCATGTCAGGATGATTCCCAAGACTCGGGCCCGGCCTGAGAGGGCGGCATTATTTTTCCTTCTGTGTCGGGTCACGGGGAGAGACGGGGCTGCAATGTGGACCCTAGCATTTTTTTTATCTGGGGTTTTAATTATATGTTCCTCTCTTTCCTTTTGCTGTTTATTACTTCTTTATGCATTTGTTCCGAATGATTTCCTTTTTTGTTTATTATTATTATTATTACTCTCTCCCTTTTTTACTATTATTATCACTATTGCACATTTTTGGTTTGTTTCCTATATATATTCGGATTTCTTTATTTATCATAATTTTTATTAATTTATTTATTATCATTATTATTATTACCAACATCATCATCATTATATGTTATATGTATATGTTTCCCGGAGAGAGAGACCCGCTGGAGAGTGTACCGGCAAGGGGTATGGGGGGGGCGTGCCGATGAGGGCATCCCAAGGTGTACCGGTGAAGGGAGAAGAGGATGCGCCGGGGAAGGCACCAAGGAGAGTGTGCCGGCGAAGGTAGACGAGGGTGTGCCGGGGGAAACTCAAAGTTTGTACATCGCCTGTTCGAGTCTGCACATTATCCATTGGCTACAACTCAGAATCCATACACTGGCTGTTAGCACACCTGAAGTCTGTACGTCCCTCAGCCCAAAGTCTATACATTGACGGGTCACTGCGACACGAAGTCTATACATCGGCTGTTTGCTGCACACAAAGTCCATACATCCTTCAGCTCAAAGTCTGTACGTTATCCATTAAAGTCTATACATTGGCTAGCTCAAAGTCTGTACGTTGTCTATTGGAGTCTATACATTGGCCAGCTCAAAGTCTATATATTGTCCATTAAAGTCTATACATTGGCCGGCTCAAAGTATGTACATTGTCCAGCTCAAAGTCTATACATTGTTCCTTGGCTGCAGTTCAAAGTCTATACATTGGCCAGCCCAAAGTCTGTACGTTGGCCAACTCAAAGTCTATACATTGTTCAGCTCAAAGTCTATACATTGTCCCTTGGCTGTAGTTCAAAGTCCGTATATTGGCCAGCTCAAAGTCTATACATTGTCCATTAAAGTCTATACATTGGCCGGCTCAAAGTATGTACATTGTTCAACTCAAAGTCTATACATTGTCCCTTGGCTGCAGTTCAAAGTCTGTACATTGGCCAGTCCAAAGTCTGTACATTGGCCAGCTCAAAGTCTATACATTGTTCCTTAAAGTCTGTACATTGGGTTCCACTTCGGAGAGACAGTGGAAGAAGAGGTGAGATGGAAAGGTAGATGATGGTGTGCCGGTAAGGGGGAAAGGATGTGTACCGGTGGGAAAGAGACGGTGGGAGTGTACCGGTGAGGAGCCAGGAAGGTGTACCGATGAGAGGGAGAGTGAGAAAGAGAGTGAAACGGTGAGGGGGTGTGTACCGGTGAGAGAGACGGTGGGAGTGTACCGGCGAAGGGAAGGTTGAGACAGGGGAGGAGTGTGCCGGTGAGGGGCCAAGAAGGTGCGCCGTTGAAGGGCTGATAGGGTGTGCCACTGGAGGGCTAATAGGGTGTACCGGCGAGGGCTGGACAGACATGCCGATGAAAGCCCACTCCTCCGCTACTTTCTTCTTCTTCTTCTCTTTTTTTTAAGGCTTTTCTTTTCTTCTTTTCTTTAAGTTTTGCGTAGTTTTATACAAATCTTTCCTCCTTCTTCTTGCAATCTGTTGTTCTATTCGTTTGATGGTTTTGTTGTCTTTTGATATGTACTTCTTATCTCATTCGTTTGTTGCATCCTTTTGCCCCCTTTTTTTTTATGTGTTGTTATTTTCTAACAAAAATTCGGCAGCATCTCCCCTTGACCCGAGCGTAAGGGAGATAAGGGAACGCGCCCACATGGAGTGGCGGAACCCGACAACTGGAGGTGGGCGCCCGAGGGCGGCAACACCTTGATAAAACCTCGGAAAACACGGGGAAAACAATGAGCCGAAGACCTCTAAGATTGGACAGGGGGGGCTGGGGGTTAGTCAAGGCGTACCGGCCAAGGACAAGCACAGGGTGCTTGAGGGGTGTACCGGGCTAGGGAGAGGCCAGGTGTGCCGCTGGGGCACCAAGGGGAGGTGTACCGCTGGGGGGGCTACTATGGGTGTGCCGGCCAAGGTGCCGGAAGGGTGTGCCACTGGGGGAAAGTGCAGGTGCACCGAACAGGGCTCCAAAAAAAGGGTTGGTCTGCTAGCGGGGAGGGGTGTTAGACCGATCAAACCCACAGGGACTTCCGGCAAAAAGGGAAAAAGGTTCAAAGGGGCAGGCACAGGTGAAGGTACTGGTACTGGGCTTCACAGAAGAAGGTTCATGACCTCAAACCATTCAAGATGGTGCCACATCCGGAGGAAACCGTCGGCGTGAGGGATGAACGCAAACACAGGAAAGCGAAGGGAAAAACGACCAAACGCACTGTGGCCCAAAACAATGAGACAAAGAGAAAACCCACTGAGGGGGGGAGATCTTCATTCATGGGAAATAAAGGGCCGTAGCCACCCATATACATTACAAAACATGCCCGAGCTAAGGCTATAGGCAAGAAAGAAAACCTAAGAACAAAGGAATGGAGAGGGGGAAAACAAAAGAGGAGGAGGTGTTGGGGATCGAAGCAGGGACGATCGTCCACTGCTCTTTCCCCCACCTTTCCCTACTACATCAGGCCCTCTCTCTCTCTCTTACTCTCTTCTCGTTGCCTGGTGGCTGTCGGAAGACTCCACGCCGGAGCCCTCTCCCTTTTCTTCTCTCTTCTTCCTTCTTCTCGTAGGTGGCTCTGTGCCTGTTCTTCTCTGCCTGGGGGTCTATTCTCCGTCTGTCCTCCTCTCTCCTTCTCTGCCAGAATGGGAGTGGTTTTATACTCCCAACAGCGGGAGCCCTCGAGCATGGCAGTCGGAGGCGGGAAGCAACTGGTCATGATGGGGTTTGACTTCCCCCGTCCTGGATGTCAGGGGAGTAGCCTGCGTGGCCCAACCTCTGGTTGACACCTCAGACAGCTCACTGCGCGCCAAGGATACATAGGGCACGGGCGTCACGTCGTTCGGCCGTTGAAAACGTCTTCACGCTGTGCCGCTGGCGGGCTCAAGAAGTGTGCCGCAGGAGGGCCAAATGGGCGTGCCGCTGAGGCCCCAAATGGGCGTGCCGCTGGAGCCCCAAATGGGCGTGCCGCTGAAGGCCAGGGGCTGTGCCGCTGAAGGCCAAATGGGCTGTGCCGCTGGAGGCCACCAGGGTGTGCAGCTGAAGGCCAAATGGGCTGTGCCGCTGGAGGCCACCAGGGTGTGCCGTTGAAGGGCAAGTGGGTTGTGCCGCTGGAGGCCACCAGGGTGTGCCGTTGAAGGGCATGTGGGCTGTGCCGCTGGAGGCCACCCTGGGTGCATTTCTGAGCCCGTTTTGAGCCCGCTGTGAGCACAAGTTGTGGCCCATTTGATTTTCTTCGTGGCCCATGGTTTGTGAGGCTCTTGGTGGTTGATTTCTCTTCACTGTCGTGACTCCGGAGATGGCTTCACGGTAGTGTGCATATTTGGGGAGTCTGGGTGACTAGTCTCTCCGGGGCCTCTTCACTCGGTGTCGTTGTTGATGCTGGGCCGAGCAGGATATCTGTGTGTGCAATTTTTGGTGTCCACATCGCCTTCCAGTCGGCTAGAAGAAGAGGGCCTCACGTTGTACTTGCTTCTCTTGTGAATCAAAGACAAAAATAAGGATAAAAACTCATTAGAACATGTAAGTGTAGTATCTATCTCGGATGCATAAAACAGTGTGAGAAATTGAGGGAGAATGCACCAGGGGATGGTTTTTAACCCCTGTAAACGGGACAAAACAACAAGTGTGTGTGTTGTGATGATGTATAAGCAAAGAAATTGAAATAACATGCAACAAGGCTGTGGAAAATGGAGATGCAAAAGTGCAAATAGTGCATGCATGTGCAGAAAAGTGCAGATTGTGATGAAATTTGAAAGTAGAAGTATATAACAGTAGATTGGAACGAAGAAAATGAGCCCTGAGTGATGGAATTTGAAGTTAATACTCCCCTCAGCAGGTTGGGGTCGAAGAGATGAGTCGGCGTCACAGCATGGCTTCGCCCCGAACCGAAGAAGAGGCCCCCTTCGCGCACTGCGAACATGCAGCTTTTTATAGGAGTGTAGAAACCCTAGGGTTGAAATCCGAGATAAACTCCATAAAATAGGGATTTAGGTTGATAAAACCCATGGATAATAGTGGGAATATATCCCCAAGGTAGATTAGAATCGATATGGGGGGATATTCTCGACGAAAATGGATCAAACAAGGACTCCAAAGAGTCCTCGGGCGAAGAAATCAGAGTTCAAAACCATCCAAATTCGGCTCTGAGAAGATGGCCAGTCGCAAGGCCGTAACTTGAAGAAAATGGTCTTGCAAGGACCGCCACTTGATGGGATCAGAAAAAGGGTCAAACAGTCGAGCCACGGGTCCAGGAAGCTTCTGGAGAAGAAATTGAGAAGACGGTCTTCAAGAGACCGCTGCCTAATGGTGGCGGTCTCAAGAAGACCGTCACTTGGCATTTAAAAATAAATAAAAAATAACATAAAAATTTAAAAATACCAAGCAGAACGTGGTCACCTAGGAGACCACCTTCTCATGAAAGCGATTTCCTAGGAGACCGCTACCATGACGGATAAAAATATAATAAAAATAAAAAAGTTATTGTTCACTTGAGAAGTCGATCTCCTAGGAGACCGTGTTCTCATGAACGCGATCTCCTAGGAGATCGCCTTCATAGAACTGCGTAATGTTTACCCGGACGCCTGTTCGATGCTCCGAACGGCCCGAAAGCGACCCGAAAGTGGGGGAATTGAAGATAATAGCTTCCAAAGCTCAATGGGCTCGAAAAATGGTCAAGAAATGGGCTCGAAATACAGTCAAAGTAGACTCCAAAATAATGGATAATTCGGAGCATCACGAAGGCGAATAAGATAAATAACTCAACTTGCAGGCTAAAAATGGGTGTCAACAATCATGTATGTAAACTGGCCCATGCAAAATGGAAAGAAACCTTCACTTTCTATGACGCTCTCTAGATAAAAAAATATTCTGCTCTCTAGATAAAAAATATTCTGGGATAAATTCTTGCCTAAACAAAGTATAATTCATTTAAGAAAAAAAAGAAAATATAGCCGTTAGATTATTTCTTTTTCTTAAACACATCCTTAATTGCTAATCCCTTTGTTGATGAAAATTACTTTTTCATGTGAGCTACAAATTCTCTCCAAGTATCAGATTTAAAATACTATTGCTTTATTCTCCACTAACTGTGTTTGTACAAAAAGGACAGTGTACTATAAGTTGTAGGGTATATAGGCAATGAGGTTGGACAGAGTCTGGGCATCAATGGAAAGCTTGGAGACAAACGTATCTCCATAGTATAAGATCTGGTCTACCTACCGCCTGAACAAAGACGTGGACAGTTCTATACTAGAAAGGTGAAGGTCTAAGAGCAAGTCAGATGAGCCGAACATTGTTATTGGGATCCAACCGTTGAGAGGCTAATGTATCTAACATATACAATGAGGCATGGAGCTATATAAATAGCCTGGACTTGCAAAGGAGGATATATATTGGAGAAAACAAGCTAAATGAAAGATAATCTTTGAAGTGGCTTCCTCACATTCAAAGTGATTCCAGAGCTCTGCTTCCTATGCATTCACATTAAGGGAGGATTTTATCATGTTGAAACTTTCATCCTCGAAGTCCTTCATCCTAAGAAGCAGTAAAGTAAAGAATATTATTATTTAACGACATTCCATTGTCTACGTCCTCCGTCTATCAGTGTATTTATTCCTTTCGTACTCTATAGATGCACTATCTGCTCGTCTAAGAGCATAACTGTTGAACCTTGTATCTGTCCATCTAACAGTAAGAAGAGCATTTGTTACTCTAGGGTAACTAGCACTAAGCGTGTTAGGTTGATCTGTTGATACTGTGAAAATCAGTTGAGTGACTAGCTTCTGGAAAGCTAGCAAGTGTTAGATCACCTGAAAAATTAAGTCACTGGGTTGACTGGTTGATTTGCCGAAACCTGATCAAAATTAACTGGGCTTGTGGTTCCTAGAAAACCACTAGGAAGGATCTACTAAATCTTATAAAGATCAGTTGGGGAGCTATGCCCTAGAAAACTAGCAAATATAACCTTTGGTACAAGATTAGTGGAAACTCCAGACAAGTTGTAAGGGACTGGACATAGGGAAGCCAAGGAGGGCTAACTGAACTAATATAAAAATCGATGTGTTCTTGTGTGTGGTTGCTACTTGTTCGATTTATTTTTCATGGCATTACTTAATTAAATTTTCAATATGCAATTATTTTTTAAAAGGCACACCTATATATTTAACCCCTCTTAGGATGTGTCCAGCTATTAACAAGTGGTATCGGAGCACAGGTCTCCTTATTTTAGAAGTTTAACCATATAAGAGCAACATCCAGAAAGTAGTCGGATGGAGAACCATAGCAACTTCGGTCTGTAGGATGGCTAGACCAACAGCTGGCCACCGCTCTACAGTAGATACAACTAGCCCTATTAGAAAATCAGGATAATGAACTACATTAAGAGAGTAGATTACGACTTGTTGCTAGTCATGGAGGAGGGTGATAGAATAATCACCAAGCCTAGAGATGAATGGGGAAGAGAAGAAAAGGAGCTAGTGTTACAACCGACTTAAATCAATAAATGAAAATTTGACAACAATATATACATGAGAAAAATTAAATATATAATAAAAGATCGAATACAATAATTAGTAATGGGTGAAAAATTAATAAATAATATTTTATGTAATAAAATAATATGATAGTAAATTAAAATATCATTTTTGTGAAACATCAAATAAATATAGTGTCGACTAAAATTTATATTTGTAATAATTGGCATGAGTCTTTAAATTAACTAAGATTAAAATTAAATTGGGCTAATGTTAAAACTGTTATGGGCCATTAATGGGTTAAACCCTAGAATTGATTGGAACCTTAAGGTTAGAACCGACCCTAATAAGTTTGCCCTCATCTAATTAGGGTTTTAGGTGAGATAAAATTGTTTTCGGAAGAGTTCATCATGGATTATTTTGGAGATAAATTGAAATTTGGATATTTGATATTATCACATTGTTATATAAGAGATTAGGACTCTAGGTTTGGTTTAGATTTATAAATAACTCAGAATCCCCTCCTAGCCAACCCTAAGCATTCGTGAGAAGGCTATCGGGCATGATTGAGGCGCGTTCATGGGAGTTCTTCACACTCGTGGGTGGCTCATCGTCGTTCCTCTTCATCCTTTGTTCTTCTATTTGGTAGGTTTTCTGTCAAGTTAAACCTAATTAATTCCAAAAATAGTTTAGATAGATGCATGCTTTGATTTTATGCAAGTTTTGTTTTGAAATCTTTTGTATTTGTCGTCAATTTTGTCTTCAAAATCATATTTTTCCAGAGTTCCGGTGTGTTATGTGAGTTTCTACTTTTAATATTGAGATCACATCCATCGCAGAGATCACGTTCTGAACGCGGCCATACGATAGACTACGACCTTCTTCTCTACTCAAATCACATCCTCTATATAGACCGCAATCTTCTGTTCTTCGTCCTGAATGAGGTGCGTGAGAAAAGCATGTCCAGACCCAATTCATGTGATATTCTGATTTTCAAAACAGTATTTTAAACTCTTATTTCTATTTTCAAAATCATGTCTTTTTGCACCATGTTGTCTGGAATAAAACTGGATAGGTAATGAACTTGTAAAATCATGTTAAATTTATTGATAACTATATTCTAATTCTTCCTAAGTTCCTTATTTGTTTGATTTTACTTTCATGTCCTAATTTCTTTATCATGTCATGATTTCTCTTCTATATTGATCTCTTCCTCGTGACTTGATCTCTTCTTCTTAATTAATATCTCATGTCTAAAAGAGTTAGATCTTCGACTTATAATGTTAGCCTTGTTACTTGTGTTAAGATATCACTTTCCATGATTAGCCTCTGTTTTAAATGTTTTAATTGTTATAATTGTTGTCTTGTTACATGATGATTTAGATTAAAGTTTTACTTGGAGACCACATCACCTCGGTGACGCGTATCTATCGATTGTGTTCTCGTTTGATTTCTCACAACCCCCTTTTCTTGGTGAAGTTAGGACCCTCTGCTGGGTATTCCTCCTGTCGAACTAGAAGTTCTTCACTAAGGCCTCCATAAGTCTCTGTGAGCCATCGATTTTCATATGGACACCGAGCTGGTTGTATCATAAAAACCCTAAAGACACTTCTAAATCTCATCTTACTGTTTAAGATGTGATTCGACATGCCTTTGGAATCGTGTCCCATGGTACTGTTCTGTCCGTTCTGAACACGGCACTACCAGAGACAGCGTCCATACTATTGTCCTTCTAAACGCAACACCTCCATAGATTGCACTCTATCTTACTTTTTCTAAATGCGGCCTTGATCCTGACCACATTTTACCCCGATTTCTTCTAAATGCACTCGTGCGACCAACTACATTTTATCTAATTCTTTCTGAACGTGACCCTACTATTGACCGTGTTTTATCAAGTGCATGTTAGTCCATTTTTTACTATTGAGATGTGGTTTGACCTTTGCTTTAGCATGATTGTCTGTGAAATCTAATTATTATCGCCTTTGTAAGTCCGAACCTCTCAATTTTGTGAAAACTAGAGTTTTCTTATCTTGAAAGCTTGATCAATTGATTCCTTGATCTTATTAAGTTCTATACTTAGTTTTCCATCAATTTACACACCTCTTGATATAATTTTCATTTGCATTAATTAAGATTATATTTGTTCTATTTCGCATTACTGGAATATGACTTTCTTGAGTGTATTTGGCCATTATTGTTATATGGAAATTGTATAGTGTTTATATAGGACTTTGGTCCACCGACACCAATGTATGTACATATAGGGCCCTGTCTAGTCCTGGGAGGAGCACCTAAAATCACTCAACTTGTGGTGTGACATTTCTCCAATATGAAATGTAAGATTTGATCTAGACAATTCACCTACATGTTATATGAATGATTGAATTCAACTCTTGTTATATGATTGATTGTTTGACTTGCTACTTGATATTCTTGGCCCGAAAAGGTATATATAATTTTGGAATTCAATTGTTATATAGCCAATCTACAGTTATGTTCATTGTTACAAGTTTATCGTTTATTATATATGTTATCTCTTGTTATTGATTCTCTGAGAACTATGTGCCATACGAGGTAAAGTGCTACGTTATGGGAGCCACCTCTTGAGTCCGTATAGAGCAAAGTGCTACATAGTGGGTGTCACCTCTTGAGCATGTATTGGTTACCGCTAAGATCCCTTCTTGCTACATTTGATATCCAAGATATATTCCCTTGAATTGATATCCTTTGACTTGTTATATCTTGTTCTCAAGATCATCAACTTGAAATCTTGTTCTGCCAATTAGACCATCATGTCAACTGATTATTGATCTTCAAATTTGATTTATGTATTCACACCATTTTATCGTTTAGTACTTTTGCATTATTGTCAATATGTTAATAAGTTATATTTGCCTAGTCAAGAGATATAATCCTACAGAGCTTTCACTTACCCAGTGTTATTTAATATTTTTTAGGTAATTTTGAAGATAAAAGTCACACAGATAGGAAGGGACAAGAGTGATCGAGTGCACCGGCAGCCCTAGAAGCGTGTCTAGTAGTCTTGTCTAGAATGGGAGAGAGTCTATATATTTTCCTTTTTCTTTAGAGTTGTAATTTGAGTTTTTGAGAGGTCAATTATAATAGACTCAGTTTGGAATTTGATTATCTATTAAATCTTGGCTTTGTCCAATTCATGGCATATTTTGGAATTGTCTCCTTTATGAATGTTGTTGTCTTATAGTGTTTGCTCTGATTGTTCGTTACCATTGTCATGTTCTGATTTTTCTTTTGTGTTCAGGACGTGACAATTTTGTCGTATCAGAGTCAAGTTTATTAAGACCGTAAGTTTTTGGTCATAGGTTTAGGTTTTTGTGTATTAGGACCTTAACCTATGTCACTATCTTGTTGATAGGTACAACCTTGGGTTAAGTGCTAAAATATGCTTAATTCTAGAATGAATAAAATAATTAGTTTTTGAAGTTAGTTTGTGAGAATTAGATTGTTGTTATGATGGCTAAGTGTGCTCAATGGAGGGAGATGCAAAGGACTGTCCAAGGATTGACTCAAGCTTTGCAATAAGTTGCTCAAGGTGGAGTTTGTAATGGAGCTGGAGACTTGCACCGGAATTTTAGAGGAATGAAGCTCCCAAGATTTAATAGTTCCACTGACCTAGATGAAGTTGAGCATTGGATCAAGGAGTTAGAAAAGATCTTCAGGGTCATGTAATGTTCTAATCAAGAGAAGGTGTTGCTAGCCTAGCTACGTTCCAATTGGAGAGAGATGCTTTAGCTTGGTGGGAGTCTATAGAAGTAATTTTGTCCTATGATTAAGTGACTTAAAATGAATTTTTAAAATATTTCAAGGACAAGTATTTTTCGGAGAAAGTCTGAGAGAAGAAGGCAAAAAGTAATTTTGCCTCGCTTAAGTAGATGAGTTTATCTGTAGCGGAGTATGAGGCCCACTTTTCTTGTTTGGCCTGTCATGCCCCACATGTAGTTAGCACGGAGAGGATGAATGCTAAGAGATTCATGAATGGGTTAAGGCTTTATTATATTCCTCAATTGGCGCCCATGGATATTCAACTACTAGAAGGCAAAGGGATAGTGGGACAGCACCCACACCTCTGACAAAAGAACAGTGGGTCAGTACCATGCCTCCCCTGTCCTGCAGACGAGTAGGTAGGCCGGTTACGTCTTTACAGATATGACAACCCCTGTAACCCCAAGTCAGAATGCAAAGGTCAACATACGAACTCCACGAACACCCTATAAATAGGACCTTGGCCAGACGAATAGGGAGGTATGCAAGTTCAACCCCTCAACCTCTCTCCCTCTTCTTGACTGGTTCCTCCTCTCCTCCTCTCTCGAGTGCTCGCCATCGCCTCACCGATCACCTGACTTAACCATTAGAGGGTTGTCCCCTGGGGTATATCTTAGGGCTCCTTCTGACCCTTGTTTGTGCTTGCAGGTCCCTCTCTAGTAGTATCTCCCTCTTCCCTCATCAAACAAATCTTTAGAGATGTATTTCGTGATTGGGATGACGAATATCGACTCTACACTTCTTGGCGTCATCTGTGGGAATCAGAACTAAAGGTCATGGCACCTCGAAGGAACTACCACAAAGTCAGCAATTGTCGGGGTGCCACCAGCTCTCGCCAAGAGTCCCAGGACGAAGTGGCAAGCGACCATCTCTCCCAAGGGGACAACGTCTAGCCCTCGGACCACTCAGCCACCGAGGACCAGACACTGACACAGACCTACCAGGACCTCCTCGACCGACAAGCAGAGTGGGACCACGTCACAGCGATCCCCCCACCCAGTAGTAAAGGCCATTCGATGGCCGGTGATCGAGCACCCTGGGTCGCCTACACAACACACACTTTGCGCCAATGAAGACACTTTCCACGCTGCTCGACGAGCCCTCCCTACAATGATGTTGTGTAAGAGCTCGATGTGAGGATACACTACCTGGATGACATTATCTAGGCAGCCAAGACAAAGGGTCTGGTTGATGATGACACCGACTTCTAGGCCCCCTTCTCTCGAGATATTTTGGAGGTGCCCATCCCTCCAAAGCTCTAGCTCCCACCATTCGCTCCATACGGCGGCACCACTAACCCAATAGATCACCCCCACAGCTTCAAGTCCAACCTAGTCTTCCATCGAGCCTCAAACTTTGTGAAGTGTCTGACCTTCACCACCACTCTTCGGGAGAACGCTCGAACGTGGTTTGAATCCCTGTCGGCGGGCACGATAAACTTCTTCTGGCAGATGAAGCAGATGTTCAAGGAGAACTTCTACAGTTGCAAGATGGAGGCTTGGTCCGCTATCAGCTTGCTCATCGTCAAGCAAGGGCGTGAGGAACCCTTATGGGACTTCGTCGCTCTCTTTCACAAGGAGGCACTCCTCGGCCCCTGCCTCAACGTTAGCACCGACACTACCGCACTGACCCAAGGGACATGGGACCACATCCTCCACCGTGCACTGGGGGTCCAGGCCCCCACCATAATCTTAGAGCTCCTCGCGGTGGCCCAGAAGCATGCAAACCATGAAGAAGATGCATGCCGCCCTTGATCGAGCATCCGGAGGTGACCCTGCAAAGCATAAACACCCAGTTGAGCACCCCTGGCACGATCATGGAAAGTGGGAACGCCATGACAATGGTATGCTTGCTTAACTGCTCCCCCTGAGCAGGTCCCTATAGAGATCTGGAAGGGACAATTCTGTCGATAGAAACTGCTCAAACAAGCTTCGAGCATACGCTCAAGGGGTAAACTAGGATAAGCGCACCCGTGCCTCATCCTCGAGAGCCCCAATGAAGAAGCGCCTCAAGGAGCCCACTGCTTTGTAGTGTCCCGTGTAACTCATTAGCAAGGACCCAATGGGTAGCTTTATGCTTCCAAGAAAAAGGCATGACAAGTCTCCTCCTAAACAGGAGAGAAGGACATACCAGCCCCCTCAAAGGCCACAGGTTGTATTTTCCTACTTTCCCGGAGGCGGGCTAACAAGTCTCCTCCTAAACAAGAGAGAAGGACATACTTGCCCCCTTGAAAGCCACGACTACTTTCCCAAAGGTGGGCTGGCAAGTCTCCTTCTAAATGGGAGAGGAGGACATACTAGCCCCCTCAAAAGCCACAAGTGGTATTTTCCTACCTTCCCAGAGGCGAGTAGACAACTCTCTTCCTTAACAGAAGATAAGGACAAACTAGCCCCCTCGAAGGCCATGGGTGTGTTTTCGTACCTTCCCAGAGATGGGCTGACAAGGACGGGTGTATTTTCCTACCTTTTCGGAGGTGGGCTGACAAGTCTCCTCCTAAAAAGGAGAGAAGTACATAACAACCCCATCGAAAGTCATGAGTGGTATTTTTCTACCTTCCCGAAGGTAGGTTGATAAGTATCCTCTTAAACAGGAGAGAAGGACATACTAGCCCCCTCGATAACCACATATGGTATTTTCCTACCTTCCCAGAGGCGGACTAACAAGTCTGCTCTTGGCGGGAGAGGACATACCATCCCCTCCTCGGAGATCGAGCCTCCAGACTTATGTATTGGTTGGTAAACTGAGCCACTCGTCACGATTCAGGCCGAGAAGCACCATAACGGGGGACCAACTAGCCAGCTCCTCAGGGACACGTGACCAACCACCCCCCTCGTATGATAGACTCTTATTCGTCTGATAGACAAACTGCGTCGCTCGCCAGAGCTAGCCAAGAATCCACCAATAACTATGGACCGAGAGACCCTCGAAACGATGAACTGACTATGGACCACGTGCCACCCGCCAGAGCCTAGCCAAGATTCATCTGGTCGACATGACCTCCTCCCCCTAGGACTCTTGCAACACTGTGCATTCAGCCACAAAAGAGAAATAAAAGCTTAGCTATCATGCAATAAAGAAAGTGGGGAATAAAGAAGAACTTCTGGTTACATAAAGAAGGTGAGGGTTGCTCATGCTCGGTGATAGGATCCTCACGCTCGGCAGCTAGAGGAGTCAGGTCTTGAAAAGCCACTCCGAGCGTCGAGGGGCTATTAGGGAAAGCGACCAAGTCCTCGGCCACCCCCTTAGTCTCCCCTTCCTCCTTTATCGCCTCTACTATTGCCACCGCCTTTGCCTCTACCTTTGATGCCCTCACCTTTACTGCCACCTCCCTCACTACCGCCTCACTCTACGCTACCTCCAATGCCTACAGTAGTGCTCGGGACATCACCCCCGCCTGCTCAACGCACTCCTTAGCCCTCTCTAGGGATTAAGAAAGTGCTCTAAGCTACTGCTTGTCCCCCTCCATGACCTACGCTAGGACTGGCTAGCTATCATGGACCTTTTGCTTCCAAGACATCTCCATGTCAGCCGTCTGACGGTGATCATCCAGGAATGTGGAAGTCCAAGCAATGATGATCGGCATGCAGTGGGATACGGTCACCCTAGAGCTGGATGCCAGCTCGCCCCTCTTCTGCCTCTACCGATCCATCGCGAGCATCGTTGCCATGCTTGGATCCTATGCTTTTCACCTGATGTCTCCGATGACTCACTCGGAATGCCTTTAGGAGCATTCGACGATCCTCCTTCGACGCCCACAGGGGCTTCCTGCACCCCCGAACTTGACGGAGAGCTGGGTATAACAACTAGGGTTGGAGAGGACGGCAAGGATGCTCACGTAGACGTGGCCTCCCGACTGCATACAACCACTAATAAGCGGCAGCGAAGACTAGAGTAGAGTGACCGGCACAAGTACGAAGATAGGTACCTCCTCCACAGAAGCACTCCCCATGACCTCCTCGCCAAAGCCTACCAGATTCCTCCCAAGCACCGAGCACTCTCTCTACTCAGGAGTGGAGGGCGAGTGAGGAGGGGGAAATCCACATGGCCCATCAATAAGGCCCAAGACCCATCTCTAGTCGGCGCACTGTCCAAGGCCCAACAACAACCGATTAGCAGTCCAGCACGTGGTTTGCCAGGACTTGCCAGAAGACTGACTCAGCAGCAGTCCCCATACGTCGTGTGCGCCTCAGTCATCCCACAGGAGTAGTGCATGTCTCTGGCGACTGCCACTGTATTAATGGCGGAGCCACCGCCAGACGGCAAAGGGATAGCAGGATAGGGCCCACACCTCTGGCAAAAGAACAGTGGGTCAGCACCACGCCTCCCCTACCTTGGTACGCGAGCAAGCATGCCGATCACATCTTTACGGCTAGGACAACCCCCATGACCTCAAGTTCGAATGCAAATGTCAACAGACAAACTCCACGATGACCCTATAAATAGGACCCTGGCCAGACAACTAGGGAGGTAAGCAAGTTCAACCCCTCAACCTCTCTCCCTCTTCTTGACTGGTTCCTCCTCTCCTCCTCTCTCGAGTGCTCACCGTCGCCTTGCCGATCACCTGACTTGGCCGTCGGAGGGGTGTCCCTTAGGGTATTTTCCAAGACTCCTTCTTACCCATGTTCGTGCCTATAGGTCCCTCTTCGATAGCATCTCCCTTTTTCCTCATCAAACAAATCTTTGGAGGTGTAGTTCGTGATCGGCGTGACGAATCTCAACTTCTACAAAAAGTATAGCCTTTACGATGTTCAACTGCTTTTCATTTCTATGGTTGTTGTTTGTCATTAAGTTCAAGCGTAGCTTCTCTTTCTTTTTTATCATCATTCTAATATATGTGCTCATCTTCTGATAATAATAGTTTTGCGTAAATTGTGTTATCAATCAAAACACGCACTGATCATTTATGAGCAGGGGTTCAACATATTTGTTACATATTTGAAGTTTTATTTACTTTTGCTGTTAGTTATGTGTATTTTCATATTCCAATTGTCATACATTTTAAATGCCTCTTGGACTGTGGATAATGAAAATGGTTAGTTTGAATCCATAGCTGTTCAAATCTATTGGTCATCGAGTATCAGATAAGTAAGAGTATTGGATCACAATACATAGGATCAAGACAAAATATGTAGTGTAATTTAGTAGAAAAGTAATGAGGGGTGGAAATTTTATTTAGTTAAATACTTATGACTTACCTCAAAAAGGTCCTTTAAAATTTTGGGTTATTCAACAATAGCATTAAAGAATGGTATAAACAAGAAATGGTCCATAAAAAAGAGAGGTTTTGATATACTTTCTAGCCATTATACACTCATATTAGATTAAAGGGAAAGGTCCATAAAATGGCAATTATGTTAGTTGTATAGTATTGGATGTTGTGGTAGCTTCCCAAAGAAAGAAACTAACAAAAAATGTACAGTAAATGAGAATGCTTAGGTAAGGTTCTGATAGAACAAGAGATGCTCTATTAAGAGGTGGTAAAAGTGGCAAGCATAATTGGATAAAGTTTGTAAAGATGCTATGAGATAATTTAGACAATGACTGATGAGCCCCAGAGTCATTTGATGGTGGAACAATACTTGCCAACTGATTATTAATGTCTGTGTTAAATGTGATAGTGAAAGGTCAGCCATAATAGGCATCAGAGCATGAGGAATGATCCAGGCACAAGCCCTACTAGATGAATTCAGGGAGTTCTCAAGGAAAGCCAGGGAGAGTAGAGACCCAGGTAAGCCCTATTCTGAAAAGGTAGGGCAATAGGGTTAAACCCAGTTGACAACCCAAGTCTCTTTTTTTTCACATTTGAAAGCATAAATTGACATGGAAGGAATATTATATTTAGGAGAACATTTAACTATTATTCTCTTTCAATGCGCAGCGACTTCAATGGTTTATTTTAGAAGTTTAATAAGCTCTGGAGAGCTTCTAATAGAGACAAGGGTTGGAGGGGCTAATCCACCGCAAGTACCTATTTATAAGGTTTATAAACTTGAAAAAGAGGGAGAAAAATTTCTTGATGTAATTGAAGTCATACTTAAATATTTGATCAAAGTTCATCCGTATCGGATCAAATCTTCCTTGATTCGATATGTAATTAATTAGACCTGACTCGGTATATATCATCTTCCTTTTCTCTCTCATCGTGACTCGATTCGACTCGACCAATCTTAGAGGTGATCGACTAACCATGTTCACAAGTTAGAGAGTCGTCGGTTTCCAGCATTTTCCTCCTACCATTTCCACGAGTATCTACACAAAATCTGCACTGCAAGAATTTTCCAAACCCAACCCCAGGGTCAATCATTGAGACCCACAAGCCGCCCACCCGCGTAATCTTTTCTGCCGATTCACCGCTCACTCTTCCACTACCGCTCTCTTCCCCACCACTCAGAAGTAGCAGCCGCACCTCCCACCACCGCCCATGGCACGCCACCGCCCCTTCCATGGTGGAGGAGGATCACAGATGCCCATCTCCTCCATCGTCATCTACACCATCCTGATCGCGTCCTGCTTCCCCTCACCTCTCTGCTCCGCCGCCTTCGTCCCCGCCACATCCATCCTCCTCAACTGCGGCTCGGGCGACTCCGCCTCCGCGCCCGACGACTCCCGCCCTTTCCTCCCGGACTCCCCCAGCTCCGTCTCCCTCTCCTCCCGCTCCTCCTCCGTCCAGCTCACCGACCCCTCCCCCGGCAGCTCTCCCCTGTACCGCACGGCCAGGGTCTTCACGGACCAGTCCTCGTACGAGTTCGCGGTCACCACCGCCGGCACCCACGTGCTTCGGCTCCACTTCTTCCCCTTCGCCTCCGATGACTACGACCTCTTGAGGGCCGTCTTCACGGTCACCGCCCTCGGGAGCTTCCGGCTACTGCCCGACTTCTCGGTACCGAGGGGCGCCCCCTTCCCCGTCGTCAGGGAGTTCCTCCTCTGGGTGGACTCCGGGAAGCTTGACGTCACCTTCACGCCGACGTCGTCGGCGGGGACTTCTCCGCCGGTGGCCTTCGTCAGCGCCATCGAGGTGTTCACGGCGCCGGCGGAGCTGATCCGGCAGAGTAGCCAGCAATTCGCCGGTTTGTCGTCGCAAGTGGGGCTGGAGACCGTCCACCGGATCAACATGGGCGGCCCACTCATCGCCCCCATCAACGACACCGTCTGGAGGAGGTGGATCCCCGACGACGGCTTCCTCTTCTCCGAGTTGACCGCCATGGAGGTGAACACCACCATGCCCGTCCGGTACGCCGACGACGGCAGCGCGTCGACGCGGGAGGTCGCCCCGGAGCACGTCTACAGGACGGCGCGGGCGATGAACACGGGGACCCTCACCGACCCCCGGTTCAACATCACCTGGCAGTTCAACGTCTCCGGCGGTGTCAAGCACCTGGTCCGGATGCACTTCTACGATTTCGTCTCCAAGGCGGCGGCCGATCTCTACTTCAACGCCTACGTCGACGGCCAGCCCTTCTACACCGACCTGCACCCCGTCAGCTTCGCCTTCAACAGCTTCTCCGTGGCATTCTATTGGGAGTCCGAAGTGGAAGACACCGGCAGCGCCGCCGAAGCGGGGAGCTGGCGGCTGATGCAAGTGAGCGTCGGGCGGTCGGCGAAGAGCTCACCTTCGAAGGTGAACGCCATCCTGAACGGGCTGGAGATCATGAGGATAGTGGAGGCCGGCGGGGGCGGCGTGGGACCGCAGGGGAGGAAGAAGACGAAGTTGCTCTACATCCTGGTCCCCTCCGTCGCCGGAGTCCTGGCTCTGCTCGCCCTGCTGGTCCTCAGCTCCCTGTTCCTGTCTGCACGCCGGAGGAGGAGGCGGCCGGCGCCGGAGGGAAAGGAAATGGAGGGGCCGGCGTCGTCCTGGACCCCCCTGCCCAGGCACGGCCACGGGGGGGTGGGGCTCTCCGTGACGACGGCGAGCAAGTTCAGCCACGGCACGACGGCGTCGCCGAGGACTCCCCGGGTGATCAACCTGGGCCTCCACATCTCCTTCGAGGACATCCGCTTCGCCACGAACGACTTCGACGAGGGCCTGGTCATCGGCAAGGGCGGCTTCGGCAGCGTCTACAGGGGAGTTCTCCGAGACGGCACCCGGGTCGCCGTGAAGCGGGGCATCGCGGGGGGACCCTCCCACCAGGGTTACCCGGAGTTCCAGACGGAGGTCACGGTGCTGTCCAAGATCCGGCACCGGCACCTGGTCTCCCTCATCGGCTACTGCGACGAGCAGTCGGAGATGATCCTGGTGTACGAGTTCATGGAGAAGGGTCCCCTCAAGAACCTGCTCTACGGGGGCTCCGGAGAGACGCCGCCGCCGTGCCTGCCGTGGAAGCAGAGGCTGGAGATCTGCATCGGGGCGGCGCGGGGGATCCACTACCTGCACACGGGGCACGCGCAGGTGATCATCCACCGGGACCTCAAGTCCTCCAACATCCTGCTGGGGGAGGACTACGTCGCCAAGGTGTCCGACTTCGGTCTCTCCCGGCTGGGGCCGTCTGTGGGGGAGACCCACGTGAGCACCGCCGTCAAGGGCAGCTTCGGCTACCTCGACCCCGAGTACTTCAAGACGCGACAACTCACCGACAAGTCCGACGTCTACTCCTTCGGGGTGGTGCTGCTCGAGGTGCTGTGCGCGCGGCCGGTGCTGGACCCGCTGCTGTCGCGGGAGCACCTCAACCTGGCGGAGTGGGCGGCGGCGGAGCACCGGCGGCGCCGGCTGGAGCAAATCGTCGACCCCAGGCTCCGGGGCACCATCAACCCCAACTCCCTCCGGAAGTTCGGGGAGACGGCCGTCAAGTGTCTAGCGGAGTACGGCGCCGACCGGCCCGCCATCGGCGACGTGCTCTGGAACCTGGAGTACTGCCTGCAGCTGCAGGAGACGGAGCTGAGGAGGGAGCCCCACGACGACAGCGGGGCGATGCCGGTGCCGATCCCCGTCCGGCGGGTGCCGTCCACCAATGTGAGGGTTCAGCAGCAGGACCGCGAGGGGGGTGGTGGGGACGACGCGGGGGCCATGACGCCCGGGGGGGACGGGGAGGACCAGGTGGAGTTCACCACCAGCAAGGTGTTCTCCCAGTTGATCACCCACGAGGGCAGATAGAGATGGATGATGGCATGCTGTTACGATGCTGTTGCTCTGCTGGACGCCATGAAGGGGGGCCCATCTGGAGCAGAGGGGCACGGATTGGTCGTCCTCCTTTACCCCCATTGCACATCTGTACTCCTAATCTATTCCTTCCTCTCAGCTCAAACATAGATTAATATCCATGCAGATTAAAGCCTGCCTGCTAGATGTAATACCACACCACCAGTACTCTCTGCTGCTTCAATCCCGAATGACAAAGAGGAATTTTAAAACTCTCATGTATCTAAGCCGGATTACTTTAATGGAGTCCATGTATCTCTCATTTAATCTTATTTCATTTTGATAATAAAAGAGTTATCTTAGTAAGTTAAAGTGATGGATTTCGTAACAAATTAACCCAGATTAACTCATTTTTAACCCGACTATGTAATCCAGCGCATCAAAGTGAAATCTGAGTTAAAATTGAGTTAACTCTAGTTAAATTCGGGATAACCCACTAACCGGGTGCTTACTTTCTCTTCGCTTCATTTGTTCGTAATTATTCGTTTAAAATACGAACCGAATTCGAATTCATATTTATTTGTCGGATAATTTTTTGAATAAAATATAATACGGATATCATATAATCCAATTATTAATCAGATATGAATTTGAATATTAAAATATCTGTGTTAGATATTATCCGACTGAATATGAACCTTTAAGGGCCCGTTTACTTTAGAAGTAAGATGACGTATTCGAGGGGGGAGCTCGAATACGCTGTCCGGGGCCGATTAGAGAGATATGTGTGTGAGGAGAAAAGGTGGGGCCCCATCTTTTCTCTTTCATCAGGCGGTTATTCCGCATCTGGTATCTGGGAAACACACTAGCCCTAAATGAATATCTAAAAATTCACATATTCTATATTATTTGATTGCTCTTTTTTACTTTTTTTTCTCTCAAAATAAATTTTTAAAATAAGAAGCCGCTTACACCCCTTTGATAAATCTTCTCCTATTTTTTAAGATGAAATCTAATATTTTGATAACATCTTTCAAAATAAAAATAGCATCCGCCCTTTCTTTTCTTAAGAAAATAACTCCCTACGCTCGTGCACGACTCGCACGACTAACATCTAAGTAGGTTTGACTATTATCCGTTTAAAATTTGAATCGAATTTAAATTCGATTGATCGGATAATTATTCAAATAAAATATCTGATAAATAATTTAAATTAAATATCAGATAATTAAATTATTAATTAAATATAAATTCAAATATATATCACACTATCCGCTTCGTTTACAATTCTAAGTGTGACTTGTTTGCAGGGTACGAAGACCTTCTTTTAAGAAATTCATAAATCTTTGCTTCTTTTCAAAACATTAGCATGCAACGTACTTATTAAAAATTTAAAATGCTGGAAAATTTTCTAAATTATGTGCTTAGAGGTGATATTATGGAGGCTCATCAACTGTTTCATTGTCAAGACAACGGCCTTCATGGCTTGTTCGAAAAATGCTGAAAAACCATGATTTCTTTGAGAAGTTAAAATGAGAACATCAAATCTTGGCTTTGTAATATGTGCAATCCTCACCATAAAAATAAAAATAGATGGGTCGACTTCTAATCAATATTTCCCATTATACAAGGATCATTATGGACTTTATACAAATGTTAAGTTCACGTCAATCCGTTAAGTCATCTAGTCTAGACTTGGTAGAGACAGCTCTAATGTCCCACGTACTCCTTGATGCTTAAACTTGTGATATTTAAAAAAAGATTAGTCAAAAAACTAGGTGTTGCAAGTAATTAAGTAGACGTTCGAATGGTACTTGAAATCCACACGGTACTAGCTCCTATGTCAAGATTTGAACAAGTTATAATCACAGAATTCATACGCAAACTGCATGACTTTTAGAGTGCTGGCATCATCATTATATTTCTCTTAGTATATGGAACTCTTTATTTCAATTTTAAGATCTATAAATACATATCCTTGTAGCTTATACAGGCTCATATTCTTATCAAATACGTACATTCTTAATTGCATATATCTAACAGGTGAATTATGTTCTTAATTATATATATCTAAGGAATCCGCAAGTACACACCCGTCAAGGCTGTCATAATCGTGGTTTGGCGACTCGGTACGACTCGGCCTGACTCGGGCGTGCCGTATCATATCCGGAAAAATTCGATACGCTGCGGATCGCCCTTAGGATCGGCCGAGTCGGGTCGAGTCACAGTGAGAGAGAGAGAGGGAGAGGGAGAGAGAGAGGGAGAAAGAGAATGAGGAGATGATGGACGTCGAGTCGAGCCGAGTTGATTGTAACTCTGGCGTATCATATCGGATCAGGGAAGATTCGATCCGATACGGATCATCGAGTCGGCGAACCTCAGTCATAATATTTTCAATGGACAATTTTATATATACTCCTACGATCTAATGTATTCTATTGATACCCTCGTACTCAACACTATCAAAGCGGAATATTATGTTTAAACAAACATATATATATATATATATATATATATATATATATATATATATATATATAAGGTTTAAAATGGTACAGAAGATAATAGGAAACATTGTAACAATATATATGTCATTGTCGTGATTATATGGGAAGAGTAAACAATAGTATATTAGTTTTTCTTTCTTTTCACCTTAGTCTATCTAAAGTTAAATTAAAAAAAATGTTCGGTAACGACAAGAGAATATATGATAAATATAGTTATATGGGGGTATACATGATAATACTAAATATATAGAGTGACAGAATAGAATATGAAAGGTTTTAGGGGAATACATGCAATTATCCATATTTTCAAAGTATATATCACATCCTTATCAAATACTTGTCCTAGATCATATACTAAGTAAATAAAAGTTACATAAATGTTTTCCACTTTCATAAATGAATTTGTATTGGAAACCCAGTGTAACGCCCTGTAATTTTTTTTTTCATTTTTTCAGATCAGGATCCGTTAGTTCGGAGCGCCGTTGTGAGTCCCATAACGTGTTATGTGTTTTACGCGGGTTTTTGACTGTCGAGCCTTCGGAACCTTGTGCAGGGTGAACCGACGTGTTGTCGGGCTCCGAGACGTTACAAACGCGTTGTACATTTTTCGAGGATCGTGGAGAGTATTTTTTCCTAATTTTATATTTTCCAATTTTTCTAAATCCTGAAATTTCTTTTATAATTAACCACCCTCACCACCCTCTCTCTCCCCTTCTTTCATTTCTCTCACTCTCCTCTCTCACGTTCTCTCTTCTCTCCCTCTCTTCTCCGGCGGCCGACGGAGGAAGGCGGGGGCGAGGTGGCGAGGCTCGTGGGACATGGAGTGATGAGGATAGAGTGTGGAACGGGGCGGTGGCGCGGCGTGGCTTCGTTCGCGAGTTTGGGACGTCGGCGGGGTTCGAACGGCTATTTCGCGAAGGAATGGTGATCTCGGCGTGCGTAATCTTCGGTGAAGGTAGGGGGATGGTTCATTAACCCTTGTACTTCCTTTCCAGCGGATTTGGTAACCCGAGGTGAGCCGAGTGTGGATTTATTCATGTCGGGGGTTAAAATCATGTTTTATGACGTGTGACGGCTTCATCGAATCGATCGGCGTTTTGTCGTTTATTTCCTTCCTTTTTGGTGTGTTGCGACTAGCGAATGATCCCCATTATTTTTCCCCTCGATTGGGATCGAGCGGGCGTGGAAACCGAACCCATGGGGTGGGTTCGGACCGGGTCACTGCAGTTTTCGGTCGATCGACCGGTTGAGGACAGTCGATCGAACGGCACAGCGTGCGGGGCTGAACCCAGCAAGGTTCGGTTGACCGAACCCAGAGGGTTGGTCAACCGACCCCTGTTGGGGAGGTCGACGTAGCCCGCGTTGCGTTGACGCCCCCGCTGGGCGGTCGACCGACTGGCTTGGTCCGGTCGACTGACCAGCGCGAGGAGCCTTTGGTCGACCGACCCAGGGGTTTTGGTCGACCGAAGTTCAACCCCTTGGCCCATTTTGACATCCAGTCGACCCGGTTGAGACCCTCCATTTTATTTTCCATTTTATCATCCCAACATCTCTCTCTCTCTCTCTCTCTCTCTCTCTCTCTCTCTCTACCTACCAGTGCACCCCCCAATGGGGGTGTTGTATAGAAAGCACCTTTTCCCACAAAGTTATTACTTTAGATTATGATAAAATAAATTCATAAATAATTTTTTATCCTAATTTGACTAAGTCAATTTATAGGTTTAACATAAACTTAGGTCTCTATAAATTTAAATTGGGACCAATTAAATCTCTGGAAAAGATTAACTAAGTAAATTTGAATATCGTCTAAGTAACAAGAAGTCTGAGTATTAGACGATACATCATCTAATTAGACTCAACATAGACGGTGTAGAGGCAGAAATCTGATTTCTATGTCACGTACCACGCTTCTCTATTTATTGGTTGGGGAAGTCATCCAGCACCCGTGGAAGCCTGTAATCACCAGAAGAAAATGGCGTCAGAAGGAGCCATGGGCGCTATCCCAGGGGACAACCCTCCGATGCTTAAGTCAGCAACGGTTGTAAGTAAAGAACAGAGAAGAGAAGGAGAGAAAGTGGAGAAGGAGGTCGGTGTAGAAGATCTGAGAGACGGGTAGACCCTCGGGTCGAGTGCTCGCCGGTCCCAATGGTCACTCAGAGAGTGCTCGATGGGTGGTAAGGTCGCACAGGAGGGGGTTTCTCTCTCAGGGAATGAGCAGTCGTGACCTCTAGTAGCAGGGCGTGTAGCTCTCTAAAATGGCTTCTCTGTAGGCATTTTTGTTGGCGAAGTACACCGTGTAATTCTTAGCAGAAGAATCCACCGTCTCTCCTCTCTGTCAAGGTCCCTTTTATAAGGGGTTGTCCTGATGTCAAAGGCCAATCCCTTAGCAGGGCAGGACGTGAGTCGTGGAGTAACGCTCCCCGCGATCGTGGCAGGAGTTTCCCGTTGAGGGGCGATTATCCTGGAGTCGGTCGTTCCCTGGGCGAGTCTTCCACCGCGCGTGGGGCCTGTTCGCCTATTATGGCGTCGAGGCCAACGTCGTGGGGGTAACGGTAGGTCGCCGGAGGGTAATCTGACGGTCATTGCGCCTTGACCGAAGCCATTCTTGCGCTGTCAAATCCAATGTTGAGTCGTAGTGGGCCGTGCGTTGATGGGTTGCAGCTGTCGGGCGGCCTTGGGTGTGTTGTGGACCGTGAGTCGAACTAGGCTCGTTGTTGACGGGCCGGTTATGGGCTGAGCCAGATTTACCCTCCTCAAACAGTCTTCCGTCTAATAAGTAAAATGACAAGAAGTTGATTTAGACGATCCTCCGTGTACGTCCTTAGCATAGGCGAAAGATTAAACGGTTCATCGTTTAAGTGAAAGCAGATAAACGATACACTGTCTAAAAGGGTAAACCAACATTAGATGATACTTCATATGAAGTCTCAAGTTAGACAAAACATTAGATAATACATCATCTAAGATAGGAAGGATAGACGGTCTTAGAGTTAATAGACGAAATAACATCCAAAGAGGAAAATGACAAAACTCGACAGACGAAAACTTCATCTATTTAGAAAGGAGACGGTAATAGGCGATACATCGTCTAAGGTGATAGATGATAAAAGATACTTCGTATAAGAGGAAAATAACAAGAACCATGATAGACGATACTTCGTCTAATCTTAGATAGCTAAAGCGACAGACGATATTCCATCTATCTAAGAAAATAACAAAATAAAAAATAGAAAATACTTCGTCTAAAGTAAAGAGCAAGACAGAGCGCTTAGATGAATGCGTAGATGATATTTCATCTACTCTCACTAAAGTCAAAAACCTCATCGCCTTATTTTAATCTTATTTTTAAATGGGAGATAAATATATATGGATATATTACACTTTTGACTTAGTCAAATACATATATATTCTGGTTGACTATCCTTTATTTAAAACTACAAAATGGCAACTGAGATGCTTTTCATCTACTCTCACTTTTGACTTAGTAAAATATTCATAACCAAGAGTAAAATGCTATAGTGGCATGCACGAAGGTGATATTCACTTCATCAAAATAATTAAATCAGAGAAAATAATGTCTGTTCTGAGTCATACACCATAAAATAACATTTCTATCCGATAAATGATCATACTTCCACATATGATCTGCATAGCATCCGTTGGGATACTCTTCACTCTCAGGAAATATAAGAAATTAGATAAAATATTGCTTCTGCGCATTGACGTTGAGATATATTTTACGTATAAGCCATTTGATACATTTTCTGTATTTTATCCACATAAAAACTTGTATTTTGAATATATATGTTTTATCTCACGTCTCTCTTCGGGAGAAATATTTTGAGTAATGTTTCAGAGCACACATACAATGTAGCTACAGTTAGTCTGTATAAAAATAGTAAAAGGACAGATAGCATATCTTCGGCAAAGGATATGTTCCACCTACTACTTTGACAAGGACGTGCTCACAATCACAAAGAAGGTAGAAGCCTGAAAGCTAATCGGATAAGTCGAACATTGCAACTAGGATTAGACCGTTGGATGGAAGATGTGTCTAACGTATACATGAAGCCTGGGGCTATAAATTAATAACCAGGAGTTCTAAGAAGAATGATCATTACGAAAAGAGGCGAACACGGCTGGACCAAGAGCATAGACAATCTTATTCCAAAGCATCTTCCTAGTGATCACAAGCTTCTTATGCACTCAAGCCTAAGGGGAGACTTCACCGCACTGAGAGCATCATTCTTGAAGCCGATCCCTCATCTTAGGAAGTACTCAAGAGGAGGAACCTGATCATCTATGACATTCCTTCAGTCTTCCTTCTCTGTTTGTTAGTTATTCCTATTTTTTTTTCTTGAGCTTTGTATTTTCCATGATCTGCTTATCAAGGAGCGCATTTATAGAACTCTAAATCTATTCTAACAGTGTACAGAGTATTTGTTATTGTAGGGAAATTTGCATTGTGTGTACAAGGTTGGATTGCTGATACGGTGTATGAGTTGGGTTATTGGTTCTTGAAAAAATCAGTGGTAAGCTTCGAGGTCATCAGGGTTACTAGTTCATGGATAAACTAGTGAGAAGATTCACTGAGACATGATAAGATCAGCTGGAGAGCTAGACCCTAGAAAATTAGTGGGTGTAACCTTGGTTGAAGATGTTAGTGAAGTCCTTTATAGATTACAAAGGGACCATATGTAGGTCTATCAAGGAGGACAAATCGAACCAGTATAAAATCTCTCTAGTCTTTGTGGTTACTTGCAATTCTATGATCTTATTTCCACTGTGTTTCAATGTTTAAATTTTAATACGCTATAATTTTTATTTGACACATCTATTCACCCCCTCTAAGGTGTGCCCGACTACTAATAGGTGTCGACACCAAAGGGGGAGACCCCCACCGGTGTCGCCTCCCCCTTCTTTCGCTCTTGTTCTGCCTCTCTCTCCCACCTTCTCATTCTCTCTCTCTCTCTCTCTCTCTATTTAAATTTTAATACGCTATAATTTTTATTTGGCACATCTATTCATCCCCCTCTAAGATGTGCCCGGCTACTAATAGGTGTCGACACCAGAGGAGGAGACCCCCACCGGTGTCACCTCCCCCTTCTTTCGCTCTTTTTCTCCCTCTCTCTCCCACCTTCCCATTCTCTCTCTCTCTCTCTCGCAACTTCAAAGCCATAAATGACGCCCTCGATTCCATGATGGGGACCTATCGGGGCTGCTACATCATCTACGTAAAGGCTGGCATCTACAAAGAGAATGTGATTATCACCAAGTAGATGAACAACATCTTCATGTACAATGACAGTCTCAAGAAGTCCATCATCATCGGCCACAAGAACTACGTTGACAGCACCCCCACCTTCCGGCTAATAAAAATGAATTATCCTCGTCCATTTTTCTATTAATGTAGTGAATTCAAAAACACTGCAAACTAGTCAATGCCCTTGTTAGTCCATCACTATCTAAATATAATAATTTAAACATGATAATAATAAAAATCCAATGTTTGTTTACAATCCAAAATAATTACAAGTTGAGAAGCGATTCTAATCAGCCCTTAAATAATTACAACAAAATTTGTACGAGAGAATAATACAAAAACTCCACTTCGGATGGCTCCTATACGGTCTCCAAAGAGTGCCTAAAAAAATAAAATTTGGGACATCGGCTATTCGTCTAATTGATCACATGGACAATCATGTAATTTCAATATAATAATCCCTCTTCAATTTTTGAAAATAAACTTTTCCACGAAATTTTACACAAAGTAAAAAAATAGTATTTAAAGGGATCTACCCACAAATATCAAAGAGTTTAGGGTTAAAAGGATAACCTATAGACCCCAAGATCGTAAGATGGCTTTGTATAAGGTTGCGTACCTTTAGCGAGAGTAGAAGAACAAAATCACTAGTCTCACAAGATTCTTGAGAAGATGATCCCCATGGCTGCATAGTAGACCTCCTCGTTGTAGTGAGTAAGTTACTAAAGTCTCTCACAAAGTTCCACACGTCAAGTCCCAAGGCCAAAGGTGGTAGTCCCATGGAGAGAAGAGAGGAGGAGGGAGAAAGCGGTCTAAGCATACCTTTAGATTGTCGGGGCATTATCTATAACATAAATTATAAGTGAATTGACAATTTTTTCATCGTCGGTTCAAATCTTCATTATTTTAGGTCTAATTTGGAAATTCAATGAGATTATAGCTTTTTCCATAATCTTTTAGAGTGGGAATAATATAATGAAAAGGAGTTTTTGAGAGATTATGAAAAGTAGAGATTTTTCACCTTATCTCTCTCTAAAAAGTTAGATTATGGCTTTTGAATAATTTGATGTGATATTTAAGACGCGTTTGAGAAGATGTGTGAGAAGAGGTGGATTTTGATGTAGGAGATTATGAAACATGTGGACCCCACTCCAATGATTAAAATCCACTTCATCTTTTTAAAATCCTACCAAAAGGAGCTTTTAAATTTGAGAGAGAAGTCACCTGATTATTCCTATCTCTCTCTAACCTTAGGAATCCACTTTTGAAATGGGAGACTAACTTTTTGAGTATTAATGTCTCTGTCTCTCACAAAGAGCCTTCCAATGATTGGAAACTACTTTCATAATCCACCCTATTGGAATTTCAAACGCGCCCTTAGATATTTGGTAGAGCTTTAGATGATTGAAGATTCCAAAGTCATAATCTATGACCTATTGGGTTAACAAACAAGGCCTAAGTTTAGCTCAGTTCGAGACTTTAGGATTTGGTCTAACCCTGGGCTTGCCCTCGAGATGTTCGTCGACATGCTACACTTGCCCATCCCGCCTTAGCGCCTCACCTTCCCTTCGATGCTCCCAGCCGTCACTCACCTGGGCCTGGTCGGAGAAGAGGAGGGTGCCCAGCTCCACAGTATCGTAGTCAAGCTGGCTGTGAGGCGCTGGATTGCTCCTGTTGGGCTCTTCCCAGATCTACGCATGTAGTCGCCTCCCAAGGGGTGCTAGGAGGTCATCTGAGGAAAGGTCATTTTGATCTCCCGTCCATCTGCGCCCCTCCACATCCTTCCCCACCCCCTCCCCCCTCCCGGACCGCTGGGCTATGTGGCCCAGAAAAAAAAGGCAAGTTATGCCTAGATAAGGGTCCTTTCTACTCGAGTATTTATGTGAATGTCATCCTTTTTGTTACTGAATTTTCTGTCAAATTCTGATGCTGCTATTATGCGCTAAATCTGCTTTGCCTCCAATGTTGGATTTAATCTAATGTGGGCATACATATATATAATAAATTGTATACTATGGGCTATCATAAAATTTATCCCTATTAATGTGATTAATTAATGATTTGGAGATATAAACATTTAAAGAAAAGTATGGGTCATATTTTAATTATGTGTAGAGACGAGGGTGCTATTTATATTTTTATGATGGGCTAAAATAGAAAAAGACATCAAAGGGTGCTTTAACACCCGTACGCACGGTATCCTTATTTTAAGGGGCCGGGTCATGGTCCCCAATCTATACACGAGACTTCTACTTCTCCTGGATATCTCATCATCTCGGAGTGCCGTCGGAGAACACTGTACTGGATTAGAAGACCGTCTCCCGTGGATCCAGGTATGTTTCCGCTGAAGTTCTTTCGGTGTTTTGACATAGAGATCATTGGGCAACTCATGTTCTAGAAGTTGAATCTCCCTCTCAAGAATTCCTGCAATGGTATCAGATACCTTAAATCCATGTTAGAAGTATAAAAATCAAATTTTCTGTCACCAAATTACTGCGAGGGTATTGTTCTATTCTCGCGAAAAAAATGAACAATACCTGCAGGTCTAGCCAGCGGAAGATCCAGATTATATATATATATATATATTGGCAGAGCCCCACCATGGCGGCCACCCACGGGGAAGCCGTGTAGTGCGGCCACCGTGCAGGGGCATCGGAGGGAGTGCAGCGGCCACCGTGTCCCCTGCCCCTGGCTGCGGCTGTGTTTTTCAGAAAGACAGTCTCGGTGGGGGTGGCCAGGAGAAGATGGTAGATGGGAAGGTTCATTTTTTGTTCCATCGCTACCTATGGACCCATAAGCAGGGTTTGCAGTCCCGCCCCGACCCGCATCGACTCGCACGACCCGACCCGACCCAGGCGGGCGCCGGGTGGCACGGGCCGTGGGTCGTGGACGGGACGCACCGAACCGCTTTGTCCCGTGCTTCTCGCCACGTACCGGTGCGGTACGAGGCGGGACCCGGCTCGGTACGAGCGGGTCGGGTCGGCCATTTAGCGGGCCGGCAGGAGGGGGAGGGGGGGCGCCGGAGGTGGGAGAGGGGGGTGGTGGGGGGCCGCAGGAGGTGGGAGAGGGAGGGGGCGGTGGGGGCCAAGGGGGCGATCTCGGTGGTGGGGCCGCCGGGGGAGGGGGGAGAGATGGGGGGGCGGTGGTGGCCGCCGGAGTTGGGAGAGGGGGGCGGTGGGGGGCCGCAGCAGGAGGGGGAGGGGGGGCGCCGGAGGTGGGAGAGGCGCCGAAGAGGGGGCGGGGGGGCGCCGGAGGTGGGAGAGGCGTCAGAGAGGGGGCGGGGGGGCACCGGAGGTGGGAGAGGCGCCGGAGGGCCGCAGCAGGAGGGGGCGGGGGGGCGCCGGAGGTGGGAGAGGGGGTGGGGGGCCACTGTAGGAGGGGGAGGGCGGGCGCCGGATGTGGGAGAGGCAATGGGGCGGACCGGGTCGCTGTGAGACCCGCCTGACCCGACCCGTCCCGCGCAGAGACCGGGTCGGCCGGGTCGGACGGGTCGGCAAACCCTGCCCATAAGAAGCTTATAGTTTCTCTTTTGACCCCCTCAATTTTTATATATATACATATTGACGATTTCCTGGCATATACGTGGGATTGATGCTACTGAGAAAACAAAAGGGAGATGGGAAAAGTAACTTTTCCCCGTCGCTACTCAAGGATCCATTGTTATTTCTGTTGTTAACTTATCAACCTTCCACTTTTAGTATCCATATATATATTACTGCTTTTATTATATGCAAGCATCCCTTGTAAATTAAAGTTGACTTATCAGTCTTCTACGGGACAGATGCATAGATCTATATATAGAAATAGATGGTTTCAGGGTGTGGATGTGGGAAAGAAAATATATGTATCTATATTAATACTCCACCTTTAACACCCACCCGCGCATATGGCCATCCTTTATGCACATTATGCTCCATGTGTACACCGACGTTTGGTTCACAATATTTTATGTGAACATTGTTGATTTGTTTTTATCTCTCTCTCTCTTGTGTGTGTGTGGTGTTTGTAAAAGATGAAGCAATGTATAAAGATGATGTGCAAATAGCAATGATCTCAATCAACCTATGAACATGTAGATCATGAACCTAGGCAATCAGAGCTGGCTCTAGCATGGGCAATGCTATCTCAATCGAACTAAACTAAGGAAAAGCAAAAACACACGCTGGAGCGTGAAGCAATGAAGATAAATAAAACACATCACGTCGGGTGGAACGAGTAAAGGAAATAAAAGATGTGAGAAAGAGAAAAGTTATGCCCAATACCAAGAACAAGGATGTGATCGCCACTAAGGTAAGAAAACAAGCCAAAAGACCTGAATAATACCTTAGAAATAGGTGGATGATGCACCCGCCCACGGGAGAAAGAAACCAATGAAACCTGCAGATCTGCTGAATGTGACGGTCAACAGCCTGTGCGTCACAGTGAGTGTGACGGTCGCCCGATAAGCCGTTAGAGCCACCTGACGCGTCTGAACAAGACCGTCAGAGAACCTGCAGAGACAACTTGTGAATTCTCAAACTCCAAACCTTCCATCCGGCCAGAATGCTTGGGCCTCGCCTTATAAACTCTGTAACACCTGCCAAAGAACGTGAAACACAGGAAACAACTCCAAATTAGCCCTTTTAACAATATAGCATCAATACTCAAGTGAACTCAATGGCATCAAAAGGAAAGGGGAATACCGGAGAAGTTTTGGTTTTTTAACCCCTCTGGGCGTTTTAAAACGTAGGAGGATGTTTGAATGATTGAAAACAAAGTGAAGAACGTGGAGGGACAATGCTATGATGAGAAGAACAAAGGGAAGAACACAAGCATGCAAACTATGGACTTTAAAACCCAAAACCGAAGTACTCACTTGACTGTGAGACAGATGGACGTGGAAGTAGACTCCTCTTGGATGAAGATGGCTCTTAAATGCGACAGCACTTCGACGCAAACTCCAGATTTCTCCTCTTTAAGCCATGAAGTCAAGGGTTCTCTTTATAGACCCTCCAACTCTCAGGTCGAGCAGAGGATAATCCAGCAAGAAAGTAGGAAAGCTCTTAGCAAACTCTTGAAGATAATGCTCCCAAGAGTCCATAGAAACAAACAGAAGGTTCTGAGGATCAGATTTGGAAGAGAAATCATCAGATCAAACCCTTATCTCGACCACGGATTAGCAGAGAAAAGGCCAGACCTGCCATGACTCTCTGTTGGATGTAACGGCTACACGACAGACCGTTACAGGAACGTAACGTGCATAGGAGGGACCGTCACACTAACCTTATCTTCTAAAGAGATAAGATCAACGGGAGACGTTTCAAACAATGGGACTCTGGAAGGATTGTAACGGCCATGAGATGGCGCGTTAGAACAAGGTAACGGTCGCACGACAGACCATTAGAGTCAACGGATAAACAAAAAGATAAGCTTTGAAAGAAGGCTCAAGCTTCAGGACTCTTCAAGGATGTAACGGCCATGGGCTGATGCGTCAGAAGGATGTAACGCCCCTGTTGTGGACCGTTAGGAACAAGAAAGATCCAAGATGATCAAAAGCTTGCTAAGCTTCAACCAATGAAAATGCCGAGGAACCAGACTCAACCAAGAGGATAAGACCCATGAAATAGACCTCTAACTGATCAAGAGGGCTCAATGAAGAGTGAACAACTTGGAGCATCATATAGAATGAACAAGGAGATGACCCGACTTATTGGTCATAAAATCGGTGTCAACAGATGCCCCTCCTTAACGTCCTCTTTATAGGGGAGCGAGCGGAGGTGAAGCGAAAGCGAAATGAAACATGGAGATGAAGCGGAAATGAAGCGGAGCGGAGTGAAAAGCGAGCGTTAAGGCAAACGACACCCGTCCTCAACCAACAAGTGATAGGAATTTGCTGGAAAACTTCGAACTAATCACAAGGAAATAGCCAACCAAAGGATGCGTGTCTGGAGGAACTAACAACTAAGGGAAGGAAAACATGGCTAGCCGCCGGAGGCAACGGAAAGGAAAGAGAACTGACTAAACTCCAGACAGGAATCTTCAGCTAACCAGATCAAGTGAACAGACCAAAGGAAACCTTCTAATTCAGAATAGAAACGACTCTCCTCATTCGAGATCAAGAACATAACTATTCACCAACATTGAGACATCTTTAAACAGATGGAGATTCATGAATGCTCAAAGAATGCTATAGACACGCCAAAATTGACATTACTTTGAGTATTTCTCATATTACCTTGTAATGCCCCATTTGACCCTCAAATTAGTTTATTTGAGTGTTTTTTCCATTTTTCATGGATTTTCTCCCCTTTCCCTCTTTTTTAAAATTAACGCCCTGGAGAGGGGCGTGTTTTTAAAATGCGGCCTGATCTAGGGCGTGTCTCCCCATTTTATCTATTTCTCCCCATTTTACCTATTTTATAAATTCGTGACCTGGTGAAGGGCGTTTTTTAAAACACGACCTGACCTGGGGCGTTTCTTGATGAAAGGACGCCCTGAGATGAGGGCGTCAATTCCCGGCATTATCCAATTTTCAAAAAAGAATAAATGTGTGAAAAATGTTAATTAACGCCCTTCTTGGGGGCGTGTTTTAATTAACGCCTCTCCCGGAGGCGTGTTTCAGAATTTCCAAATAAAAGAAATATTTATTTCCAAAATTGATCTGGGAGTTGACGCCCTTGGCCATGTCGTGTTTTGAATTAACGCCCTATGGTAGGTCGTCAATTCTTGAATTGACGCCCTGACCCAGGGCGTGTTTCATCTTCTGTCTTCGCAGCCCTTTCCCCAGAGAGTCCTTGCTTCGTTAGACACCTTCCTTGATTGGGGACTGGAGTCTTGCCTCCGTAGGGCTCTTGCCGTTCTTATCTCTTCTTCAACCTATTTAATAGAGACATTGTCTCTGTTAATCGGTTGGATTCTTCCCTTTCGAATTCCCCTTCTTCTTCTTCTTCCCCGTTCTTCTACCTTCTTTTTGTTTTTGTTTTCTGTCTTGTTTTTTTCTTCTTTTCCTTCTTACGCAGGTGTTGTTATTGGCTGAAGGAGAAGGCTCTTGGGCGCTTCATGTCATCATCCAATTAAAGCCTTTCTCCCCATCGAGCATCAAAGCCACAAGCAACAGGCTCTTTCTGTTTTATTTTTATTCTTCTTTTTACTATCATCATTCATATGCATGCATGTTCATACATGTTTATATATATTTCTTCAACTCAACTACGTTGAGTATCTCCATTAGTGCAACACTTGCACACCTCCCTATTTGCATAGCATTCATCATATCTCCCATACCCTCTTTGCATAGGGGTTTAAGGGCCAACACCCACAAGGTGTGTCTTGCACATCTTTTCATGCTCATCTTTCTATATAAGAATTTGATGCTACACACCATGTTCTAATGCAATTTCTTTCATTGGTGTTTGTCTTTTTTTGCAAGGGTAATAAAAGTAAGAACTCTCTTCATCGGCCGGCCGATTTGAAGAGAAAGGAAGCACTCACATCTCCGCATCTTTTGAGGTACTTTTCGCGATCATTCCTCCCATGTTCTTATTGATTATATTTTTTGAGACCTAGCGTCTCTGGCGATCACACACTCCCCTTGTGCACCTCGTGCATATATTTTCCTCCATATTGATGATTATTGATTGTCTTTTCTTTGATATTTTTCTTAAGTGGATTTATTCTAAATTAGAGATCCACAAATTGGCGATCACGGTGGGACACTTTGTGTTCTTTGTTTATTACCCTTTCCCCTTAGGCACCCGCGTGTGCCGTCTCCCCTATTGCACCCTCGGTGCGTCTCCTTTTGTGCCCCTCGGGCACCCTCCATTGGCTTTGCACTCTTCCCTAAGTGATTTGCCAGTTTGTTATTTTTTTCTTTAGAATTTTCACTTATTCCAAATCTTTGATGAGCATGCTGTTATCTTAATATCCATATTGTTGATTGCCTACTGTGACTGTGAGTGCTTGATACTGTCGACCGTGAAGGTTTTCTGGAAGAAAGGTAATTAGCGCCTCTGACAGAGGCGCGTTTTAAGTTAACGCCCTAACTCGGGGCGTCTTATTCCAGTGTAACGACCTCTGGCAGGGCGTCTTCGAGCATATCTCCTGATTTTTTTTTCATTATTTTACGCTGCCTGTGAATTCACGCCCTGATCCAGGGCGTCTTTTACTTGATTAGCGCCCCAAATCAGGGCGTGTCTTGTGAATTTGACGCCCGCTGCAAAGGGCGTCCTTTTATTGATAGCGCCTCACCCTAAGGCGCTTTTTACCCTGCCCCTGGGCCCCTCACGTTGATTCACGACAGTTACACTGTCGTGTCTTTGGTTAGTAGCGCCCCCTTCTAGGGCGTGTTTTTTTACTGTGGGTTTCCAGAACCCTCCTGACTGTGGTTTTTCATGATATTTCATGCTTATCTTTGTTGATTGATCATATTATTGTGTGGTTGGCCTGATTTCCCCTGTTGCATTCATTCTTTGCATTGGTTTGGGAGCCCCCTCCTCTTCATTAGGATCCACACACCCTCTTGGAATCGGGGACGACCCTCCATTGAGCATTCCGTCTCTTTGGACCGGAGATCCCTTTTCCAAGCCTCCGTAAGCCCCCGCACCCGTGGATTCCCTCACGGACGCCGGGCAGGTTGTACCCTTTTGAAGTCCCGAGTTAGTTGGCCTATACGTGGTGAGAGAGGGTTCCTAGTTGGCATTGGAGTTCAAACCATATTGAAACTAAGTTTCCCCCCCCCCCCCCCTTGTGTGAATCATTCGAAACTTTGATAAAATCATTAATTCACCAAGGATCGAACATAAGAAATCAAGGTAACCATCACAACTTATGTGTTTCTTTGCAAATTGTTTGCACACTAAATTGCTTGAATGGCTTACTTTGATAGACAAAATAACATGTTCAATTCAATTAATGTTCATGAGGATGCACAACCTAGCACTTCTTATAATCCTCACTTTCAACATGTTCAAAATTCTCACCATACTTTCAAAGGACCACGGCCTCACTCTTATGGTGTTGCCCGACCCTTAGGCAATGTCCATCCTCATGGTCCCCCTACTCAATTTTGAGCCACTACTCCTTCGGGACCGCCTCGTCCTAATGATGAGAAAGTCTCTCAACTCATTCATGCATTAGATCATCTCACCCCTCAACAGATCCAAGCCCTTAAGGCCGCCGTTGAAGGTACATCTCATGCATCTCCCTCCAATTCTACACGGGTGGCCCATCACCCACCTCCTCCTTCCAATCCTGATCGGGTAGCCCATTACCCATCTCCTCCTGTTCATTCTACTCGGGTGGCCCATCACCCGCCTCCTTCTATTCCTCCTCCATCGCGGCCCCGAGGCCCATTTATTCCTTGCAATCCGGCCCATCCGGGTTCTTCTATGGGTCGGCCCATCAATTCCCCTCCACGGCCTTTTTATGCTACCCCTCCTCCTTCAAGGCCATGCCAACCCTCGGTTGTTCAAGTCACACCCCTCCAACAATCTCTGCTTGATAAGATTACTTTGATGGAGGAACAAATAAAGAGGGTCACGGCTCCTCCTACTCCAGTCAATCCTCTCCATGCCGCTTTGGACGAGATTACAAAGATGGAGAGAGAATGGAAGGACAGGAGGGATGATTACGGCGTCGGCGGCTCAAGCAAGTAGGAGCCGGCATTTGAAGAATCCAAGGCAGTGTACGATGATGATGAAGCTCCGCAGGCACCCCTTCCGAGTTTCCTTAATTTCCCGCTCCCTCCACTATCATTCGATGAACCCCCTGCTCAGGATGAAACCACCCCTGATCCAACCCCTATTTATGAGACTAATTGGTGTTACGATGATGGGTCGATACTTCAATCACCCACACCGGCACATTGTAAGTCTCCTCCTATCCTTGACACCGCATACATTACACCTCCTCCAGTTACACTATTAACCTCCGCAACACTGGCCTCCCCCAAGCCTTCCACTATTAAACCTCCACCCGTTAAGCCATCTACCTCCACACCATTAGCCTCCGTCGAACCCACCATTGAACCTTCCCCAATTAACCTCCCATTACCGCCACCTCGGCCTTCCATTATCCCTTTAAAACCCACTTTGCCTATTCCACCATTTAACCCTTTACCCTTACCCATGGCTAATCCTGGGCAGGATTCCCCCCTTTTTGCACCCGAGCCAATCCCAACTGCTTCCGAGCAAAGGGAGAAACTCGACGTGTTTGAACCCCCGTTTATGCTCACCCATTTGCCAACGCTTTCCATCATGCCTCCACCATTCATGGAGCCTTCCGCCTCCGCTTCACCTCCCCTTACTACTCGGAATGGGGGGCCTTCTACAAGCACAGTTGCCGAGGACGATCAAGAGCCGGGCAGCAAGGATTTGGCCGCGCCATTCAAGATTCAAGAATTCATTTGTCGGATGCCAATCCGGGTTATTGTGCCAAGCACGGTCGAAGAAGCCAAGTCACCGACATGCCAAGCATTGATGCTGTGTAAGGGCCGGGCATGGCACTCTTTGTTCCAATTTCCAAATTTTGAATCTTTGGGCAACATAATGCTTCCGAGCCCAACTTTCCAACTCCCTCACACCATTACTTTGCACTCTCCAAGGGAGTTGACATTCACCATTGAAGCTTCAGCAGGGGCTATTTCTCATACACTTTCACTGCCGTGGAGGGGCAGTTATCTTAATGCTAAGGGGCCATCCCTTATTTGTTCCACTTTCTATTCATCCATCTCTATCACTTTTTCTTCATGGGCCATTCCCAGGGTTAGGAGGAGGATCTCATCCTCTCGCCCTTCACATTCTTCATATTCTTTGCATTTCATGCATTCATCGCATCCATCCCATTGCATGCATTTGCACCTCCTGCTTCCCGGGTTTCCAAACCCGTATCTTCCCCGCTTTCCGGCACCTCCGGATATTCCGCACTTCCCATCTTATTCATCTTCATCTTTTTATCCACTATCCCTGGGGCATCGCGTCCCTTTTCCTGCTATCTCCCTGGAACCTCCAGGAATTTTATCCCTCCTCTTTGGGCATCTCGCCCTTTCTGATTCTATTCCTCCAGAACCTCTGGACTTTCCCCTCGGGCATCGCGCCCCTTTCCATTCCCCGGAACCTCCGGACCTTTCTCTCGGGCATCGCGCCCCTTTCCACCTTCCTCCTCCGGAACCTCCGGATTTTCCTCCTGATCCTCCTTCATTCCTCTCTCTTGGGTATCGCGCCCCTTTCTATATTCTTCCTCCGGAACCTCCGGATTCTCCACCTGATTGTCTCCATCTTTTCCCCGGGCATCGTGCCCCTTTCCATTCTCCGAAACCTCCAGACCTTTCTCTCGGGCATCACGCCCCTTTCCACCTTCCTCCTCCGGAACCTCCGGACTTTTCCTTCGGGCACGACGCCCCTTTCCATCTTCTCCTTCCTGATTTGCTTCCTCCGGAACCTCCGGACTTTTCCTTCGGGCACGACGCCCCTTTCCATCTTCTCCTTCCTGATTTGCTTCCTCCGGAACCTCCTGACTTTTCCCTCGGGCACGATGCCCCTTTCCACCTTCTCCTTCCTGATTTCATTCCTCCGGAACCTCCGGATTTTTCTCTCCTCCCTGGGCATCGCGTCCCTCGGCATTTGCTTCCTCCGGAACCTCCGGACCCTCCATCTTTCTTCCGATTCATCTTTCTAATCTTCCTGAACATCACATCCTTCATTTTTTTCTTCCTTTTCCATCATCTTTTTCCCTATTTCATCTCAGGGCATCGCGTCCCTTCTTTTGTCATCCCTCCGGAGCCTCCGGATGATTTCTCCTCCCACGATTCTCCTCTGCCTCCGGACCCTCCGGATCCGCCTCTTTCTATCTACCAATTTCTTCTTCTGATTCCTCCTAATTATGGGTCTGACCCAACTTCTTCCACATCCACTGTCTTGGGCATCTGCCCTTTCTCCCATTGCTTCCGAGGCTTTAGTCCTCACTCCTCCTTTTAATTCTCCTCTCCTTCTGTAGACTGTTCCATGTGATCAGGGTCTCCACGCCTTAGTGAGGGAGTTCTAGCCCTCGCCTCTTTTCCTTTTTTCCTTATTCGTCTGAGTCTGGTCTTGACACCACTCCTTCTTGTTAAGCCACTTTCAATCCTTTGCTTCCAATCCTTTATCTGCCTAAGAGGACTATCCCACGATGATCAACCTCTCGCGGCAGCTGCTTTAACAAAGGTTGCAAGGTAACATATTGACGTAAGTATGCATTTATATAATATCATTACCTCATTACTTCACGCATGATTTTCAAAATCAAGTGCTTCCTAACAAGATTAAGAGTGGTGTTTTAGATCTTTATCTTAGGCTTTTATTAAATTAAATCATTGTTAAAAAGAGTCCTTTAGGCTTTTTTTTTTTTTTTTTGCAGCACCTTGGTTAATAAGAACCCCGCGCTGGGAATTCAACATTCTCTCCCTGCTTGTTAAGATCAACCCTCAGCTGGGCACCTCACACACTTCACGGCGTCCTTAGCCGGCTCCTTTGGTTAAACACCGTTCCTACCTTGGCCATGCCATGAGTATATCTGAAAGTCTTTTCTCTTCTTTACTCGGCCACGTGCAGGGGCAAGAGGTTGACGGATGAGATGACCAACCTTGGTAATCCCCAATACGAGAGGAGTCTCAAATAGGGGCAGTCTTGACCCAAACTAAATATGAGTTTTCATGATATACATCTCGCCAAAAGGGCTATTATGAAAATCAAGTCGAAATTTCGATAAAAGTAAAAGTATGAATTAAGGCATGACAAGAGTGGCAAAGTCCCCGCAGGGAAAACCCTGGTCGTATGCATGTCAAGGGTCTAAAAATCAAAGGCATAAAGCCCCGGCGCAACAGACTACCTCTTTGAAGGGAACACCTTGGAAGGAATTCAAGTCCCGATATCTCCCATCCTGCACAAAGCTTGTCACAATTGTTCTTCTCTTTTCTCTCTAAGACCGAATGTTTCTCAGGTATGGCCTTGGTAGGGGCACCGTTGATCAAAGACGGTCGGTTATAGGATGCCACTTTCAATGCACGTCCAGCTTTGGGCAGTTTTAGCGAAAAGGGGAAGGAACGAGGACCCCTAGCCAGTGGTTCAAAACAACCCTTTGATGCTGCATTAACAATGTCTAAGCCAAAATCCAAAATTTTTTTGAATATTTCCCGTTCAAAATCCCAACAAAAATTCAAAATATTTTCTAAAAATCTCCATAAAAATTCAAATATTTTCAAAACTCATAAAAATTTACATATTTCTAAAATCCAAAAATTTGCATTGTATTTTCTGATGGTGTTTTACAGGAACAGCTTTGCAGAGACCAAAAGCACGGGATGGGTCCTCTCTCTACTTATTGCTATCAATCTATTGATTCTTCCTAATATTCTCATGACATGCCACCCAGGGGCATCATCTCCCTATATCATTCTGATTATCATATCTCATGATTATTCATCTCCAAATCTTTCAATCAACTCCTGCTCGTTTCATCTAATTACTCCGCCGATGGGCATTATCAGATCCTGATTATTTAACTCCAAAACTTGATTAGCCAGATTGTCACCCTCATGACAAACAACAAATAATGATGCTTTGCTATGCCATGATTTGACTTATGCTGTTCATGATATATGCTATGATTGGTTGCTTTGATTCATGCTATGCTTGCTACGCTTAAATGCCTTATTCATTGCTTATTATCTTTTAATCTTGGCTGATGAATTTTTGAGCGCAGGATAAGAAGCTCTTGGTCCCACCGACTGGGCATCATCATCCAAGCCCCACGGTGCTTGCAGCTCAGTTCTCAGTTCCCATGCTCATTGCACCACCATCTCCTGTATGCATTTTACTATATGTTACATATGTTACTAGATTATATCAAGGACCTTGTGGCTTTGGTAAATCTGGGATTTGAGTTCCCCTTCATCAAAAATAATGATGATTCCAGAGAAGTCTTAGTCACACGGATAGGCCGTTGAGCCGTCCAAGACTGGGGACGATGGTGCCCTTTTTACGCGTTGGTGCGTGGATAAACGAGCTTCGGCTTAGTATCAGCTCGCAGAATTGGTTTCTTGATCCAGTCTGGGCAGTTTAACAATATTATCCTTGATTATATTATATTTTCATTTGTTATTTTCCCTTTAGCCCAGTATGCATTCATGTAGGACTTTGAATTAACATTGAAAAATCATTCTGATAAGCTGATGTTGAGAGTTGAATTGATCTTAATCTTTCTCGATATGAGATTTTCATTGTCGAATTGGATCCTCAGTTCGTTTTATCGCTGTTTTGGGTCTTTTCTCGAGAGCTCCTTGTTTGGATTTTTATCATCTTATTTTTTCCCTTTGATCCACCTTGGCTGCAGCACGTCCACATTGGCTGGTAACCGCTCCCCAATGGTGAAATCCACAGGTTTGTGACCTGGGGTACTTCCACCGCGCTGGAAGTTGATCATTTATTTTATCTCCTTCGTGCACCGCGTGCACATCTCCCCTTTTATCCAAACATTGTTGATTTCGTTGGATTTCCCGAGATTTGCTTCATCTCGAGCTTTTGATTTCATTTCTTATCAAGTGATGTTGATTGCGTGTCTCATCACACCTTGGCATCTACTTTTCAGTTTGCTACGCTCCCTTGCAAAGTAGACGCCAAGGCGGGGCAGCTGTAGACACGCCAAAATTGACATTACTTTGAGTATTTCTCATATTACCTTATAATGCCCCATTTGACCCTCAAATTAGTTTATTTGAGTGTTTTTTCCATTTTTCATGGATTTTCTCCCCTTTCCATCTTTTTTAAAATTAACGCCCTGGAGAGGGGCGTGTTTTTAAAACGCGGCCTGATCCAGGGCGTGTCTCCCCATTTTATCTATTTCTCCCCATTTTACCTATTTTATAAATTCGTGACCTGGTGAAGGGCGTTTTTTAAAACACGACCTGACCTGGGGTGTTTCTTGATGAAAGGACGCCCTGAGATGAGGGCGTCAATTCCCGGCATTATCTAATTTTTGAAAAAGAATAAATGTGTGAAAAATGTTAATTAACGCCCTTCTTGGGGGCGTGTTTTAATTAACGCCTCTCCCGGAGGCGTGTTTCAGAATTTCCAAATAAACGAAATATTTATTTCTAAAATTGATCTGGGAGTTGACGCCCTTGGCCATGTCGTGTTTTGAATTAACGCCCTATGGTAGGTCGTCAATTCTTGAATTGACGCCCTGACCCAGGGCGTGTTTCATCTTCTATCTTCGCAGCCCTTTCCCCAGAGAGTCCTTGCTTCGTTAGACACCTTCCTTGATTGGGGACTGGAGTCTTGCCTCCGTAGGGCTCTTGCCGTTCTTATCTCTTCTTCAACCTATTTAATAGAGACATTGTCTCTGTTAATCGGTTGGATTCTTCCCTTTCGAATTCCCCTTCTTCTTCTTCTTCCCCGTTCTTCTGCCTTCTTTTTGTTTTTGTTTTTTGTCTTGTTTTTTTCTTCTTTTCCTTCTTACGCAGGTGTTGTTATTGGCTGAAGGAGAAGGCTCTTGGGCGCTTCATGTCATCATCCAATTAAAGCCTTTCTCCCCATCGAGCATCAAAGCCACAAGCAACAGGCACTTTCTGTTTTATTTTTATTCTTCTTTTTACTATCATCATTCATATGCATGCATGTTCATACATGTTTATATATATTTCTTCAACTCAACTACGTTGAGTATCTCCCTTAGTGCAACACTTGCACACCTCCCTATTTGCATAGCATTCATCATATCTCCCATACCCTCTTTGCATAGGGGTTTAAGGGCCAACACCCACAAGGTGTGTCTTGCACATCTTTTCATGCTCATCTTTCTATATAAGAATTTGATGCTACACACCATGTTCTAATGCAATTTCTTTCATTGGTGTTTGTCTTTTTTTGCAAGGGTAATAAAAGCAAGAACTCTCTTCATCGGCCGGCCGATTTGAAGAGAAAGGAAGCACTCACATCCCCGCATCTTTTGAGGTACTTTTCGCGATCATTCCTCCCATGTTCTTATTGATTATATTTTTTGAGACCTAGCGTCTCTGGAGATCACACACTCCCCTTGTGCACCTCGTGCATATATTTTCCTTCATATTGATGATTATTGATTATCTTTTCTTTGATATTTTTCTTAAGTGGATTTAGTCTAAATTAGAGATCCACAAATGCGTATGATGCATGCTGGGCTAAAGGAAAAGAAATCATTAAAACAAATGCCAAGAAAGATAAAATAATAAGATACTCGAGAATAATATTGCTAGACTGGAGTAATCAGGGTCAGGACACTATCTGCAACCATGGCGTGCAAGACAGAACCATCGTCCCCAAATTTTTTCAACCTAACGGCCTATCCAACGATTAAGCATGTGTACTTAGATCATCATCATTTTTGTTTAAGGGGAACATCAGATCTCAGAACACATGAATGACCAGCCGGTTCTCGAGATAATATATCATAGATAACATACAGTAATGCATTAAGGGATAAGGGAACGGGATACAATACCTGAATTACCTTTGCGATGAACTGCAAGGCGGAATAATGTTCATAACTTCATTCATGAGAAAGAGGTTAGCCAATGATAATCAATATGAGCATGAAACAAGGCATAACCATTTGTACGCAAGAATTGCATTAATAATATATGTCATGGGAGAAAATGCAATCATTTCAACATCAAAATAGACCATTTTCTTCATCAAGAAACTTGCAAGCTGTAACGGTCCACTGAGGGTGCGTCACGCAACGTAACGGTCTAAGAATAGGCCGTTAGAGATTGGCGGTTCACATTCTTCAATGAAACAGGATCAACTGACCTAATGGTCTAAGGAGGACGCGTCAGAGAATGTAACGGTCTGGCGATAGACCGTCACATTTTTTGTGTGTTAAAAAAAAAACAAACCGAACAGTCACAAACCATTCAACACACTTCATTCGCCTTAAACACCCAAAACCCAAAAAACCCCAACCGAGGAGACCGCCGGCGACCACCACCGAGGATGGCCGGCAACGAGGCCCCGCAGCCACTGAAGAGGAGGGAAAAGGGCATGAAGAGGAAGGCCATCCGTCGCCTCCACTGCCGGATAGAACAAGAAGAGATCCCGCAGCCCGTGGAAGAAGAAACGGCGACGAGGGAGCCAAGAGAGGAGGAGGAGGCTCCAATGGCTGAAGAAGACCAAGGGGAAGCACCCCTGGATGAAGGAGAAGCCACTGGAATGGAGAAGAAGAGGAAGAGAGGGCAGGACCGAGAGGTAGGCCGTTCGCCCTAATTTTCAAATTTTTAATTAATTTTTTTTATAATTTTTATGTGCATGCATGGATGGGGGGTAGGAAATGGGTCTATGAACCCATTAGGAACACATGTAGGCCATTTGGCCAAAGTGGGAGAGCCAAGAAAATGAAAAGGGAGACCTCCCCTTTGCAGGGGCTGTGACGGTCCTTCCAGCGACCATCACGAGCCTAACGCACCACCCCTGGCACGTTAGAGCCGTGTGACGCCCCACCCTAGGGCCGTCACAAACACCAGAGACCAAAATTGTTTTTTAGGTTTTCAATTATTCAATTTTTTTGTTTGTTTTTATTATATGAATGTTATGCAATGATTTATGATGTACTTTACTAACTTATGGACTAAATGAATGCAGGGAAAAAGAAGAACAAGAATATCATGGCTTCAGATCCGTGCGGTATACCAGGCACTGCCCGATTACCAGAGAGAGAGACTCGCTGCTATGGGGTTCGCCGAGGTGCTCAGCATCGAGGCGATCAGAATGGATACGCCACTGCTATACGCATTGCACGAGCGGTGGGATCCAGTCAACAGAGCATTCATCTTCCCGTGGGGCCACATGATCCCCACGCTGGAAGATATAGTGAGGATTACGGGATTGAGAGTGCACGGCGCCGCAGTGACAGGATGGACGTACGGGAACTACAGGGAATTCGCCCAGGAGCTGCTGGGGCTGGATCTGATCCGACCGGGCCATACTTCCTCCCAGCTGTCGAGATCGAGGCTGCAGGAGAGCCTGGGATTGAGAGGAGCTGCCATAGCAGTGGGAGAGCTACCCGAGGAGCATCTCGAGTGAGTGATAGATCAGGTGCGCCCTCATGTGGTGGTAGAGGCGGGACAGGAGGGAGATCGTGTCTTAAGACGGTTCCTGATGCTACTGTTCGGGAAGCTGCTATTCGCGACCCAGGCAGATGTGATCAGCTGCAGACTACTGCCACTGCTCGAGGACTTAGGCAGAGTGGGAAAGTACGCATGGGGGGCAGCAGTCCTGGCCTTCCTGTTCGAGTCCCTCAGCACGACAGATCGACAGACCATGCTGGGTGGCTTCTCGCCTTTTCTACAGGTAAATACAATTTAAATGCTTTCTATTATGATTATGCAAATGATTATGCAATTGACTAACTTGACTTCTTAATGCAGATCTGGAGCTTCATGTACCTCCCTGGGATAGGGAGAGGCACATTACTCCACCCCGGCCGGATCCCGATCGCCAGACGATGGGTGGTCGTGAGGGACCCTGGGTCGATCACTCGATTGACCCGGGCGATCCAGGACGAGTTGGATTCCTTCCCGCATACGGCGGTAAGCCCGGAACTCAAAATGCTTCCTAAATGCCTTTTAATGCTTTTATATGCTGACAAGTGCACTAACATGATTTTCAGGTGAGATGGACCCCGTACCGGGACGAGGGTACCGAGGGACAGCCATGGGTCCAGACAGCCCTATCATACCGTGGGCGAGATGTGTGGTTGCATTGCATCAACGTCATCGAGCCACTCCACTACCGCCTGATCCTGCAGACTAGAGGATTACACCAGCCTGAGGTGACATTCCCGCGTCGAAGCGACGAGCGCCCGGGGAAGTCATCGAAGGGCATCAGCGGCGACGTGGATTGGTGCGCCCGCAAGACAAAATACGTCCATGATTGGAACAAGAGGGGCCGGGCGGTAAAGGAGCGGGCCGAGAGCGATGAGGCATATTTGAAAGCCTTCGCCCGGTGGTATGGGGACCGGGTGTACCGAGGTACCCGTCGACCGGTATGCAATTCTAAACCCTAAACTCTTTCTATTCTAAATGCAAAAAATTCTACATGTACTAATTCATGCTTCTAAATGCAGCTAGACCATGAGGGACAGATAGCCGAGCTCGAAGGGCTACTCCACTCTACCATCTAGCAGCAGGATGAGTACCGGGCCGCTCTGGAGCTTCTGGTAAGATTCCCAAAACCTGAGACTTAAATGATTTTTGATTATGATGCAAATGATGACCGACTGACTTCTAAATGCAGTAGGTCGAGGGAGCCCAAAGAGCCAGGTCGGATGCCCCGTCATCTTCATCACAGCCTGCCGGGGGCAGAGCTGAGCGGGATGCCGAGTTCGCTCGAGCGGTTGCTCGGGCCGAGGAGGCGGAGGCCACCCTCGCGGAGCGAGTAAGAAACTAAATGATTTGACTTAAATGCTTTTGATTTATGCGAAATGCTTAATATCCTAACAATGTAAAATGCAGGTGAGAGAGCTGACCACAGCAGCGGTCGAGGCGGAACGTGCTCGAGCGGAAGCAGAGCGAGGACGATCGGAGGCAGAGCGACTCCGGACAGAGCTGACTCGGGCACAAGCCGAGGTAGAGAGACTCCGGACCGAGACAGCGGATTTGGATCGCTACCGGACCGAGGCCCGGGACACACGGCGTTAGATCTTCGAGTTGAAGATCGAGCTGCGGACGATGGAGCGGACAGTGAGGATGATGGGCCGGGGACCGGAACGGAGTGCCTCTCAAAGTGGGGCACGGAGGAGCGTTGCCCCGAGCGGATCGATAGCAGACTTCCTCGCCAGCTCCTCCGGCCAGCGGAGGAATGAGAGGGCAGAGAGAGGACAGCAGGAGGAGAGTGCCTCCATAGCGCCACCCGCGCGGAAACCCGAGGAGGGTGATGACCAAGGCGGCCCGGAAGACAAGCCGGCTGAGTGAGCTTGTTTTTCTTTTCTTACTTGCACATGACTTTATGTAAATGAAAATGCAAATGAAAATCTTTTTTTGTGTTTTGTTGTTGCTTTTATGTGGATGAATGGATGAATGTAGATGTGAATGGATATGTATATGAAAAGTGGGAAATGGATATGTGAATGAATGTGGATGATGAATGTCAAAACGAATGTGGATGATAAATGGCAAATGCAGGTACAATGTGTGAATGAAAATGCTCATGGAGGCGTGGAACAGAATGGATGAAGTTTGTGTAAATGAAATATGTGGATGAGATGTAACGTGTGGATGAAAGACAGGACAGTATGAAATGAATGGAAAGTGTGTAAGACTAGGGGTGAGCACGGTTTGATTTGGTTTGGTTTGAAGAGAATTTTTCTCAAACCAAACCGAACCGAATTAAGGCTTCAACCCGAACCAAACCAAACCAAACTAGTTTGAAACCAAACCAAACCAAACCGAATCAATTCGGTTTGGTTCGGTTCGGTTCGGTTTGAACCATATTCATCTCTCATTTTATAAATTAGATTGGATTCAAACAACATTAGAGAAAGGTAGGGTAAAAGAATTTCTACCAAATAAAGTAAATATTAAAAAAATAACATACAAAGTTGTAACTTGTAAGAACAAGTTCCACAATATTTTCACATAAAAAACTAAGAACTTCAGTTACAGTAAAATAGAAGGTGATTTGAAACCTATTTCATACAGTCGGAAACCCCATTAGAATGGCGGGAATTGGACTTTTTAAATTCGGATTTATAGTTACATATACATTTATATTAATTTGATAAAAATATTCTTAAATTCGGGTTATTCGGTTCGGTTTGGTTTTGTTCGGTTTCTTGAACTTCAAAACCAAACCAAATCAAATTTTTTAATACGGTTCGGTTTGAACCCAAACCAAAATTTTTTAAATTTCAACCCAAACCAAACCGAACCAAATCATTCGGTTCGGTTTGGTTTTCGGGTTGAACCCGAATAATGTTCACCCCTATGTAAGACTGGTAGGTCTAAGCATAGGCAGAAGGAATGGCTCAAATACAGCAGCAGAAAAAGTGACGGTCTAGACCCAGACCGTCAGACGTCTATAACACATCAAACGAGGACCGTCAGAGATGACAGAGGCCGAAACTGCAACATTAAGCAGCAGGAAACGTGACGGCCCACTGGAGGAGTGTCAGATCCGCGTAACGGTCAAATGCCAGGCTGTTAGGAATGACAGAACGCTGCTTTATTAAGGCAGCTTGCAGAAAATGTGACGGCCCAGATGTGGAGCGTCAGAGCCAAGTGACGGCTATGATTGGACCGTCAGGAATGATTGAACGAGAAGAAGCCAAGGCTGAACGGCAGGAAATGTGACGGCTCAGGGACCATGCGTCATGATAATTAACGGTCTGAGATTAGACCGTCAGGCTTGACAGAACAAAATTGGGTTGAAAGAAACCCACAGGAAAATGTGACGGCCCAGAATTGGCACGTCAGAGACAAGTGACGGCCCTGCGATAGACCGTCAGAGAATGAGGTGTACTCCGAGACGGATTGTGCCGTGAGAGTCCAAACTCGAAGGATGACTACCCAAACCCCCACTAGAACTCTTCCAGACTTGAGATAAGGCCTTCCAACTGAGATCTTATCACTCCAAAACCAAAAGCAAGCCTTTAAAACTTGGAAATTCTGTCAAAATCGTAGCTTTGCTGAATTCTCTACTACAAGGGCTGAAAAACCTCTCCTAAGGGCAGGAAACACCATGAAGAGAAGCTTTGAAGTGATGGCCATGGAGGAGAAGGTCTACACCGGTCCTAGGGCTGCGAGAAAGGAACACGAAGAGCTACAGAGGCTGACCTCAATTCCCAAACATCTGAGCTCCAATTCTCAAAGGACGATAAGCTCCTATTACCTTAGCCAATCGGACATGATACTCCAGCAAGAATACTTTTGGAAACAGAAATCTGGTATTCGATGGCTCCTGGAGGGAGACAGAAATACCAAAATTTTCCACTTGTCTACTTTAGCTAACAGACGTAGACACAATATCACTCAATTGAGAACCTCTGCTGGGAGTCTTACTTCTAACCATGAAGACATGAAAAGAATTGCCACTTCACATTTCTTGAATGCTTTCTCCACTCAAGAACATCACATCCATAATGACTTCCTGAACTGTATTCCCCACCTTGTAAACCAGAATGACAATGATTGTCTTTCTGATATTCCTTCTGAAAGTGAAATCCATGATGCTGTGTTCAAACTTTCAGCTGATAGTGCCCCTGGCCCTGATGGCTTCTCTGGAGCCTTCTTCCAGGAAGCCTGGAGTATCATAGCCCCCTTGGTAACTAGTGCTGTGCAAGAAGCTTTTTCCTCCAGGAACCCTCTGCCTAGAAGTGTGACTGCCACCTTGATAGCTCTGATTCCTAAAAAATCAAATGCTGTGGAGATTACAGATTATAGGCCAATCAGTTTGTGTAACTTCTTCTACAAGATTATTTCTTCTATTATCAACAAGAGATTGGCTCCTATTCTACCTAAGATTATTTCTCTTGAGCAATCTGCTTTTGTAAAGGGAAGACAGATTATTGAAAATATTACCCTTGCTCAGGAGCTATCTCTGGAATTGGGTAGGAAAACCAGAGGTCACAATGTTATGTTTAAGCTTGATATGGCTAAAGCTTATGATAGATTGGAATGGGATTTCCTCTATTCTGTCATGCTCAGATTTGGTTTCAGCAGTCATTTCATTAATCTTGTGGACAAGCTGATTAGTAACTGCTGGTTTTCCATTATGCTCAATGGAGACACAGCTGGCTTCTTTAAATCTACTAGAGGTGTACGACAGGGAGATCCATTAGCTCCTTCCTTATTTGTTATTGCTGAAGAAGCTTTGAGCAGGTCTTTAAGAGAAGCTTACATCAATGGCCGGATTGAATGGTTTCAGAGGATTTCAGAGATGTCCTAATATTTCTCACTTATTATTTGCAGATGACACCCTTATTTTCAGCAAGGCAACCACAGCTTCTATCAAAAACCTTCTTGCAGTTCTCCACTCTTATGAGGAAGCCTCTGGTCAATTGATTAATGTGAACAAAAGTGGATTCTTAATTCACCCAAAGCAGGCTTCTTCGGTTCCTCAGAGAATTCATAACCTTACTGGTTTTTCGAGATTGCATTTCCCTCACAAATATCTTGGAATTCCTTTGGTTATTGGCAGAACAAAAAAGGTTTTCTTTGCAGGGATTATCACTTCTATTCATAAAAGAATTGCTGGTTGGAAAGCTAGCTTGCTGTCCCAGGGTGCTAGAATGGTTCTTATAAGGCATGTTCTTTCCTCCTTGCCTATTTATTCCCTATCTTCAACTGCCTTACATAGTGGAATTCACAATATGATTGAACAAGCATTTGCCAATTTCTTCTGGGGGTCTTCCCCTCTTGGCAAAAAGAGACACTGGAAATCATGGCAGGCAATTTGTAAGCCTCAATCCAAGGGTGGCCTTGGTATCAGCTCCCTTAGACTCATGGAAACTGCTCTTCGGGTAAAAATGTTGTGGAATGCAAGTCATTCTAATTCTCTTTGGGCTACCTTCTTCAGAGCCAAATATTTGCACCATTGCCACATCAGAGATGCCAACTTCAGGAACATGAATGGATTTGCTAGAAGAAGCTGGTTGAAGGCTAAGGAGTTTATTCTTCAGTATAAGAAGGTCATAATTGGTGATGGAGCTAATACAAATTTTTGGCATGATAATTGGATGGGTCAACTTTGCTTAGACACCTTTGTCCCTGATGCTTTCATTCCTAACCCAAGAGCTACTGTCCGAGATGTCATTCTTAACCCATCCCCTGATGAATCTCATCTGCTGAATTCAATTTTTCCTAATAACATACAGCAAGCTATCAGCTCTGTGGATTTGAATCAGGAAAGTGACTTGGCTGTATGGAGCTTAAATCCTTCTGGGCAGTGCACTGTAGCTTCAACTTACAAAGCATTGGTCAACAGTCATACTCAGTCTGATATCCCATGGAACCGGATGTGGTCTAATTGGGTTCCTATCAAAATATCAGTTCATATATGGAAGATTTTGAATAACTGCCTACCGACTGATGATAATATCCAAAGAGTGGGTGTAGTCCTTTGCTCCAAATGCTATTGTTGCAGGCAACCGAAGGTTGAGGACCCTAATCACTTATTTCTGCATAGTGATACCGCTAGGCGTGTCTGGTCTGATTTAACAGCAATGGGTCTATATTTTGAAGGCCGGACTGTTAGGGAATGTGTTCTGAACTTCATCTCCCTTCTTCAACCAGGTTCAGCCTATGGTCTGTTCTGTCTTGCTTCAATTGGCTATGGATTGTGGGAAATTTGGAAGAACAGAAACTCTAGCAAGTATGATGATAAAGCTATATCTAATTCCAATCTAACTAATCATATTATTGCCCATGTGAAGAAGATATGCTCGGCTGCTACTCTCAAGGAACCGAAATTTAAAAATCGGGAAGTCTTGAAACAATTAGGACTCAGATTTGAAGATCCATGCAGACAAAATCTGAAGATTGTGAAATGGTTGTTTCCTCCTTGGCCTTCTATAAAACTAAATTCTGATGGAGCATGCAAACAATCTAGGGAGTCTGGAGGAGGAGGTATTATCAGGGATTGTAGAGGTAAGGTCATCCTGGCCTTCTCTCATTTCTATGGACAATCCAACAGCCTTATTGCTGAAGCTCGTGCACTTCTTGATGGCATCAAATATTTGAAGACTGTTGACAACAAGCCTGCTCTCATTGAATGTGATTCACTCACCCTTGTCCGGATTATCAAGAAAGAGTATCAATGCCCCTGGTCCATTCTCAGCTATGTCAGGGATATCTGGAGCCTTTTATCCCAGCAAGATACTATCTCTCATATTTTCAGAGAAGGAAACACTGTGGCAGACTTACTTGCTTCTCTAGCTTGCACCAATAAATGTAATTCTTTCTATTCTTTTAACGAGCTCCCTTCTATTATAAAAGGTGCTGCTCGGCTGGACTCACTAGGATTGCCTAGTGTTAGAATGATGTAATTCTTCAATTTATCAATGGAATAATACTTGCCTCCTAGTGGCACGATGGTGGAGTGGCTTTCTCCTTACCTCTGGTAAGGGGTGCACTCTCCCATTGATCCCTAGGCTAAGTTTTTCTATTAAAAAAAAAAAAACCTTAGCCAAGTTCATCAATAACTCTGCACTTCAACTTCTTCTCATGATCTTCTTCTTCTCTTTAGCCTCTTCCTGGTCCAAGATGATATTCCAATTTGAAGTGGGTGGCTCCCATGATCAAAGAGCTCCCTTTAGAAGTTGTAGCAATCCTTAGAGCGTGGCACCTTCAACCTCTATTAGTCTTAGGCAAGAACTTTCAGAAATTATCTTTAGACTGGCCAAGTATTTGAGCCCTCATAGAGTTGTGGCATCCACAAACACATACCTTCATCTTCCCTTCCTTTGAAGCTACAGTCCTATTAGAGGAGGTAGAAACCTACCTAACCCTTCCTAAGACTAAGGCGGGGGATGAGGATCTAGTTTGCTATACGGTGGAGCCTATTGACCCGTCTTTGATCTTGAGTGATTTCATACACAACCCAAAGGACGTGAGGACCATGATCAGCCCGCACCACATACATTTAATACCCATGGCACAGTGGATAGTCTCCCATTACAAAAAAAAGTGGGAGAGACATGAAGCAATAGCCAAGGCGGTGTCGGTTTGCTTATGCGGAGTCTTCCTTTTCACCACTACCGACCACCTCTTAGATATCCAAAATCTCAGCATTATTAGTGGGTTGTGGCGGGGAATGTCCATCTCTCAAGCGATCCTCTCATATCTCTATGAAGGACTAAGCTCGGCTTGCTTAGGAGGCCCTTTGTTCGGTTCCATGATACTCCTTGAGTGTTGGATGGGAGTGAGAGTTAAATTCCAACCAAAGGAAGACATGACTTCTGCTAGCCGGATCTTCGGGAGCCACCCTTTGTTCTTTATTGGAGGTGTATTTGGATTTTCTTCTCAGGTTGAATGTAAGACGACGGACAAGAAAACACTAGATGAATGGCGTCTCTTCTTCAACACTTTGCCATTAGAGAAATTCATCATGCAACCAAGAATCCTTCGGAGCACTCTTCTTAGAATACCACGGCATCAAGGCCTGGACCTCCAGCTAGTGGGAAATATTACCATGGCGATTTACAACCCGCACCGGTGCCATCTCCAGATCGGACTACCCCAGACCGTGATTCCTGCACTATCACACTACCCTCCCCTTAGACCTAGGAAGATGGGGACTGAAGAGGATGAAAGAGCAGTTCGGAACATGCTGACCATGTGGGAGATCAGCAAGGTGCGCCCGTGGCAAGCAGAAGTGGAAGAGAACGACGAAGAATGCTGTGGCTACGTGAAAGAATTGAGGAAGATCCGCCCTCTTGCGGACAAGAAGTTGAATGTAGCTTGATTTTATTGTTCATGAAAGATGTTGATGTAAATTGACAATGGGAATTTGAAATTTTATTAATCTGATGTTGCATCAAGTTCAATTGAATGAGTCTAAGTGTTTTAATTGAAATGAGCATGAATTGTGACTTGATTAGGCTAGAATGATCTTGAAGAACAGAGTCTCTAGAGAGTGTAACGGTTCTGCAAAGGACCGTCACAAAGGTGTGACGGTCTGGCGATAGGCCGTAAGGGGAATAGAATGAGAATTCTGTTATCTGGAAGATGTAACGGCCTGGAAACAGACCGTTATAAGGATATGACGGTCTGCATAAAGACCGTCAGAGATGGACCTGCTGGGAGAATAGAGCCAATGCCCTGAAGATAATGTGACGGTCAAGGATGGACCGTTATATGAGTGTGACGGCCTGATGCCGGTGTGTTACAGTCCTGAACCTGCACAGTTTGTGAGATTTCAATCCCGAGCTTGAACCTGCGTTCTGCACATACTTAGATAAGAAACAAGTTAGATATGTTCTTAGACTCAACCCCTTGTCTTAAAGCAAGTTAGATAATGACCGTTTCTTGATACTTGGTCAAGGGGTAGAGCCTTATCAAATAGGCGGAAGACATAATAGGAATAATGCGATGCATGCAATGCATATGATGGTGTTTTTGGAGTTTTGGAAAATATCTGAATTTTTGTGAGATTTTGGAAATATTCGATGCTTTTGGATTTCAGAATATATGATTTTTTTGGATTTTGAAATATATATGGTTTTTGGATTTTTGAATATTTGATGTTTTTGGATTTTGAAATATTTGATGTTTTTGGATTTTGAAGACCAGTGCCTCCCCTAGCAGTGTGAGCCCTCCTTATTATATCGAGAGTTCCTGAGGTTGGCGTGCAATAAGGTGACAACCCCTGGCCAAGGCCCAACTTGCATGACGGTGTCTCTACCGGGGCCATACCTAGGGTACTAATCTTGGTCCTAAAAAAGGAAATAGAATATGGGGTAAGTTTAGGCCAGATATAGAAGTTTTTAGGACTTGATTCCCTCTCCAGACGATCTATTAGAGATTCGATCTGTTGCACCGGGACTTTGTGTCCGTCATTGAACCTCAGTCCACTCTAGGCATGTATACGACCGGGCTCATTCATCCCGTGGGGAACTGTACTGCCACTCTTGCCATGCCTATCTTTTCTTTCTTGCCTTTTGGAGCTTTGGGATCATGATTGATAGACTTTTGAGATAATACTTTTGATTTTGTCACAAAGATTGTTCCTTTGCTTGCTTTCCTTTTCCTTTTCTCCTGTGGCGTCAGGTCATAACAGACTGCCCCTATTTGAGACCTCCTCTCGTTAGGATGCCTGGATTGGTCATCGTCTCCTTATTCACTCCTTGCCCCTGGATTCAGCCGAAGGAAGAAACGGACAGGGACTTCAATTTTCCCCTAAAGCATGGCCAAGGAGAAACGGTGTCTTTAAAGCGGGAAATCTGACCAGAGATGTCGTGTAGTGTATGACTGCCTTACTCGGGACCCCTTGTTTATAGTGAAAGGGAGGAATACCTTGCTGCCGGGGTGGCACGTGGTTAGACTCTAAGGAAAGAAACACTTAAGATACAACTAGTTCCACGCGTGAGCGAGCTCCTCACCTTCTGCATTCACTAGGCGATAAGCATTCCCTGAATAAGCCTCTTTTACGACGAACGGCCCTTCCCAGTTAGGTTGTAATTTAGACCTAGGACTTGCAGACCGAATGAATTTACGTTTCAAAACCCTATCACCCTTTTGAAATTTGCGTTCAATTACCTTCTCTTGAAAATAACGTGAAACTCTTTTTTGATAAATGGATACGTGATCGGCCGCATTCATCCTCTTCTCATCTAAGAGTTCCAACCGGACGAGCAACACCTCTCGACGTTCATCGAGATTAAGTTCCTTATCGAACTGCACTCTCAGGGAAGGGATCAGGATCTCATATGGGAGCACCGCCTCCATCCCGTCGGTGAGAACATAGGGAGTTTGCCCCATAGGGGTACGGACGGAGGTGCGGTAAGCCCACAGAGCTTCCACTAATCTTTCTAGCCAATCAAAAAATTTATGAGATTCGCATGTTTTCTTGATGATTTTAAGAAGGGTTTTGTTAGTGGCCTCGGCTTGACCGTTGCCTTGAGGATAATATGGAGATGAATGACGCAATGTAATATTGAACTTCTTACATAGGTCCTTGAGCTCCTGAGAGATGAACTGTGGTCCGTTGTCGGTGATGATGCGGCTTAGCACTCCAAACCACGAGATGATATTCTTCATGATGAAGTGGCACACCATTGAAGCTTTGATCTCTGCGTATGCTTCGGCTTCAGCCCACTTGGTGAAGTACTCAGTGGCGGTAAGAATAAATGATTTCTGCTTGATCTGAGAATTGGAATCACCGAGCGGGCCAACAACGTCGAAAGCCCACATTGAGAATGGCCAAGGAGCAGAAAGAGGATGGAGAGATGAAGCTAGAGCATGGATTTTATCAGCGTGAAGTTGGCATTTAAGACACCTCCGGACATAGAGGGAGCAATCTTCCTCTAGAGTGGGCCAATAATAGCCCTGCCTAAGGATCTTCTTTGCTAGAGCCTGGCCATTGACATGACCTCCACACTCACTAGAATGGGCTGCTTCAGCTATCTTCCAAGCTTCTTCATCATTTAAGCATCTCATGAGCATTCCATTGGTGGCACGCCTGTATAGTTCTCCTACGACGATGGTATATCTTGAGGTGGCTCTTCTTATCGACTTACGCTGCTCGGCGTTTGCCCCTTCCAGGAACGATCCGTCTTTGCAAAACAACTCGATCTCATGATACCAAGGCAATTCTTCTTCGTCCGGAATCTCTTCTAGCTCTAATAAAGATACCTCCTTGAGGTCTTCCTTCTCAGCCCTCACCTCTACAGACTTCCTAAGGTTGATGTACCAAGGATCCTGAAGAGAGGGTGCGTCCAATCTCTGAACGATGATAGTCTCAGTGCTCCAACTGAGAGGGAAAGATAGAGAGGAAGCAAGCGATGCTAGAGCATCGGCTAGAATGTTCTGAGACTGGGGAGTATGGATGTAGATCATCTTATGGAATTGCCTAGCAAGAAGCGTGACCAGATCTTGATATAGCTTGAGCTTGGGGTCACGAGTGCGGTAAGTGGATAGAACTTGCCGCAGGACGACCTGAGAGTCTCCTATGATATTCAAATAGCGCGTGCCTAGAAGGTAGGCGTGCTTCAATCCAGCTAGGAGAGCCTCATACTCGGCGATATTGTTGGTAGCAGGAAATCGAAGTTGATAAGCAAAGGGAATCGTCACTCCCTCTGGAGTGAGCAGAACTGCGCCGATCCCTCGGCCTTGAGAATTGAGCGCACCATCGAAGTGCAGAGACCAAAATGGATGATGAGAGATATCAGAGAGATGCTCATCAGGGAAATCATCCTGAATAGAGTTGGTGCGAGGAATGGGAAGATGGGCAAGATGCTCAGCAATGACATATCCTTTGACTGCCTTCTGAACGACAAATGTGATATCTAATTGGGAGAGGAAGCTCTGCCAGCGAGCTAACCTACTAGAAAGGATAGGCTTTTCTAAGAGATAGCGGATCGGGTCCATTCTAGAGATCAACCTAACTGGGTGGGCAAGAAAATAGTGTTTATGCTTCTGAGCTACCCACACTAAGGTGGCACAAGTCTTCTCCATAGCGGTGTATTTGCCCTCAGCTGGGTTAAACAACTGAGAGAGGTAATAAGTAGTCCACTCTTTCCCTTCATCGTCTACTTGTGCTAAGACCGCCCCTAGGGAGTCCTCAATAACCGAGATATATAGGATCAGGGGTTTCCCAGGGACAGGAGGTTGCAAAATCGGGGGATTGGATAGATATTCCTTTAAGTCCTCGTAGGCCTTCTGACAATCTTGATTCCATTCAAATTTGACCCCCGCCTTTAGCAATTCATAAAACGGATGGCACCTTTGAGAATGTTGGGATATGAATCTTCTAATGAATTACAATCGACTGATCAATCCTCGAAGTTCCGTGATGTTCTTCGGCGGAGGCATGTCCATGACGGCCTGTGCTTTGTTAGGATCAATCTGGATCCCCTGTTTGCTCACTATAAAACCTAGCAGCTTCCCTGAGGAGACTCCGAATATACACTTCTTTGGATTCACTTTCAGCTTGTACTCCCGGGTGTAGACACGCCATTCTTGACGTCTCCTGAGAAAGTCTCATACTACTATACGACGCCCCGCAACGGCTTACGCATTTTGAATCACTCGAGTGCTTCCTTTTCTTGGGTCTTCTTCTGCCTTTTTCGGCATTCGGAATCGTCCCGTCACGGCAGTCGGACGGCATCAACACCAGTCGAACGCATCAGGAGGTTCCGGAACCAAGAAGGATGTCTGCCGGGTGGCCGCTGACTAGGACCCGGGTGGGTCTTAATGGGGGCGTCCAGGCCCCTGGACGCCCCCATCTTTTTAATTTATTTTATTATTTTCTCAGGGCCCAAAACCAAATAAAAAATATATATATTAATGGAGGCGTCCAGGCCCCTGGACGCCTCCATAAAAAAACCAAAAAAATAAAAAATGTGTGTAAAATGCCAGTTGGCATAAAAAAACAAAAAATAAATAAATAAAAAATAAATATATTAATGGAGGCGTCCAGGCCCCTGGACGCCTCCATAAAAACAAATATAAAAAAATCAATGCCAGCCCTAGCATAAAAGACAAAAGAAAAATAAAAATAATATATATTTTGGAGGCGTCCAGGCCCCTGGACGCCTCCATCAAATCTCTCACGGGCACCGCTCACCGAACGACGGTTTGTCGTGTGTGAAAAAATCCAAATTTTGAAGACGTCCAGGCCGCTGGACGCGCCCATTTTTGAATCACGAGGCGCCGCTCACAAAACCACGCGTTGTGCCAAACCGCGTGCGGCCGTCGTCGATTTTCGGTGGACCTGTTTGAGGCGTCCGGAGCCCTGGACGCCTCCACAAAAGTATTCCAAAAAAATATATAAAAATAGAATAAAATATTAATTCGGCCCTGATGGAGGTGTCCAGGGTCCTGGATGCCTCCACCCTCCGGAGCCCTATAAATAGAGGCCCACCCCCTCTGTTCTGGGGGAGCTTCGAAGTGATCCGATAGGCTGTCGGAGCCCAGAGGCTACGGAGTCATTTTCTAACCCGTGGGTTCTTTTGTAGGTGGAGGTTCTGCCGGCTTCTCGGGTGCTCACGCTCGCGAGAGGAAGGTCATCTTCATCCACCGCGCTTCCACGTCGTCCCCACGCTGCCGGAGCTCCGCCGGATTTCACCATCGGCACATTCAATAAGCCAATTCTTTCCTTTTCTTCGTAGTTCTTTTGCATTCATCATCTTGCATCCCCTATCCCCCTTCATAAGGGCGCCTTTTCTTATACACTTCTTACATCCATCATCTCATTTTCCTCCTACTCGAGTTCGAGAGGGGTTTAAAAGATAACACCAACCAGGTGTGTGTCTTGCCATCATTTCGTTATTTTTATCGCAAGGATTTGAATACTACACCTCCATCTTTCTAATCCACTTGTCATTTGTTTGTCGTTGTTTTGCAAGGGTAGCCGAGGAAAGCCCTCTCCGTCGGCCGACCGGAGGGAGAGGAAGAAGCAACCCGCCATCTCCCGCTCTTGAGGTAGGCGCGATCACCTTCTTATTTTTGGGGTCTTTTGGCCCCTGGCGATCACATCTTATTTTCGAGGCCGCGGCGAGTCACTTCCCCAATGGCCGTTTAAATTTCCGTTCTTATATTCTCTTTATATTCTGTTATATTCTGCTCATATTCTCGACGCCGCGGCGAGTCACTTCCCCAATGGCCGTTTAAATTCACGTTCTTATACGTTATATTCTTATCTGTTTATGTTCTCGAGGCCGCGGCGAGTCACTTCCCCAATGGCCGTTTAAATTCCCGCTCTTTGTATTCTCTTTATATTCTGTCATCTTATTATCTGCTCATATTCTCGAGGCCGCGGCGAGTCACTTCCCCAATGGCCGTTTCAATTCTTGTTATTTAATTTCTGCACCATTCCTGTCCCCCCGAGGCCGCGGCGAGTCACTTCCCGCTATGGCCGTTTAACCCCCATATCTTGCTATATCACACTTGTCCCGCTCGCCCCGCCGAAGCAATCTCCCGTGGTGGCCCCTTCTCTCTCTTCTCTTATTTCTGTGTTACAGCGAACAAACACCAAAAAAAAGAGGAGCTCGCGCGCTCCGCATCTTCTCCGCTCTTCCCCGAACCGCGTGACGTCGCTCACAGATTGGCGATCACGGTGGGACCGCTACTGCTTCCTTTCGGCTACCCTTGCAAGTTCGGCACCACCCGTGCCTCTCCACCTTCGCGCCCGCGCGCGCCCCCGTTGTGCTCACGGCAGCACCGTCAGTTCTGATTGGTTCTTTGTTTATTATATGTCTGTTATTTCTGTTGTTTTCCCACTCCATATCTCTGTCAGCATTTCATTGCATGCATCCATACCTCTTTTCTATCCTTTTTTCATTTTTTTGAGGATCACCCTTTCCCGGTGAAGGAAGGACTCTCCGTTTGGGAATTCCTCTCAACGGACTAGAATCTCCTACACTGGGACCTCCGTAAGTCCCCGACATCGAAGAATCTCCTCTTCGTTCACTGGGCTGGTTGTACCATTGAAGTTCCCCGGAGTTAGTCATTTCATTCGTGGTGAGACGAGAGACCCTAGCTGACACGGCGGTGAAACAAAAATAAACTAGGGTCCCCATTTTGTGTGAACTTCGGATCTCGCTAAAAAATACAAAAAAATCATCAAAATCAAAACACAAAAAAAGGGCGTAAAGGCATCCACTTGTTTGATAATCTCCGCTACCTACTTGCTAGTGTATGTTTTTACGTTCTGGGAAAACTGTGAGCATGTCTCACGAGTCTTTTGAGGAGAACCACCCTAGCCGTGGTTTGTCAGCCGACCCGCGAGTCTATGCTATGGACTCGGGTCCTTCTCATGACCCCTCGCATGAGGTGCAGGTTATTGCCGGGGACACGTCCCCACCACAGGATATCACTTCCTTATTGGGCGTCCTCGCCAACACGGAGCTTACCTCTGAACAGCTCCGGGCCTTCCAGGCCATTCTAAAGGGGAAATCTGTTTCCCCCACGCCCCAGGAATCAACTCCGGCCATCGCACCTCTCCAAGAGTCCGTGCAGGCCATTCCATCTCCTTCATTGGCGCAAGCCATCCAGTCTCCCTCGCTTCAAGGACAAGCGAGCCAACAACCACCCTCATTCCAATTCCCGTCACAATCTCAAACTCCCGTTGTTCCCCACACACCGCTTCAGCCAGGGCCAACTGTCGGTGGTCCGACAGCTCCCTCTCATTCGGGGTTTCCCCCTCAAGTCTCCGGGAGACAGTTTCTCCCCCAGTGGCAAGTGCCACCTTCACCTCCAGAGGAGCTCGCCCAATCGCTCCTCAATAGGTTCAATCGCATGGACGAGCAGTTTCAAAATCTAAGAAGAATGGTGGACGTGAAAGCCACCCCGGAGGTTGCTTTGCCAATCCTTCCCGTCATTCATCTTCCTCCCTCCGAAATGCCCACGTACCGCAGATACAATGGTACCGGCAACCCCTTCATTCACCTCAAGGACTTCATGTATGAGTCCTCCTATTGGCAAAATGATCAGAGGTCCCTGGCATACCTCTTTCGGAGATCATTGGATGGTCCTGCGCTTGAGTGGTTCTATTCTCTGGAGCCCCGCGAGGCCGAGAATTTTGAAATAGTCCAGAGAAGGTTCTTGCAGAAATATAGGGATAGGGTCGGTCCCTCACTCTCCATTACCGACCTAGTGGCCGAAAAGATGAAACCCGACGAGGATTTTGTCCGATATGCTGATAGATGGAGGTCTCTGGCGGAAAGAATAAGGGATACCCTCTCCGAGCCCGAACAAGTGAAGATGATTGTGTCTAATGCAACCCCACAGTTCAGACATGTCCTGGCCATGAATAAACTTACTACAATGGAGGAACTCTATGAAAGGGCCCGGTACATCCAAACCCAGCTAAAAGACTCCCCCATCATGAACATGTTTGAGTCGCCGAAGCCCAAAGTGGTCAGAAAGACAGGCGCTGGTGTCCCGGGCGGAGCCACAGAAGGGGTCGTGACAAATGAGCAAGTCAGTGCGGTCAACAATGCCAACTATGCAGTCAACCCAAGGCCTCCACAAATGCCCCGACTTCCCCTTCAACCAGGTCCTTTCCCTCTTCGTCCTCCACCCCAAAATAATCCACCCCAGGATAATATGCCTCCATTACGCCAACCCCAGCAACAACAACCACAACCTCAGCAACAACAACCACCGCTTCAGTACAACCAAGTTCCACCCCCGGGGAACTATGGTCCCCAACAGCAACAAAGGAGGCCGCTCGGTCCCAAGAGAGCCTACTATCCACCATTGCCGGAAACCTTAGCAGACATTTTTAATGCCCTCATGGCATCAAACCAACTCGCCCTACCCAGAGAAAGGCCCGCGTGGCCCCCCAATGTTGATACCTCCAAATACTGTGTCTACCACAGGCAGCCGGGACACACAGTAGATTACTGCTTCCATTTCAAAGATTACATCCATGATATGAATGATGAACATCAAATAGATTGGGATGAGATGAGACGATACGTCGCGGCTCTCAAGGCTAGGAGACCTCCTCATAGGCCACAGCAGCAGTTACAACAGCAACAGCAACAGCAACCACAACAACAACAGCAGGCTCAGCAGGCCCCACAACAACAGCCCGACATGGGCATAATCCAGAATCCATTACCGGAGCACCAACAGCCCAATCATCAGGTTAACCCCATCTCCTCCTTCCCGGAAGTCGGGAGAGAGCAGGTGTGGCACCAGGAAAGTACCTCCATTCTTTCTACCTCCAACCCTATCGTCATGCAACCCCCTCACCTTGCCCGGGTAGCACCTCTCTCTCATCAACCCGCGTCAGTATCACCATCACCATTTCCACTACCATTACGCCCTCTCATCCGCACCCCGACCTCCTATCAACCGACACTCTCCACTACGCCTTCACACCCTCTCATCTTCTCTCACTCCCCCACTTTACCATCCACCTCTACCACATTTACCCCTACGCCTTCTAAACCCCTTATCATCCGTCAACCATACATAACCCCGTCTTTCTCCACCGTATCACCACTAATGCCTTCAAAACCACTCATTAACCATCACCCACCTCAAAATCATTGCCCACTTCAAGCCCTACCCACTCCTACTTCGTCTCCACCGCCACCTTCTAGACCCCTTATCCTTCATAATCCGCGCAATATCCCCTCTACCTCCACCATGCCGCCACCTAACAAACCCCTCATCAGAATCCCTGCTCCCGTCATCACCCCTGCTTCATCGACCATTCCTCCACCACTACCCCTCAAACCTCTGTTAAAACCCACTGCTACCCCCACAGAGGTACAAAAGCCGCAGGCAATGGTGCTCCGGAGTGGAAGGATTTTCCACAGGGTTTTCCCCCACAACAGTCAGAATCTGAGCAATCTCAGCCAGAGAAGGATGATGCAGAACAACCAGAAAGAGCTATCCCTGGAACACAGTATGATCTATTAAAACATTTGGACAAGACGCCTGCTCGGATCTCCATCCTGGAGCTTCTTCAAAGATCCACATCCCACCAGGAGCCTTAATGGAGTACCTTCAAAGGGTCATGGTGAATGAGGACCTCCCTGTAGAAAGATCTCTACCGTCCTGACCCCAACAGACACACAACCGGCCATCATGTTCCACAACTACGAGCTCGCTCCCAAGGAAGCTCGGAAATATGCATTGTGCATTTCAATAAAAATCAATGGGGTATCCATAAACCCGTGTCTTGTGGACACGGGTGCGTCCATAAATGTGATCTCCATGAGCACTCTTCAGTTGTGTGGGGTCAACGAGGAACAAATAAGACCTTCCTCGATCACGGTCACGGCTTATGACAATAGCAAAAGGCCGCCGCAGGGGATGATTATTCTGAAGGCAGAACTAGGCCCCATGTCAATTCCCACGGAATTCCATGTCCTCGACATGGACCCCACATTCAAGGCTATACTGGGTCGCCCTTACATCGAAGCCATGGACGCTGTGCCTTCCACCAACCATCAGTGCCTGAAGTTTCCTTACAATGGGAGAATTATTAAAGTGGTCAGTACACCTGTCCTTCACACAGTGGATGCTATCAACACCTCTCTGCCTCTGTTTGGCCGTCTCATCGGCCCATATTGTCACTGCTGGACGTACGTGATCATCTCACGTTCCACTAGCACCAAAGGAGCCGGTCAGGGCAACCGCAACATCATGTCTCCCTTTTCACTCCAAAGGTTGGGAGATTATGAGGAACATCGGCTATCAACAGGGAAAAGGTCTGGGCGCACAGTTACAGGGTATGCTCAAACCGCCAAAGGAAATTAGGCCGAACCGTAGGTTTGGCCTAGGCTTCAAAGGACCGTTCAAGGCGATTGGAAGCCCCTCACATGGACTCTATCAAACCACTTCAACAGAGGGCCCGTTGTTCAGATGGGAGATCACCCACGAGAAGCATATGGGGGATCACATGCTGTATATTTGGCTGAAAAATGTCCGAGGATCACCAAAAGAGGCAAGATCAAAGATCCGGAATGCGAGTGGGACAAATGGTTCGACATACGGGACATTTCCGTTGCACTGGAAAGGATGTTCTCGTCTCCGCAGCTTGAAGGACCACCATTGATCTCCGAAATACCAGAGAATATTACCACTCTTGCCAAGGTTCCAAACTATCCTCGTCCTCGCCAGAAGGACCCTGTCATCGACGGATCTTCATCCGTCCTCAACATTGCCGTCGACGGCTCATTAGCCGCCATCTTCTCCATCCACTCGTCTCAGCCTTTGCTGATATCTTCTTCCTGGGCCAGACAATTGTCTGATGATCTTCCCAGGTCCCCTTCTTTGCTTACATACCTACGCGGGCTTTTCAACCCGCGCCAGGTCTTCAACCATGATCTGCTCTATGAGCCTCACAATCCTCTAGCCATAACCACTTTCCTCTCTCCTCCAATCTCTTTTCACTGCTTTGTCATTAAAAATGAAAACGAAAAAAAAACGTCAATTTTCAAACTCCCCAACAACACATCTTCGTTGAGGAAACCTCCTACATCTCCCACGGGTGCGTACCGCCTTGCGGACCACCCGTCCAAGGTCCGATGAGCGACCTTTTCTACCCCTCCTCTGAGGGGTCTTCTCCTGTACATTCTACACCATCCTCTTCGTCTTCCTCTTCTTCTGTAAATATTGTCAGTCAATCTAGGAATGATAGGCCAAGGGTAGTACCTAGGAAGAAATCCAAGGGTAGGCAGATCCCTCGTCGATTCCTTCTGGATTTGGCCGCCAGGTGTCAGGCCCTTCTTGCCATCCCCCAGTTGTTAGAAAATCCCATCCAGCTACCCGAAATAGAATGCGAGGGCGACTGTGCATCTGATGAAGGGTATGGAGTCTACGAGATCACGGATGAAGAATGCCCCACTGAAGATGAGGGTGAAGAATATGAGGATGCGGCGGGCGCATACGCTAGTGGAATGAGGAGATTCGACGAGCCGTCAACCGCCGTAGAAGAATCCACCAAAGAAGTCAACTTGGGAACTGAGGAAGACCCTAGGATCATCCTCATAAGTGACAACCTACCACCCTCTGAAGAAGAGGCATTAATTGAGGTTCTCAAGGAATATAAGGACACGTTTGCATGGAGCTACGAGGATATGCCGGGTCTGGATTCAACCTTGGTCGAACACCGTTTAACCCTAAAACCAGGGTCCATCTCGGTAAAATAAAGGTTAAGGCGTTTCCACCCTCAGATGGCTTTGAAAATGAAAGAAGAGGTCGATAAGCTCCACAAAGCCAGGTTCATTAGAGTCGTTCTTTATCCTCAATGGGTGGCGAACATTGTCCCGGTCATGAAGAAAGATGGGAAAGTCAGGATTTGCATCGACTTCCGGGACCTTAACCGCGCGTGTCCAAAGGATGATTTTCCCTTGCCTCACATTGATGTGTTGATTGATAACACGGCAGGCTACGAAACCCTCTCATTCATGGATGGATTTTCAGGATACAATCAAATTCGTTTGGCAGAAGAGGATCAGGAGAAGACGTCATTCACTACCCCTTGGGGAACATATTGTTACGTGGTCATGCCGTTCGGATTAAAGAATGCTGGAGCTACTTACCAAAGAGCGATGATGGCCATATTTCATGACATGATGCACATATATCTGGAAGTGTATGTGGATGACTTATTGGTAAATCAAGGACCAGGATGGAACATCCAGAAGTTTTGGCTAAGGTCTTGCAGAGGTCAAGGGAGTTCCAATTGAAAATGAACCCGAAGAAGTGTGTGTTTGGTGTGTCGTCAGGTAAATTGCTGGGGTTCATCGTGAGTAAAAGAGGGATCGAGATAGATCCCGACAAAGCCAAGGCTATCAGGGATATGCCGCCTCCCAAGAATTTGAGGGAAGTCCGAGGTTTAATCGGGAGGTTGCAGTTTATTCGTCGGTTTGTGTCTCAACATTCACAAAGGTGTAGACCTCTCTACGAGTTGACCAAGCCAGGAGTAGAATTCCACTGGAATTCTAAATGTCAGAAAGCTTTTGAAGGGTTGAAGGAATATCTGGCTAGTCCACCCGTTCTCATTCCACCCAAACCAGAAAAACCTCTGATCCTTTACGTCTCAGTCTTGGATGACTCCGTGGGAGCCGTCCTCGCACAAGCTGATGAAGAAGGCAAGGAACGGGCAACCTATTACTTGTCCAAACTTCTCAATCCCTGTGAGCAGAAGTACACCGTCATGGAGAAAACCTGTGCTGCCCTCGTTTGGGTAGTGCAGAAATTGAAGCACTACTTCTTGGCTCATGAGGTCCACTTGATTGCTCGAATGAATCCTATCAAATTCCTTCTGGAGAAAGCCATCCTTACGGATAGGCTAGCACGCTGGCAAAGTTTTCTCTCTCAGTTCGACATCACCTACATCCAGCAAAAGGCGATTAAAGGCTATGCCATAGCCGAGCATCTCGCTCACCATCCTCTTCCCAAGTTCGATCCCGTCCAATCAGAGTTTCCAGATGAGGAACTAATGTCCGTCAACCAATCAGATGAGCCAATGTGGACACTATATTTTGATGGAGCTCTGAATTCTCAAGGGAGAGGAATCGGCATCGCCCTCCTGTCGCCTGAAGGCCTCACATTCCCATTGGCATACAGCTCAAATTTCCAGTCACCAACAATATAGCCGAATATGAAGCTCTTCTAGCTGGCCTAGAACTCGCTCATTCTTTTCGTATCACTGAGTTGCGAGTCGTAGGTGATAGTCAACTCATCCTTCGCCAGGTGCTCACTAAATATCGCACTCGCGATCCCAAACTCAAGCCATACCAAGAACTCACTGCTGCCTTTGCCAAACTGTTCGCCAAACTGATCTTTGTTCATGTCCCTCGTCATCAGAATATTCTCGCCGATGCCCTCGCCTCGTTGGCATCATCCATAAGGTTCCCTCTAGGAAGATGGTTTAAGTCCATTTCCATCTACAAACTTCACGCCCCTGCAATCGATGATGCTTCCTACGTAAATATCAAAGACAGGATAGCAAGGAAGATCCTGCAGGAAGATATCCTTGAGAAGAGGGAGATCATGTTGGCAGAGGTCGAAGAAGAACTGGCTGATGAAGAGAAACCATGGTTCTATGAAATTGTCAAATACTGCCAAGATCAGTCTTATCCTGAAGGGGCCACCACAGAGGACAAGAAAGCCATAAGAAGGGTGGCTCAGAAATATACATTGGTTGGAGGTCTACTCTATAGGAGGAGCCTTACTGGTATTCTGTTAAGATGTCTTGGTGACGATGAGGTTTGGAAATGTGTAGAGGAGACGCACTCGGGCGTGTGCGGTGGCCACGTGAATAGTCAGATGCTCGCCAAGAAGATCATTCGCCAAGGCTTTTATTGGCCCACTATGGAAGAAGATTGTGCTGTCTATGTCCGTAGGTGTGTCAAGTGTCAACTTCACGCCGATAAAATCCATTCACCATCTTCCTCACTTCATCCAATATCTCCCCGTGGCCTTTCTCCATGTGGGCATTCGACATCATTGGTCCCCTAGGTGATCCCAATTCCCTCACCAAGCAGAAATCTTTCATCCTTACTGCGACGGAATACTTCACCAAATGGGCCGAAGCTGAAGCTTACGCGGAAATCAAGGCGTCAACAGTCTGCAAGTTCGTCATAAAGAACATCTCGCCAGATTCGGCGTCCCAAGCACGATCGTCACCGACAATGGGCCACAGTTCATTTCTCAGGACCTACAGGACCTCTGCAAAAGGTACGCAATTGCATTGCATCATTCATCGCCTTATTACCCACAAGGTAACGGCCAAGCGGAGGCCACCAATAAAACATTGCTCAAAATCATCAAAAAAACCTGCGAGTCTAGTAAGTTTTCAGACTGGCCAGAAAAGCTTATCGAAGCCCTATGGGCCTATCGCACTTCAATCCGTACCCCCACCGGGCAGACTCCATTTGCCCTTACTTATGGTATGGAAGCGGTAGTCCCGTACGAGACTCTGATCCCTTCTCTCAGGGTACAATTGGACGAGGAATTTCCCCTCGACGATCGTCGTAATTCACTCCTCGCCCAGTTGGAACTCTTGGATGAGAAGCGGCTGGCCGCTGCCGAACACGCGCGTGTGTATCAAAATAGACTCGCTCGCTTTTACCAAAAGAAAGTCGTTGAGAGAAAATTCAAAGTCGGTGAGATGGTCGTAAAAAGAATTTTTGTCAAACCTGGAGGTCCGCGTTCTAAGCTCCAACCCAATTGGGAAGGACCATTTGTAATTCAAGCCGTGTACCCTGGCAACGCCTACAAGCTAATCAACGCCGAAGGGACCGAGTTATCCCACCCTTGGAATGGGCTTTATCTTAAGAAATACTACCCTTAGCACAAAACAAAAAAAAATGATGAAAAGATAAAAACATCAAAAACAAAGGAATATTGAAAACCACTAAAAATATGGAAAATTCAAAATGCCAATGCCCGGCAGTCACCATGTAGTTAAGTCCCTGCATCTAACCTTCATGTTAGGATAGGGCCCATTAAGGCTTGGTAGGCACCGGGTCTTGGTTTGCCAAAACCGTGGAGATCCCTGTCCGGCCACGTCGGCCTATGCTCGCTCGAAGGAAGCTAACATGTGCTCACTTATGTATTTTATTCAAAAAAGTCGGTAGCATCACCTACGGTGGGGCTCCACCCAGAAGATCTCCGGAAGCTGTAATCTTTATTCTTTTCTCTTCGACCAAATGAGACAGTCGGCGCCCTTAAAACGCTGAGCATGAGAAACCGAAACTCAAACCCCAAGGCAAGAGTAGGATCCATTTCCTCGAGCATCGATCAGAGCACGAGAAGAGGGCAGTGTCCCCGCAGGCATACGAAAAGGGAGCCCACAAACGTCAAACGACTATATCTCCCTCACAAAAAGAAATACAAAATCAAAATCAAGAGAAAAGCCTGGTCGTGACCGTGCCTGTTGCGATAAACGGAACCCCTCAAAGCAAAAGTCTGAATCCACAAAAGGGGCCGTGGAATGTAAATGCTCAAGATTTGGTCTGAAGTTGTCTCAAAGGAAAGAGTTAATGGGCCCTTATTCGCTCGCCGGGTTAACGGCTTTGCCGGTCCTCTCAGGAGGTTTATCCCCTACCTCTTCCTTCTCCCTCTAAAGATGAAGGTTCGATGGAGTTTCTGAAGGTGAAAACTGCCCAGGGTCTGCGACCTTATTTTAATATACACATTTGGTTGCCTACTTTGAAAAGCAAAAGCTATCGCTGCGAAGGAGTCTCCGTGTTTCTGGCTGGTCAAGACCCCTGTTTACCACCTTGATGTCTTCTTGTTTAACCTCGGGCTTAGGCCAATGCAAGCGCGTCACCTATGGGTGCGACGGCGTCTGATTCCGGGTCAGCGTCGCGCGGTTGGTCGTTAGGGTTCCAGGGTGTTCCATCATATACCATCTAGAGTTGTGAGGAAATAGACCCGGGTCGGGCAAATCTTTTACCTCAAACATCTTTTGGGTGAATCCCTGTGGTCGGAAGCAACTGGGAGCCTAAGCATGGCATGATGGTATTGTCATCATGGTAAGTCTTAGCCGGCGGGATCATCATTCGAGGGGTCTAGAGGCCCAAATCAACCTAGATGTGCACTTAGGATACCTGGGAGGTTAGTAAGAAACCCCTGTTCTCACGAAGGTTAGGTGCCATTTGGGTGCTTGCCGGGCGTTAGCAATAAAAAATTTTTATAGTAAAAGTAAAAAAAATGAAAAAGAAAAAAATGTACATATTTGCAAACAGAAACAAAAAAATCTTTTTTATGATAAAACAAAAAAATGCCAAATATAAAAAAGAAAACAAATCAATTTTTGCATGATTGCGTTTGCGTGCAGCATCTCACTTTAATACCGCTTGCATTCGTGTGCTTGCCTGTCGCATTTATCATCACCGCATCTTTCCCTTGCCTTCGTTAAATAAAGGCTTGGCCCCTTGACCAGTTATCAAGGACAGTCACAGTGACCACTTGCTTATTGAGCAAGTGGCCAAGTCAGAACAGAAATTCTGATTTGTTTGTTTCAGTGATATATGCAGGGATTCAGGCAACTGAAGCAAAGGTGAAAAACAAACAAACCGAACCTTGTATTTTATTCCAAAAACCAAAAAAATTACATCAAGTTCCGCCCTCTCTCTCTGCATTACTCGTCCCACTACTCTCCGGGCAAAACGCTCTTAAAGGTGCTACCCAACTACGAAAAGCGGTACTCCTACCGCTCTGTACTCCTCTTCCTATTCCCACATCCCGGCGTTGATCTACGGAAGCAGCAGAGAAGCTACCAACACGAAAGTCACGCTCTCGTACTCTTCGGTAGCACTCCTCACCATCTCTCAGCCACTGTTCAGCAAGACCAAGGCTGATTCGGAGTTCGAATAGTTGGGCCTCCATGGCCCTTCGTTCCTCCCTTTCAGTCAATCTGTTGGCTCTTTCTCTCTCTGCGTCTCTTTCTTTCTCTGCACATTCTCTCTCGCGATCTTCCCTCTCCAACTGGAGAGTGATCCTCAGTTCTACGGCATCCCTAGAGGAGTCATCATCAGAATGACGCCGCAGTTCCCTCTCCAGTTCTGCTATCCTAGCGTCCTTCTGCGCAGCCTTGGCAAGCGCTTCTTCCGTCTCCTTTTCCTGCCAAGTGTACCATCTCAGATACACGATAAGGCGTAAACCAAGAGAACTCAACACTGAAACTTTTACCTGTATACAGAGCACCCCTTCTGCCTCCGCAGCACGCTGCGTGGCGTGAGCAAGTTGCTCATGAAGCAAGTCAAGTTCTGAGGTGAGAATCCACAAGCTGGAAGAGGCACCACCCACTCCCATCGCTGGGGAAGCCGCGCCAATCTGGGCATGCTACGACCGCGTGAATTAGCAGCCAACATCTGGAATCTCGGGTTTTAATAAGGAACGTACTGTACACCTACCAAGGCGCTCGTAGCTCCGTGGGCATCGCCCGACTGTTGTTCCATCTCTGCCAAGCGAGTTCGTAAGTTCGCTATCATGGCATCCCGGACATCCTGCAGCCTTACAAGTCAGCATTTTCACCAGAAAACCAAGAAAAGGAGAAAGAAGAGAAGAGAAAAGGGGAAACCTACCTCCACAAGTCCCCGGGGTTGGAACCGTTCTGCGTACTTTGTCCTATATAGACGCAAGTAGTCCTCGCTATCCCGCGCCTGTGATTCTACAATCGTGCCACCCCGTTGCCAGTCCTCATACTGTTCGGGGAATCGCACGCGCCAGTCAATGCAAGTCGCCGGTCCCCGTGTCTTTCTCCCGACACGAGGTGGCGCAGCTGAATCCACCCATTCTTGAGCCAGTCCTAAAGTCCTCATAACTAATCGTAGCCGAAGCGGCTCGATTTCATTCAGGCAGTGCATCCACAGTTCCCGTCCGAACCGGGCACGACTTGCTAGAACCCACGGTTGGTCGGCATCGACCATGTCTGAGTAGGGCCTCCAGTTTACCATCGCTGCAGGGAACTCCTGTAGCTCCCGCCTTAGCACCATCAGTTGGTAGGTTAGGGGTGCCGCACTCATGATGGGTTCCCACCGCCTAGCTAACGGCACCACCACGGGTCGCCAATGTCGAGCTCTCCCCATAGGGAGGTAATAATAGCTCCATAGCTGCTCGGCACAGGTCATCAGTACTTTGCAAAAATACAAAAAAAAAAAATACAAAACAAGCAAAACCAAAAAAATACCTGGATGAATGGTGTGAAACCACTCACAGTCATCTCACGATCCGTTTCTTGGAATAGGCCTGCAAACAAGTGTGCCAGCATGGCGGCTCCCCAGGCATAATACCCTACTCTTTCAAGGTCTGACAGCAGCTCCAGGAAGCAACATTGGATACCGTCCCCTTTCGAGCTCAGTACCAATCTCCCCAAAAGGAAGAGGAGAAATCTCCTCAAATCTATGTTGCATCTTTCCCAGTCGCCGAAATCTGTGCAGTACACGGCACGGCATCCTATTTCTATCCTTTCCATGAACTCTTCTGAGGATTCATCGTCCCGCCGACGAGTGTCGGTGAGCCCTAATGCATCCATGAGGGACGCCCTAGCTACCGACCTGTTTTTCCGACCATCTAGGTCCAAACCCAGTAACTTCTGGGCACCTTCTCTGTAGTCCGCGTAAGTGACTCCGGTCACTGCCTCACCCTCTACCTTCAGGCTTGTGATCCGGACCACATCCTCCAAGCTGGGCACCATGTGCCCCCAGGGCATCAGGAATGCCCGACTCACTGGGTCCCATCTCTCACACAAGGCTTGGATCAGGACCAGGTCGAGCTGGATCGGCTCGATCCGAAGGAAGGTACCAAATCCCATCACGTCTAGCCTCGCCTTCTGAAAATCTGGGAGGCCCCTGTACGCTGCTACTACCAACTCCCATAAGATTTGTGATTTCATCACAACCTACACATACAAGGAATGGGGGTGAAGTTTGGTCAGAAGAAAGGAAGAAAGAATGGAAAAAAGGGCAAGAAAACTTGGCTTACTAGTTGTGATTGGGCCCTTTCGCTGAAGTGCCCTTCAAGGTCTGAAAGCCTCCTGGAACTACTACCACTGGACCTGCTTCTCTTCGAGGAATGGGAAGATTCGCCCTCCATCCAACTCTCACAATGTTGAACTCCTCCTCTCCCGTGAGAACTTGTGCTCCTCGAGTTAGTCCTCGAGATACCTGGGAAGATAAAAGGGACAAGAATTTATAGAAATGGAAGGAGTGCGGGCCAAGATTGCCTCCATCACCTGTTAATGATAGCCCTCGCAATGAGGCACCTGCCATGCGGTCCCGTGTGTCGCTTCACCGCTCACACGGGGTGATTGACTGGACGAAGAATATGACGACTAGCCCCCTATGTTGTCTAGGGATACCCTATCATGATTTGGAGGACGTCCGCAAAATTTGACACAACGTTCGGAAAAGGGGCTAGGGCCGTCATTATTGACTTTGACGGCAGATTCCCGTGGAAAATGGTCACAACAAGACGCGATTCTCCGCTCGGGGCGGAGTCTCGGCAGACCCATCACATGGGAACAGTGCAAAGGAAAGAAAGTGTAGGGAAGAAGGAACACACAAGAGAACAAACAAACAGTAGAAAATCAAATCATTCCATTCATAATTCTACATAAGCTGTCACAAACACTACAATCATAGAGAGGTGGCGGGTCCACTAGCTCGCCAGCTCTTGCCATTATTTCCATGCTCGTCCCTCTAGGCGTCCCTCTCCTCTCCCCTGAGGTGAGGGTCCCTCAGAAGCCTCCGGGATCCCCGTGCAGCAGCACCTGCCTCGCCTCTTGGCGCCTGCTCCGCAGCAGTGACTCGCTGCTCCTCCCCTGGCGTGGCGAAGAAGCCACTAGTGGCAAAGCGACCGGACTGGCGGAGTCGCTCCCCGAACTCTCGCGCTCTCTCGTAGCGCGTCTCCATCCCTCCTAGCCTCTGCACGACGGCCTGAAGGCCCAGCTGGAGCTCCCTCACTTGGGCCTCCAAGGCCCTCCTCTCGGTCAGATCCCGCTGTCGCTCGGACCTTCTCTCGGCTTTTTCTCTCTCTGCCTCTCTCCTCATCATCTGCAGAAGAACCCTTAACTCCAAGATGTCTGGAGAAGGCCTCTCCTCACCGCGATGCCGCAGCTCCGCTACAGTCGCCACCCAGGCATCACGCTCCTCTTCCGCCCGGGTCGCGCGGGCCACCGCACCGGCAAGTTGCTCCCGGAGGGAGGCAATCTCGAGAAAAGGGGCCGAGGAACTGGAAGATGCGCCGCCAGCCACTCCCACCGTCGCTGTCTGCTGGGCACGCTGGAACAAAATAAACAACGGCCGTCAGTGAAACTCCAAAATCTGAAGTTAAAAGTGCGGCACGTAACTTACTAGGAGCGACAGCTCATGCTGAGCGACGGCCAGCTGCCGCCTAGTCTCTGACAGTTGGGCGCGCGAGCCGCCGATGCCACGCGTGTCCCCAGCTTGGGGAAGCCCCGCGTAACTCTCTCTCTGCCGCCGCAGGAAGTCGGCACTGTCCTGCACCAGTACACCCCCTTGCTGTCCAGGGAGACGTACGGGCCAGTCCTCGAGCCTCGCCTTGCCGCGACTCTCCCTCCTGACGCGGCTCGGCTCGTCCACACTCGCCCACTCATCGGTCAGGCCCAGGGTCCTTGCCATGTCCTGCACTAAGAGAAGGGGTCCCACATCAGTCAAAAATAACGCGTCCCCTGTCTAGGACGCGTCCATCATTTAAGTGCGACACTAGCCGAACCCTTTCCCCCTTCGCACGGCTTGCTTCAAAACTCAAAATGGATCAAAGAGGGAGAAAACCAAGCACTCACCGAGCCGTGTTCACCTCCTCCCGCGCCATCGGGCCCCTCTGGTCCCTCGGGGGCCCGAAGTGGCCCTTCCTCCTCCATGGACGCCGTTCCGTGCTCTGGCGCGTCCCTCCTCAGGCGAGGAGTTCCTCGTCCCTCTCCACCTTCACCATGATCGGGCCCACCGAACTCCATCAATCAAAAGAGGAGGAAGACGAAAGGGGGGCAAGCGAGTTTCGGCGGAAGGCGGGCTCGTTTGCGGGTAAGGCACGGGAGAAGAAAGGCCACCCGACGCTTTAAATTTGAATTCAAGGACTAAGACGTGTCCTCGCGCCTGGACGCGCCCAAAAGAGGGAGAAAGGAAATAGAATCCCCCCGTGCAAAGCATAGTTCCCCGCTGTTCAGGGCAAGGTCTCGTGGAGCATGCCTCGAAGGACAACTCAGTGCAAAGAAGAAAGTGTGGGAGAGAGAAAAGTACACACAACACAAGAAAGCCATTTTCATTTCATATAATAGTCGAAAGTACATCATACAGTGAGAAGGGTGACGTGTACAAGCAACCCTCTAACTCTCACCATCACCCTCCTGGTCATCTCTCTCCTCCCTCCTCTGTCGGGGATCCCTAGGGGGCCTCTCCGAACCCTGAGAAGCCGTGCTCGCCTCGCCCTGCGGTGGCACTCCAGCCTCGAAGGCGCGACGACGCTCCTCGGCTGAAGAAACCAGATAGCTGCCCATGGAAAAAGAACCAGACCGATGAAGTCGGGCCCCGCGTTCCTTCACCCTCTGGTACCGCTCCTCGCTCTCCCAAAGCCTCCCCTCCGCCGTGCCGAGACTCAATCGGAGCTCTAGCAGCTGGGCCTCTAGAGCCCTCCTCTCGGTCTGATCCCGCTGTCGCTCCTCCCTCTCTCTCTCCCTATCCCGCTCTCTCTCTCTCTCCACGCTCTCCCTATCCCTCTCCCTCTCCTCTCTCTCCCTCATCGCCTCTCTCCTCGACAGCTCGAGGGTGATCCGCAGATCCACTACGTCGCGAGGGAGCTCCTCAGCCTCTCGTCGACGCTCCTCCTCCAGCTCTGCAATCCGGGCGTCACGCTCCGCCACCTGAGCGTCGCGCTCCTGCTCGGCACGAACAGCACGCGCCAGGGCCTCCCGAATCTCGGCCACCTGTCAAAGCACGCATGCACCATAAGAGAACAATAGTGATAGAAGGAAAGCAGCCAGAAGAGAGTCAAGGTCAGGCAAGCACTCACTCGAGCCTCGCGGTCACGCTCGGCCTCCTCAGCCCGAGCCACCGCATACGCCAGCTGCTCCTGGAGGGCAGAAACCTCCGGAGGAGGGCCCCGGGAACTGGAACCCGCTCCACCAGCTGTCCCGACTGCCGCTGTCTGGTGGGCCCGCTGAAACACGGGGCAAACATCAGTCAAAGGCTAAGCATCAAAAATCCAGGTCGCAAAAAAAAAAATGCATCACATAAACTCACCAGGATCTCCAACTCCTGTCGGATGGCCACCAACTGTCGCCTGGCGTCCGCCAACTGGGCCTGCAGGTCGGCGATCATGGTATCACGAGCATCCTGCATTGCATGTAAGTTAGTACCACATGCATATACATATAAAAGAGTGAAGCATTCTCATTTCACTTACCCCTGCCATACCACCAAGGAAGAGGCGGTCCCCATACATAGCCCGGTACCGTCTCAGGTAATCAGTACTGTCCTGTACATGGGACACCACTGGGACCCCGCCCTGCTCCCAGTCCTGGTACTGTGCTGGGAAGCGCATACGCCAGTCCACAACTTTCGCCTTCCCCTTGGTCTTCCGCCCGATGCGGGCCGGCTCTTCTACATCAACCCACTCCTGGGCTAGCCCCAACGTCCTCATAACCAGCCTCAGCCGAAGCGGCTCGATCTCGTTCAGGCAATGGACCCACACGTCCCGCCTGAAACGAGGAAGACCCGCTACAACCCAAGGCTGGCCAGCGTCGCCCATGCCCAGGTAGGGTCTCCACACCACCTGCATCACCATACATACATCATGTTAGTTACCATTCAGTCAATGCATAAACACAAAAAAACCATACGCCTCATACCATGGCCTCGGGATACTCGCTCAGCTCCCGACGAAGCGACGCCAGCTGGTAGCCATGGGGTGCTGCAACCACGACCGGCCTCCATCGCCGCGCCAGAGGCACGGTCCTCTTGTTCCCATGCCTAGCCCTCCCCATCGGGAAATAGTAATATCTCCACACCTGCATTTCATCATACATCATTAGTACAATAATTACATATTTAACTGTGAAAATGCATAAATAAATTATGTACCTGAAGAAAAGGTGCGAAGCCACTGACTGTTGTCTCCTTCTCCGAAGTCTGGGAGAGATCAGCAATCAAATGGGCAAGCAGAGCCGCTCCCCACGCATAGTGCCCCACTCTGTCAAGATCCGCCAAGATCCTGAGGAAACGGCAGTGGATGCCATCCCCCTTCGTCCCCAGCAGAAGGCGGCCCAAGAAGAAGAAAAGAAACCTCCGAAGGTCTAGATCCACCAGCTCCCTCTCGCTCGGATCCTGGGTGAAAGCTGCACGGGCATCTCCCTCCAATCATGCCAGAAACTCCGCTCCAGTCTCGCTAACCCGCTGGCGCGGGTCAACGAATCCGAGCGCCTCCATGATCTCCACTCGGCCAACTACCCTGCTGTCTCTATCAGTCATGCTCGTCTCTAACCACAGCAGGTCCAGGGCACTCTCTCGGTAGTCGGGGTAGGTGACCCCGCTCACCGCCTCTCCGTCAACCCGTAGCCCGGTGATCCGAGCCACGTCCTCGAATGTCGGCACCATGTGCCCCCAGGGCATCAGAAATGCTCGGCTCGGTGCATGCCACCGCTCCCTCAATGCCTGGATAAGAGGAAGGTCGAGCCGAAAGGGCTCGATCCTAAGGAAAGCTCCAAAGCCCATGGCATCCACACGCGCCCTCTGGAAGTCCGGCAGCCCACGGTATGCTGCCACCACTAAGGACCAGCTGATCCGTCCTTTCATCACACCCTGCACACCACAAAACCAATAAAAAATACATCAGCATCATGAATAATACTAAACAATAACACTGTATATACTACTTATTCATCTTATTTTATTTTTATTTTTATTTTTAAAAAATTATTTTTGTTTTTGGAGGCGTCCAACAACTTGGACGCCTCCATTTCATTTTCTTTATTTTAATTTTAGAAAAACCCAAAAAAACAAAAATAAATAAAATATATATATATATTATTGTGGAGGCGTCCCCTCCCCTGGACGCCTCCTTTTTTTAATTCTTTTTTTATTATTTACGAAAATAAATAAATTAAAAAAGAACAAAAAAGAAATTATGGAGGCGTCCACGCCACTGGATGCCTCCTTCCCTCACACCTGGCGTTCTCCACACAGCCTCTCGTCCGCCCTTTTAACCCAGTGAACCAATAGAATGGAGGTCTAAGGGGCTTACCGGATCGTGCTCGTCCTCTGTCGCGTCGCCAGCATCCACTGCAGCCTCCAAGGCCAAAGGAAGAACCTCCTCACCCGCGGCAATCTCCTCCGCCTTAGCAGCCTCCTCGGCATCATCCCTCAACCTCCTCGGACGACGAGCCCGTCGTTTTCGCTTCGCTGGACCCTGGCTCGATCCTCCTCGCTCCATTGAGACTAAGAATGGGTCGTCTGGGGTGACTGGGTCGTCAGAATGAATAGTACAAATGAGCAGAGGGTGAGCCCCCCCCCCCATATATATAGAATCCACCCTGTTTGGGGCGTCCAGGCGCCTGGACGCCCCCACTTTTTTTATTTTTTTCAAAATTCAAAAATTTAGGGGCATCCAGGCGCCTGGACGCCCCCAAAACAAAAAAATAACTAAAAAAATAAAAAATAAAACATGGGGGCGTCCAAGACCCTGGACGCCCCCAAAACAATGGTCTTGGATGCCCCCAAAACAAAAAAAAACCAAAAAATATTAAATAAGAAGTTGGGGCGTCCAGGACCCTGGACGCCCCCAAATCAACAAAATTAAAAAAAAATCAAAAATAAAAAAAATAGGGGCGTCCAGGCCCTTGGACGACCCCAAGACAAAAAAAACCTAAAAAATCAAAAAATATAAAATTAGGGGCGTCCAGCCCCTGGACGCCCCCATAAAAAAAGTATATATATATAATAAAAGTAAAAAGATAAGAGTATGTATATAATCCAAACATAAGAAAAAACACAAAGAAAAAGAAAAAACACAAAAAAGATAATAATAATTAAGTGGACGGGGGTCCCAAAACATCAATGCCAGATTTTATTCCATTAGAAAGCAGAGTGAACTACATCAGGGGCTTAGGCGCCTTAGGCCTTAACTTCCCCAGTTCGGTTACATAAGCCCTCCACGGCTCGCATTCTTCCACCATGTGCGCTAAGGCCTTTCTCGCAACACTTATCTTCCAGGGAGCTTTAATGGCCTTCGCTTCTTTCGCGTCCGCTTCAGTGCCCAACTCCCTTTTCTTCAAAGGAACGATGCCAGTCGGTGGCGGG